>CM061137.1:18350243-19550243 GCA_030789695.1 Scilla litardierei
TTGAGAAAGATTGTGGATATTAAATTTGGGGGGGGGAGTGCCTTGGGAACCTAAACTTTGAAATTAAAAGTGCCTTGGGAAAGATTGTGTAGAAGCATGATCTATTAAATTAAACAAAATAAATTAGTGTGCGCCAAAGGCGCCCACAAAATTTTTTTACGCGAATTTGTTGTTTCGCGCCGAAGGCGCGGGTGCCAAATTTGTTGTTAGACGCCGAATTTGTTGTTAGACGCCGAAGGCGCCTGCGTCGAATTTGTAATCTTAACTGATCCGTGTCTGCAGGCACGTGTTATGACTATATATATACATGAATGCGTATTAAGATCTTATAATGTTTTGTAACGATTTGTGATGCGTATGTCGTGGCTGATTCTACTTTAAAAGTTGTTTTAAAAGTTGTTGAATGAGAATTTGAACTCATAATATGTTTGCTAATGATTCATGACCTTTGTACCTTTTCTATTCATGATTTAACACTTTGTACTAACTATGTTCACATTAATGCTATTTGACATTATTCATGGTATTTTTATGATACATCAACAAGATGTTGTAAGTTGTAACCACTCCTTTGTTATATATATCTATATAACAAAAGAGGACGTTGTCCTCATGGGACACAATGTGGGCCTCATCTTTGTCCCATGTGGCAAAGTTTGTCTCATGTGGCATGCCACATGGCTTTCCCCAACAAAAAAGCACACATCTTCCTCTTAATTACAAGTGTTCCACTCCCTTTAATAAAACCCAAAAACCACCCCTCAAACCCATTAAATTGTGTTTTACCCCCACAATTCCCACACATCCCCACTCTTTTTTCTCTTTTCCCCCTTCTCCCCCCCCCCCCCCGATTTTTTCCAGCCCACGTGCGCTATGTGCACATGTATTTTCTAGTGTATATATATAAGGAATATAGAGGTATGCTGACAGCACATGAAAGTTTACGGGGCCAAAAATAATTTTTTAAAATTTTTTTCAATGTGTTCTACAACTTGTGGCTACCTTCTCACCTATTTTCAAGTGAATCCAACACTTTGTGAGAATCCATCCATGCATTTCAAAAAGATAGCTCAAGTTATGAAACTGTCGGTGTATTTTTTTGAAATGCATGGATGGAGGCTCAAAAAGTTTTGGATTCACTTGAAAATTGGTAGGAGATAACCAACAAGTTGTAGAAGACATTGCAAATTTTTTTAGAAATGTTTTTTGGATGTCTAAGTGCTGACAGCACAGGAAAACCGAGCATGTGCTTTTAGCACACCTCCATATTCATATATATATATATATAATGAGTATTATATGACATGTGAGACATCTCCTCATATATAAGACACAAAAAGTGGGGTGGTACAAGCCAACATGGGCTTGTACTTGTTGTACCACCCCACTTTTTGCGTCTTGGTATATAAGGAGATGCTTCCCATGTCATATGGTATCCATTATTATCATATATATATATATATATATATATATATATATATATATATATGAAAATACAAAAAACATGGTGTCAAATGAGAAAGTACTCTCCTGTGGCGGTCAAAAAGTCTACTCTCCACGTATTCTTAGAAAGATCAATGCCGCTTAAGTTGATCTTCATATTCTAAAACCCTGAAACACCACAAATTGGGCCAACCCTAGGTTTTTTATCAGGTACAAAAAGTGTTATTACCATAAAATCGTTAAAACTTTTAATTATTCGAACATATACAAATAACATGTGATTCACAAGATTTTTTTTATTTGTCTACAGTTAAGGACATGTTGATCATCCAAATCTTATGTTAAAGTGTACCTTTTGGCCTTCATGGGAGAGACTTTCTCTTTTGACACCATATTTTCCATTATAGATATAATAATCTGGATATGTGTTGACAGTGCAAGAAATTTCTTGCGCTGCCAGCACAAAAAATCCAAAAAAAATTTGAAATTTTTTCTAGGTTGCACACATTCTAAAACCCTAAATATGGGCGAGTCCTAGTGGTATTTGATCATCGATCCACTTGTAAATGTTCTATGTTCTGAAACCGTTAAACTTGTTTTGAATTCACTTAAAAATTGGTTGCTTGTTATTTTAGAGCATGTAGATCAAAATGAACGATTCGGTTCGAATGGAAAATTGGGGGTATGAGTTTCATGCTACCAAGGAGGAATTTCCTCCTTGGGTTGCCGATACCCATTATTCACATATATATAACATCTAACGTGTACATCTTGATATTGACTATTCCCGATATACGATATCCGATATTAAAAACCTACATCCGATACGATTATGCTGTCCAATATTTAAAACCTTGAGCATGACACATCTGGAATTCAAGAAATGAACTTGTTTCTAATGGAAAGAACCAACATCCAAGAACTGTTTGTTGAAATGCCAAGTTGGACGGATTGGCTTATTGGGAAGCTAAGGATATTGCAACTGATTTGCCAACTGTGATTGGGAAAAAGGAGGTAGTTTTCAAGTGGATTAGTCTAGTGGAGGGAAAGATTGATTTTGATGTGGTGTGTTGGGAAATTTGGCAGGATGTGGGTTCATCATTAGGAACGGGTAGGTAGGGTGATAGCAGCTGTATATTCATTTGTCATCATTTTAATGGGCCGTTTTGACACCTTAAGTTTCACCGTCTTATTTCTCCCTTCTGTGTTTTTTATTCTATTTGCTCCGTATGGAGAAAAGCTTCACGATCACCTCTCTATTTTGCATGCATATTCGATCCTTTCAGAATATATCTATATTTTTTCTTTTGTTAAATTAAATTAATTGACCAATAAAATGGAAACTTTTGAGTTATATCTTGATTCTACTACTGTTTGTTCTCATGGGATATGCTTTACATCGTTGGTTCACTAATTTTTAACCCCATCAGCACCCTCTTATTATTAATCCATCTGATGTTTTTGATGCCTTAACTGTAATATATTTAATTTTCTAGTTAACAACTTGCTCATAAAATTTACCATTCATCATTTTTACTGGTCAACTGCTGGCTTGTATGTGTTTCCTATATTTCAGTTTGTGTTTTCTACTTCTTCAATGTCAGTACTAACTACTGTTTGAATGCATAAACAGGTATATATTTGAATCTAAAGAGACAAAAGACGACTCAAAGAGTAAAGCAACCAAGGGTGACAAGGGAAAGAAGCCCCCACAAGAGAGAGTAATTGCTCGACTTCAGGTACTGCATTATTTATATTGGAAGTTTATTTTTATTTGGGTTTGAATAGTCTACTCATTGTTAAAGTTTAATAATTTGAATCGGATGGTGTGATGAGTGACACTGTTGAGTGAGGTTTAAATAGGATAAAGGCTTTTTGCACCCCCAAAGCTGTCATTGGCGTCAATTGAGAATAAACTGAAGGAGAACTATTTGATATGTTGACATTTGCAGCAAAGAGTAGGGGATGTTCAGTCAAAAGGAATGATAAGATGGCAGTGCGGGGGGCACATTGAGTTTGGGTAGGCCAAATGATCGTGGATTGAGGCCCTAAAGAAGGATACCACGTAGTTGTTTACTTATAGAGGAGATGGTCCATGGAGCTGAATAAAGGAGGGAGTGGAAGGGAAGGGTTGGGTCGATGGGCGGGTGTTTGTGTGCATGTGCTTACCAACTGTCTAAGTTCATCTATCTTCATTCTCATTTTTTAAGTTCATCTATCCATCCTATTTGATGCACTAAGCATGTTTCTGTTGAACCCATTTGATCTGTAGAGAAACTAGTCTCTAGCAGCTTTTGAGCTTTCCCTTGTATGGTTATATTATTGTATCATGTATGATATTCACTACAATAACTGCATCGGTAACATTTCAGTCTATATGATAGCATTCCTGTATGGTGGAGGTGCAAAGCATGCCAGCTGTGGCAAGCCCATGGCTCATGTTGAACCGTATAATCTCAGCTAAATTTTTAGTTTGGGAAGTGCAATCAAACTATGTACTGTTTTGCATAGATGGATTGGTTACTGTCTTTTGTTTGGGATTTTTTGGTTGTTTTGGTTGTTCAGACCACTGGACAATCTTAGGTGGCGGGTTAGGTGGCTGAAGACACCAGCTTAGGTCTTTGTCGGTGTGTATATTTGAATGGTGTAATTTGACCGATAAATAAGAGAAATTGAGACCGATAAATAAAAGAGCTTGAGAGAAGGATAAGTAGCTAATTCTCCCTAACCATTGTCCTAATCCCACCTCTGAATTTCCTCAATGATAAGGATCGGTAATAGATGCTTGACAAACAGCATAGAACTGCATATCTCAATAGGGACGGGTGATCAGACCCCAACCCATTTACTGAAAATAGGCCAACGCACCCCGGCAAGCAGACATTGTTGTCGTTTTTCAGGTAGTCTAATGAAATATTCAGCCTTAGTAGATCGATTCTCTAACCTGTGTCTGATTTACGTTGTAAGTTATTGGCAAATGCGACACAGAGGGATTGAGGATGTGAACATATTAAGGATAGCCCATTTCCTTGCCGCTCCACAAAAAATAAAATAAAATAAAAAATACATGTAAAAATATAGATTTTCTATAATCTAAAATATATAGATGGTGTCTTATATGGCCTTTAGCCAGCTTGCTGCGCTTTAACATTCTTTGCTTTAACATCCAGGAATGTGGCCCTCGTTTCACGCTGAAGTTGAGGAGTCTGCAACATGGTACCTTTGATTCGAAGGGTGGTGAGTTTGAATGGGTCCACAAGGTATTGCATTCTTAATCTTAAGTGCTATATTCTTGTTACTAAAGTCGCCAATTCTCGTGCCTGTTTGTTCTGACTTTGGGTCATTTTTCTTGCAACTCCTGGATGTAGGGTGACATGGATACAAGTCGCAGGAGATTTTTCCTGTAACCAACAGCTCAAGAATTGTATTCTCCTGATCCACTCGCGGTGAATATGTCAGCAGAGTTGATTAGCACATCACGCATTCATTATATCATCGTCGTTTTGTGCATCTATTGACCTGGAGTTGAGTTTGGTCATGCCTCCAAGCTAGGCATGTCCATAGTTTTGCCAAGGACGTTTGGTTATTGTTTTGCAGCAGAAATTTTTGTTCGGTGACAGAATTTGCACCCTTTTGTAAGACGCATGCCGTTGGCGGCCCTAAGATGAACTTGTAACCAAATATGGTACTTTATCTGCGTGTGTTTTCTTGCAATAGTTATGCATATGGTATGGCTTTGGTTCCATCGCTCGACCTGGGCTATGATGAAACCTCAGCTTGCGTTTGCGTGAAGAAACTGAAGAAATGAGTTCAGATTATGAACACAGAAACTTCTCGCTGGAGAAATACTTATCTTACTAAACACAGGAAGGCGTCATCAAGAGCGTTGATACATGGTGAGTATTTTGGTGCAGTATGGGGGTGGTGAGGACGAATGTTTGTGGGGGACAACTAGACAAGTGCATGATGCATGGTATCAGGTCATTTTGTTGTTTGAAGGGTGATGATGTATCACTCAACAAGGTGGCTCTGAGTCCATTATCAGCAAAGGCACATGGATCCAACTACTTCAAAGCTTGAGAATAATCTTTTGAAGTTAATCAATCTGATTGGAATTGAATGCGGGGGGTGATTAATATTGTCAGGGGCAAATTATTTGTAAAAGGACAAATTTTCAAAATGAGGTAATAAATTAGAAAAAAAATTATAATCCGACCAAAATTAAGTTTAATTACAAAAACCAATCAATTTTTCGTCACATCGGATTTCGCTAGCAAAATGGCGCCGAAAACCGACCAGGGTCGTCACCCTAATCAAATTGTGCACCCTTGAAATAGCCGGGTTGCTAACACCATTCATTTCATTGTAATATGCATTGAGAAAACTTCCAAAACGGTTAGGGTTGACAGTCCCGGTGATTTTCATCTCAAAATGATGGGGGTTGCCAAACTCCGGCCTTTTTGTAACGTCCACTTAGCAGACATGGAAAGAAGTTGGTCTGTTTTCGTAATAAAATTTAAATCTGATCGATGTTCAAAATTATTTTTAATGTTTGGCTGATTTTGAAATTCTGTCCTTTGTAAACAAAACTCCATTCAAATTAGTTCATATTTAACATGGACCGGAATCAGTGATATCAAATTATCCTTAGGATTGACCAGGATGATCATGCCTTTAAAGATTTGCGCGCTGAGTAAAAAGATACCAAAAACTCCATTCAATTAGTTCTGTGGTGTGCGCTGAGTAAAAAGATCTGCTCTATGCAAAATTACTCAACGCGCACAAAAGGCAAAAGTTTTGCATGTTGTGCGCGTTGAGTAATTTTGACCAAAGAAAACATTTTTACTCAGCGCGTACAACATGCAAAATTTGTGCGTGCTGAGTAACTTAGACGAAAGCCAAAAATTTTACTCAGCGTGCACAACAGGCAAATTTGTGCGCGCTGAGTAATTTGGCCCAAAGCCAAAAAATTTACTCAGAGTGCACAACAGGCATAATTTTGCCTGTTGTGTGTGCCAAATTACTCAGGGCGCACTACAAGCAAAACTCTTGCCTGTTGTGCGCACGATTAATTTTGCTCACATTGGAACTGAAACCACTACTCACATGGCCATCATCTCCTACTCCCACAACGTTCTTCCAAATAACGAAGCCCATCAAACCCCCAATCTCAAACCCCACTGCTCAACCCTAGTCCTCCGCCACGACTTTGTCTACATCTACTCCAAACTCCCACGTCTATGCCCCCTACGCCCTGCCCTCCTGCCTCCTCCACTGCCCACCGCCCTCCCTGACCATCCTCAAGTGGTATGCCTCCTCCGGCGGCCGCCAGTTCGACCGGATCTTCAGCGTCTGGCTCTCAAGCGTCGAGCTCCTTTGCAACTACACTGCCGAGCACCGCCCCGCCGGCATCCGATGGTCCGTCTACATGGGCATCCGATGGTCCGCTACATGGGCAACATCGTCGACAAGACTAATAGGAATCATGGGCAGCATCCGATGAAGAGAATAGATTTCAAATTTGAAATCAATTTAAAAATTTGTTCCCTGATTGCTTGATGTGCTTGAAAATTGAGTAATTCTCTTGAGTGCTTGAAAATTTGTTATCCGATCGCTAGTGGTGCTTAAAATTTTCAAAATTGAGTAGTTTTCTGATCGCCTGATGCATCCCAAAGCGCCGCTGGTGCCGGCTGCATCCCAAAGCGCCGCAGATGACGGTCGATCTGATCTTGCCCATGTCGAGGATCCACCCAAAAAGGAAATAATATTACTTTATTCGTTGTGCACGGAGTAAAAAGTAAAAGTGATCGTGCGCAAAGCAATTATGTATGTGCCCATAGCAACTCCCAAAAATTATGTGCACATAGCAACTCCCAAAAATAAGCAGAAATGTTCATACATTGATGATCATAACTTGCAAGAAAAATTTAATAGTAATTGAAATTCAGTACGCAGTAATGAATCTTAAAACATCGAAACAACACACAGCAATCAGAGACACACAAGACTTGGTTTCGCAGTTCGGTGCGCACACCTACATCTACGGGGCCACGCCCAGAAAAATAGAATACTCCACTATAATAATCAGAGAATACAAACTCTAATAGTCACGCTTCTGTAAGGAAGAACACCTGATCACTCCTTATTTTACACCTTTTTTCTACATGTTTGCATGCCATTTTGATCGCTCGAATCGCACTTTTCACGATTTTTCGGCAATATTGCGATGCTTTTCACGATTTCTTGTTTTTGTCGAATTTCAGGAGATTTCGAGCGATTTGGCGTGATTCTGAGATACACCCACTCCGGAGTGTCACCCATGACTCCCTGGAGGGAAATTTTGCAGTTGAAGAGGAGTAGAAGAAGAAAGAACGTCGTAGGAGCGACGAGGGAGCAAAAATACAAAGAATGGGCATTTTCAGCATGTCACTCGGCCGAGTGAAGGAGTCACTCGGCCGACCATCGAGAGCCCGCTCGGCCGGACAAATCGGACACGCAGAAGACTGAGTATCAACGTGTACTCGGCCGAGCATTGCCAGTCCACTCGGCCGAACCACGGAGACCCCACTTGCCCGAGTGGCATCAAGACGACGGCAAGCAGAAGTCCAGACTTACTGTAATTTTACAGTCGATTCCCGAATTCCGACTCGGCCGAGTGAAGAAGTCCCCTCGGCCGAAGCAAAGAAAGTCACTCGGCCGAGTGACTCCCGAGGAGCCGACCCCCAAAAGTCTGAAGTTACTGGAATTTGTCAGGGTTTGTCACTCGGCCGAATGACATTTGTCACTCAGCCGAGTGAGCCGCGCTGCCTGTAGCGTAAACTGCGATTTTGAGGCCGCGCAGGGGCATTTTCGTCAGGATTTTTTGTGCGATTTTGGGGGATATTTAACCCCAGTTTTTAACCTAGTTTAGGGAGCTTTTTCAGAACTTTTTGCAGCCTTTTTTAGATTACTTTTTAGGAATTAGATTTAGCTTTTAGGGAGGAGAGAAAAGTGTTGTTTTTGTTGGATGCTATTGGTTCTTCATTGGTTCGTCTCTCTCCCTATCAAAAACTCCATTTTTATTGATATATTGAATATTGCTATGAATTCTATTGATTTTATTTGTGAATTTCTATTGAATTTCATTATGGATTGTGAGTAGTTCTACCGTTAGGGCGTAGGGATGAACCCTACGAACCCTATTTCTAATTTGTGATGAATTGTTGAAATTATTGCTAGAATTGATTAGGGTTAGTTTTGATGGATTTTTTGGGACCCTTAGGGCACAAAAACTCTAGTCCCGTCCTAAGTCGGACGGAACATAGACAGAAATGCAGCGGAAAAATTTTATGTTAATCTAATTAACATGCAACCCTAAGGAACCAGACCCTATTAGCCAGGAACTCTGCCAACTTGGGGTGGATCTGACCACCCCAAGAGGGATCTAACTACTGCGAATAATTAAATGAAAACTTAAACACATACCCGGAATCTCAGCCCTGGGGCAGGCGAGATGTTTCGCGCCGTCTTCCGAGCTGCTCCCGTCTCACGCCGAGCCGCTCCTTGAACCGCTCCCCGCACCGCTCCTAGAACCGCTCCGCATCCCGAGGCGATCAATCCCCGTGTCACCGAGCCACCCACCGCCGAAGAAAGTTTCACGCGAGTGAAACCTCCGCCTAGATTTCGGATCTGAATCCGAACTCCTTTGCGGCTTTGCTAGAGCCCTCAGGAGCAAGGCAGAAATTTATAGGGAGAGGAGAATATTAATTTAGCTTAGATCCGAGCGTGCTCC
This sequence comes from Scilla litardierei, assembly GCA_030789695.1. Lineage (NCBI taxonomy): Eukaryota > Viridiplantae > Streptophyta > Magnoliopsida > Asparagales > Asparagaceae > Scilla > Scilla litardierei. Next base: position 18,359,458 of record CM061137.1, read on the forward strand.
AACATTTACGAGAGCCACTCAGATCTAGAGCTTGGGACGAGTTTTGAGGAGGAGAGCAGACCCATATTTATATAGGCGGCTGACTACTCCCCTTTCTCAAAATCCGATGTGGGACTATTAATTTGAGTTAATCAAAATCAAGTTAGTTTGCACTTCACAAAGTGTAAACTTCCGTGAATTTTAACTCACTCACCGTTGAGCTTCATGATTGATACAACCTATCAATTCGAAGGGTGTTCAACGGTGAACGCGTAGGAAAAAACGGCTCGTCAATCCGAGTCCGTTTGACCCTTCAAACAATTGTCCAAAGATAGGCAAAAGTCATGCTTCTCTTAGAAACGTAGCCGTCAAGAAAATCCCAGGTTTCAAAAACCCTAACCAGAAAATTCGGGCTTGGTGGGCCTCCATTTTCGCAGGTTTCAGCCCAACAGTTTGGGCTGACTTGTTTTGGCTATAACTTGTGCATTTGGACTCCGTTTTTGACGCGGTTTGAACCTGCATTTAGAGCGGGACGATCCCGTCATCTAGGTAACCTTTTCAATGCATTTATTTAATTAAATATAGTCTTAAACAATTTAATACACATTTAATCTCTTTTGCATCAAATGCAAAATAGTTCATATCTAAGCTTAAATTATCATTTGCATCAAATACAAATGATCCGAGGGCATATTCCTCTACAAGTTTGGGATTGCTATAATACGAATAGCTAGGGATTCATACCGGTTGGGATTTGCAAGAGATTGGATCCCAACTCGATAGGAAGCCCTAGAAATTCGAATTGGGTTACAATTGAATTTCTCCGGAATCGGTTTGTAAGAGATTGGACCGAAACTAGGGTTTTCGATTGTAATTCAATACCAATATCCGTTTGCAAGAGATTGGACGGGTAGGAACTATCCCAACCTAGGTCGTAGCTCGAGTTTGCACGAGAGTGGGCTCGAGATACGATTGAACGATGATGTTGTTCTTCACGCTAGCTTGCCTAGGTTAGGGTTTGCAAGAGATTGGATCCTACCCTAGGTTTTCTATAGACCGGCAATAGCGTGAGAGCGTGAGCTTGGTTTTACATTTAGTTGCAACTAGTTCACCTGAATTTCAAGTCTAGCAATTGTGACACCTACGAATCACAATGACGAGATACGGTTTGTAGCGGGGATTCCATATCCCCTAGGTGTCTTTATTAATTTGATATCCCTTTTATACAATTGAACGATTTTGACCGCTTTATTGCGAATATTTCTCGACTTTTCCTATAGCCAGGTGGATTGAAGAAGACACTGTCATTAGGCCTCCTCGTGTTCGATACCCGCTCGCCGCTACACCGTGCGCTTGCGGTAAGACTAGCGAGTCGCGTGCCCGGGTGTGCATCCGGGCTCCGATCAAGTTTTTGGCGCCGTTGCCAGGGAGGCAATAGTGTTTGATTCTACCTACCTAGCTATTTTTCTTTTTTGTTCTATTATTTCTATTTTTATTTTACCCTTCCCTTGTGCTAACTATTTCTTTGAAACTCTTTTCTCCCTTGCATGTACACGAGATCCTCGGCGAACCCCGAAGAAATACTATACGATCCGGAGATCGAGCGTATATTGAGGAGGATCAGAGCGGAAAGGAGACCCGTTACGGAAGGAAATTTTATGACCCATCCTGAGACACCCAAAGAATTGGCGGAGCGAATGGCGAGGATCATTTCCATTAGAGATAGGCTTCGGCCTAAGACTTCATCCACGACATCATCCATAGCTATGCCGGAGTTGGCGGTCGACAAAAATTTCGAATTGAAGACCGGATTGGTGGTTCTTATGCAACAAGATCCTTTTCATGGGAACTCCCATGAAAGCCCTCATTACCACATCCAGCTCTTCCTATCAAAATGTGCCACCTTCCAAATGCCGGGTGTCTTCATAGATGCTATCAGACTATGCCTCTTCCCCTTCACACTCAAGGACAAGGCCTTATATTGGTTGAAGACGCAAGCTGAAGGGATCTTCACCACTAGGGATGAATTGGCGAGTGCCTTCGTCGACAAATTTTACCCGCCCTCCAAGACGGTGAAGATAAGAAGTGCTCTCATGTCCTTCAAGAAAGGACCACAAGAGACTCTCTATGAGGCATGGGAGCGCTTCAAGGACTTGCAACATCAATACCCCCACCACAGCATTGAAGATTGAGAGCTTGTCCACAGTTTCTACAATGGACTCCAACCGGGCACAAAACAGATTATTGATGCTACCGCAAATGGAGCCATGTTGTCAAAGACTCCCGATGAAGCTACGGCCTTGCTAGAGGAGATGGCATCCAACAACCAACAATGGGGGGACGAGCGAGGACATTCTTCATCCTCCTTGAAGCCCACGAGTATTTATGAGGCCAAGACCGTGGCGGAGCTTGCTAGCAAGTTTGACTCTCTCCACAAGGTAGTGGAGAGGTTGGAAAAATACATCACCGAGCCTCAAGGATCCCCTACTACATCCGCACCGACAAACCATATGAGTGATTGGCAAGACCAATCCCAAGCCATGTATGTAGGAGGAGAGCAAGGAGAAGGAGCTTTGGAGCAAATTCAATATGTTGCAGGGAATTCCGGATATTGGGCCAACCCGGCCGCTAGAAACCATCCGGGTTTTTCTTATGCTAATAATGATGGTGCCTTGAACCCCCCGCCTCAACAACTTCCTCAAGCTCGGGCTCCACCACCACAACCGAATTATCAACCAAGTGGGCCACCGCAGCAAAACTTCCCACAGAGGCAACAAGTGGGACCTTATAGGCCACCCGGGTATAATCAAGGGTGGAGAAATCCCAACCCTCCGCAAGCTCAACCACGTCCGGATTTTGAAGCTAAGGTGGAGGAGTTTATGGCAGAACAAAGAAAGATTAACGCCACGTTGAAGGCGGGTCAAGATTCTCTCGCCACCGTCGTCGCTCAAATGGGGGAGCAACTTGCGTTGCTCAATAGAAATAACCAACAATTACCGGCTCAACCCGAGCCAAATCCACGGGGCAACACCGGCCATATCAACGCGGTTGTTGCGGTTACTACAAGAGGATGGAAGGATACCACCCCCCCATGACGCAAATCAAGGAACCCGTGGTGGAGAACCTAGAAGAAAGCGAGCCGGTAATTGAAGTGGCAAAGGAGAAGGTGCCGCAAGAAGGAGCAAAGTCTAGAGAGAAAAAACCTATTGATGAGCACCGATTCATGCCACCGGTGCCTTTCCCTCAACGGCTAGCTAGAGCCAAGATCGAGAAGAGGCTAGCCAAGTTCCTCGAATACTTGAGAGGGGTGAGCCTCAATATCCCTTTTCTTAATGCATTAGTGGAAATCCCGTCCTATGCGAAGTTCTTAAAGGACTTGATTACGGGAAGAAAAAGGAAGGAGAAGATCATGCTCGCGGAGCAAGGGACTTAGTTTACTAGGAGGGAGAAGGAGCCCGCCAAATTTAAAGATCCAGGGAGTTTCCGGATTCCTTGTACACTCGGAGGCGTCCCCTTACAAAAAGCATTGGTTGATTTGGGCGCTAGTGTAAGCCTCATGCCTCTCACTATGTTCCGGAAGTTGAACACCGGTACGGATTTAAAGCCAACCGACATGAGGATTCAACTCGCGGACGGTCGGATTACAAGGCCGGTTGGGATCGCGGAGAATATCCCACTCCAAGTTTCGGGAGGCATATGCTTGCCTTGTGATTTTGTGATCATGGACATCAAGGAAGAGGGTGACACATCGCTCATACTTGGACGCCCGTTCCTCGCCACCGCCGGTGTAATCGTCGATGTGCGGGAAGGGACTCTTACCATGAATATAGGCAACATTGAAGTCGAGCTCCATATACCAAAGGCTATGAAGCACATTGCGTATCATGAGGAGCTAGATTATATGGACCTCCTTGATGAGGTCATTGAAGAGGCTATCCCCTACTCCATCGGTGCGCTCCATGATGACGGCTTCGAAGAAGGCCAAGATTTGAGCGAGAAGATAAGATGGAGGATTCTCCCGATAGATCCACGGCGAATGATGACGGCGACGCTGATGTCGCGAGAATACGGGAGCTTTGCAAGCTCTCGACATTGAAGAATCCGAAGAAAGCTCCACCGATTCAAAGATCGGTGTCACCGGTGAAGTCGAAGACCGGAACAAGCTCAAGCTTGGGGGAGCCATCCCCAACATTTCTCATGATGAAGGGATGCTGAGGAAGGCCACGCACCACCACGATCCAAATCCGAGCGGTCTTCCCGGCAAGTTCGACGGGTGCATCTCATATGCACCCAACATCAAGCGTTAATTGAAAATCTAAAGGGGTCGAGCTCAAGACCTTAAACGAGCGCTTATCGGGAGGCAACCCGATGGTTTTTGCATTCTTTTTATTTTGGTTTTTGTTTTTGTTTTTAGACTTTATTAGTGTTTTGAGTCTTTTTGCCCATAAAAATCGTGACAACGGGTCTTGATTTCTATGACAGGAGAGGAGAAAAAGAGATCTCTCACATGGAGGGAGGTAGAGGCAAGGAAGAGCGCTCCAGGAATGCGCTCAGGCCTTGGGAGGAGGAAGAAACCAACTGGAGGAAGAAAAACATATAGTAGAGCGAAAACGGAGCCCCGAAGCAGAAAACAGCACGTCACTCGGCCGAGTATCATATGTGACTCGGCCGAGCAAAGGATCCCGTTCGGCCGAGTGGGGCACCAACGAGGGATGTCTGCTGAACCTGACTCTATGTCTTTTTTGTGCATTTCGAATTTACTGTCACTCGGCCGAGTATGTTTAGTCACTCGGCCGAGGAAAACGGATACCCTCCTAGCCTGAATATTACCGAGTAGCTTGTGCCACTCGGCCGAAGGAGTTTTCTCCCTTCGGTCGAGTGAACAGAAGCCACTCGGCCGAGTCGTAAGTGGCGGGGAGAAATTTAAACTCATTTTTCGTTACGTCACTCGGCCGAGCAACGTAGTCACTCGGCCGAGTCGTAACTACCCCTATAATATCGCGTGGGCTCGGCGTGAATTTCAACACAGCTATTCCCAATTCTCGCCCGAGCCCCCACGATCTTTCGACTTCCCTCGCCCGCGACGACCCCTCGCTCGCCCGAATCCCATCGCCGCCGGCTCCGATCGTCGACCACCGCCAGAGATGACCCTCGCCTGACCGTCGCCGACCTCTGGCGACTTCCCCCACCACCGGCCGAGCTCCGGTGATCCCCTATTTCGCGCAAAATCTTTTTTTCTCTCTATTTTTCTCGATCCGTAGACCCGTTGCACCCAAAAATCAAATTAAATTGTTTATCTATCTATTATACCCCATCTCCCCCATGTATTTTGAATATTACCCGCTGATATCGTTGTTTACTTTGCAGGCTATCTTGGGGGAGCTTAGGGGAGCTTCAGGACGTGTTTTTCGCTTCACGGAGGCGGCGCTCTTCGCACGCATTTGCTCATTTGCTCTCGCGGCGTGTTCAGGTACACTCGCTCCTTTTATTGAGCACGCCGCACTATATTTTAGTTGGGTGAGCACGCGCGGCACACTTGTCGCCCCGCACTAGGCCACGCACGCGGGGAGCCTCTTCCAAGCGGAAGAGGATCGATGACGCCGGTCCCTCTCACGCTAGGGAGGAATCCCCTCCACCTAGTCCACCACCACCCACACAGCTGCTTCCCGCCGATCCCATACACGCACAGCCCATCCCCGCCGATCCTGTCCCACCACCGGCTCCCGTTGTCGGGCCGCTGGGGATCACGTTCAGAGACGACGCACAGCGCGTCCGATTTGAGCGTATCGCCCAGCGATCCATAGTGCCCTCTAGGTTCGCACACTTAGCAGACCTGGACCGCCTAGGGGTGCTAGAGGGGATGCTCACGTTGTACCACAACGTGGGTTGGCGTGATTTTTTGTCTGTGTCGGTGGACACCTACGTCCGTCCAACACTTGAGGTACTTAGCTCGATCGCACGGACCCATGGGGGATGCACATTCCGACTTATGGATCGAGAGTGCGAGGTCACTCTCGACATGCTTCGTGCATTCTTCCAGTGGCCCGCTGTCCCCGACCCCGACCGAGCCAACGCACCCACTCACATCCCACCACCATCATTTGACACTTCCACGTTCTGGACACGTATCATGGGCTCCCACCACGGCTTTGACCCTAGTAGAGCCAAGGCCTCGGCCATCCTACACCCCTGCCTCCGCATAGCCCAGCGCCTCATGGCGACCACCTTTTTGGCGAGGTACGAGCCTGGGACGATGTCTAAGCCTGAGATCTATATGCTCTACGCGATGACTCGCCCCAGAGTTCTCGATAGGGATAGTGATGACCTGGTCCCTGCCGTTGAGATTGATATTGCTAGCTGGTTCTTAGACCGCATCATCAATTCGGTGGGCGCTCGCTCACCGATTTGCTGCGGCGGTCTGATTACTTTGCTAGCCCTGATGACTGACGTGGACCTGCCTGCTGACCTTAGACGAGCCCCGGGCCCCACTGCACTCTCGATAGACGTCATGGCCTGGATGAAGATGCTTCGTCCCCACGGCCAGCGGCACTGGGTGTGGTTGCACGGTCCTTTCAGTGCCGATTACATGATCCTCCCGAGCCTAGCTCAGACATATATAAGACCGGCCCACGAGGATTGGATCCCAGCGATGGATCTCCTCATCCCAGCTGCTTACGTTTTGGAGGCTGAGGGCGCTGAGCAGGCACCCCCTGCACACCCTGCACCTCCTTCTGACCCCGTGATCCCTCAGCCCCAGCCTGCACTTTCTGCACCTCCCGGTACTTCTGTCATCACTTCTGCCAATGTCGGGAGTACCCTTGCTGAGCCGTCCACAACATCCTCCACCACCCCCACCACTGCTGTGCCTATCTCGGTTGAGCCTATTTCTTCACTTCTTCCCGAGCGTCCACCCACCATACTAGAGTGCGGCGAGTCTTCCTTCCCTGCTGTTGTACGGTCCCTATCTAGCTTGTTGTCCGCTGGGGTGTCACCTTTTGGTCCATTCACTTCCTCCCCAGCGGTCGACCCATCTGTCTCCTCCGTAGCTGTCCTATCCGAGAGTGTCGTGACGTCTGTCCTCACACCTGTGTCACCGAGCTCTCTTACTGCCTCGCCGCCGATTTTATCTCACACCACCACTGCTGCTGCCTCCTCGTCCCAGCCTGCGTCCCAGCCTCGCACTGAGGCTGGACATCCACTAGTGAGCACAGCACCTTTTACACACCTGCCTGATGTCCCGATCACTTACACTGCCCGTATCAGACAGCCCCGACCTGCTCAGCCTAGACCTGTCCGTCCCTCCGCTCCACCACCCCCTGACGCCTTAGTTCAGAGCATTCATGCTCTTGAGGGGGCGGTGAGTGGACTCAGGGGCGATTTTAGGGCTCTCTCTGCAGCGGTCAGTTTCATGGAGTCCCGCGTCGCCATGCTTCCCGATATTCAGGCTTGCCTGAATCAGTTAGTGGCGCGACTCCCTCCACTACACCCACCCACCTAGCAGACACGTCCACCACCCACCCAGCAGACACATCCACCACCACCCCCCACCCCCCCCCCCCCACCCCCCCCCCCCACCACAGGACGGATATGGTGCAGCACCACCAGCTTAGGCACACCCTTGATGCCATTGATCTTTTTTATTGTTATGCTGCCCATTCTTTGCTGGTCCTGTCGATATATTATTTTTGCCCACCCCGCCTCCTCCCCTCACTATTTTTGTCCATATCTTGCTCACATCATTATATATCTTTTTTTGGGAGAGAGTGAGAGTATTTTTGGTGACACATATCTGCATCACTCCCATCTTTGCATGCATCATTCACATCATCATATTTTCTTTTTATTTTTACTCTTTTTTTATCATGCATGCATCCTCACCCTCCCCACCCATTTCCCGTCTCTCGGTGCCACACTTTGCACATTGAGGACACTGTGCACTTTAGCTTGGGGGAGTGAGTCGTCACACTTTTTGCTTTTATCACCTTTATTTTTAGTTTTTTGAAGTTTTTCCGCTTTTGCACCCATTTTTCATCACGTTTTCATTTTTTTACCATGCATCACGTTTTTCTTATCTTCCTTGTGTGTTGCATTGTAAATATATTTGTTTTTCGTTTATATTTATTTCTTTCATCTTTTGCTAGAGATGATTTTTCTGTGATGACGATGACGTGGTGTTAGCTTTTCTCTATATGCATGCTAATTTTGTCATGTCATAGTTTTTGTTTCTGATATCATATGCTATGTCCTGTGTTGCATTTAGAAATAGTAACCCACTTCTTTGTCCATATGAAAATGGATGAAGTTCTTTTATTAGCTGATGTCTGATGATTCATATGTATGCTATCGTAGAAAACACACCAAGATTCACGCATTGATGCTTACGTCTGGAGTACTGCTTTCTTTTCTCATATCACTTCTTATTGCATGATTTGTACGCTTCACTTCAGGTTGATTGAATGTTTGCTAGCATTGATAAATCTGGATTAGTTTACTTTTTGAGATCAAACTGAGTAGATTAGATTACCCTGCTGAAGTTGTCATGCACGTCCTATAGAGTGAACCGAGAGATACATTTATTTCTTTCTCCACATATCTTGAACATTATTTCTCTATTTTAAATTCATTGGTGAATCTCCCCTTAGCAATTCTATTATTGGTATTCCCCCGTTATTAAATCACACGCTCCAAATTCCCCAAAATCCAAAGAAAAAACTACTTGTATATCCTTCTCTTTGATTTGGGATCATTTGTGTAAATATGCTATTGTAAAAAAGAGAGAGAGAGAGAAAAAGAAAAAAGAAAAAGAAAAAGATTTGAGAATAAGAGAATAAAAGAGAAAAGAAGTTCGAAAACGATCCCATCTCATATCCTTTCTATCTTTTTTCCCTCTTTTGCTTTTATTTTTGTTTTCTTTGACTTTTGGGGCTTCATAAGAAACGGGGATGTAAATATTGTTTTGTATATGCCACCACGCTTATGGATAAGCTTGGGGGAGAGGATCCAATGATGTGTGAGAGAGTGAATACTTGACAGTGCATGACAACCTAGGCTAAGTAATATTTTATACTCGGTAAGATTGATAAAGTTTCACGAAATCCAGAAATCTACGCTTAGCATTCATTTCATGAAAACCACACTTTTCTATTCTTACTACTCTATTGTGTGATACCTCTTATACTCCTTATAGAAAGCATTCAATTGAAAAGTGTGTGATCTACGATATTGTATACCGCTTTAGATGCTTCAGACGATGCTAATTCTAGAATTATTCCATTTTTCATGCTATATTGATATTCTTGGTTTTTCTATTTCAAATGCACCATTATACTATGATATCGAGATAAAAGTCTGTGACATGTGTTTTACACTCGATGCGTGCTATATGAGTAAGCAAAACCCACATCCTGAGAAAAATGATCTATCAACTTCCCTCTTCGCTTTCTACTTTGTTTTTTCGTTTTTCATTTTCCGCCTTTCCATCGTTTCTCTTTTTTCTTTATCCACCGGGTTCGCTTTTTACTCATCTTCCTCGAGGACGAGTAAGAGGTAAGCTTGGGGGATTTTGATCACTCCTTATTTTACACCTTTTTTCTGCATGTTTGCATGCCATTTTGATCGCTCGAATCGCACTTTTCACGATTTTTCGACAATATTGCGATGCTTTTCATGATTTCTTGTTTTTGTAGAATTTCAGGAGATTTCGAGCGATTTGGAGTGATTCTGAGATACACCCACTCCGGAGTGTCACCCATGACTCCCTGGAGGGGAATTTTGCTGTTGGAGAGGAGTGGAAGAAGAAAGAACGTCGTAGGAGCGACGAGGGAGCAAAAATACAAAGAATGGGCATTTTCAGCATGTCACTCGGCCGAGTGAAGGTGTCACTCGGCCGAGTGAAGGAGTCACTCGGCCGACCATCGAGAGCCCGCTCGGCCGGACAAATCGGACACATAGAAGACTGAGTATCAGCGTGCACTCGGCCGAGCATTGCCAGTCCACTCGGCCGGACAAATCGGACACATAGAAGACTGAGTATCAGCGTGCACTCGGCCGAGCATTGCCAGTCCACTCGGCCGAACCACGGAGACCCCACTCGCCCGAGTGGCATCAAGACGACGGCAAGCAGAAGTCCAGACTTACTGTAATTTTACAGTCGATTCCCGAATTCCGACTCGGCCGAGTGAAGAAGTCCCCTCGGCCGAAGCAAAGAAAGTCACTCGGCCGAGTGACTCCCGAGGAGCCGACCCCCAAAAGTCTGAAGTTACTGGAATTTGTCAGGGTTTGTCACTCGGCCGAATGACATTTGTCACTCGGCCGAGTGAGCCGCGCTGCCTGTAGCGTAAACTGCGATTTTGAGGCTGCGCAGGGGCATTTTCGTCAGGATTTTTTGGGCGATTTTGGGGGGTATTTAACCCCAGTTTTTAACCTAGTTTAGGGAGCTTTTTCAGAACTTTTTGCAGCCTTTTTTAGATTACTTTTTAGGAATTAGATTTAGCTTTTAGGGAGGAGAGAAAAGTGTTATTTTTGTTGGATGCTATTGGTTCTTCATTGGTTTGTCTCTCTCCCTATCAAAAACTCCATTTTTATTGATATATTGAATATTGCTATGAATTCTATTGATTTTATTTGTGAATTTCTATTGAATTTCATTATGAATTGTGAGTAGTTCTACCGTCTTAGGGCGTAGGGATGAACCCTACGAACCCTATTTCTAATTTGTGATGAATTGTTGAAATTATTGCTAGAATTGATTATGGTTAGTTTGGGATTGCTATAATACGAATAGCTAGGGATTCATACCGGTTGGGATTTGCAAGAGATTGGATCCCAACTCGATAGGAAGCCCTAGAAATTCGAATTGGGTTACAATTGAATTTCTCCGGAATCGGTTTGCAAGAGATTGGACCGAAACTAGGGTTTTCGATTGTAATTCTATACCAATACCCGTTTGCAAGAGATTGGACGGGTAGGAACTATCCCAACCTAGGTCGTAGCTCGAGTTTGCACGAGAGTGGGCTCGAGATACGATTGAACGATGATGTTGTTCTTCACGCTAGCTTGCCTAGGTTAGGGGTTGCAAGAGATTGGATCCTACCCTAGGTTTGCTATAGACCGACAATAGCGCGAGAGCGTGAGCTTGGTTTTACATTTAGTTGCAACTAGTTCACCTGAATTTCAAGTCTAGCAATTGTGACACCTACGAATCACAATGACGAGATACGGTTTGTAGCGGGGATTCCTTATCCCCTAGGCGTCTTTATTAATTTGATATCCCTTTTATACAATTGAACGACTTTGACCGCTTTATTGCGAATATTTCTCGACTTTTCCTATAGCCAGGTGGATTGAAGAAGACACTGTCATTAGGCCTCCTCGTGTTCGATACCCGCTCGCCGCTACACCGTGCGCTTGCAGTAAGACTAGCGAGTCGCGTGCCCGGGTGTGCATCCGGGCTCCGATCAACACCCTCCCCATTAATACAAACCGTGAGGGGTGATCGCAATTAACCCTGTGAAGTATTCTTGGCAAGCTCCCCTTGCCAGCAAGCTCCCCTTACACCACCGACTAGATCAACTCCCTTGATCCTACGTGCGTAGTCGTCAGCCTCCCTCCAGGAGTTTTTCTCACTGAACTTTTATCACAAATTCTGTACCCTAGCCGTCACAGCTGCCGAACCCTAATAGCATGCGCTCCTCGCAATCCACGGTTCAAAACAGCAAGGATTCAATCAAATCAGAATCGGCTAGATAACTGCAATATCCGCAACTCTCAACCAGAATGAGATCCCTCAAAATCTGCAGGAGATCGTTGCAAAGATATTGCCGGCTAAAATCTCTCCAACCGTCTTTCAACAAAAATAACCGAGAGATATAAATAGCCAATCAAATCTTTAACAATATGAAACCAATCTAAATACCTGAACTGTTAAAGATAGGAACTTGAGATCGCAAGAAATCCAAACCCGGATCCAAGAAAGCCACAATCAATTAATGACGTAAACCGACACAGCATATTGAACATAGTAGTGCAACATAATGTACAACAATACTTCCAACATAGAGGGCTGAGTCGATTCTCTCCAACATAATACTGTAGCTCGGGTGCAACATAACATTCAACACAAGACCCAACATCTTAAACCGTCTTATAGCTTCAAGAAGTAAAATGCAAACAACGATTATCAGAGTGCCACATATGACAATGCAATCATCAATGCAGATATGAATAGCATGAATAAAACCTAACAATCTCCCCTTTTGTCATTTAGTGGCACAACAAGCTATGATATTCGACAAAGACCAACTGAAGAAGGAAGAGGTAGAGATCGATTCAGGCAAGACGAACTGATGTGTCCCAAAACATAACAGTAGTGCTGTAACACAAAAAGAGCAACCAAACCTCCTGAACAACATTACAGTAGCAACACCCATTTTCCATTCTCCCCCTCACAATAAGCACCACTGACAATCACAAAAGCGCAATATCATACTTCTCCCCCTTTGAGCCACTAAGGACTGAAACATACCTGGGAAGAGAGTAGAGAGATGAACGAATCACTGTTCCTCAGAAAGGCTACTCATCAGAGCAGACAGCTTGCTCTGCAGCATCAACTTGTGACTATTCAAAAGAGCCTTCTGACTTTCGAGAACCAATAATTGATCGGTGACATTCTGAATAGCATTCTCCAAGAATTGAATATCCACCACAATTGAGGAGGAGGAGCCGTCAGCAGCAGCAGCATGACCATGAGGTGAAGACGGAGACTCGGGATGCACAGTAGATGTGGGATCAGCAGCCCGAGGAGGGGAGGGAGACGTCGGAGCATCATGTATAGAGGGTATCACCCTTGAAATATCATCAACTTTGCCTGCCAATGACTTCGCAGTATATGATATACTGTCACATGAAGTAGGGAGATCAGATGGGGACAAGGGCGCTCTTTGAGCCAGGAGCATCATAGATATGAGACATCCATGGGGCAATGATGCGGCAGAGGAGGATAACTCTGAGAAAGACAGAACCGAATCAAAAATGATTCCTCTTACATTAAAGGACTGGGAAGTGCCAGCAGAGTACAGGAGCTTGCACATGTCCTTCGTGACCACAGAAACATTGGAAGTAGGAAGCCAATTTCTTGTGGCTATCCTGTACAGGACAAAATATTTGGCGGTAAGAGCAGAAGAGGAAAATGTAGACGACTTCTTGGGACAGCTCTTGAATTTTCCAGCAGTCACAACATGAATAAACTTGTCAAAGCCATCTCCGGTTGACTCTCCGAAAGCAGGAACAGACTGAGAACATTTCCATTTAACAATTTATTCAGGACAGAGGGAGAGAAGGAAATGATCTTCCCTCTCACATAACTTCTAAAACCCCATCGTGAAGAAGTATCACTTGCAGACGTGGGCAAGTTACAATAAAACTCACGCACCAACACAGGATAGTAAACACTGAAGCAAGTGGCAGCATGAAACAAATCGATGTCTTTAAGAATTGATACCATCTGTGTCTTGTCAAATGATGACACATTCAGATTTTTCTCAGGAAGGAGAGACCTCGCGGAGTACGAAATCCATCTGTTCTTACATGCCTTGTCGAAAAACATTTTACTGAAAGCATCAGAGGAAGTAAACGAGGGTGAGCGAGAAGGACATGATGCAGACTTCTTGGACCTCTTGGATGGAGAAGCAGACGTATGACTAGAAGGAGCAGAGCACTTCCTAGGGGCAGACCGAGCCTTCCGCATGAACGATGATAAGGGAGTATCATCAGGAGCAGCAGCCTCACATGTTGCATCCATTGTTGCAACATTTTGTGCAACGTTATGATCTTCATCTCTAGACTGCAAAGAGTCAGTCTAGATAGCAACATCAACATTGGTATCAGCATGATCTACACCAGCCTCAGAAGGAGTATTTGGCAATGCACAGCCTTCAACATAGTCCACTTCAACAGACTTCAGAGTTTCCCCAACGTTAACTCCATCAACAGAACTCTGGACATGAGCATCTAGACCATCCTGAGGTGAGATCTGTTCTGAAGGAACATCAACACATTCATTAAGACTACCGACAGCATCATTATACATTCTTATGGACTCATTAACACCTTTAGCCACACTCTGAACATTATCATCCACACACATTGGAGAAGAAAAAACAGGTTCCTTTTTCAGAACTGGGTCAACAGGATTAGCTCCAGCATAGGTCACTTCCCCAAGATCCACATCCTCATCCAACTTCTCAAAGATTGGGACATCGGTACCCTCAGTGTCCTTGGAGCAAGATGAAGCATCATCAGCCCCCTCAGTCTCAGACTTCTCAACAAATACAGACGATTCAGAATCAGATATGTCAATGATTTTCGATATTCTAACAAATACTTCTGGATTCCATGTTCGAATGACAATCTTGCGATCTCGGGGCACCTCCACACTCATCACCTTCCCCAAAATCTTCTTTCGCATAAGTTTTTCAAAGTGAATGTGTGAGACATCTACCCAAGATAAGTCCAACCTCCTTCCAGTTTTGCGCAAATACCAAAACCAATCTTGAATCGTAACAGGTGCAGGAAATTCTTCATCATCATAAAATTCATCTTCCAAGGGTTTTTGAAGAAGAGGAATTTCGAAAATTGGGAAAAAACTCGCTAACTCCAAATTCGAGAAACCATGAGAATGCATGTCACTGTGAGTACCAGAAGATTGAGAGAGAGAAGTAATACCACTGGAGGACCCACGCGAAGAACGTGGAATCACTCCCTTCCGTTTGGTGGGAGGAGGAGCGGACGGGGGAGCACTTTTCCGCGCTGAGGCGGTCCGACGAGAAAACTGTCGTGGAGGCTGCGATGCTTTTTCTGACCGGTCTTTTGCCATATCTGAACAAGGAGAGAGAAAAATCCACACAAGCAAGAAGAAAGCAAGAACCCTAGAGAATCAGTTTTGAGGATCTTCGACGGATTTGATTTGAGGGAGAATAAAAGAGTAGCGCCTGATGTTGCCTTGGGAACAGAAAGTGGAACAGAGGGAAATAAATAACGAGTAAGGAAATCAGAAGATAACTAACCCAATACCACTAGACCGCCCGTTCCACAAAATGTTGCAACCTGATGTTGCAACAATTTTCTCAACACAGTGTTCACCATCAGATACGACACAGCCCTAGGGCTTGTCGTAATTCTTCAAACCTGGCAGAATCTAGGGGCTTCGTAAAGATATCCACTAATTGATTTGCTGTAGCAACATACTCCATGACAAGAGACTTCTTCTCGACCAACTCTCTAATGAAGTGATGACGAATGTCGATATGTTTTGTTCTGGAGTGCTGAACAGTGTTCTTGGAGATGTTTATAGCACTCTGATTATCATATAAAATAGTCAGAGTTCCTTGTTCCAATCCATAATCTGTCAACATTTTCTTCATCCATAAGAGTTGAGTGCAGCAACTCCCTGCTGCGATATACTCAGCCTCTGCCGTAGATAATGAAATGGAGTTCTATTTTTTACTATATCATGAGACTAGATTGTTCCCCACATAAAATCATCCTCCGGTAGTGCTCTTTCTATCATCAGTATTTCCTGTCCAGTCTGCATCATTGTATCCTGAAATTAGAGTGTTTGTATCCTTGGTATACCATATACCATAGTCTGCTGTCCCACTGACATACATGATAATCCTCTTCACAACAGTGATATGAGATTCCTTGGGACACGCTTGATAGCAGGCACAAACTCCAACACTGAAGCTGATATCCGGCCTGCTAGCCGTCAAATACAGACGATTGCCTATCATGCGTCTGTATAGGGTAACTTCAACATCTATTCCTCCTTCGTCCTTGGAGAGCTTTTTAGAAGCGGCCATGGGAGTGCGGACATGTCTTGCACCTTCCAGACCAAATCTCTTGACAAGGTTCCTTGCATATTTGCTTTGTGATATGAACAAACCATCTGTACACTGTTTAACTTGAAGCCCAAGAAATACATTCAACTCACCTACCATGCTCATTTCAAACTCCTTTTGCATGAGGGTGATAAACTCACGTACCAAATGTTGTGACGTTGGCCCGAAGACTATATCATCGACATAGATCTGTGCTACCATAACGCTTGATCTTATCCGTTGAACGAATAAGGTTTTATCAGCTCATCCTCTTTCATACCCCTTTTTAAGAAGATATGTAGTTAATCTTTCGTACCAGGCCCTCGGTGCTTGTTTCAACCCATAAAGTGCCTTCTTCAACCTGTAAACATGGTTCGGAAGAAACTGATCTGCAAAGCCTTTTGGTTGTTCGACATATACTTCTTCATTCAGTAGCTCATTCAAGAATGCACTCTTCACATCCATTTGGTGTAGTTTGAAATTCAGACTACACGCAACAGCCAGTAGTAATCTGATGGATTCCAAACGAGCTACCGGAGCAAATGTCTCATCAAAGTCAATTCCTTCTACTTGGGTATAACCTTGAGCTACCAGACGAGCTTTGTTGCGAGTAATATTTTCCTTCTCATCCGTTTTATTTTTTAATATCCATTTCGTTTCGATGACATTTGTTCCTTTAAGTCTCTCCACTAGACTCCAAACATCATTTCGTTGAAATTGGTTCAACTCCTCTTGCATGGCCGAAACCCAGAAATCATCAACAATAGCTTCCTTCACATTTTTGGGTTCAATAGTAGAGAGAAAACAAGCATACCCGGCCAGATCCCTATAGTTTACTTGGCTAGCACCTCTTGTCTGGCGACTGTCGTGTACGTCACCAATGATTAGCTCCGGAGGATGATCACGTATAACTTTTGTGATTCCCTCATCATCTTGAGCATCTTCAGCCTCTACTTGTGTCATCTCAGTGGTAGAAGTATCCTGTGTTGCAACATTTTGTTCAACATTGTTCCGATTAGTCTTGATTGTTGCAACATCATTTTCAACACGAACCTCATCATCAGTGCTGTCTTCTTGAATGCCCTTTTCTCCACTTAGAATGGACTCTCCCTGATCAAAATCACCTACCACCACATTGATAGATTCCATCATAACTTCGGTGCGTTCATTCAACACTCTGAAAGCACGACTTCTTGTAGAATACCCTAGGAAGATTCCTTTGTCACTCTTGGCATCGAACTTCCGTCTCGGTGTACGATCTTGCAAGATGTAGCACTTGCTTCCAAAGATATGGAAATAGGACACATCAGGCTTCCTCCCTTTCCAGATCTCGTAGGGGGTTTTCTCAGTCCTTAGTTGAAGATATACCTTGTTGATCGTGTAGCAAGCGATATTAATAGCTTCAGCCCACCACTTAACATTAACTTCTCGAGCATTCAGCATAACTCGTGCCATTTCTTGAAGTGTGCGATTCTTCCTTTCAACTACTCCGTTTTGTTGAGGAGTCTTAGGGGCCGAGAACTCATGTCCTATACCAAGAGCTTCACAAAATTCAAAGAATGAGTGATTCTCAAACTCTTTTCCATGATCACTCCGAATCCTGATGATCTTCCCAATGTTGTCTCCTTTTTCAACTTGAAGGCGAGTACACAATCTTTTAAAAGCATCAAAAGTGTCTGATTTCTCCTTAAGAAAATCAACCCAAATGAACTGAGAAAAATCATCAACACATACAAAAATGTACTTCTTAGCTCATTTCTGATGTGGGTCCAATTAGGTCCATGTGTAGCAGCTCTAGAATTTTTGAAGTAGTGATAGTCTGAATTTTCTTGTGACTCACTTTCTTCTGCTTTCCCAGTTGGCATGATCCACACACCCCTTCTTTCTTCTTGATTAGAGTTGGCATTCCACGAACAGCTCTGGCTTGAGAGATTTTCATTAAGGTCTTGAAGTTGACATGGCCCAGTTTCTGATGCCACTGTTCAGAAACATCCGCAGTGATAATGAGACACCTGTTAAGATCTTGCAGAAGATAGCAGTTGTCGCTTGACCTCTTTCCGGTAAGAATACAAACATCATCTCTATTGAAAACAACATTCATCTTTGTTAAAGCGGACCAGTAATCCTTGATCACACACCTGACTGATGCTTATTAGATTGGCCTTTAAGTTCTCTACATGCATCACGTCTTTTAGCTTCAGTGATCCTGTCACATTCAGATTCCCTTTTCCAACAACCCTGCTTCTCTGACCATCACCAAACATAACATGACCTTTGTTACCGGCAGTATACTCAGACAGAAGTCCCTTGTTCCCCGTCATGTGTCGAGAGCAACCACTGTCAAAATACCACAGATTTTCTGAGAAAGTAACCAATGAAGTGTATGCCACCATACTTACCAGCTCAGATTTCTTAACCCATTTCATGTTAGTTCGCTGGTAGGGATGAACAACATTTCTACCTTCATTCCAGTGCTTCATGCGTCTGAAACAACTCCAGTCATAGTGTCCAACTTGTCTACAGTAGTTACATATCTGCTGCCTGGATGTTGAACCTTTTGTTGGACCCTTTGTTGAACCTTTTCTTTTCTTCCCTCTTGACTTGTCCCCGTTCAGTTGACTATGCTTTTCATGCTCCTTAGTAATGTGTGTAGATGACTCCCTCTGTGGTATCCAACACCTGTTCGATCTCCAGACACCTTACCCATGTTAAGGATGTAATCAAGTTTAGATTTTCTGGAGTTCCATCGATTGAGGGTGCTTTCCGCCTTCTCAGCTCTGAGCAGTGTTCTCTTCAAGCTATTCTCAAGATTCCGGAGACTTAATTCAGCCTTCAACAGTTTGGTTCGGGTCTCATCCCTCTCACTTCTCAGCTTGGAGCATTCATCTTTCAACTTCTTGTTTGCTGCACAGATATCCATCCATTTGTTGAACATAATTTGATAAGCCGAGCGGATATCCTCTTCACCAACACCTCCTTCACTTTCACTGTCAGAATCGACCTCAGTGTCGTATGTTGTACTATTTGTTACAACATCATGTATCACATTTCCTGGTTTGTGACTGGATGTTGAAGCACATGTTGCAACATTATGTTCAACATGACTGGGAGACTTATACTCAGACTTGTCTTTCAGGGTGGCAGTGAATGCAACATAGTTGCTAGTTATGTCTTCATCTTCCACACTTCCTTCAGAATCTTCATCGCTCCAAGTGCTGGCTAGAGATTTTCCTTTTTGCTTCTTAAGAGTGTTAGCACATTCGGCCTGTATATGACCAAATCCTTCACACTCTCTACATTGTATTCCCTTTCCCTTGTTTTTAGAATCATACCTCTGAGTAGGGCGACTAGCAATCTTTTCACCAGCAGGAGGACCTGACCACAGCACCTTATTTGCAGCTTTGAAATTCTGACCTCTATTACTGATCTTCCTCATCATTCTGCTGAAGTTTTTTGTGAGTAATGCAATGTCATCTTCAAGTTCTGACTCGTTATCAGATTTGGAAGATTCACTCGCTTCAGCTTTTAGAGCAACTCCCTTCTCCCTTCTGTTTTGCTTGAGATTCATCTCATAAGTTTGCAGAGAGCCCATGAGTTCATCTAGTCTCATGGTTGATGTGTTTCTTACTTCTTCTATCGCAGCAATTTTAGTACAAAATTTTTCAGGTAGGGACCTCAGCGTCTTTTCCACTAACTTCTTTTGAGAGTATTTCTTACCCAGTTGAAATGCCTGGTTGGCTATATCCCTTAATCTTCCATTGAATTCTGCAACTGTCTCGTTTTCATTCATTCTCAGATTTTCAAACTGTGAAGCGAGCATTTGCAGTTTAGAAGCCTTAACAGTGCTGGTCCCCTCATGCACATTTTGAAGAATGTCCCAGGCTTCTTTTGCGTGCTCACATGTTGATATAAGCTTGAACCGCTCTTCATCGACTGCAGTGAAGATGGCATTCACAGCTTTTGAGTTTCCTAATGCAGCACACTCCTCTTCAGGATTCCAGTCTCTCACAGGTTTGATACATTCCTTGCCTTCCTTGTTTACTTCAGTCGGAGGACTCCATCCTTCAACCGTAGCCACCCAAGCTTTTTCATCCAGTGACTTGATAAAGGCTCGCATGCGCGACTTTCAATATGTGTAATTAGATCCGATGAGTAAGGGAGGACGAGTAACAGAGCCACCTTCTTTGGTATTCATGATGAGCGTACTGACACGCAAGATCACACCCACTTTAAACAAACAAAGTAATGCAGATGACCTGCTCTGAAACCAATTGAAATTCAGTACGCAGTAATGAATCTTAAAACAATGAAACAACACACATCAATCAGAGACACACAAGACTTGGTTTCACAGTTCGGTGTGCACACATACATCTGCGGGGCCACGCCCAGAAAAATAGAATACTACACTATAATAATCAGAGAATACAAACTCTAATAATCACGCTTCTATAAGGAAGAACATCCTCCCCCTTAATACAAACCGTGAGGGGTGATCGCAATCAACCCCATGAAGTATTCTTGGCAAGCTCCCCTTGCCAGCAAGCTCTCCTTGCATCACCGACTAGATCAACTCCCTTGATCCTACGTGCATAGTCGTCGGCCTCCCTCCAGGAGTTTTTCTCACCGAACTTTTATC
This sequence comes from Scilla litardierei, assembly GCA_030789695.1. Classification (NCBI taxonomy): domain Eukaryota; kingdom Viridiplantae; phylum Streptophyta; class Magnoliopsida; order Asparagales; family Asparagaceae; genus Scilla; species Scilla litardierei. The sequence goes on from CM061137.1 coordinate 18,379,951, forward strand.
ACAAAGTCCGTACCCTAGCCGTCATAGCTGCCGAACCCTAATAGCATGCGCTCCTCGCAATCCACGATTCAAAACAGCAAGGATTCAATCAAATCAGAATCGGCTAGATAACTGCAATATCCGCAACTCTCAACCAGATTGAGATCCCTCAAAATCCGCAGGAGATCGTTGCAAAGATATTGCCGGCTAAAATCTCTCCAACCGTCTTTCAACAAAAATAACCGAGAGATATAAATAGCCAATCAAATCTTTAACAATATGAAACCAACATAAATACCTGAATTGTTAAAGATAGGAACTTGAGATCGCGAGAAATCCAAACCCGGATCCAAGAAAGCCGCAATCAATTAATGACGTAAACCGACGCAACATGTTGAACATAGTAGTGCAACAGAATGTACAACAATACTTTCAACATAGATGGCTGAGTCGATTCTCTCCAACATAATACTGTAGCTCGGGTGCAACATAACGTTCAACACAAGACCCAACATCTTCCCGATAAACCGTCTTATAGCTTCAAGAAGTAAAGTGCAAACGACGATTATCAGAGTACCACATATGACAATGCAATCATCAATGCAGATATGAATAGCATGAATAAAACCTAACAGTAATGTTCGTACCTTGAAGATCATAATAAGCAAGAAAAAAAATTAGGCTGCTAAAGAACTGGAGAAAAATGTGAAGAAAAAATTGGAGAAAATCATACCTGGATGCACATTTCAAATTTTCTACCCAGAGATTCTCAGAGAGAGGAGCATGGGACGATGGGTTTTGGGGATAGGGATCGCTCTGCTGAGGAGAGATGCTGAGAAGCGAGGAGGGCTGAACTTGTTTCCTCTACTCAGGGGGTGTTTGCAAACCTGTTTAATGTGTACGCGCTGGGGTGTAAACTTTTAAACAAACCCACCAAAATTTTAAAATGGCAAACAGAATTTGAAACAAAATGCACATTTATGTTAGACATAAACCCGTTACCGGTTGCACTGCAACCCGACCCGGCAACGTGTAATTAAATTAATTCCCCAAACCCTAGAAAACCCTGGTCCCTCCGCTCCTGCGAGCACGAGAGCATCAGCACTGGCGAGGGAGGAGGAGCAGCGAAAGAGGTCTCGATCCCGATCTCTCCAAACGAAAGAACCAGCGGCGGGATCAACAGCGGTCAACGAGGGCAGGAAGGCCATCTTGCTTGGATATCCTGAAGGAGTAAAGTGATATAGGTTGCTAGATCATATGTCCAAGAAGATGTTCACCAGTAAACATGTTATATTTGATGAGTTGTCGATGGTCAAGTTGAAGATGACTCATTCAAATTATGGACATAGTTCTGAGGAACCTGACGCTGAGTTTGAGCTACCTACACACGGAGGCGGAGTGGAGCTTTCAGCTTGGTGGGGACTGAGGGTCTGGTACTATGGCGACGAACTGAGGTGAGCCGCTAGAGCGTGCTCCTGAGGTGGATACCGAGCTTCTGGGCATGGAGACGGTGGAGCAAATGTTGAAGGCGACCAGGGAGGCAGCTATTGGCCATCCTGAACCGAGGATCAGTTGATTTCTCAGTATATATAAGCACATGGGAAGTGAGTTTCCTCGTTATCTTTGACGGCAAGGAGAAGAAGCAGAAGGGATCAACATGGGTGGATCATCGCCATCAGGAGCGGCGGTGGAGGCCAGATCAGTTGGGGCTCCACGTTGAGGTTCTGTTTGCGCCCACGGATGAGCCCACGGATGAGCAGTTGGTTTCATGCTATTTGAAGAGAAAGCTCGCCGACGCGTCAGTCGATAATGGGCTGATCGTTGAATTTGATATCTACGGCTGCAACCCATGGGAGCTCCCCCGTCTACACTTCATTAGTTCCTTCCAACATCTCAGAATACTTAACGTGACCACACTCCAAAATCAAAATACAAGGTAACATCTCATGGTCAAAAAGAAAACTGTCAATGGTTATATACGGAGAAAATATCCATTATCATAACATTAATGTGATGAAGAAAATAATATTATCTTTCCAATGCAATGTGCATGGCATCATTGTGACGTTTTCACACCAAAACAATGAGAAAGATTGCATATCATCAAATTTATGTTCCCAGCCTAATTAGACTTGGAAATTCCCATATAAATACCACATATAAATACCCATATAAATACCGCATTACTAACAAAAAGACCAAGGTAACCTCGGATTCCCCAATTTAACATTTACTGAGGTTGTTTGTTTTGCCCTTTGTACCCATCCGAACAGATCGATCATAATTGCCGCTAGTTCAGAAATTCCCCGATAAACTTAAACATCGAGGCGATTTGACCTAGCCCCAGACCAAATCAACCTGATAAGTTGCTATATGGCAGGTTGATTATCTCATGATAAGTCCCCTGATAAGCATCGGAGGATATGTGGCAGGATGGAGGTCGGACATCAAAGAGATTTTTGAATAAGGACATAAACAAAATTACCATCGCTTCATTGCTCAATCAAGCATTAAACAAGAGTGCACCAACGAAGAGTAGCCAAAGGATATCGATTCAAACAAAGGATGCCGGTCATCAGCTAGTTATTAGATAACTCTTAGCTAGGAAATACCCAAAAAAAAAAGGCAAACCATTCTACATCGCAGAGAAATCAGCATAAGCAAACAAAAGCACGAGTCCTACCATAACACAGAAGCAAACTCTCCTTAGAATAACTATAAATGGCAAGATCATACCATCTTCCATAAGCCTGAGCAACCCTAAGCCAAAATAAAGAAACATAAAGGAGATTCTCCAAAGTACCCAACTTAAACACCCCACAAAATTCTTGAACTAAAATTTTCAAGGAAAAGTCCCAAACACAAGAGAAGCTAAAGAAGACCATGGCTTATCACCTACTGGGAAGCACCAAGCCACTTCGAGAAGTTCTCAAATTCGGTGTAGTCGCTGTCGCTGATCATGGTCTTGTACCAAGCTTTCCCGGCAGCCTTGATTGTGGCAGCCTCTTCCTGCAAAATAAGTTCGTATCGCATCAGCTCTTAGATGCTACTTGCAAGATCACAAAAAATGGCCAATTACTGCAATGGTATGACTAATATTAGAATTCTCCTCATCATAGGCTCCAGACATCCAAAATATAAGAAGAAACTTGATCATACAGCTCAAATCAAATTTAAAAAGAAACGGTTGATCACTAAGAAGCGAAGGGGTTTTCACACCAGCTAGAAAAAGCCTTTTTTTCAATGGTTACGGCAGCAGATATTATACCAATAAATTATGCAAATAAGCTAAACAACAACAATCCTAGCCATGCTTATAAATTTCTAATTAAGCACATATTCTACCAATATTGCTTTCTTATTAAGTAACAAAATACAATGCATAAGACAGCCTATTAAGAAACCTATGCATGAGCATGCATATTTAAGGCGGCGGCACCAAGAGCCGCTAGGATATAAGCCTGACAGATCAAGTATCCAAGTTTATCTAAGAGTGTATCAAGTAAACAAGCGAATCATGAACATACACCAGGCTTATCAACTAGACATCATAACAGAGGGACTCATTGGACTAACTGGGCAATCTCAAATACTTGAAACTAATTTAGAAACTTGAACACCAAACAGAAAGAATTAATTGGCCACCTTGCAATTTAAAACCTGAAAACAGTTCTCCGCTAATTATATACTAAATTAGAAAAAAGTTGTCTACCAAGATGCAAAAGTTTTTTTTGCAGTAAAAAAATCCAGAAAAATTGCGAGGTCTACGATCCAAACATCTTCTAACAGAGACATAATATCTTACATTTACCTACTGAGTTTAGTCAAGGCAAACAGCGGCAGATCAGTATGGGTAATGTGACTCTATGAGTATTTGACATGACATGGCTATCTTTCATGTTCGCACACTGATCAGATCTGCACGGAAATGATTATCTACTTCTATGCCTTATTTTTTTTCCGATCGTTTTTAACCAAAATAGTACAAAAACTATGAAATATAATTGGATAACCATAAAGAAAACTAAGCTTGCCAGTCTCTTACAAACAGATGTCCATCTTTATCACACAGGTCACATTATTTGAACTCACTGTCATATGTGGTACGCTGTCCAACTTTTCACACTTATCCCTTATCATTTAACATTGTAGACAGAAGCATGTCATTTGGGCATTTAGCACAATTAAATGTATAATTATCTACAGGTGATCGCCAGGTAGAAGGGGAGCCACAGACTGTAAGTCCATACAACAAACTGCAAATCAAATAAAGCATACCATGAGGCTTGTCCAACAAGCAGTCTGAAAATATCACCTACCAACAACTAAACATGAAAATGGACAAGCAAGAGATCTTGTAATGCCATTATTTAAGATGTAATAATCTTCTGGCCATCAAATATATTCCACACTTGATTTTCTACTACATATCTACAAACTTATTGGAAATGGAATACTGTCAACAGAAAATTGTTTTCAAAAGCTCACATACAAAACATTCTGTAAATGACATCCACTTGTTACCGGAAGAAAAAAAATCATGACACAAAAAAAAATCGAGATATTCACTGATAAGATTAGATAGGAAGAAGATAGAGGTAAGTTCATTACACATACCATTCATTCGCAACAAACAATGAACTAAATTTTAACCAAGTTCTTTAGAATCTATGCAACAAAAACAAGCTAAAAAGTTAATTTCAATGCAACAAGTGAATCAAGATCGTCAAAAGATTAATACCAAATTTTCATCAGTGGAATGTCCCCATTAGCTACTAAAGAAACTAATGCTTACGCATCTTCTTTTGATCAGTTAGGTAGGTTTGTGTTTTTTTGTCAGTTAGCTTTTTGTCACACACAAAAAAGAAAAGAGAAAGGGAAGCTGACGAATAACCAAAAACTTAAAAAACAAAAGAAATAACAAACTGACAATCAATGAAAGAAAGACCCAAACAATGCAGCTGAACACCTTCTGAGTTTTGATCTTTTTGGTGCCTTGGTCTAGACCTAACAACTCAAAGTGAGCCAAAACACAAACAGAAGTCTAACCCACTAGAACATGTATTACCAGTGTAGAAAACTTTAAATTCCTAGTGGAACTTGTTAATAACCTCAAATATACGACAAACATAGAGAAAAACTGGTGGTGCCTTCGATGACTATCCCTACAAATGAATTAAAGTAGAAAGAATGAAACAAACTATACCATAGAAATCAAGTAGAACTATCAACAAAGAGCTAAATATCTTTAGATACCATTCTGTAATGGATAACATTAGAAAATACACAATTTCACAAAAGCACGGTATTATGAAATATGTTCGTTCATTCCCTTAAAAAGAACATATAAAGCCAATGATGCAAAAAAATTCCTACATAGTACCAACTAGAGGGTAGAAACATGAAAGCGCATACATCGGTGCAACATTCAGAAGTTGTTATTCATAAACTAACAAATGATCTTCCGTTAAGCAGAACAATACATGATACTTGGATGACACGACTTATATAATTGAACTCCAAAGCCAATTACAGAAAAACAAGAAACATGTAAGCTGATGTAAACCAAAGACATTATCAAGTTGATATATTATCAAACAAGATGTATTAAAAAAGACTGACTTTGGGTGATGAAGAAAAGCCAGTGATAAATGATGTCCAATGTGCAAATTTGAAATTCCAATCAATTAAAAAACAACAACACATAACAAGCAATTATTTCAAGCAAATAAATGCATTAGCTGTTTAGTATTTACACATTTAACGGCATACAAAACCATATAGAACGCACACCATAGAGGAAAAGAGTTTCCAGAAAAGGATTGGCGAAAAAAGCAAGCAAACACTGATGCAACAACGTCATGCCAAGTCGCTTAGATCAAAAACTAATATGAAAATTTTAACCGATCAATATATAAGTAAAACACAATGATGCTAATGCACAATAATTTTGATCAATTTAAATACCCTACATCAAAACATACCATGCTGGAGTCAAATGCCCATCAACGAACATCCAAAAGATTAAGATGAATAAGATGTCAACAAATATATTAATAAGCGAACTGATTGGAAGAAAAGATTCATTCAAAAAATGGAAGTAAAATATGATATTCACTAAATGAGGCTCCGCATGAAGATTAATGAACGGATTGATCACTGAAAACAACAATAGACAAAAGGAATTAACTAAAATCACAAAGAAAATTACAGACTCTTAGTAAAGGTTAAAATTAAAATGATACGAAACATATGAAACACAAGACGACGATATAACAAAAAAACGAAATCTCACAAATTATTAACTATGAATACAATAGAATAGGCAATGGTGCGCAAGTAAATATTCTGATGTAACAACAAAAAGCCAACAATGGGTACTAGTATTATAGAAAGCTAGTGATCATCTAATAGATCAAAACAAATATATACCACATCATTCTGTTCATCCTAACATATTTAGATCAAGAAAATAACAACAAGAACAAACAGCAGCAATGAACAGTTGGTAACAAAACAGTAGCAAGTTAGAATCAATACCTTAGACAGCTTGCTCCTCTTCTTATCAAGCTTCTCCTTCTTGGCCTTCACCCTCTGGTCCTCAGCAAGCAAAGCCATTCTCCTTGCGGTCTTTGCGTACGGGTTCAGCCTCAGCAGAGCATTCAGATTCTTCAGCGGGTTCTTCTTAAGGGTCCTCCTCTTGATCTCCTTGGTGATCGGTCTCACCACAGACTGCACCTCATCAGAGTTGATGATCCTTCCGAGATCCGCATTCGTCATCTTGGATCGCGGCAGCACATACCCATTCTTCTTCTCAGCCGCCTTCTCAAAGGTTCCAAACACTGATTCGAGCTTCTCAAAGGCAGATTTGGTCCAGATGATGAACCTACCAATGTGACCACCAGGCGCCAGCTTCAGAATGTTGAGGCGCTCAACGTTCGCCACCTCAACGCCCGGAATGTTCCGGAACGCCTTGACAATCTTGGAACCCTCGGTTCCGTACACAATCAGCGGGCCCTTGCGAGACACATACCGCCTGTTCCTCATCTTTCCTTTTCCTGGACGGATCCCGGTGGAATCCTTCGCCTTCTCGGCGTCGGCAAAAGCTCCGATCTGCTTCAGGGCCTTGATCGCGGATGAAGTTTTCTCAATGGACTCAATGGAGTCCGATACGACGAGCGGGAGCTCAGGCACGGACTCGATCTTGTGACCGCGGGCAAGGACGAGCGAGGGAACTGCGGAAGCGGCAAGGGCGGAGACAACGGCGAACCTCCGCTGGTTCACGTTGACGCGCCGGTGCCAGCGGCGCCAGATCTTGGTGGGTGCGAACATCCGGCCGCCTCGGCACATGTTGCCGAATGCTCCCTGGCCAGCGCGGTGGGTCCCGCCGCCGGGGACACGTGGGATACGGGAGACGGCACGGCCAGTTCCCCAGGACTCTGCGGAGGTCTGGTGGCCGGCGCGACGGGAGACGGCATAGGGCTGTCGGTGGTTTTTGGAGAGGTTCGCGTGAACGAACCTAACTATATCGGGTCGGATCGATGCCTTGAGAACGTCCGGCAAGGGAACGGAGTTAGATGTGTCGGTGGACATGTCGCCCTCGAGTGGCTGCACGGTAACAAGGGGGCGGACGGCGGCGGCGGAAGCGGCCATGTGTTCACGAAGAGGGTTATGTTAGGGTTTTGGGAATGGATGGCCGCTAGTGCGTACGATACAAACAAAAGACTTTTATATATGGGAATTGCTATTTGCACATAGTCTTTTGCTAATTTCGCAGAGCAATTATTTACAAGTTTGCCGTTAAAAAATTTTGCTGAGTTTATACTCCATTCACCTCGACGTCCCCTTCTCCACCGCCGACAACGAGGACCCCCCTTCTCCTGTCGTCGGAGAAGCACAAGGGGTTACTTAGATATTTTTTTAAAATCATGTATAAAGTAGCTAATACAAGATAATCTTGTTGTATATATCCTTGAGAGCTCTCTTGGAAGATGGGGAAATCTGCGAATTCATGTGAGCTTTGGGGGTCAGCGTCATCGTCGAGGAGCATTGGATCGGAGAAGCTCCGGCCGATGTCGCGGGTTCGACGACTGTAGGTACCAGTGATCATCTTTGGAGTTGGTTGGATCGGATTTTTCCTTTTTGTTGTGTCGTTGTTGAACTCGTTCTCCTCGGATCAAAGGGTTCTCATTTGTTTTTTGAAATTTAGGTCACTTTTGTCTGAATGAACAATTTCAATTTCGGCATTTCCTTTCGTTTCATTTGGGTGTGGTTGATCGTTGTGGATAACGATCCTCGCACATCTCGCTTATCTTGTTTCCAAAAAATTTATTTTAAAATAGTTTTTTGTATAAAATGGTGGAATCGACGAGATCCAAATTTTATTCGGATCCGCTTCTCTGCTGACGAAGGGAGGCGGGGCGACGAGGGGGCCTTTGGTGGCAGTGGTGGAGAAGGTGGACGATGACGCGAAGGGTGATGGCTTGTGAACTCAGCAAAATTTTGTAATGTCAAACTTGTAAATAAGTGGTATGTGAACTCAGCAAAAGAACCTGTGCAAATAGCAATTCCATTTGTATATAGGATGGTGCAATTAGGGTTTCGATCTGGATCATCCATCGCAAATGCCAACGACTGAAGTTGATCCATGATGAACTGTTCGATATATACAAATAGATCTTAATTTACGAAAATCAATATAAACTATTCATGAATTAAAAAACACTGCATTTGTGTTTAGAAATTCACCAAAACCATCTAACAGTGATCATTCATCAAAATCCCCTTAAGACTTTTCATCAAACATAATTTAAACTGTAGCGGAATATGGAGGTCAGATAGTTAAGGCGGAAGAATTTCCTACATCATTAGCTCACGCAACACACAATCACCATATTTTTTGTAATGGCCCCAAATTTTATGTACTAGTATTAATACAATTTTCTGGGCGTAAAAATACGTGTATGAGTTTTGGAGGCCTAGTGTATTTTTCTTTAAATTTTTATGATCTAATAATTAATTTTAAAGAATTTTATAGCACTCTTTTTAATTATTAAATGGAGTATATATATATGTATAATATACTAATATGAGGTATTGTACTGAGTATGAGTAGGTATGAGTGTATTTTATTAAAACTTTTAAATTAAAAAGCTAAATATACCTAAACAGACACCTCCTAAGTAGGAGATGGCATCATCAAATAATCCCCCACCTAACACTCATTAGGTGGCACCCTAAGAGGGAATTATGGGAGCTGGACGTGGGCTAGAGAGAGATCAAAAAGAGAAAAATTGAAGATGAAAAATAAAAGAAAAAGAACGAATGAAAGAAAGAACTCTCTCTCGACCTTTCTCATGTCACGTTATTCATTACTACCGTTTACCTTCAAGCCAAAACCAAGACCAAATTCAAACCCTAACTCTTTGATCCATTGGAGAAGAAGGGACCAAGCATCATAGGGTCATCAAGGAGAAGAAGGGCCTCAGAAACATAGGTGGACTGTTGAAGGTAGAATCCTAAATAATCTAGATAGGATTTAGTTTAATCACGTTAGATTTTCTAGTTTTCGTCGCTTCGAATTTGACAGCAACTAATTCCACGCGGCCGTATGGATTTCACCATATGGTTGTGTCACAGCTCTAAGGAATCATACGGTCATATGGCCAAAACCATACGGCCGTGTGAAGCCAACCCAAAACCATACGGCCGTATGGATTACACCATACGGCAGTGTGGATCGATTCCCTCATTCGGCGCATTGCCTTTTTGCCATAAGGCCGTATGGATTAGACCATACGTCCATGTGGCCTTCTTTGTGGCCTCCCATTACTATTAAATCCCCTCAGACCGTATAAAAATTCATACGGCCGTGTAAGTCCCCAAAAATCCCAACACAGCTCCACCAAAATCCCACATGGCCGTATGAACAGATCATACGAACGTGTGACGTCATCAGCCCTGCAGCCTTAATCCATACGGCAGTATGGATTTGGCCATACGGTCATGTGGTTTTCTCAGTTTTGTTTTTTTAGAACTGACAGTGTTTACTGTATAGCTTGGGTGATTACATATGATTGTCAAATTGTGGATCAATTATAATTGCTGACTGTGATCTAGCACACTTGTAAAATTAACTGCGTTGAATTAAATAATTTGTTTAATTGCCATGTTATGAGCTAAGTTAAAATATAGTAGAATAATCATTTGTTTTATTCATATTGCAGCATGATTTATTTATTCAAGTCCCTGAAATCCACATCAATCTGATATTGAGAAGTGAAGTATATGACATCATGATATGTACTACTGAGACCACTAATGCATCATGAAACTTGTGTAGTAAGAATAATGATAAATATGAAAATGGTATCTAAAAATGAAAGATTTGTGAAATACATGAAAATAAGAGTGAGTGAGAGAAATAGTCTGGAGTTTTCAATCCATCCTAAAATGAGTGAAGCTCCAGATATGGGTGGGGGGAAATGTGTAAACAGTAGGCTTTTAAGGAATGGACATTATGATGATTTCACACCCACGCTCTCGATAGCCGGCATAGGGAGCAGACAGGTTTAGAGAGGCCGATGGTGTACTCGTGATGCACCATGACGGTAAATGATGGTTTTCTCTGTTTTCCACATAAAAACCGAGATATCTCACTCCCGACAGAGGAGTTACGAGAGGCCCCTCCAGTTCTCGTGTCGCTGGTTGAGGTACAACTTTTCACACACCCTTGGTGAAGTCCAGTTCCTTATACTAGTTACACGAATTCCCAAATATGTGAACTACTAATTTGTTAAAATTAATGTTAATTTACATATGTTGTCATTATGTTGACATGTCCTCAATTTCTCTTCAATACATGTATGCTTTGATATGAACATTATGCATGCTCTGTTAACCTCTTACTTTTAGACCACCCTTAGATAGGTAGTCCAGTTCTAAACTGGGTCCAACCTATCTTGGTTAGGATTTCTACTAGGGTCACGCGTTGACGTGTCCCATTAATATTTTAAGGTTCTGAGCTAGTGACATCAGAGTCAGGTCGTGTGCAGACTTCTACTTCTTCCTCTCCTCATGTACAGCTGGAGACATCAGTTGGAGAGTTGGTTAACCTGGACTCCCCTGGGTTAGACTAGTGAGTGTGTTGTATGGGTGTGGACTCTTTTTTGGGTTTTCTTGAGGGTGGGTTTTCCTTTTCGTTCTACCCTTTTTATTGTACTTTGGGTACCCTTTGGTACTTGTACAGAGATGTATAATGTATCTTGTTTAATGATGTTCAGTACAGTTTACTTTTCAGCATTTACGGTTTTAATTTGTTGGAGCATTATCTTTCTTACTTTTTGTTCTTTTCCAGTGCATCGCAGTGGCCTGCTTAAATGATTTTACTTTATACACAATTAAAGCCTGGTAGTATTTGGACGTTAGGGGCTCAAAGCCCAGTGTCTGAATACTACGACGGCCTAGTCCACCACGTATTTCCCCTATTTGGGAGAGCGGACGTGACATTTTTCGACGATCAAATCAATTCAATCTGTTGTTCATGTTTTAAACCCCTAAATACCAATTTTGAGGTAAACCCAAGGGGTTTTTATTTCTCATCTAACTTGGCAAAAAGTTGTGTTATGACGAAATCTTGCAACAGGTGGACGGACGAGCAACACACTTTTTATTCACTAGAATTGAGGGCTTGGAGTTTTAGAACATGAAGATCAAAATAAACGATTCGAATCAAATGAAAAAATAAGGAATTGTGTATTTGATTGACCGCAGGACGTGCACAATCCAAGTAGGATGCACACGCTCGCCTCCCAATGGTATGAGTGTCAAAGTAATATAATCCCGGTAAGTACGGGGTCGAATCCAAAGAGACAATTCATTTCACAATCACAATCTCAATTGGTTAAGGAAAGGCTAAAGGTGTTGGCACAACCAACTAAGCTAACAAGTGTAGTGTGAGGGAGTGTGGTGGTAACACGTTCGAGCTAAGCCCAAGGTAGGTATGGTGGAGACCAAAGTATGAAGGTAGTCAAGCAAGGAGAAGTGTGTAGAATGGGATGTCATTAGGGTTGTGAGTTGATTAGCAATGGGTTCACTCCAAATGAATCAGCCCACACATCTATTTCAAGGTATGCGGGGTTGTGCACGTAGGTAATGCCCTTAAGGCACGCCGCCATTCTACGGCCCCACCAAGGGTAATGCACGATTCATTCGTGTGTTAATTATTGGGTTGGAAATCCCTAACTTAAGCTCGTGAGTCAATCCTTGTATCCGTGTCAATAGAATGCAAGGATGGTGCACGTAAGTGTGACCCTTAGGGTAAACCACCGTTCTACGGCCCGACCAAGAGTGGTGCACGACTCAATTAAACCTAGGGCACAACCCATCAATCAACGCTACTAGCATCCATTTCAAGGCATGCTAATCCAATTAAATGCAAGGAATGAATCATCACTAATCAAGCACACAAGCTCTAAGTAACCCAATCCACAAACAAATGGCTCTAGGCCTTCATAATGAAAACAAGATGATAATCATTTAACATGAGCACACAAATCTTCATTACAAGCTAATAATCAAATAACTATTTAATGATTCTCACATTCATTCAATAATCATTCAAAAATACATTCAATTCATTTAGAAACCAAATGTTTACAAGAGAGGAGAGAGATCACCAAGTAGAACCCTAGAAAACCAAGCTTTCCCCTCTCTTGCTCCTCCTCCAAGCTTCCTTAGCCTCCAATGGCCTCCAAGCCTTAGCCCTAGCTTTTGGGGAAGAAGATGGGGCTCTCGTAGCCCCAATAGAACAGTAAAATGTTGGAATTTTCCCGTTGGAAATTCTCCCGTTGGTGTGATCCACGGTTATAATAACCACTCCCAATAAACCGAAATTAATCAGTTTACTACCGTTGATGGAACGTAGGGGTGGGCATCGGGTAAACCCGATTTTTTTGAGCGGATCCGTATCCGAATCCGAATTAATTCGGTCAGTCAAAATCAATCCGAAGCCCGATTCCGCTTAATCGGGTTCGTATCGAAAAGAACCGATTTTATAATCGGAAACACGAAATAAGACCCGAAATCCGATTCCCAGTGAAACTCGTCCAAGAAAGCGTCACTTGCTCAACCAAGTCAAAGTCCAATTGCGTTGGTTGTTGACACAGGCTCCAGCTTATAGAACACCTACATCCCGATTTTGCCCGATGTGGGACTAAAACAGTCTGCACGTATCATTCGCTCTCTGCTACGAGAGCCATGTTCTCTCCTGTGTTTAGTCCCACATAGTTGGGATTAAATGGAGTCATAATCTTTAAATAGGTTTAGTTGGGTTAATAGTAAATAAACCCTTGCCTCACTCCAGTGGCCAACTAGCGCATTGGTCGAATACGAATTAGGAGTATCAGTCCCTCTACCTCAGATTTATTGTACACTAACCGTTCTTTTTTGACCAACGAGCTCAGTCTTCAATCCAAATTTGTACTAACTGTCCCTCTCACTGCAATTTATTGTAGACTAATCTTGGATGTTTGCCCGATGTGGGACAAATCAATCAACATGCACGCACCGCTTACTCTATTCTATGAGCTCCAACCTCTGTTGGCGTTTAATCCCACATCGGTTGGACTAAGAGAAGCACAATGTTTTAAATATGCCATCTGGGCTGCACAGTACAAACGAAATAATCGGATTCGGATCGGTCATGTATTACGCGGGCGTGATCCGAAATCCGGTTCCGGATCTAATCGGTTTGTATATTTCTATCCAAATCCGATTCCGGTTTTGATTTGACCGAATGTTCGGAATCGGTTTCGGATACGAAACCGGGTTCGGAATCGAAACCAGTATTTTTGCCCACCCCTAATGGAACGGATTAAAAATCTATAAATAGGGATTTTGGTCCCTCGGTCTATTCACTCAATTTTCAGACAATACACCATCATATAGGAGTGATTTGAGACTGAGAAGATCAAAATCGGTGAGAAAGTTTACCTGTTTATCGAAAGCAATGGCTGGAGCATTTCGTGATGAAATCGGCATTTTGAGTCCTACAATTGGTATCAGAGCCAAGTTTTCTCTGTCTTGCTTTGGTTGCTGCAATTTTTCTTCGAAATTCACCATTTTTGACAATAAATTTTGCAGATCTGTTTCGGATCTGATAAAGTTGCTAATGGGTTTGAAGCGGGCCGAAGGAAGAAGATGACATTGGGGGTTTTTGGTTATTTTCATCAAGCAAGTTTGACAGTCAAATTGTATACGGCCAAACAGCATGTTTTCTGTTTTAAAAATGAAACCCATTAACCAATACCTATTTTGCATTAAATTTTGTCATGTTCGTACTTTGACAAGTGAACAAATAAACTGTACTCATAACCCTTTACTTTTGGTTAAAGTAAACTCTCCAAATAAATTAGTTTTAAAAGAAAAAGGAAAAGGTGGAGTACGGTTCACATGATGGCATCAGCCCACTGACTTAATTATTTCAGTTTGTATTAAATTATTTTTTGCATTCAAATGAATGTGTGGCTGCCAACCCATTCTTTATTGGCTGCCAACTCATTTATTATTTTATTTTTATTCAATGGATTGATGACTCCTTTGTTTTTTAGTTCTATGCAGAACTATGTTTGATCTTGTGCATGTAGTAACATTGTAATGCTCTACACTAAAGTTACGGGTCATGTTTAAAAAAATTTCTCTCTGTTATTTACACTGCAATAAATTAGACCAGTGATATGCATGGACAAAACTTAAGTTTATTTATATGATAGTGTATTGCCTACACTATGCTCTCTTTGTTGTTAATTTTATTGGGAGTATGTAGTCTAAAATTGCATGTTGAATAACAGTGTACTCATAATCCCATTTAAATCATTTTTGGGGCTTGTGTACAGAGTACTAACATGAGCCCATTAAACTCAATTTATCTTTTGGTTAATGGGAAGAGAAGTCTACATTTTGGACTGTGTATTGGCCACATTATGTTTATATTGCTTATAGTATTATGCAATAATTTGAGCCCAATGATTTGGTTAATGTTAAATGATCTATATAGTTTTAATTAATTATGGAGCAGCCATAGTGATTCGGGATATAAATTGCATATCCCCCCATTTCTGGGTATTTTATGTGTATATTGTGTTTATTTTGGCGTTGATACGTGTGTTTTCGTGATATCGTGGATTATTAACGCCTAATCTCTTTTTATACATAAAATACGATTTCTATGAGCTAATTTCTCCTTCCCTTATTTTTCAGTTACTTCTGGGATTTTTCTAGATTTTCTGGAATTTTTCTAGAATTGTTGGGAGCGTGGAGCTATTTATTGGGAATTTTTGGAGCCAAAAAGGATTTCTGGAAATTAAAAGGAAAGAAAAATTAAAAAATAAAAATAAAACGCCCTTTTGCGGGCCGACCCGCTGGCCGGCCCGCCTTCTATTTCCCGCGGGCCGCAGCTGCTTTCTTTAATTAAAAAATTAAACTAAAAAAACACTGTGTTGCGGGCCGGCCCAGCGGCCGGCCCGCCCAGAAAGAATAAGAAGCTGGGGCACGCATTTTTTGCGTGCCCCCTCCGACGTTGGGCGCCCCGTCCTAATTGCGGGCGCGTTCAGCGCCCGCGGGTCGGGCGCCCCACGCGCCCGACCCGAGACCCGAATTTTTGGCCTTATTGCGGTCTGATGCGAAATTTGAAGGGCTACTTCGTTTTTTCGGCCAGAGCTTCTGTTTTTTTGGTTTTTTAGCGGTTTTAGGGGGGTTTCTTCTTCCCCAAGGCTAAGGGTGGAGCTTGGAGGCCATTGGATGGTAGAAAATCTTGGAGGAGGTGCCCAAGTGAGAGGGGAGCCTCATTTCTTGAGAGATTGGTGATCTCTTCCCTCTCTACTTTTGTATTTTTGCATTTCTCTTGTCGTATTGAACTCTAGATGAATTTGTCTATAAATCTCATCTTATTTAGTATGATAGAGTAGTGCGATTGCTTGTTGATTCGGGTTCAATATTACATATTTAACCCCCCATCTAGCCCTATTTTGTGCTCATGTGATGCTATATTTTTCTCTAATACATTCGTATTTTGTACAAAATCATTTATTAGAGAAAACACTCTATTTGAGAAAAAAACAGCAATTAACGGAGTGTTTCTGCACTTTTTTATATTTTTCATAGCTTGGTCTCGATCTCACGATTCTAATGACTATTTATTTGTATTTTTCTAAGATCTGTGCTAATTACTGTGTATTTTTGAATACAGAATACCAATTAAATGGAGAAATACGCTCAAAATACGAGAAATACGGTCGCGGCCCAATCAGACAGTGACACGTGGCACGCATCCAGCTCTATCCCGCCGCATCCAACCGCTGCGATTCAACCCGCATTCGAATCACATACGGGTTACGTGGACCGTCGGATTGAGATCCGACGGCCACAAACGACGCGCTGCATCATGAAGCAGCGGAGATCCCGTTGGCCACGTGGCCCAATCTCGTTCATCCTTTCACGATCCAATGGATGAGGAGCAGCCCGCTTACAATTCAAATTCAGCTGATTGCGGGGCGACGTGGCTTTTCTGCGTCCGTTGATCTTCAATCCAATGGCCTTCGAGCGAGCGGAGTGGGCGCAAATTCTTCGGGCGACGTGGCCAGCCTCTGTTCGTCGATCTTCGATCGAACGGCCAGCAATCGAGGCGACCGAAGCGAAATCAAGTGACGACGCGGCCCGATCTTAGCCGTTGATCATTCATCCGATGGCTGCGATCAAACTCCGAAATCGAGTCGGATGCGAAAGCAGAGCGGGCGCGGATCCGCTCCGCCTGGACACGTGTCGATTTCTTGGGCGATCCCGCTTTGATGGACGGCTGAGGTTTGCGCCGGTTATTAGATCGGGTTTGGGTTGTAAATGGGCGCGGATTTCGACCCGTTAAGCCATTAAAACCCGCAATGAGCCTATATAAGCATATTTCTAGGGTTTTTGGCCGCATTCTTGGTGTATTTTTGGGCGATTTTGGAGCCGATTTTTGCAGAATTTCAAGGAGAAGACAGAGGGCAACCTGAGGCAAAATTCTAGAGGCTTTGAGGAAGAAGAAGAGGGGTTTTCTTAGTCTATTTGATAGCGTATTTGGTGATATTCTTGAACTCTTTAGCGTATTTTGAACTCTTTTTGATTGTATTGCTTAGAACTATGATTTATATGATGAATTCTCTGTTTATTTTCAGTATGAGTAGCTAAATTTCTATTGTGCATGGTATGGCGTAGTTAGGCGATATGATTCGTATTCGTTTGGTTGTATTTTTGCGCTAAAATTGTATGTCGGTAAAGTTGTGATCTTTGGCTTAAAAATCAAATTTTTTTAATATTCCAAAAGAGCGTGATTGAGTTGATGATCGTCCCACAAGGGTGAGTTTTGATCTCTCCAAAAGAGAGTTTCATATCTTAATTTTAGAAGATTATAACTTTAGCAACAATCTTATTGAATTTTGTGCTTTAATCCCCAAAAGGGTATTTTCCGATGAATTGCTCCCAAAAGGAGAATTCATTGTGTTATATTCGTCAACCAAATTAATACGACTCATGGATCCTAATGAACCCATACCATGTGCATACTTTTCATCGATATTTTCATACACGACTTTTCTTTGTTCTCATTGTTCACCACGATCAACTCCATTCACATCACCATCATTATTGAAGTGGTTAGTTTCTCTTCGTTGGATTTCTATTTGATTTGAGCCGTGGTTGCAACAGATTTTCTCCTGAGGATTCGACTTCTGGACTCCCAGATTATATTACTTGTACGGACTCTTGCGCTTGAGAGAATCACTATTTTGGGCCTACCAAGTTTTTGGCGCTGTTGCCGGGGAGGAATGGGTTGTTACCACAGTTTATTTCATTTAGAGGACCTTCGGTGAGATCTTTTCACTTTACTGTACATAAACTTTTTTTTATTTTATTTTTTTTAAAAATGGAGTATATGAATTTCTATTGCACAAACAATCTGTATGATGCAGAGTACGCTGATGCACACAAACATAGGATGGAGAAGCTCAAGATTGTTAATTTTAATCAGACTGATTGTGAAACTTTCTTCCAGGCCTGGAGGAGGTTCACAGACATAATATCGAGCTATCCGCAGCATGGGTACACAAATGAAGAGCTTATGGAGTCCTTCCTAGATGGACTACAACCCCAGCTGCAGGAATTCTTGGGAGTCATGACGCCGACAGAGGCGTGACAATACATGGAGTCTCTGCAAGAAAATGAAGAAATCATGGAAGAGACTTCAGAGAGCGATTCAACGGAGCCTTCGTGCCTTGATCAAGGGGAGCAAAGCGTAAACATACCTTTGCAATCCTTGAAAGAGGACGTTTACTTGACTATTCAGACACAGGAGGCCACATCCCATCAATTCCAATAGAATTTCCATGCTCGGAGTCGGCAGATTCAGAAATCTTTTGAAAATCTTACTTTGATTGCCACTTGCTTAGAAGAAAGTAATGCTTTTGAGACTCAATTTCAAGAATCTAATACGAGTTTATCTTCTATTGCAGGTATACCGAGCGAACCATGTCACGTTGAGGACACGAATAAAAATATCTACATGGCAGGAAGTTTGTGCAAAAGAGAGGACGAGCTAGCAATTTTGGATGAACGAGAGGAGGAGACAGCTAGGGACAATGGTTTTGAGATTATCGCCATGGAGCCAGAACCATTCCCTCCTCCAGTTTTGTCCCAAAATCATTTACCCCTCTCCCCATTGATCGAGTATCATACCGAGAGTAGTGCATATCTTTCAGGGAGTAGTCGTCAACTTGCTTTAATTTATTTCAACTATTTTGATGACTACATTTGGAATATTTTTGTTGAAACGAATTTTAAACTAATTTGGACTGACATAACTCATCTCTTGCAGGACATTGGCAAACAAGTTATAGAGATGCTTGGAGTTGTGTTGCTGGGGTCCAATTTAGCTTCTGGAGGAAAAATAATCGCCGAGGAGCGCAAGGAGCAAATTGAACAACTTCCTCCACCATCAAAGATTCGGGATCCGCCATTTGATCACGGTGTGTTCTTTCCAATGGTGTAGTTTTCAAATGCTTTCTAGGATGCTTGCTTGAATAAACTCGTGCCCCTTTCGACATTGAGGACAATGTCCATCTTTAGTTGGGGGGGTGTGTATGAGACCTTAGGATTTTTTTTGAGAAGAATAAATCAACATGTCTCATCATTTAAAACTCCTTCATATGCCACAAATACGGATGATTATGCATTAATTGAGTTCTAATTTTTTTATGGCTTGAGTTAATTATTTTACCTTCATGGAATCACCGTTAATATGCTATTCATGAAAATTTTCAATTGCCATGATTAATCTCTTGAAATAGCTTGAATTTATTTCATGCATGCTAATGTGATGAAAAAGCTTAAGTATACACGAATTATTAGAATAGTCTTCAAGTTGAAGAGGAATTTTGGCCATTGTTATTAATGTTTATGATTCAAAGAATGGGCGTTGAGTTGCTTACGACAAAAAAAACAGAAAAAAGGAGAAAAATGAAGAAACAGCAAAAATGAAATGAATAAGTGTGTCACTAACTAAATAATTTGGTTGGCTCGAGTAGTACAGTCCGAGGGGTCCTTTTTGGCCTAATGCCATATTATCGTCTGATTTGGGAGCCATTGACGGGAACCTCATTCATTTGATGGAGCGATCCAAGTTATACATTTTTCTGCAAATGTTGCTTTATGCGCGTTACGCAGAACTAATAAAAGAAAAGAAGTGGCGAATAAGCTAAGCAACCTCAATGCCCATGACTTGAACGATCTTTGTGAGATGCCAATTCCTTGGAAACAAGAAAACTAGAGAAAAACGACGTGTTATACTTTCGTTTACGCAAAACGATGCTTGCTTGTTATTTATTCAAATTAAATTAGAGAAAATATCATGTGATTGATCTTGTGCATGGATTGTGTATATTGATAGTCTAGATCATGTTGGAAAGCGTATTATTGAGCCATGCTATACGCGATTGATAGAATTTATTGTTTTATTAATCATCCGTATTAATCGCTCTTTTTGCTAGAAACTAGCAAATCGCTAGTTGGGGGGTGTGATTCGGGTTCAATATTACATATTTTAACCCCCCATTTAGCCATATTTTGTGCTCATGCGATGCTATATTGTTCTCTAATACATTCGTATTTTGTACACAATCATTTATTAGAGAAAGCACTCTATTTGAGCACAAAACAGCAATTAACGGAGTATTTCTGCACTTTTTTATATTTTTCATAGCTCGGTCTCGATCTCACGATTCCAATGACTATTTATTTTAAATGGAGAAATACGCTCAAAATACGGGAAATACGGTCGCGGCCCAATCAGACAGTGACACGTGGAACACATCCAGCTCTATCCCGCCGCATCCAACTGCTGCGATTCAACCCGCATTCGAATCACATACGGGTTATGTGGACCGTCGGATTGAGATCCGATGGCCACAAACGACGTGCTGCATCATGAAGCAGCGGAGATCTCGTTGGCCACGTGGCCTGTAACGACTGCTTTTCATGTATCTGGATTTAATATAATATAATATATGTTTTGGTGAATTTTCTCCTCATGTGTGGTTTTCGTCTCCGTAGTTTTCATTTTCGATCGATTCGTCGTATTTTCTCGTTTCTTCCTTAGGATTGTCGATTTCGAAGTATGTCATTCGTGACGGACTTCACAACAGTCGTATCTTACTATTAGATCGAGCCTAGGAGTCTTAGGAATCGATCCCAGGGCCCCGCGCTCCGTATCGGAACTTTTGGTGCTCATTAGCCGGTGTAAGAAGGGCCACCGACCGACTAGATGACGATCCAGTCGGTCGGCAATCCTTCTTGGACCGACCAGTTGGCTTTCTAAATTTCTCAGGAGTTACTGTTTATCGTTAGTCGGTCTAAGAACGTTGGTTGACCAACTAGGTTGCAAACTAGTCGGTCAGCAATGCTTCTTTAACCGACTAACACATCATCTTAATTTTGGTTGAGTTACTGTTTACTCTTAGTCGGTCTAAGAACGTTAATCGACCGACTAGATTCTAAACTAGTCGGTCAGTATTTGTTCATGGACCGACTAACTCTAGAATCCTATTTTCGTTCAGGAGTTACTGTTTGCACTTAGTCGGTCTGCGTTGGTCGACCGACCGACTAGTTGCCAAACTAGTCGGTCAGTGGTTGCTCTTTGACCGACTAACCTGTGTTAAAACCCTAATTTCTGGGCAGCCGCCAGCCCATCCTATTTAAACCCAACCCAATCGTTTTCTTCTTCCCCAACACGACCCAAAACCCTAAAATCTTCCCCCTTGAGCCCCCATCTTCTTCCAAGCTTCATTTCTTCATTCCAAGCCCTAGAATCATCATCCAAACCATCCATCCACTCTATCTACCTCTCATCTTCCCCAAAATCTCACCAAGTCCATCAAAATCCCCAAATCCCCTAAAACCCTAATTCTCCCAAACTTCTCCAATCTTTTCCAGATCTGATCCTAGGGTTCCCCGGAGTGTTTCTTCCGCCTTCTCTCGGTAAGAAATCGATCTACCGTTGTTTTCTTAACCTATTTATATTTTTATGAAACCCTAATAAATTTCATGTTGTTTGATGATTGTTCCCCCAAAAACAGCGATTCCCCCGTAGATTGGCATCCGTGTGACGAAGTGGTCGTCATCACCGGTGCTAGGCAAGTGAAACTTGCCACTTAGGGTTTAGGCCGTGTTTTAGGCCATTTGCTTGTTGTAGGCGTAAAAGAGGCTAGGCGACGAAATGATACTCGCCTAGGCGCAAATTGGGGAACTAGCTTGACAACGAAGCTAGTTCCGACATTTAGCATGTTGCACAATTTCCATGTCATGTTTACTTTCCATTAACGGTACGCAAATTAATTGTCATGTCATTGCATTCTTTAAGTGTTTCTGTGATTGCGTAGCTTTGCTACAAATGCTTGTATTCCTGGCTCGTGTTCCAGAAGCGGGCCATGTGTTGGTTGATAGCCAATGCCCGAATTGCGTGTTTCCGGCTAGGTGCACCCCTACGCCAAATGTTTAAGAATGCGAGCTCATGTGCGGGGCAACCCCAGGCTCACTAGCTGAGCTCATCGTGCGGGGACCCTGGCTCCATTACGTGACCATTAAGAATAAATACACGTTGCCTCGCATCGATGATATTTTTGATCAGCTTGGAGGTTCGAGGGTGTTTTCTAAATTGGATTTGAGGAGTGGTTACCATCAGTTGAAGGTGAAGAAGGGAGATGTTCCGAAGACAGCGTACAGGACGAAGTATGGACACTATGAGTTTGTGGTTATGCCTTTCGGCGTAACTAACGCGCCCGCAGTTTTCATGAATCTGATGAACCTGATTTTCTACGACTTTTTGGATAAGTTTGTCGTTATCTTTATTGACGACATTCTGATCTATTCGAAGTCGGAGGAAGAGTATGCCTCGCACTTAAGGACGGTGTTGGAGATTTTGAGGAAGCATCGGTTGTATGCTAAGTTTTCGAAGTGCGAGTTCTGGCTGGATAGAGTTGCTTTTCTCGGACATGTGGTGACTGGAGATGGTATTTCAGTGGATCCCGAGAAGATTCGGGCCATCAGGGAGTGGCCTGTTCCGTCGTCGGCGTCTGAGATTCGGAGTTTCCTTGGACTTGCTGGTTACTATCGGCGATTCATTAAGGACGTTTCTCGTATTGCTGAGCTGATGACCAGGTTGACACGGAAGGATGTTGCTTTTGTTTGGTCGGGTGATTGTGAGAGTGCTTTTGGTATTCTGAAGGAGAGGTTGACGACTGCCCCTATTCTTGTTGTGCCTGATCGCAGCGGTGGATTTGAGATCTTTTGCGATGCTTCTGGCAAGGGTCTCGGTTGTGTGTTGCATCAGGATGGGCATGTTGTGGCGTATGCGTCTCGTCAGCTTAAGGTTCACGAGAAGAATTACCCGACGCATGATTTGGAGTTGGCTGCCGTTGTGTTTGCTCTTAAGATTTGGAGGCACTTCCTGCTGAGTGAGAAAGTGAAGATTTTCACCGATCACAAAAGCTTGAACTACATTTTCACTCAGAAGGAGCTCAACATGCGACAGCGTCGATGGTTGGAGCTTATGGCGGATTATGATATTGATTTGCAGTTTCACCCTGGCAAGGTGAATGTGGTTCCGGATGCTTTGAGTAGGCTTCCAGCGGTGATGATTTTGACCTCGCAGTGGAGATTGCGGCAGGATTTTTGCGAGTCTGACGTGGAGATTGTTCTTCCTGGGGAGGCTTCTTCGTTGATGTACATACAGGTACAGTCGACGATCGTGGATCGGATTAAGGCTGGCCAGGCTGAGGATCCGAGGCTGGTGAAGATTCGGGAGCAGGTGGAAACTGGTCTGCGGACTGACTTTTTGATTCATGCGGATGGCTCGCTGAGGTTCGGAGCCAGGTTGTGTGTGCCGGCTGGGGATATTAGAGAGGAGTTGATGGTGGAGGCACACAGTTCGCCGTATTCCGTGCATCCTGGTGGCACCAAGATGTACCAGGATCTTCGTCTGAATTATTGGTGGCATGGTATGAAGAGGATCGTGGCTCGGAGTGTAGCCAAGTGCTTGGTTTGCCAGCAAGTGAAGGCGGAGCATCAGCGTACGGCCGGGTTGCTACAACCGCTTCCGATTCCGGAGTGGAAATGGCAACACATCACTATGGATTTCGTGACTGGACTACCTCGGAGTCCGAAGCAGAATGACGCGATTTGGGTGATCGTAGATCGATTGACCAAATCCGCGCACTTTATTCCGTTCCGAGTGGGACAGTCCACTGAGGCGCTAGCGATGAGATATATGGAGGTAAAATTCTTTTACTCTCCGTTTTTATTTCCTTTTCCTAGTTGGATAGTGATGTAACGTGAATCGTGCAGGAGGTTGTGCGACTTCATGGAGTCCCCGTGAGTATCGTGTCTGACAGAGACACGAGGTTCACATCTCAGTTCTGGCAGAGTTTGCAGAAGAGCTTGGGTACGCGTCTGAGTTTCAGCACGGCGTACCATCCACAGACGGATGGCCAGTCCGAGAGGAC
This sequence comes from Scilla litardierei, assembly GCA_030789695.1. Taxonomy (NCBI): domain Eukaryota; kingdom Viridiplantae; phylum Streptophyta; class Magnoliopsida; order Asparagales; family Asparagaceae; genus Scilla; species Scilla litardierei. The sequence continues at coordinate 18,404,013 of CM061137.1, forward strand.
GATTCAGATTTTGGAAGACATGCTGAGGGCGTGCATGTTGGATTTTAAGGGTTCGTGGGAGGACCATCTACATTTGGTGGAGTTCTCTTACAACAACAGCTTCCAGGCGAGTATTGGCATGGCGCCATTCGCCGCTCTTTATGGGAGGAAATGTCGATCGCCATTGAGTTGGGATGACGTTGGTGATCGGGAGTTGTTGGGACCTAAGATGATCGTGGAGGCCGTGGATATCGTCAAGAATATTCGGTAGATGTTGAGGATAGCTCAGGACCGTTTTAAGCATTGGGCGGATGCTAAACGTCGTCCTTTGGAGTTTCAGCCGGGCGACCATGTGTTCTTAAAGATTTCCCCGAATCGTGGTGTGATTCGTTTCGGGAAGCGTGGAAAGTTGAGCCCGCGATACATTGGACCGTTTGACGTTTTGGAGAGGGTTGGCGAGGTAGCTTATCGCTTGGCCTTGCCGCCATCTTTGGAAGGAGTTCACAATGTTTTCCATGTGTCGCAGCTTCGTCGATACATTAGCGATCCGTCTCATGCGGTAGATTTTTCGGAGATTACCGTTCGCCCCGATATGACGTATGACCAGCATCCAGTGCAGATTCTGGACAGGCGTCAGAAATCGCTTCGGAACAAGATTGTCAATCTTGTGAGGGTGATGTGGCGACACGGCTCACCGGGAGAGTCTACTTGGGAGAATGAGGACGAGATGCGAGAGCGTTTCCCACTTTTGTTTCCAGACTCGTGAGTATTCGGAAATTCCCAGGACGGAATTTTTCTTAAGTTGGGGAGGATGTAACGACTGCTTTTCATGTATCTGGATTTAATATAATATAATATATGTTTTGGTGAATTTTCTCCTCATGTGTGGTTTTCGTCTCCGTAGTTTTCATTTTCGATCGATTCGTCGTATTTTCTCGTTTCTTCCTTAGGATTGTCGATTTCGAAGTATGTCATTCGTGACGGACTTCACAACGGTCGTATCTTACTATTAGATCGAGCCTAGGAGTCTTAGGAATCGATCCCGGGGCCCCGCGCTCCATATCGGAACTTTTGGTGCTCATTAGCCGGTGTAAGAAGGGCCACCGACCGACTAGATGACGATCCAGTCGGTCGGTAATCCTTCTTGGACCGTTTAGTTGGCTTTCTAAATTTCTCAGGAGTTACTGTTTATCGTTAGTCGGTCTAAGAACGTTGGTTGACCGACTAGGTTGCAAACTAGTCGGTCAGCAATGCTTCTTTAACCGACTAACACATCATCTTAATTTTGGTTGAGTTACTGTTTACTCTTAGTCGGTCTAAGAACGTTAATCGACCGACTAGATTCTAAACTAGTCGGTCAGTATTTGTTCATGGACCGACTAACTCTAGAATCCTATTTTCGTTCAGGAGTTACTGTTTGCACTTAGTCGGTCTGCGTTGGTCGACCGACCGACTAGTTGCCAAACTAGTCGGTCAGTGGTTGCTCTTTGACAGACTAACCTGTGTTAAAACCCTAATTTCTGGGCAGCCGCCAGCCCATCCTATTTAAACCCAACCCAATCGTTTTCTTCTTCCCCAACACGACCCAAAACCCTAAAATCTTCCCCCTTGAGCCCCCATCTTCTTCCAAGCTTCATTTCTTCATTCCAAGCCCTAGAATCATCATCCAAACCATCCATCCACTCTATCTACCTCTCATCTTCCCCAAAATCTCACCAAGTCCATCAAAATCCCCAATTCCCCTAAAACCCTAATTCTCCCAAACTTCTCCAATCTTTTCCAGATCTGATCCTAGGGTTCCCCGGAGTGTTTCTTCCGCCTCCTCTCGGTAAGAAATCGATCTACCGTTGTTTTCTTAACCTATTTATATTTTTATGAAACCCTAATAAATTTCATGTTGTTTGATGATTGTTCCCCCAAAAACAGTGATTCCCCCGTAGATTGGCATCCGTGTGACGAAGTGGTCGGCATCCCCGGTGCTAGGCAAGTGAAACTTGCCACTTAGGGTTTAGGCCATGTTTTAGGCCATTTGCTTGTTGTAGGCGTAAAAGAGGCTAGGCGACGAAATGATACTTGCCTAGGCGCAAATTAGGGAACTAGCTTGACAACGAAGCTAGTTCCGACATTTAGCATGTTGCACAATTTCCATGTCATGTTTACTTTCCATTAACGGTACGCAAATTAATTGTCATGTCATTGCATTCTTTAAGTGTTTCTGTGATTGCGTAGCTTTGCTACAAATGCTTGTGTTCCTGGCTCGTGTTCCAGAAGCGGGCCATGTGTTGGTTGATAGCCAATGCCCGAATTGCGTGTTTCCGGCTAGGTGCACCCCTACGCCAAATGTTTAAGAATGCGAGCTCATGTGCGGGGCAACACCAGGCTCACTAGCTGAGCTCATCGTGCGGGGACCCTGGCTCCATTACGTGTGGGTATTGGGGGTAAGAGTTAAGCGACCAATCAACTGGGAGTCTGCCCGATCAGCAACTACAGTGGTAAGGCGTAAACTCTGGGTTTTGGGGTAGATGTTAAGCGGCCAATCAGCGGATGTGAAACCATTCAGCTGTAAGGCGTAAACATCTACAAAACAACGTGAATAGTGAATTGATTGATATTGATAGTAGCGTGGCTACTCTTGTCTTGTCTTGTCTTGTCCCGATAATTGTTCCCTTGTACAAAATTGTCTTGCCATGTTTTAATTGTGCACTCATGTTATAACTGCCATGTCATGCATACTAAACTGCTAGGTTGCTAGTTGCCTTACTTTCAGTTTCCTTGCCCAAGTCTTTTAGACTTGCTGACATGTGCACCTTTACTCTTTTGGGTGACACATGTTAGATCCTGAGCCCGAGTACCTTGTTGAGACCGAGGTGTTTGCTGACGCCGAGCCCGAGCTTGTGTTTGACGGGGAGTACGTGGACACTGGGGACCAGTCCTAGTGTCTCCGTTGTGTTTTACTTTTGTTAGAACAGTTGTTTTGTTATCGGTGCGTAGCACCCATACTTTGTTATGTCGTTTCTTTTATTGGCCTTGTTCTGGGCCTTAGACTCTTTTCTTTTAGCCTGGTGGCTTTTCTGGATGTTGGACTTATTTTTCTTGTTGGACAATTTATGAGATGTGAGATTTTATTTCAGTCTCTCCTTGTGTTATTATTGTTGTTCCGTTGTGGTTACAGGGACCTGCTTATATTTTATTGACGCTTATCGGGTTTGGGGCTTCACAGCTCCACTCTCGTGCGGACCTTTTCACGTCTCGCCTCCATTTCAGGGAAGCGGGTCGTGACATGGCCCGATCTCGTTCATCCTTTCACGATCCAACGGACGAGGAGTAGCCCGCTTACAATTCAAATTCAGCTGATTGCGGGGCAACGTGGCTCTTCTGCGTCCATTGATCTTCAATCCAACGGCCTTCGAGTGAGTGGAGCGGGCGCAAATTCTTCAGGCGACGTGGCCGTCCTCTGTTCGTCGATCTTCGATCGAACGGCCAGCAATCGAGACGCCTGAAGCGAAATCAAGTGACGACGTGCCCCGATCTTAGCCGTTGATCCTTCATCCGATGGCTGCGATCAAACTCCGAAATCGAGTCGGATGCGAGAGCAGCACGGGCGCGGATCCGCTCCGCCTGGACACTTGTCGATTTCTTGGGCGATCACGCTTTGATGGATGACTGAGGTTTGCGCCGGTTATTAGATCGGGTTTGGGTTGTAAACGGGTGCGGATTTCGACCCGTTAAGCCATTAAAACCCGCAATGAGCCTATATAAGCGTATTTCTAGGTTTTTTGGCCGCATTCTTGGCGTATGTTTGGGCGATTTTGGAGCCAATTTTTGCAGAATTTCAAGGAGAAGACAGAGGGCAACCTGAGGCAAAATTCCAGAGGCTTTGAGGAAGAAGAAGAGGGGTTTTCTTAGTCTATTTGCTAGCGTATTTGGTGATATTCTTGAACTCTTTAGCGTATTTTGAACTCTTTTTGATGGTATTGCTTAGAACTATGATTTATATGATGAATTCTCTGTTTATTTTCAGTATAAGTAGCTAAATTTCTATTGTGCATGGTATGGCGTAGTTAGGCGACATGATTCGTATTCGTTTGGTTGTATGTTTGCGCTAAAATTGTATGTCGGTAAAGTTGTGATCTTTGGCTTAAAAATCAACTTTTTTTCATATTCCAAAAGAGCGTGATTGAGTTGATGATCGCCCTACAAGGGTGAGTTTTGATCTCTCCAAAAGAGAGTTTCATATCTTAATTTTAGAAGATTATAACTTTAGCGACAATCTTATTGAATTTTGTGCTTTAATCCCCAAAAGGATATTTTCCAATGAATTGCTCCCAAAAGGAGAATTCATTGTGTTATATTCGTCAACCAAATTAATACGACCCATGGACCCTAATGAACCCATACCATGTGCATACTTTTCATCGATATTTTCATACACGACTTTTCTTTGTTCTCATTGTTCACCACGATCAAATCCATTCACATCACCATTATTATTGAAGTGGTTAGTTTCTCTTCGTTGGATTTCTATTTGATTTGAGCCGTGGTTGCAACAGATTTTCTCCTGAGGATTCGACATCTGGACTCCCAGATTATATTACTTGTACGGACTCTTGCGCTTGAGAGAATCACTATTTTGGGCCTACCACTTGTGTGGTTGTGTTGTTTGATTGTTGTTGTTTGGTTGAGAATTGTATCTCTAGCAATTTTATTTTCTAAATTTGTGGATGAAACTTGAGTTAGTTTGTTTATTGGAACCCTAAGGGGAAATCCCAGAAGAGGATCATCCTAGCGGACCCTCTCTAATGCGCTCATTGTCTATTACTCGCATGGGTTTCATTCATTACTTATTGCACCCCACTTGTTCGATGAAATGTCGTATTTTCCGATTGAGCTCCCTTAGCCGGGAGATCAATTGAGTTATATTTGGGATGAATTCCCACGCCCACGGCCATATTCACACACGCCACATGAGTCCTCCTCGTTGCTTGCCGATTCGGCTCTCCACCCTTAGTGCGTAGGCTAAGATTGTAGATTCACCACACTTTTTCCCACACATTTCCACCGTTAGCGAGGTAGTTGTAACACACTTTATTTTTCTTTATCGATCAATTTTGTGAATGTAGAACGACTTGTCCATGTGATCCGACTCGGTACTCACCGGTTATTTATAAATATATTGCATTGACACTCCTACGCTTGGGAGTGGAAGGCGTGCCCCGTGCGCGTCCTTCCGTTCAACCAATTGGCGTCGTTGCCGGAGACAACGGTTTCTATTAGTAGCAATTTTTGATTGGTTTTGAAAGTTTTAGTGTGATACTACTATCTCTTAGTGTGAGTCTTTCGATTCTTTATCTTTCACTTATTGTTCATCCTTATTTATTTTACACTTATTGAGTCTTTTTGATTGTTTGCTTTGCTTTTCTTTTCCAACATGGCAAGTACTTCAAACTCTCTTGGGTTTGACATGCGGATGACCAAATCCGTACCGAGATTCCTTGGTAAGGATGCAGAGAGCCCTTACCTACATATTAAGAAGTTTGAGAGTGCTTGCACGCTTTATTTTGATGGGAACACATGTGGTGAAAAGTTTTATCTTAAACTCTTTCACTATTCTTTGGATGGTAGTGCATTAAAATGGTTTAAAGTTTATCTCCCACATCTTATTCCATCTTGGCATGTACTAAAGCAAAAGTTTTGTATGAAGTTTTTTCCATCTTACAGGACCAAAACATGGCAAGGAAGAATGGTGAACTTTGCTCAGCGCATCGGTGAGACTTTTTTTCAGGCTTGGACGCGTTTTTCAGAGTTAATGTACAGTTGTTCACATCGTGGATTCGACATGGTGCGTCTTCTTGGATTCTTCTTGGATGGTCTGCTTCTGGAGATACAGGATTTTATGGATTTGTTGGACAACGGCCACTTTTTAGACATGGATGAGAATGCGGCTTGGCGTTATTTGGAGTCCTATAAGGAGGAAGATCACACATTGGTTTTCTACTCCAAATGAGCCAAGCTATGAAGTTTTGGTCCACCAAGCCCCGAATGAAGAAATTCTTATAGATCTCACCCCACCGGTAGTTGAAGAATTGAGTGCCCCATGCCACGTAGTAGTTGAGGAACCAAGTGTTGACATGGAGGAGTTGGTTGAGCCAGTGGAGGAAATTGTCTTGTCGACATCTCCTATTTCTGCTGGGTCGTGTCAATTAGTTGTTGAAGAATTGGTTGTTGACATGGTGGAGATAGAGGAGCCGATTGCGCGCACACTTGGGAGCGAAGTGGACAAGGAGGATTGTTTTTTTGTTGATGAGCCCGAAGAAGAGGCAAGCGAGGGTGAGTCTATACCACATGCTATCATGGATCCCGAGCTTCCCTCTCCTTCGGTAGTTTCTATGGAGATAGCACTTCCTCTCCCGATTGATATTGAATGCCGCGGGGACGAGCTTCAAACCACATCATATTTGACCATCCAGGGAGTTTTCTTACACATTCAGCATACTGTTCATTCCGTATTTTATATTGATGATTATGTGTGGATGTCTTTTTTTGGGAATGTGTCCCTATCTCTTTCTTACACAACCCGTCTCCTTCCTTATATAGGTACACACTTTGAGGAGATGCTTGGGGTTGTCTACGTGGCCGCCATCGCCACGTTTGGCCGAGGAGCATTGGCGGAAAAAACAAAAGGAGCGTTGTAACAATTGCCACCTCCGATGGAAATTTTGGATCTGCCTTTTGCCCCGGTGTGTTCTTTCCACTAGTGTAAATAAATAAATATTTATTTTAGTTCGTTCGTATGCTTTTCTTTTTTTTCTAGGATCTTTTGTCGAGATCTAATACTCTCCCAACATTGAGGGTAATGTTTATTTTATGTTGGGGGGGAGAGTGTTAGAATTTTTAGAATTTTTAGGATTTTGATATTAGCTTTAAAAAAACAAAAAAAATTTTTTTTGAGATACCTCCGTCTCGCTCTCATCCAATGAATTTCATTGCATATCATATTTTGGCCTCCTTGTCCATACGCCGCTTGCTTTATGCGTAGTCCTTACATGCTTAAATGCCATGTAATTTTTCGGATCATCATTTTGGTATCAAATTCATAAATGTTTGATTGTCATGGTTTAATTCTTTTCCAATTTGGATTCAAATGCTAATATGCCATGTATGAGACTATTTCATATGTCGTGATGCTCTCTTTGAAACAATTTGGGAAAAGTTTGGTGTAAGTGATTTCATGTTGGGATGAATGGTGTAGTTTTTGGTTGGATTGGGTTTGGCCAATTGTTATGCTTTGTTTTCTTCCAAGGAATGGGTGGATGAGTTGTTAACTTATGTTGAGAATGAGAAAGAGAGAGCTAATATAAGTGAATGTTTCTTTCTAATCAAATTGAGCAACCGGTGCCCCACGAAACATTGGGGAGGACGCCAAAGATGATATTTAGGGTATCATTCCATCCCTTTGCCTATATAGCGTCATCGTGTATAAGTAAAAGGTGGTCGTGTTTGCATTTCATAGCGTTATCGCGTGAATGCAAAACATAACCATACAAAATCCAAAAGAATACAAAAAAGAGAGAAAAAGAAAAAGAAAAAATGAATGAATAAATGAAAGAATAAGCAACATGAGTGATGCAATCTCATCTCCCACAACTTAGAGGAATTTCTTTTGTTTGGCCATTTTCATGAAAATTAGAAACTTTCCCATTTGTGATATATCCTAATGAATGCGATACGGTGCTTATTTCCTTACTTTTCTTTGAATTGGATTGAGAGGAGTGTCATTTGTTATTTACTTTCATACATTGAGTATATTGGCTTTGAAATCATTTGGAAATATCGTTTGGGATATGCCATGATGATATTTGAGTTTGGTGCATGTTTTCCACTTTAATCCGAATTTATCGCATATTTTGCTAGAGACTAGCAAAAAGCTAGTTGGAGGTGTGATTCGGGATATAAATTGCATATTTTCCCCCCATTTCTGGGTATTTTATGTGTATATTGTGTTTATTTTGGTGTTGATACGTGTGTTTTCGTGATATCGTGGATTATTAACGCCTAATATATTTTTATACATAAAATACGATTTCTATGAGCTAATTTCTCCTTCCCTTATTTTTCAGGTACTTCTGGGATTTTTCTAGATTTTCTGGAATTTTTCCAGAATTTTTGGGAGCGTGGGGCTATTTATTGGGAATTTTTGGAGCCAAAAAGGATTTCTGGAAATTAAAAAGAAAGAAAAAAATAAAAAGCCCTTTTGCGGGCCGGCCCACCTTCTATTTCCCGTGGGCCGCAGCTGCTTTCTTTAATAAAAAAATTAAACTAAAAAAACACTACGTTGCGGGCCGGCCCAGTGGCCGGCCCGCCCCGAAAGAATAAGAAGCGGGGGCACACATTTTTCGCGTGCCCCCTCCGACGGTGGGTGCCCCGCCCTGATTGCAGGCGCGTTCAGCGCCCGCGGGTCGAGCTCCCCACGTGCCCGACCCGAGACCCGAATTTTTGGCCTTATTACAGCCTGATGCGAAATTTGAAGGGCTGCTTCGTTTTTTCGGCCAGAGCTTCTGTTTTTTGGTTTTTTTAGGGGTTTTAGGGGGGTTTCTTCTTCCCCAATGCTAAGGGTGGAGCTTGGAGGCCATTGGATGGTGGAGAAGCTTGGAGGAGGTGCCCAAGTGAGAGGGGAGCCTCATTTCTCGAGAGATTGGTGATCTCTTCCCTATCTACTTTTGTATTTTTTGCATTTCTCTTGTTGTATTGAACTCTAGATGAATTTTTCTATAAATATCATCTTATTTAGTATGATGGAGTAGTGTGGTTGCTTGTGTGGTTGCTTGTGTGGTTGTGTTGTTCGATTGTTGTTGTTGGGTTGAGAATTGTATCTCTAGCAGTTTCATTTTCTAAATTGGTGGATGAAACTTGAGTTAGTTTGTTTATTGGAACCTTAAGGGGAAATCCAAGAAGAGGATCATCCTAGCGGACCCTCTCTAATGCGCTCATTGTCTATTACTCGCATGAGTTTCATTCATTACTTATTGCACCCCACTTGTTCGATGAAATGCCGCATTTTCCGATTGAGCTCCCTTAGCCGGGAGATCAATTGAGTTATATTTGGGATGAATTCCCACGCCCACGGCCACATTCACACACGCCACATGAGTCCTCCTCGTTGCTTGCCGATTCAGCTCTCCACCCTTAGTGCGTAGGCTAGGCTTGTAGATTCACCACACTCTTTCCCACACATTTCCACCGTTAGAGAGGTAGTTGTAACACATTTTATTTTTCTTTATCGATCAATTTTGTGAATATAGAACGACTTGTCACTGTGATCCGACCCGGTACTCACCGGTTATTTATAAATATATTGCATTGACACTCCTACGCTTGGGAGTGGAAGGCGTGCCTCGTGCACGTCCTTCCGTTCAACCACACAACATCTTTAATTAATTAAAATTATATTTTGAGTTTGATTTAAAGATCACATTTGGAGTACGAAAATTAGTTGCAATTAATCATACTTGATATAATAAATCTTTTCCTACAGGAATTTTTATTATATTCTGTATGACTAATTGGGATGTGATATCAAATTATATTTTCTAATTTACCCACAAGGATTAGAAAAAGAACATGATTTGATAGTTTTATCATGAGTTTTTTTAAATGAATCTAATTGAGTTATAACTGTAGCCCACAGGCAAGTTTTATATCATCAGATTTATATTTTTATGTTTTACATTGGTAATACATTTTTTTGGTTCGTTACATCTCAAAAATATTGAATTGAGTATGTATGTTAAATTTTTGCAGCATCACAATCTGTGACTATTACTGATATCAAGTGTGACGTTCCAAAACTAAATGGCGAAAACTATAGGATTTGGAGGGAGAGGATACTCCTTCATTTGGGTGTGGCGGACATTGATTATGCCATCTGCAAGGATGAGCCACCAGCCATTAAGATACTAGCCTTCCTGAAGCTTTAGATCTTTATGAAAAGTGGGAGGATCTAACCGTCACTGCGTTATGTTCATAGAGACTAAAATATCGGCTAGTATAAGGGGCTCGGTAGAAAAGCATGACAATGTCCGATCACTATTAAAGGCCATTGACGAGCAGTTTCAGAGCTCTGATAAGGCACTTGCAAGTACTCTCATTGGAAATTTTTCGTTGATAAAGCTTAGTGGTCTTGGAGGTGTGCGTGAGCACATCATGCATATGAGGGATATTGCGGCTCAACTCAAAAGGTTGGAGGTTGAGATGTCTGACAGCTGCTTGGTCCATTACATTTTAAACACTCTCCCGCTTCAATTCAGACCTTTCAAAATATCCTATAACACACATAAGGATAAGTGGTCAATGAACGAACTTTTGACCATGTGTGTTCAGGAGGAAGGTCGGTTGATAATGGATCATAGAGAGAGTGTGTTAATGACAACCAATAAGAAAGATGACAGACGCCCTAAATTTAAGGGAAAGGGGAAAACGCCTGTTAAGGGAGGAATTGCTAAGGAGTCTAAGTGCTTCTTCTGTAAAAAGAAGGGGCACATGAAGAAGGATTGTCTTAAGTTCCTTCAGTGGCGTACGAAGAAACGTAACTCAATCTTCTTGTCTGTTTTGAATCAAATATGACTGATGTTCATTGTGACACATTGTGGATTGACTCTGGTTCTTCAATCCATGTTTCAACAACTTTACAGGGTATGACAAACCTGCGGAAACCAGCGGGAAATGAACGCGGCATTTTCTCAGGAAACAAAATGCGCTCAGCTGTCGAATTTGTTGGAACATGCCGGCTTATTTTATCTAGTGGCCTTGTTTTGCCTTTGCATAATGTATTTTATGTACCTGGTTTTTCCTGGAATCTGATTTCAGTTTCAAGACTATTGCCTTTGGGTTATGTTTTTAATTTCCATGGAACATCATTCAGTTTATGTTATAATTCAGATGTTGTTGGAAATGGCATGGTATGTAATGGTCTATTTATGTTTAATTTGCAAAACAATGTTGTTATGCATGTTAATGCTGGCATAAAAAGATGTGTTATGAATGAGGAATCTTCTATGCTATGGCACCGGAGATTGGGACATATATCCAAAGATAGAATCAAGAAGTTAGTAAATGGAGGAGTACTTCGTACGTTGGATTTTGTTGACTTTGAGATTTGTGTGGACTGCTAAAGGGAAAGCAGACCAAGATATCCAAGAAGGGTGCGCATAGAAGTTCCGAATTGCTTGAAATCATTCATTCAGATATTTGTTGTCCAGACATGGACATAAGTGGTCCGAAATACTTTTTCTCCTTTATTGACGATTTTTCACGTTTCATGCATATCTACTTGCTTCATCACAAAAGTGAAGCGTTAAGTGCCTTTAAAGTTTTTAAGGCAGAAATAGAGAAACCATGTGAAAAACAAATTAAAATTGTAAGAACTGATATAGGAGGAAAGTATTATGATAGATACACTGAAGGTGGTCAAGCACCTGGTCCATTTGCTAGGTTTCTTCAAGAGCATGGAATAGTTGCTCAGTACACCAATCCAGGATCTCCTAGTGAGAATGGTGTATGTCATGCCCCATTCTCACATATACCTATACGGCGTCCCATAGCGGGGAAAAGAGAGGATGGAGCCTGACAAGCCGCGGTATACACCAAGCATGTAAGGTAAACACACAATAAGCAGGCCACTGCGTATGCTGGAATCATACATCACAGATATATAAAAGAAAGAAGCAACACACATAGCCATCACAAAGAGTACATATCCACAAAACCATATAACTAAAGAACACACCACACACCAGCGTCAAGTACAAGTGAACTGTCTCTAGTACATACATGAGAAGTGCTACAAGCCACCAACATATAACATAACTACAAAAAACAACTCATTCCCCACTCAACCCAACTCACACCACAAGACACGTCCCAAAAGAGTGGTATACCCAAACTCAAACCCACATCTAAGGAATCTCCTGTGGGAGACTCTGCTCTGGTGACCTCTGCTCAAGACCTGAAAAGTAAAATGAGCACGTCAAACGTGCCTAGTAGGAAACTAACTAGGGCAGGAAAAAACATTTAGGGTTATGAGTGTAACGGCAATAAGAGTACAAGCAACCAAGGTAAAAAGTACAACACACAAGTGTGCAACAACAACAACACATATATGGTTCATTAATTAGTTGATGTTAGTGATATATTTGGAAGCGTGTGTATCACCTAAAGATAAGGGCCTGGACCTCACCCCAAATGTGGGGTGTATATAGCACACGACGCAGTGGACACGGGCACTGTATGCCGGGCCTCTCAGCTCCCCCGTCCCTGGCAGGAGTGAGGCGCTCCACATAATAACACAACCTCCGTATATCCCCTCCACTCCCAGTAAAGGCGAGTGGGTGTAAGTATCGCATATCACATATCACTTTCCACAACTTCTTAGTCCAGCACCTTAAAGTTAAGTTATACCCAAACTTCCCCCATCTCAATACTAGGATGCTCACCTGCCTTAGAGCAGATCGAGACATCCCAGTTAACATGTCAGATATCATAATGTTCAATGACCATACACAAGTTTACAAAAGTATTACATGGCACAACATTTTAAAAGGTCAATTTTCAAGTTTTTCCAACTTCAAATTCATTTGGGCATTTTATCGAACATATGGCGTTCGTCATGTAAATGAGACATATCACACCATCAAATTTAGTAACAAATAGCTTAACCAAACTTACATACATGCATCAACTTCATTCATGCATTTTGGAGTGAAACATTAGCAATATCACACACTTCCAACTTCACCCAACACCATTCAGCATACTGAAATTGCAAAATCAACTAGAAAGGCAGCATTTTTAACCCATTTCTATTGTGAATTTAACGAAACTCAAAGAATTAAAGTTGGAGATATTATAGTCCTGGATTCACAGATAAACTTTCAGATAAAAATATGTAGTATATTATTTATAGCGAATTATTTAGTCAAGTGTGTCAAATCTGTTCTGCAGACAGATTTCTGCACCTGTCTTCAAAGCCAATTTTAAGCACTTTGGAGCCAGAATTACGACATATGAGAACCCTGATGAACATCTAGAAAAACTTCTTAAGTTTCCAACAAGACCAAAATCAACAAAATCCATAAAGTGTGCAGGTAGTAATGCTCGTTTTACTGAAATGTGTACAGCTTGACAGAATTTCAGACATCTTGCAAACAATGAATTTTTGCTCCTACTTATTGAAATCAACATATGGAAACTTTAATATGAATTTGGGGTAGGACATCATGAAATATATGGATATATTTTTTTCAGAAGCTAATTCCGTCCATAGTGATCACAATCCGTGAATAAACACACATCAGAATTTCTGACTTTCAATGAAGGGTAGTTTGCTAAGAAAACCAAGTAAAAATTGAATCTTTTGATCTATTGCACACACAAAATCATGAAATTAAGATGATAAACAACCAAATAACTTCATAGTATTCTCATATCCCTAAATAAAAATTCCCAAGCCATGGTTAGATTCCTACCTCAAGAAACCCTCTTTCTTTCTCTCTTTTCTTTCTCCTTCCACCCTTCTTTCTCCTTGAAGTGAGCTAGGGTTTTCTTCAATTTCTTGGAATGAAATTATGGTTTTGGAGCTGGAAAAAAATGGCAAGGGGAATAGAGAATTTCGGCCATGGTAGAATGATGATAAGGTTGAATGAAGAAAAGAAAAGAAAGGAGAAGGAAGTTAAGGAAGAATGTAGAAATCCAATAAAAAATCCCTAATCCTAGATTTTTCTTCAAGATAAGCATGCATATGACAAAATGATCTTAATACCCTTCCAAACTTACCCCTCAAGTTTCTAGTATTTACAAGTTTGCCATTACTTTATATACACACAACTTAAGTGTGTACGCACAGCAGCTTTTGACCAAAAGACCGTTTTGCCCCTGGCCTTTCTAAAAATTAACGAGTGTGCCATTAAACACATCTCTTTTCACACTAGCCCCTCACACTCTAACCCACTCTTTCTAAATTTACAAGTTCGACATTTCTTTACACACCCACTTTTACTCTACACACACACTTCTACCCGTGTAGTCAAATGACCAAAATGCCCCTATATTTTTTCACAAATTTACATGACTGCCACGAGCCACATTCATGCCAAATCACTCCTTATCTACTCATTATACTCTCTCTACTCGCGTGTAGAGAACTACCGTATCAGTCTCCGTATAGAGTTAAACAGGCCAAGACAAAAATGTTGTGGATCAATGTATATACCAGAAGGTCAGTGGGAGCAAGATTTGTTTCTTAAATCTATACGTGGATGACATTTTGCTTGCAAGCAATGATAAGGGAATGCTATATGAGGTGAAATAATATCTCTCTAGAAACTTTGATATGAAAGATCTGGGCGATGCATCTTATGTTATTGGAATTCAGATACATCGTGACAGAATGCGTTGTACTCTGGGAATGTCTCAAGAGATATATTAATAAAGTTCTAGAGGTGTTTCGGATGAAGGATTGTTCACCAGGTATAGCTCCCATCATGAAGGGTGATAGGTTCAATTTGAACCAATGCCCAAAGAATGACCTTGAGCAGGAACAAATGATAAACATTCCTTATGCTTCTGCTGTTGGAAGCCTAATGTATGCTCAGGTTTGCACTAGACCTGACATTGCATTTGTTGTTGGGATGTTGGGACGATATCAGAGTAATCCAGGCATTGAACATTGAAGAGCTGCAAAGAAGGTATTGAGATACCTTAAAGGAACCAGAGACTACATGCTCATGTACAGACGGACAGACAACTTGGAAGTCATTGGCTACTCTGATTCAGACTTTGTTGGATGTGTTTATTCTCGAAAATCAACTTCTAGATACATATTTTTATTAGCCGGTGGGGCTGTATCATGGAGAAGTGCAAAACAGACATTGATTGCTACTTCCACCATGGAAGTCGAGTTCGTATCTTGTTTTGAGGCTACATCACATGTTGTATGGATTAAGAATTTCATCACTAGACTTAGAATTATGGATTCTATTTCTAAACCACTAAGAATGTATTGTGACAATACATCTGCTGTCTTCGTGGCTAACAACAACAAAATTGGTAGTCGAAGTAGGCACATTGACATCAAGTACTTAGCCATAAAACAGAGGGTTAAGGATAAATCAGTCGTCATTGAACATATTCGGACTGATTTAATGATTGGATATCCTTTAACTAAAGTCATATCACCAATGAAATTTAAGGATCATGTGGATAGAATGTGACTTGGTTCCTCGTTGTAATAACATTGTTATTTAATGAAATTCTTGTTGTGATGCTTTCTCATTATGGTTGTGCACATTTAGATACATTATTGTGAGAAAGATCATTGAGTTTGGACCATGAATAAACGTAGGGTTTATTCATTAAGATATATAGCCTATGTTGAGAAACATAATACATTGTAATACATGGAAGATAATACTTGATTTTTAAAAGGACTTATCGCCATGATTCATGTATTTTGTTTCTTACTGGGAATAATGGTTTACGTGGATTAAGTGGGAGAATGTTGGAATTTTCCCGTTGGAAATTCTCCCGTTGGTGTGATCCACGGTTATAATAACCACTCCCAATAAACTGAAATTAATCAGTTTACTACCGTTGATGGAACGGATTAAAAATCTATAAATAGGGATTTTGGTCCCTCGGTCTATTCACTCAATTTTCAGACAATACACCATCATATAGGAGTGATTTGAGACTGAGAAGATAAAAATCGGTGAGAAAGTTTACCTATTTATCGAAAGCAATGACTGGAGGTAAGAACCCACGAATTTCTTCCACATTTCATGATGAAATCGGCACTTTGAGTCCTACATAAAAACCCTTGGCCGAAATCTGGTGCTCCCTGGAATTCAAATAGCAGCCAAAATAACCCCCAAACGCGAGTTGGATCTGCAAACAGGCCTGCGAGTCGAGCGCTGGCCGCCCGACCCGCTCAAAACCGAACCCCGCGCCTGCGTTCAGCTGTGTAGAGGCGAAGCGGGGCGGGTCGGGTCACCCGACCCGTCGAAATCAGCCGGCGAAATCCGTTGACATTTGCGGGGCACGCGCAACTCGCGTGCCCCGCTGCTGAAGCGATGTGCCCCCATTTGTTTGACGACGGATCTGGTGCCATAGGGCACAACCAGATTGCGCCACGTGGCGCCCCTTATTAAATCCCTTTTTCTGGTTTTAACCCCCTTTTCCTCCAATTAATTCGCCAAAAATACCCAGAAATCCCAGAAAAATCCCAGATAATTATGGAAAATCCCCAGACTCCCAGGAGTACCTGAAAAATAGGGAGGAGGAAATCAGTCCATATAATGATGTTTTGTGCAAAGACTGTAAATAAGCTCTAATATGAAACATAAAGTGAGTTTATACCCAAAAGAGCAAGATTAAGCCTAATCCTTAGCACAAAATAGGGGTAGTTAGGAGGTAAAAATATACACTTTTCACCACAAATCACACCCCCAACTAGCATTTTGCTAGTCCCTAGCAAAATAAGCGATAATTTCGGATTAAATTGAAAACATGCACCGAATTCAAAATACCATCATGGCATACTTCATATGTTATTTCCAATTGATTTCAAAGCGAATATACACAATGTATGAAAGTAAACAACAAATGATATTTTTCTCAATCCAATTCTAAGAAAAGTAAAGAATTAAGCACCGTATCGCATTCTTTGGGAAGATGCGTACATGGCAAAGTTTCTAATTTTCATGGAAATGGCCAAAACCAAAAGAAATTCCTTCTTAGTTGTGGGAGATGAGATTGCATCATTCATGAAGCTTATTTTTTCATTCATTCATTCAATTTTTCCTTTTCTTTTCATTCTCTCTCTTTTTGTATTCGCTTTGTTTTAGTATGTTAATGTTTTGCATTCACGCAATAATGCTCTGAAATGCAAACACGGCCACATTTGCATACACACGATGACGCTATATAGGCAAATGGATGGAATGATCCACTGAATCTCATTTTTGGCTTCATCCCCAATGTTTTGTGGGGGCACCGGCTACTCAATTTGATTAGAAAAACCATTCACTTATGTTATTTCTATTTCTCATTCTAAACATGAATTATCAACTCATCCACCCACTCCTTAGGATGAAAACAAAACATAAGGTGACCACATCCTATCCAATCAAAAACCAGTCCATTCATCCCAATTCATGCAATTACTTACACCAAACTATTCCCGAATCATTTCAAAGAGAGCATCAAAACATATAAAATCTTTTGATACATGGCATATTAGCATTTGACTCCAAAATGAAAAAGAAATTAAAACACGCTAATCAAACATCTATAAATTTGATATCAAAGTAATAAACCGAAAAAATTGCATGTCATTAAGCATGTAGGGACTAAGCAAAAAATGTGATGGAAGCAAGGATGGATGCATCAAAATGATATGCTCAAAATGAATGAATGATGATGACGAATGAGAAAATTTTTATTAACATCAAATTTTTTCGAAACTACCTAAAACTAGTATCCAACTTATAGTTCACTCCCCCCCAACTAGAAATGAGCATTGTCATCAATGGTTGAAGTGAAACAAAATATTATTCAATGATGCTAGAAGGAAAACACACATATTAAAGCAATCTAAACTAACTTGTTTAGGCGACTATCAATGATATTATTCAATGATGCTAGTGAAATGAGCATTGTCCTCAACGTCGAATCTAGCTTCGTTGTCAAGCTATGTCAAGCATGGCGTCTAGGCAACTATCATTTCATCGCCTAGTCTCTTTTACGCTATTTCACAGATTGGCCTAAGACATGGCCTAAACAAATATTGGCAAGTTTCACTTGTCTAAAATCGACGTTTCGCAATCCACAGATCAATAGTCCAGATCTACCTATGTGCTCAGTCCAATCCAGCCTATAGTCCCATTTATTAAATCTTGATTAGTGGGTTACCAAATCAATTAAAGTAACAATTTTTAGTCTTGATTAGCATGCGATGTGGGGGTTCCTATGGTTCGAGATTTACCTCAACACGATGCGAAAGCTACACTGATGTCGGGTAGTGATGTCAGTGATTGAACTCCGGCAACGAGCAAGGGTACAACAGACAGCTAGCGACCACGGTAGCACGATGCGCTAACGGCGGCAAGCAACATGAATGCCGACAGCAAGGAAGGCCGTGCAAGGGTCTTGCGGCCTAGGGGACAGCCGTGTGGATCTGGGCGGCCGTCGAGGGGGTGCGCGACAACGGCGCAGCGAGTAAGGGAGGGGGAAACGACAGATTTTAATGGGTAATCGGTAGTTTTTGCATTGAAGAGGTCTGTTTTGGTATATGTGGAGGTTTGAAGGGCTGCAGTAGGTGGCTGGGGCGATTAGGGTTGTCGGGGGGTCGGACTAGGTGTTGGCCGGCGGCTGCATGAGGCCGGCGGCGGCTACAGAGCTGGGCGTGGGTTATAGTCGAGGAAAGACAGTTTTTGGAGATGAGGGGATGGGGTTTCGGCCTTGGGGAGGATGGAGGGGGGCAGTTGTTGGCGTGGAGGAGGGTGGTCGGAGTAAGGGGACGACCTGAGCGGTGGATTGCAGCAGGGGGTGGCCGGCGGCGGCCTGGAGGTGGCCGGCCGTGGGTTTTAGGGTGAGGGGGTTCGGCAGCTTTTTAGTAGAGGATGGGGGTGTTATGGCTTCTAGGAGGAGGAGGAGGAGAAGGTTGTCGACGTGGATGAGGGTGGCCGGAGCAAGGTGAGGAGGAGGTCGGCAATGGGAGGTGTCGACCGTAAGTTGCAATGGAGATGGCGGCTGGTTGCGTGAATGGCAAACCCTAGGAGATGGGTTACGTTTTAACATTGAATTGTTGATATATATGGTTGGGAATGGGGTGCACCTGGGTTGATTGGAGAGAGAATATGTGAGAGGGATGGGGAAGACTTAGGGTGTCATTAGCAAGGGAAAGATTTTCACATGATACATATTAACCTATAGATTTAATTAGGGTTATTTGAAATTCAAATTAATTAGTCTAAGTAGATTAGAAAGTGATTAGGGGAAAAGTGGGTCTAGCGGTGTCCGATAATTATAAGAAAAATACCGAGACGACCGTGTCGATGAGAGGGTCGAGACTAAGATGATCGGTCACGTACTAGGGTAACGAAAAATGAAACTAAAAATAAAAAGATCAAACGACGAAGGTAAAAGTCACGACACCCCTTCAAACAAAGTTGTTTTGTGGGAGAACGACCAGTGAAATGACGTTCACAAATAATTCCACAAATAAGTACTCTTTCAGAGGGTCACAACGACATATCACATCGCACATTTGGGATACAAGAAGAGATCACAATAAATACGCGTACGAACAAAAGTACGCGCACAAAAAACGTACGATCGAAAAGCGACCGTGACAATAAAGGTGAATGTAAATTATGTGCACGATAAACAACGAGTGTAGAAATAAAGAGACTCCCACTCAATTTACAAAAACAGCGAGAATTCAAGATATTGGGCAAAAATATGAAAATGGAGACAATGAGCGAATTTGCCCAAGCTCTAACTCAAAGCCGCTAAGCCTCAGTTGCAGCCGCGTCATCGGAATATCTAGAGAAACCCTCCAAATGATTGGTCGTTTAGGTTTAGTGTTGGCTGACTCAATGGTGATGATAGTGGAGGAGGTGAGAGAAAGGCCGTGGGAGAGTAGAGGATATGATTTCAGATGAGAGGAGGGAGTTTGGGTGGTTAGGGTGCTCGGAGAGGGGAGAATTAGGGAGGAGGAAGTCGAAACGGCTGAAGAAATGAGGCACAGCCCGACTGCGTGGGGGTCTTGGGGTTTTATTGGATCAGTATGCGGCCATCGACGAGGTTGCGTTGATCGAGGATCGGCTGCATGGCTTTAAAGTTCAAATGACATTGGAAAATAGGGTTGACGTGGTCGAGCGACGTGGTCACGTCGCTTATAACCTAACCATGTCAAACTGAGATTTTGGAGGCTTTGTGGCTTGGTTGACGCAATCGCGTCACAATTTTCTTGGAAAAGCAGTTGAAATTTTGGCCTTGGAGAATTTGGGTTGACGCGTTCGCGTCTGGATTCACGTGACCGTATGGATATTGGCTCAAGAATTCCAGAGAGTTGGTACACATCATGCGACCACGTCGTAGGTCCTATGCGGTTGCGTATATCTGCTTCTCATTAGCATATTTTGGCTCCACTTTGGCTACTTCCAATGCGGCCACGTGGGATATCCCATGCGGTCATGTCAATTGCTCCTCCTTTCTTGTTTTGGGTTGTTCTTAGCTCCCCCCAGTCGGTCGTGTGGGGTATCCCACTCGACCGCATGTTGTATCCCACACGATCGCGTTAATCTCTCATTCATTGAATTGATAACTTGGATTAAATTTGAGGTTTTGGGGTTTTTATTGAATCAAAACTAGACAATCTAACTAAAATAAAAGTAAAGATAAAAACTAATACGAGTTTAGAACTTGAGTTGCATTCCAAGAAGCACTTGTTTATAGTCTTGAGCTTGACTCTCTATTATATTGCCATGGTGGCTCTGGGGTTGAGAGCGATAAGGATGCCCTCACTTCATGTTTCTTCCTCGTTGTCTCTAACAATACTTTACATATCGTGTCTATTATTTGCTCCTCATGATCAAGTGGAGGTGTCCATGGGGTTTCTTCGTCCTCTTCCTCCAGTGGTGCTTTATCAAAGATCCTTGCCATAGCAATGATTTCTACTTCACTGTCATACCTGGGGTCTCCATACAAGAACTTCTCCATCGGGCTTAAGAGTATGTCTTCTAAGGTTGTCTCTTCCATGGCTTGCTCGGGGATGTCAACGTGGTGGAAATGATCTTCTTCTAAAAAATGTCCTCATCGATCGTTGGAGATCAAACTCCACTTTGTCCTCGTCGACGTTCAGAGAGAGCTTTCATCCTTTCACATCTATCAAGACCCCTGTCGTCACCAAGAACAGTCGGCCAAGTATAATTAGTGTGTGGGCGTCTTACGGCATATCCATAACAACGAAATCACATGGAACTAATATTTTTCCCACTTGTACCGTGATATCATCAATAATTTCTAAGGGGTACTTGATCGATCGGTAAGTTGAAAGGATATATTTGTTGGTGTTGGCTCACTCGTCCCTAGCTTCTCCCTTATTGCTGAGGGCATCAAGCTAACACTCGCTCTAAGATCACAAAGAGCCATTTGATGGTTATATTACCGACGGAGCATGGGATTGAGAAGCTTCCAAAATCTTCCAACGTTTCCACCATTTTTCTCTGTAGAATCGCACTACATTCCACCGAGAGCATAACCTTTTCCCTCTTGCATCTCTTAGGTAGTAGATCCTTTAAGACATTGTCATATGAAGGAATTTCTAAAATAGCAACGAGGAAGGTTATGATGATATGGAGTTGCATCAATATTTCCAGAAATCTCCCATACTTCTCCCTTATCTTGGCTTTAGCTAGCCTCGATGGATAGTGTACTTTGGGGATGTATGTCCTCATAGGCTCACATGAGGTATCCTTATCTCCATTCTCTACTTCCTTCTCCCCTGATGACTCCTTTAGCGGGGGTTTGACTCAGGCTCCTTTCCACCATCAGCAGTTATGTGAGGCTCTATTTCAACTCTAGCCTCATCCTCTTCAGTAGTTGACACAGCAGGCCCTTAAGTCTGCCTCCCACTCCTTAATGTGATGGCATTTTACGTGGCCTTTGGGGTTGGGCTCATATTTCCCTGATAGCTGTCCTTGTGGCCTAGAGAGTTGTGCCACTTGTTGCGCCAATTGTGCTAATTGTGTCTCCACCGCTTTATTGCTTGAAGCAAGCTGTTGCGCGGTGAATGTAAGCTACTGAATGGACGTCTAAAAGAATTCGTTCTTCTGCCCCTACATAATAATGAAGTTTTCCATCAGCGTCTCCAAGTTAGATTTAATAGGGGAGAGTGTGGCATTTGATTCGGAGCTCGTCCATTATAATTTTTTTGTGGAGCATAAGGTTGTTGGGGTTGCTGCAGGAATGGTTGTTGGGGTTGTTGCAGGAATGGTTGTTGGTGTTGCTATCCTGCATTCTTATAAGAAAAATTGGGGTGATTCCTCCACCCCAGATTATAGGTGCTAGAGATGGATTGCCCGGCGGCCTCGTGAAATTGCCATATAGCGCATTCGCTTGTTCTATTGTCATCCATGGTAGTGGTGTGGAAGTAGATGTGCATTCAATACTAGGGTGTCCCTGCACACCACAAAACTCACACATTGCCACCGTGGGCGAGTTGGTAGCACAAATCCCAAGCATAGATAATTGGTTGGTTAAAGTATCAAAATTTGGAAGATTATGAGAGTTCATTATATATATATTCCATGTTTTATTCATATGCATATCACGACTTTTATCGCCTTTTCCACATCATTTCTCCCATTTTTAGTTTCTTTTTACTCTTGGGTCTCTCGTGCACATTGTAGGTGTATATGAAGGATTTTGGGACCCTATTGTGGATGCAAAAGCGATGGAAGCAAACCGGAGTCAAAACCAATGGGAAATGAAGAAAAAGTGACACACATGACCGTGTGGCAGAGCCAAACGATCGCGTCACAAAGACACCCCAAAGAGTGGCAATGAGCATTTGACGCGGTCGCGTGAGCAGACGAAATGACCATGTCACCAAGGAGCAAAGATTAAAAGAAAAAAGCTTCGACGCGGTCGTTTGAGCATACAACGCGACCACATCGCATTGAAGAGCTGAAGGCTCTAAACAGTCGCTCGACACGACCGTTTGGATGAAGATTCTGAAGGAGCTGTCAACAAAACGACGTGGTCGCATGGTTTTCCACATGATCCCGTCAATATTAATATAGAGTAGCAGTTTACGGCTCTGTGAACAACGTGGCCACATCGACTCCAACGCGACCGCGTCGATAAGGATTTTTGAGGGTTTTTTGGGCGTCGCCAAGGATAAATTTGGGACTTTTGGGAATTTTTGGTGTGGAATTTATATATTTCTTCTTCCTCCTATAGGGACGACGCCCATTTTGCAGAGTTTTTGAGTTCTTTTTCAGAGAATTTCAAATGTACTCTTTTGATTATTCTCTGCAACTTCTGTAATCTTTTCTTTTGTTCTTTTGAATTCTAGTTCTAATTTTGTAATAGTATTAGTTTTTCTTATTCTCTTTCTTTGTAGATTGGTTGATTGACTATCTCCATATCATCTACATTGTTGCAATACTTCAATTGATGAATTTGATTGCATCTCTATCGATGTATGTGAGTAGTCGTTCATCAAGGGCCATGGGTTGAGCTATATTGCAATTTGGCTATGGATTGATGTAATATTGATTGATTGATGCATGAATGATGATTAGAGATATACTATGATGATTAGTATTGGTGCACATTGATCTCCCCCTTCGTGGAAAAGTAGATTAGTCGATAGCGGGAGCTAGAGCTAATATATGGTTTTCAATCCCTACACCAATCCATACTATCCATATGGCCAACAGGAGTTGGACGTGGATTAGAGCCCTCCTAGCATAGATCTTTGGTGGGACCAAAAAGGTGCTTCTCTCAAGCGCAAGAGTCCGTACAAGTAATATAATCTGGGAGTCCAGATGTCGAATCCTCGGGAGGAAATCTGTTGCAACCACAATTCAAATCAAATAGAAAGCCTGCGAAAAGAAACTAACCACTTCAATAATGATGGCGATGGTGTGAAAGTGCGTGATGGTGATGTGCGAACAATACGAACAAAGAAAAGTCGTGTATGAAAGTATCGACGAAAAGTTTGCACATGGTATGGGTTCGTTAGGATCAATGATTCGTATTAACTTGGTTGACGAATATAACACAATGAATTCTCTTTTTGTGAGCAATTCACCGGAAAATACTCAATATAACTCAATGAATTCTCCTTTTGGGAGCAATTCATCGGAAGATGCCCTTTTGGGGGTTCAAGCACTATAATAATAAAGTCGTTGCTAAATCTATAATCTTACAACTACGGTATGAAACTCTCTTTTGGAGAGATCAAAACTCACCCTTTTGGGGCGATCATCAACTCAATCACTTCTTTTGGAAGATGAAAAAGAGGATTTAATAACAAAAATTACAACTTTAGCGACGTTAACGATCAAGCACAACGAATATTCAACCAAACTAACACAAATCACATCCCCTAACTACTCCATGCTGTGCACAATAAGAAATTAGCTACTCATGGTGCAAGAATAAACAAGTTTCATAACAAAATACATCAATCTAATGGCAAAATACAATAGAAAAGCACCAAATACGGGGTTTAAGTTAAGAAATTTATCACCCAATCTTCAAGTTTAGACACCAAAACTCTCTGGAAATAAGAAAATAGCCTCTGGAATTATACAGAATTTTTCCCTGGCGAAATACGGCTCCTAGAGCCTCCAATACGCCCAAAATACGCCAGGAATACGGCCAAAACCCCTAGGAATACGCTTATATAAGAACATTGCGGGTTTAATGGCCTTAATGGGTTCAAAACCATACCCATTTACAACCCAAACCTGCTTCAATAGCCGGAGCAATCCTCGACCGCTCATCCAGGCGGGATCGTCCCTCGGCGCGCCACGTGCGCTTTAGGATTCGTGCGAAGCCCGCTCGATCCGAGATCGAATCGGATTCGACTTCCGCCGTTCGATCATCATCCGATGGACACAATGGAGCCACGTCGTCGCGATTTTAATTCGGATGCGGATATCGGCCGTTGGATGCGGCGGGATGCGGGTGGATCAGCGACGCGTGTCCCCGACGCTGCTGCTGCGTGCGTTCGAGCGGGCGAAGTTTGGTCCGTTCGATTGAAATCGAACGGATGAAAGGCTGCTGCGTGGCTCTTTCTGCGAGCGCCGTTGGATGAAGCGGCCAGCCGCTCGATGGTCGCCACGTGGCCGCCAAAACCCGTGCATCGACCGTATATAAGTATTTTAAACGTATTTACGCCGTATTTCTTCATTTAACTGGTATTCTGCATTCAAAAATTCATAGTAATTAGCACAGATCTCAGAAAAATACAAATACATAGTCGTTGGAATCGTGAGATCGAGACCAAGCTATAAAAAATATAAAAAGTGCAGAAATACTTCGTTAATTCCTGTTTTGTGCTCAAATAGAGTGTTTTATCTAATAAATAATTGTGTTTAAAATACGTATGGATTAGAGAACAATGTAGCATCACATGAGCACAAAATAGGGTTAAATGGGGGGGGGTTAAATATGTAATATTGAACCCGAATCACACCCCCCAACTGGCGATTTGCTAGTCTCTAGCAAAAAGAGCGAAATATAATATCAAATATGCACCTAGATCACCTTATCAGATCTCAAATCACTGACCACCATACTACAACGACAAAAGAAGTTAACCACACACTAATATCAAAATTTCAAGCTCATCAAGTAATGGTACTTGTGGGTTTTCAAAAATGAATGTCAAGTATCTCAAATGGTTATAAAATAGACTTAAATTCACTATCCATTACTTCATGGCTCATAGTATACAAAATCAATGGTCAACACCGTTCAATCAAATATTTTAACTTGGAGCGTAGATTTTTCATGCAAGGCAAGCATCAAAAATAGGATGGTATCAAGGCATACACACGTCAATCTTCATTCATAGGAAATCACACCACATCTTGTGTTTTCTTTAAGCTTTGGAAGTTCTCTTTCCTTGCTAATTATGCACACTTTTTCCTTCTTTTCGTTCTCTTTTTTTTAATAGTTCTGCGTAACGCGCATCAAGCAACATTCGTAGAAAACATGTATAACTTGAAACTCTCCATCAAATGATTGAAGTTCCGGTCAATGGCTCCCAAATCAGACGATAATAGGACATTAGGCCAAGAGTTACCCCTCGGACTGTACTACTCGAGCCAACCAAGTTATTTCTTTAGTAGCACATTTATTCATTTCTTTCTATTCATTCATCTCATTTTTTTTTCTCTTTTGTGTGTGCATAAATAACTTAGCAAGATAGCTTCCTTTTCTTTAATCATTCACAAGAATGGGTTATCCACAATTAAGGACTAGGATAACCCATTTAGGCCATGCTCTAATTAGCGAGAATAGTTTCCTTTGCCCAAGTGTTTAGATTCCGATTTCTTTTTTTGGTTTACTTGGTGCAAATCCCCTCGTCGTGCACCGTTCTCCCACTTGGGAGAGTACACATGTATATATCCCAATTCCCAAAAATCCAAAAAAAAAAGGGAGAAAAGAAAAGAAAAACCCAAAAAGATGAGAAATGAAAAGAAAAGAAAAAAAAATACAAATACCCAAAACCCAAAAATTTCCAGTGTGAATATTTTTTCCTACTTGCCGAGAATAAAGGGAAGGCGAGAATTTGCACCGAGTGTTCTACTCCACATCATCTCAACCCCCATCGTTTTCGAAAACACTTGGCATAGGGACTTTCTAGCGATTATCTAGGCTATAGTGTGGTGATTTCCTTGTCCCTAGCTGTGGAGTCCATGACGCATGATATATTTCGATTCTTGCTCTATTCTCATGCATGCTTGAGCTCTATATTCACCGCTTTATTCGAATCGAATCGATATTTGGGTCTTTCTTTGGGTATGTGTATATGGAGCTTTATTGCACATCGCAGATAGTGACACCATCTGCTAGCACACGACCACGCTCACTCGCGCTTCACTGCGTGGACCCACGACACTTATTTGGACTCGCATTCCTTAGTTTAGTGTTGTGTCTTGTCGTATGCTTGCTTCGTGTGGCGTGTTTGATTTTGTTGGCCCTTATGGGCGATCTAGGATATAGAGTTCTCTTTTTCTTTCCCTCTCTCTATTTTCCCCCTCCGAGCTCCTACTCTCACTCGTCTTCCTCGAGGACGAGGAAGAGTTCAGCTTGGGGGATTTTGACGTGCGTTTATATTTCATATATTTGCGCGCGTTTTCTTTTGTGTTTCTCCATGTTTTTCCACCGTCTCTTATTCGTTTTCGTGTATTTTCCCATTTTCTTTCACTTTTCTTTGTTTTTCCATGATTGCAGGAGATTGACCGTGTAGGGGACGTTTAACGATAATATCTCAAGTCCCCGGAGCAACGGGAGGAGTCGCGCGTGATCCAGGGGGTCAAACGTCAAAGAATTCATCTTTCAGCCCCTCACCCGGTCGGTTGGTCATCTCCAACCGATCGGGTGATGCACGCGTGCACCACCCGGTCTCTGCCGCAGCTCATAAGGAAGTCACCCGACCGGTTCACAGACCGGTTCAGCGGGGGGCTGTTCTCTGTTTTTTCGAGCAAAATGCCAACCGATCGGGTGACTCTCACCTGATCGGTTCATCTGTAGCTGATGTTGAAGAGCTGAAGACACGGGCGTCCAACCGATCGCTTCACCCGACGGCTCCAAGATCCAACCGGTCACTCAAGAACTCACCCGACCGGTTCATCTGATCGGGTGAAGCGCCGCCGTTTTCTGTTTATTATTTGTAACGGATCACCCGATCGGTTGACTTGTCAACCGATCGGGTGACGTTTTTTCTGCGGGTTTGGACCCGAACCGTTAGGGTTTCGAAGTGGGGCTATAAATACACGAGGCTGGCCGACTTGAGGGAGATCTCTCCTGGAGTTTTTAGGGTTTTCTGCCCCCCTTCTCTTGGGAGTTCTAGGTTAGTTTTAGATTAGGTATTTTGTTCAATAAGTCTTGTATGGGATCAACGATTCACTCAAGATAAGTATTCTCCTCTCTTTTTCTCCATTGTTTGTATTGTGTTTATTTTGCTTGATGGTGAAAGTTTGTGTGTCTTTTGTGTTGTTGGTTTTTATGTTATTCACCATTGAGTAGTTTCGATGAACCCTAATACGGGTTAGGGTAGGATTGATGCTTGGAAATTTACATTAGGCTTGGTTGCATGGCACGTGTTCGATGAAATGTGTCAATGGGGATTTCTAGCAATCTGGGTCCAATTCGTACGACAACACACTAGATGTGTTGGGGGTTGGGGTCCGGTGCTTGTCCTGTCAAGATCCGCTTCGATGTATTGCTAGAAATCACATTTGACTTATTTGGCCATTAGGGTTACACGGGGGTGTTTCATTGTCATTGGCGGGAGAAAGACCGCCTCTGACCGTCGGGCCAAGGGGGAATAAACTTGGCGGTTGACTCCCTAGCCATAGCTCACGCCCCTTGTGTAGACATCGAGTCCCAGCTCGCGGGAGCGGCTTGGACGAAGTGTTGGGAGTTATCATTGTGACCTTAATGCTCCCGGTCGCGGAAGGTGTTAATGGACACGGGAGTGCCCACCGTCCGGAACCGTGTAGGCCTAGCGTGCTTGGCACCGACTGGAATATCGGGCCATGGACGCTAGGTACCACCTTTTGGGGCAATGTCTCACCCTGGATCAAGTCAAATGCCTAGTGTCATGAATGCTCTAGCCCGTGTTAGCGGGGATTCATTTCGTGTCTTTTTCATTTCTTTCTTTTATTTCTACACTTCCACCCATATCATCCGCGTAGCTAGCACACGACCTAGGCGAGGCTAGTAGCCACTCAAGCCATCCACCTCCCTGTGTTCGATAAACCCGCACCCTACACTAACCGTGCACTTGCTGTAAAACGACACCGCGCCCAAACCGTAAACGGGGCGCCGGTCAAGTTTTTGGCGCCGTTGCCGGGGAGGCGTTCGGTTTGATATTAGCTTAGCTTGGGTTCGTTAGTCTACGCATAAAAACACAAAAATTTCTTTTTCTTTATATATAAAAAATATATATATTCAATAACCAAGAAATTTTTCCCCCGCTGTTATATTATCTTTTTGTTATTTTCTTGTGCTATTGACGCTCCTCTCTAGTTTTCTTATTTTTGTTGTCCATGTATCTTTGGTGTAACCATGTGGAGATCAAATTTCGATGCTCAGATGAGAGGCTACAATCCCTATTCATTTTTGGTTTGTGAGACTTGTGGGATGGCGGGGCACGTGTATTATGATTGCCTTGAGAGCCTCCCCCCACACCAAGGCCATACATTTTCCCACAACCATAACCCAAACACCTCCCATCCATTTCCTCAGCCTTATATCCCTCCACCACCACAAGAAGAATCAAGTCTCGTATCTCTCCTTGAAGGTGCCTTGTTTAATCAAGGCCAATTCTTACAAAATGTGATGTCACCAATTACCGAGACTACGCCAAAGAGAGGGGATGAAGGAGAGGATATACCTACTTTCATGGTTGAGACTACCATGTCGTCGGCCACAATAGACACATCTCATGCCAACCCCCCATTTTTCCATCATTACCACTTGGATGACGAAGCATTTTTTGATGATGATAGTGAGGATGGGGAGATGTCTCTAGGATCTGTGGGAGAGACTTGTCATCTCTATTTGGAAACCCCATATGAGTCCTATGAGAGCACCGAGGAGACCACAGAGCTTATGCATACTGGCGAGGAGGATGTGCGTGAGGACGACGACACCACGACCACATACGAGGGGTCCGCTCCACATCCACCTCCACAGCCATCTCTGTCACAGCTTCCTCCTTGGTCGGTGGTCAACCATGAGGATGTCATTCAGGACATCGAGCAGATGGAGAAGCATGAGCATATCGTCGAGGAGGATGTGCATGAGGGCTTGGATACGATCGTCCACTTCATGGAGCCCGAGCCACATCTACCTCTACCGTCACGCTCCACTTCTTCTGCGGCTGAGCATCTACTTGAGCATATTGCCCCTATTCAGGGAGATTTTCATACTCACTCTCACTCCACATTTGAGTCTCGCTTTTCACGTCATATTTCCTTAGACTCATATATATTTGACACACCATATCTCTCACAGGACACAGGATCGACTTCCCTTGAGGTATGCTGCGGTGTGTCACCACCTGGAGAGCAACTTCACATGGAGAGCGGGGATTTGATCGTCGCTAGCACAGAGGATAGCATACCATTTCCAGGGAGTGTTCGCCACATTTCATATATTTTACCATCATTTACCGGCGACTATCTCTGGAATACATTTATTTTGGGAAATAATTTCTTGCCATGGACTAATGCACCTCTTCCTTTGCAGGTCACCGGTGGACACCTACGAGGGATGCTTGGAGGTGCATTGCTTGGGTCCATTGGCACATGTGGCACAGCGCTTCTAGCGGAGCCACAGAAGGAGCAGTTAGAGCAGCTACCTGCCCCACTTCAGATCTTGGATCCGCCTATGCTCAGGTGTATCCTAATCCAGTAGTGTAAAAATTTACCGCTTTCTAGTTTAGATTTGAATAATCTCGTCTCCTCTCATTAGCGAGGGGAGCGTATCTAGGATTTGCTCTTGCATCTTAATAACCCTTCATGTCGTGCCCTTCTATCATTTCACCCTCTTCCTCTTCCGAGGAGAACGAGACTGTCTCTCCTGCATTCTGATTTCTTTCTTTTCCGATTTTCCTCGAGCATATTTCTGCATCACATTGATCATATCATTTTGCTAGCATTGTCATGTTCAGCTTGGGGGAAATCGATTTGTGTGTATGTTTTTGCGTGTCGTTGTTGTGTGTCTGTGTCTATGTGTTCTTTTGTCGTGTTTTATACCTTTTATTTGAGTGTTTCTTTTTCTTTATTTTTAGTTTCGCTCATGTGTTTATCGTGTTTTTCATTTTTTGTGTCGGTGCGTAACTCCCCCCATTTTCATTGCCCTCCCGTATTCACTACTATTGCATTGAGGACAATGCAAGTTTTAGCTTGGGGGAGTCGCACTTCGTGCGTCATTTGTGTCGTTTTTTCTTCGTTTTTGAGTCGTTTTCCATCGTGTTTTTCTTTTTCTTCTCATCTTTTGTTCTCTTTCTCTCTCCTAGAGATGACCCCATATGATGAAGTGCCACGAAATCACACTCACTGACCCTAGGATATCGAGTCCTCTTGCATTTCACGCATCGTGGGTCCACTTAGCTTTTTGTGAGTCGTGTGTCGTGACTAGCATTTGGTGTGCTTCTGCTTTGTGATTTTACTTTATATACCTGTCCAGGAATGACCCCTAGATTATCATGCTTCGATATTGAATATGCGGTATTTGCTTCTAATGTCTGCTTCTACATGCATGCTATATATATCGTATACTTCATTTCGCATGTGTCGGGATTCCACAATTAAGGACTAGGATAACCCATTTAGGCCATGCTCTAATTAGCGAGAATAGTTTCCTTTGCCCAAGTGTTTAGATTCCGATTTCTTTTTTTGTTTTACTTGGTGCAAATCCCCTCGTCGTGCACCGTTCTCCCACTTGGGAGAGTACACATGTATATATCCCAATTCCCAAAAATCCAAAAAAAAGGGAGAAAAGAAAAGAAAAACCCAAAAAGATGAGAAATGAAAAGAAAAGAAAAAAAAAATACAAATACCCAAAACCCAAAAATTTCCAGTGTGAATATTTTTTCCTACTTGCCGAGAATAAAGGGAAGGCGAGAATTTGCACCGAGTGTTCTACTCCACATCATCTCAACCCCCATCGTTTTCGAAAACACTTGGCATAGGGACTTTCTAGCGATTATCTATGCTATAGTGTGGTGATTTCCTTGTCCCTAGCTGTGGAGTCCATGACGCATGATATATTTCGATTCTTGCTCTATTCTCATGCATGCTTGAGCTATATATTCACCGCTTTATTCGAATCGAATCGATATTTGGGTCTTTCTTTGGGTATGTGTATATGGAGCTTTATTGCACATCGCAGATAGTGACACCATCTGCTAGCACACGACCACGCTCACTCGCGCTTCACTGCGTGGACCCACGATACTTATTTGGACTCGCATTCCTTGGTTTAGTGTTGTGTCTTGTCGTATGCTTGCTTCGTGTGGCGTGTTTGATTTTGTTGGCCCTTATGGGCGATCTAGGATATAGAGTTCTCTTTTTCTTTCCCTCTCTCTATTTTCCCCCTCCGAGCTCCTACTCTCACTCGGCTTCCTCGAGGACGAGGAAGAGTTCAGCTTGGGGGATTTTGACATGAGTTTATATTTCATATATTTGCGCGCGTTTTCTTTTGTGTTTCTCCATGTTTTTCCGCCGTCTCTTATTCGTTTTCGTGTATTTTCCCATTTTCTTTCACTTTTCTTTGTTTTTCCATGATTGCAGGAGATTGACCGTGTAGGGGACGTTTAACGATAATATCTCAAGTCCCCGGAGCAACGGGAGGAGTCGCGCGTGATCCAGGGGGTCAAACGTCAAAGAATTCATCTTTCAGCCCCTCACCCGGTCGGTTGGTCATCTCCAACCGATCGGGTGATGCACGCGTGCACCACCCGGTCTCTGCCGCAACTCATAAGGAAGTCACCCGACCGGTTCACAGACCGGTTCAGCGGGGGGCTGTTCTCTGTTTTTTCGAGCAAAATGCCAACCGATCGGGTGACTCTCACCCGATCGGTTCATCTGTAGCTGATGTTGAAGAGCTGAAGACACGGGCGTCCAACCGATCGCTTCACCCGACGGCTCCAAGATCCAACCGGTCACTCAAGAACTCACCCGACCGGTTCATCTGATCGGGTGAAGCGCCGCCGTTTTCTGTTTATTATTTGTAACGGATCACCCGATCGGTTGACTTGTCAACCGATCGGGTGACGTTTTTTCTGCGGGTTTGGACCCGAACCGTTAGGGTTTCGAAGTGGGGCTATAAATACACGAGGCTGGCCGACTTGAGGGAGATCTCTCCTGGAGTTTTTAGGGTTTTCTGCCCCCCTTCTCTTGGGAGTTCTAGGTTAGTTTTAGATTAGGTATTTTGTTCAATAAGTCTTGTATGGGATCAACGATTCACTCAAGATAAGTATTCTCCTCTCTTTTTCTCCATTGTTTGTATTGTGTTTATTTTGCTTGATGGTGAAAGTTTGTGTGTCTTTTGTGTTGTTGGTTTTTATGTTATTCACCATTGAGTAGTTTCGATGAACCCTAATACGGGTTAGGGTAGGATTGATGCTTGGAAATTTACATTAGGCTTGGTTGCATGGCACGTGTTCGATGAAATGTGTCAATGGGGATTTCTAGCAATCTGGGTCCAATTCGTACGACAACACACTAGATGTGTTGGGGGTTGGGGTCCGGTGCTTGTCCTGTCAAGATCCGCTTCGATGTATTGCTAGAAATCACATTTGACTTATTTGGCCATTAGGGTTACACGGGGGTGTTTCATTGTCATTGGCGGGAGAAAGACCGACTCTGACCGTCGGGCCAAGGGGGAATAAACTTGGCGGTTGACTCCCTAGCCATAGCTCACGCCCCTTGTGTAGACATCGAGTCCCAGCTCGCGGGAGCGGCTTGGACGAAGTGTTGGGAGTTATCATTGTGACCTTAATGCTCCCGGTCGCGGAAGGTGTTAATGGACACGGGAGTGCCCACCGTCCGGAACCGGGTAGGCCTAGCGTGCTTGGCACCGACCGGAATATCGGGCCATGGACGCTAGGTACCACCTTTTGGGGCAATGTCTCACCCTGGATCAAGTCAAATGCCTAGTGTCATGAATGCTCTAGCCCGTGTTAGCGGGGATTCATTTTGTGTCTTTTTCATTTCTTTCTTTTATTTCTACACTTCCACACATATCATCCGCGTAGCTAGCACACGACCTAGGCGAGGCTAGTAGCCACTCAAGCCATCCACCTCCCTGTGTTCGATAAACCCGCACCCTACACTAACCGTGCACTTGCGGTAAAACGACACCGCGCCCAAACCGTAAACGGGGCGCCGGTCACCCCAAACCTCTTCATTAAAGTAGCGAACATGCGGTTGCAAAAATGAGACCCTCCATCACCGATCAAGGCCTTAGGCACTCCAAATCTAGAGAAAATGTTCTCTTTGAGGAACTTAAGCACAACGGAAGTGTTGTTCGACCTGCAAGGAATAGCTTCCACCCATTTAGAAACATAATCAATACAAACCAAAATATAAGCATATCCAAATGAAGGTGGGAAAGGTCCCATGAAGTCTATGCCCCAACAATCAAATATTTCAATTTCTAAAATGGGGTTTAAAGGCATCATGTTACGTCTAGTAATACCCCCTAATTGTTGGCATGCAGCGCAAGTCTTGCAATAATGAAATGTATCCTTAAACATAGTTGGCCAATAAAAGCCACATTGCGAGATTTTTGCCACAGTTTTGTTCGCAGAAAAATGTCCACCACACACTCCATCATGGCAAAATTGTATCACACTGGTTATTTCATGGTCATGAATGCATCTCCTAACAATTTGGTCACTACAATATTTATAGAGGTACGGATCATCAAAGAAGAAATATTTTACCTCATACTTGAACCTTTTAAAGTCTTGAAGAGACCAAGTGTCAGGGGTCTTACCAGTCACGAGATAATTTACTATATCAGCATACCATGGAGAGGTGGAAACGCTAAAAAGATGCTCGTCTGGAAAGGAGTCCTTCAAAGGCACATCTGCTGAATCAAGGCCTACTGTCAATCGTGATAAGTGGTCAGCTACTAGATTCTCCACGCCTTTCTTGTCCTTGATTATGACATTGAACTCCTGCAACAATAAAATCCATCGTATCAATCGAGGCTTAGCATCTTTTTTAGACAATAAATATTTTAAAGCAGAGTGATCAGTATATATCAAAATAGGTGATCCCAGAATATAGCTCCTGAATTTTTCCAACGCAAATACTACAGCCAGCAACTCCTTCTCTGTGGTCGTATAGTTCCTCTGAGCGTCATTTAATGTCTTGCTAGCGTAGTAAATCACCACTGGAACTTTATCTTTTCTTTGGCCTAGGACTGCACCAACTGTGTAATTACTTGCGTCACACATTATTTCAAATGGTAGGGACCAGTCTGGCACCTGCAAAATGGGAGCAGAAATCAGCAACTTCTTTAAAGTTTCAAAAGAAATTTGACACTCAGGTGTCGAAATAAAATCCACATTTAAAGTAAGTAAGTTGCAAAGAGGGCGAGATATGGCGCTAAAATCTTTGATGAATCGCCTATAAAATCCTGCATGTCCCAAAAATGATCTGATGTCCTTCACGCATTTAGGACTTGGTAGCTTCTCAATTACTGCTACCTTGGCTCTGTCTACCTGTATACCATCTTTAGAAACCAGGTGACCTAGGACAAGTCCCTCTGTGGTCATAAAATGACACTTCTCCCAATTCAATAGGAGGTTCTTTTCAATGCACCTGTCAAGAACAAGAGCCAAGTTAGTTAAACAATCATGAAAAGAGCTACCATACACTGAAAAATCATCCATAAATACCTCCACAATTTTCTCAACCATATCATCAAAAATACTGAGCATGCATCGCTGAAAAGTAGCTGGAGCATTACATAAACCAAACGGCATTCTTTTAAAAGCAAAAGTACCAAAGGGACATGTAAAGGTGGTCTTTTCCTGGTCCTCAGGTGCAATCTCAATCTGATAATAACCTGAATAACCGTCTAGACAGCAATAGTACTCATGTCCAGCCACCCTCTCTAAAATTTGGTCAAGAAATGGAAGATGGAAATGATCTTTTCTAGTTCGGGAGTTCAACTTCCTATAGTCTATGCACATCCTCCAACCTGTGGTGGCTCTAACTGGGATAAGCTCATTATTCTCATTTTTAACCACGGTGAGGCCAGACTTTTTAGGAACAACTTGTGTAAGACTGATCCACTTGCTGTCAGAAATAGGATAAATAATACCTGCATCCAATAATTTTAGTACCTCGCCTTTCACCACTTCTTTTAATGTTGGATTTAACATACGTTGCATTTCTCTAGTGGGTTTGGCGTCATCCTCCAAATAAATGTGATGCATGCATACAATAGGGCTAATACCTTTTATGTCAGCAATGGACCAACCAATAGCACCTCTATGCTTTCTTAGCACATCAAGTAAAGAGCTTTCCTGTTCTAAAGAGAGTTTAGAAGATATTACCACAGGGAAGCTGTTTTCGTTTCCTAGGAAGGCATACTTGAGATACTCAGGAAGTGGCTTTAATTCGGGCTTTGGATCCTCCACCTCCGATGAAATTTGAATTGATGCATTAGGTGGCAAAGCCTCAAACCTAGGCTCCCATACTGTGTTCAGCTCCTTCACGTTCTCCTGCACAAAAGATATGTCATCAAAATCACCAATAATAGTCTCAACAATAGAAGCATCATCACAAAATTCAGAACAAATATAATCATCCACCAATGAATCAATCATATGCACCCTCTCATTCTCATCATCCACATGTGGCAACTTGCAAGTATTAAAAATATTCAAATCCAAAGTCATGTTGCCAAAAGTAATTTTCAGTTGACCATCCCTACAATTTATTAAAGCATTGCATGTCGTTAGGAATGGTCTACCTAGGATGATAGGAGTAGCATTGGCAGTTTGGGGTCCTTGGATGTCTAGAACTATAAAGTCCGCGGGGTAGTAAAATTTGTCCACCTGAACGAGGACATCCTCAATGCATCCCTTTGGAAATTTAATAGATCTATCATCTAGTTGCAATATAACAGATATAGGATTTAGCTGTCCTAACCCAAGCTGCACAAAAATAGGATATGGCAAGATATTGACACTAGAACCTAAATCCAATAAAGCATTTCCAATCTTTTTAGTGCCAATGGTGCAAGTGATGGTGGGTGATCCAGGATCTCTAAATTTAGGTGGTGTATTTTGTTGCACGATAGAGCTAACCTGTTCAGTCAAAAATACTTTCTTTTTCACATTTAATTTTCTTTTAACAGTGCACAGGTCTTTCAGAAATTTAGCATAGGCAGGTATCTGATTAATAGCATCAAGCAATGGAATATTTATCTGGCACTTCTGAAAAATTTCACGAATTTCAGTTTGATACTTATCTCTATTTTTCTGAAGTAGCCGCTGAGGGAAAGGCGCTGCAAGTACATATGCTGCGGGTTCCTTCTTTTTAATGACATTTTTGCACAAACCCACTTCCGTGCTCTTTTCCTGCACCTCCTCTTGCTCCAGAATTTCCTCTTCTTGGGTCTGAATTCCCTCTTCTTGCTCAGCTTCTCTGCTTGGTGGGTCAGGCTTCTGAATCTCTTTTCCACTCCTCAAAGTGGACACAGCTTGGCAAGGCTTCCTATTATTTCCTGCAGAAGAAGATGAGCCCATATTAGGATTTGGAATTGACTGAGATGGAAGCTTACCTTTCTCCAGTGTCGCCGTAAGCCTAGCCAAGCTTTCCCTCATCTGCTGATTCTGAGCCTGCTGAGCCTGAAATTGAGCCTGTTGTTGCTGCATTTGGGCTTGTTGTAATTGAATAAGCTGCTGAAGCGCATCGTCAAATGGTTGCATCTGCTGTTGTTGCACTGGCTCATGGTCCCTCCTTTTAGGGGTGAGCACGGTTTTCTCAAACTGCCCAAACCAAACCGAACCGAACCAGACCGAGCCAAAAATCGAACCGCACCGCTCTCCATCGGTCTGGTTTGGTCTCAATCGTTAGAAACCGCCACTTATATGGTTTGGTTTGGTTTCACCCTGTCGAAACCGCTTAAACCGAATCGAACCGACTCCTAACATATATTATATATTGTACTGGAAATCTGTTGGGATTTTAACCCTAGTCCCTAGGAACCCTAGCCTAAGGTCTTTAGACTGAGCGGCGCCGCGCCGGCCCTATTTGGCTATCTGCCCTCTTCAATCTCCAGTCGTCACTCTTCGGAGTTCAGACTGCATTAGTTTTTTTCCCGTTTGAGTATCGTTAATTTTCCATGCACTTAACGCATCATATAGCCTTCTTTAACCTGGAGAAGAAAATGGGATATGCTTAGTTGACAATGAGATAGTATGAGACGTTCATATCTGTAGAAACATCAGTGAATTAACATGATCAGCGCAATTTAGCATCAAATACCATTTTGATACAACTTCTAGTGATGAATGCACCCTAACTGCTATAAAAATGAAAATACATGGAACAATAATAACCGCACCTGTCACTGTCGCAGTCACAGTTAGAACTCCTGCAAGCGATGCAGTTCCTAATTTTTCCTGGTTAGATAAGGAGCACAGAAATAAAGCCATGTCATGAAATTACTTTAATGACAAAGTCTATATTTAGCAAAATTGGGTATACGAGGGGATCTTCCGTCATCATATGTCTGAATCGCGGTTCCAAACTGAACCAAACCGCTCCAAGCGGTTTTCGTCGGCTCGGAAACCGTTGGTCTGGCGGTTTGGTTTGGTCTGGCCTGTGAGAAACCGCTACTTATACGGTCTGGTTCGGTTTAGGTCCCAAACCGCCGATTTGAGACCGTGCTCTCCCCTACCTCTGTTGGCTCCCACCTTGATAATTGTTGTTATATTGATTCTGTCTGAACGGTGGTGGAGCCTGTTGCTGAGGTTGCTGATTGGGGCCCCAGTTTAAATTAGGAATATTGCGCCAC
The DNA here is from genome assembly GCA_030789695.1 of Scilla litardierei. NCBI lineage: Eukaryota > Viridiplantae > Streptophyta > Magnoliopsida > Asparagales > Asparagaceae > Scilla > Scilla litardierei. The sequence continues at coordinate 18,442,350 of CM061137.1, forward strand.
CCCTTGTTGTTGGAATTGAAGCCCTGGTAGTTGGTGGACACTTGGTTCACCCCCGTCGGATTGCCTAGTATGCTCTTCAAAGCTGGAAGTGTAGGGCAGGCACTGGTGTCATGGCCTCCAACGTCGCAAAGTGCACAAGTCTGCTCTATCTTGACTGCTTTGGCCTCTTTCAAATTCATGGCATGAAGCTTGTTTGAGATCATGGCCTACATTTTTGCCTCCAATGCATCATCTTGCTTCAAATTGAATGCCACTCCTCGTGTAGGCTGGGATGGTGTAGTGTGGCCTCCTCTGTCATAATCTGAAGCAGTGTCCCATGTCTGTGTGTTCTCTGCTATCTCCTCCAGGTATGTCCAAGCTTCATCTGGCTCTTTATCAAAGAATCCTCCATTGCACATCATCTCTACAAATTGCTTCATCTGCGGCTGCAGTCAATCGTAGAAGAAGCCAATAATCCTGCTTTTGTCGAAGCCATTGTGTGGACATGCAAGCAACAGCTCATTGAACCTTTCAAACGCCTGGTAGAATGTCTCCTCGCTTTTCTGGGCAAAGTTCATGATCTGCCACTTCAGTCCCTGTGTCCTGTGAATAGGAAAAAACTTCTTTAGAAATTCAGCCTGCGAATCAATCCATGTAGTAATAGAACGTGATGGCAATGCATTCAACCAATTTTTAGCTTTGTCTTTCAATGAAAATGGGAACAGTTTAAGGTATACCATGTCCTCGCTAGTTTTCCCATCAAAGCATGTCAAGCACACCTCCTCAAATCCTTTTATATGAAGATATGGATTTTCCTTGTCTAACCCATGAAAGGTGGGTAAGAGTTGGATCACCCCAGGTTTAAAATTGAAAGAATTTGCATCGTTAGGTAAAACAAAGCATGAAGCTGTGCTAGTTCTAGTGGGTCTGAGTAAATCTTTTAAAGTCCTAGGCACTCCAGGTTGCACATTACTTTCGTTATTGTTGCTAAAATTTTCATCCATATTATTATTAGCCATATCAAAACGTCGAGTCAACCTATGTGTCCTATGAGTCATATGCCATATAAACTAGCACAATATTTTTTTTATAAAAATAAACAAATATATATATACAATAAAGTGGAAAGATCTCACCGAAGGTCTTCTGAATGAAATAACCATAGTAACAAAACCGTTCTCCCCGGCAACGGCGCCAAAAACTTGGTGGCTCCGAAAAGGTGCTTCTCTCAAGCGCAAGAGTCCGTACAAGTAATATAATCTGGGAGTCCAGATGTCGAATCCTCGGGAGGAAATCTGTTGCAACCACAATTCAAATCAAATAGAAAGCCTACGAAAAGAAACTAACCACTTCAATAATGATGGCGATGGTGTGAAAGTGCGTGATGGTGATGTGCGAACAATACGAACAAAGAAAAGTCGTGTATGAAAGTATCGACGAAAAGTTTGCACATGGTATGGGTTCGTTAGGATCAATGATTCGTATTAACTTGGTTGACGAATATAACACAATGAATTCTCTTTTTGAGAGCAATTCACCGGAAAATACTCAATATAACTCAATGAATTCTCCTTTTGGGAGCAATTCATCGGAAGATGCCCTTTTGGGGGTTCAAGCACTATAATAATAAAGTCGTTGCTAAAGCTATAATCTTACAACTACGGTATGAAACTCTCTTTTGGAGAGATCAAAACTCACCCTTTTGGGGCGATCATCAACTCAATCACTTCTTTTGGAAGATGAAAAAGAGGATTTAATAACAAAAATTACAACTTTAGCGACGTTAACGATCAAGCACAACGAATATTCAACCAAACTAACACAAATCACATCCCCTAACTACTCCATGCCATGCACAATAAGAAATTATCTACTCATGGTGCAAGAATAAACAAGTTTCATAACAAAATACATCAATCTAATGGCAAAATACAATAGAAAAGCACCAAATACGGGGTTTAAGTTAAGAAATTTATCACCCAATCTTCAAGTTTAGACACCAAAACTCTCTGGAAATAAGAAAATAGCCTCTGGAATTTTACAGAATTTTTCCCTGGCGAAATACGGCTCTTAGAGCCTCCAATACGCCCAAAATACGCCAGGAATACGGCCAAAACCCCTAGGAATACGCTTATATAAGAACATTGCGGGTTTAATGGCTTTAATGGGTTCAAAACCATACCCATTTACAACCCAACCCCGCTTCAATAGCCGGAGCAATCCTCGACCGCTCATCCAGGCGGGATCGTCCCTCAGCGCGCCACGTGTGCTTTAGGATTCGTGCGAAGCCCGCTCGATCCGAGACCGAATCAGATTCGACTTCCGCCGTTCGATCATCATCCGATGGACACAATGGAGCCACGTCGTCACGATTTTAATTCGGATGCGGGGTGGATATCGGCCGTTGGATGCGGCGGGATGCGACCGGATCAGCGATGCGTGTCCCTGACGCTGCTGCTGCGTGCGTTCGAGCGGGCGAAGTTTGGTCCGTTCGATTGAAATCGAACGGATGAAAGGCTGCTGCGTGGCTCTTTCTGCGAGCGCTGTTGGATGAAGCGGCCAGCCGCTCGATGGTCGCCACGTGGCCGCCAAAACCCGTGCGTCGACCGTATATAAGTATTTTAAACGTATTTACGCCGTATTTCTTCATTTAATTGGTATTCTGCATTCAAAAATTCATAGTAATTAGCACAGATCTCAAAAAAATACAAATAAATAGTCGTTGGAATCGTGAGATCGAGACCAAGCTATAAAAAACATAAAAAGTGCAGAAATACTTCGTTAATTCCTGTTTTGTGCTCAAATAGAGTGTTTTCTCTAATAAATAATTGTGTATAAAATACGTATGGATTAGAGAACAATGTAGCGTCACATGAGCACAAAATAGGGTTAAATGGGGGGTTAAATATGTAATATTGAACCCGAATCAGTCTGAATCATAATCCACGGAAGTGGCATGGATGAAGGTTAGGGACATTTTTCGGGCTCCTTTCTCGATGGTGATATAACGAATATGGGGGAAACCGATAGTTGACTCTTTTACCGATGATCAACTATTTACCGTCGCACTGGCTGAAACTCCATGGTTTGCAGATATCGTGAACTTCATTGACTGCGACATCATGCCATATGACATCACTTCACATCGCAAGAAGTTTCTACATGATGTTAGGAGCTACTTCTGGGATGACACACTTTTATACAAAACATGCAGTGATGGGATCATTAGGAGATGCATCCCAGAAAGTGAGACGGCCTCCGTTATATCACATTGCCACGATCTACCATGTGGAGTACATGCAAGCATGATGAAGACCGCAACAAAATTCCTCCAATGTGGATTCTATTGGCCGACACTATTTAAGGATTAGAACATTTTTGTAAAAGGATGTGATCGGTTCCAAAGAACGGGGAACATCTCCAACAGGAATGAAATGCCATTGAACAACATTTTGGAGGTGGAAATATTCGACATTTGGGGGAATTGATTTCATGAGACCATTCCCATCTAGTCTCGGTAACCAATACATATTGGTTGCGTGGATTACGTTTCTAAATAGGTTGAAGAGATAGCCTCGCCAACCAATGTTGCACGGGTAGTCGCTAAATTCTTCAAAAGAAATATATTCCCTAGATTCAAAGTTCCAAGAGTGGTCATAAGGGACGAAGGGAAGCATTTCATCGAAAATAAGTTTGAGTCCCTCTTGAAAAAATATGGAGTATGCCACTGTATTGGAGTCACTTATCATCCTCAGACAAGCGGCCAAGTAGAAATTTTCAACCGGACGATCAAGAATATCTTGGAGAAGACTGTAGCAAATTCAAAAAGAGATTGGGCCCTGAAATGGATGTTGCACTATGTGCCTACCTGACCACTTTCAAAACATCGAAACTTCCCTGTATTGTTTGGTCTATGGAAAAGTGTGCTACCTTCCAGTGGAGCTAGAGCACAAGTCTTATTGGGCTATCAGGCATTTGAACTTCGATAGCAAGAGTGCACAAAAGCACCGCCTCTTGCAGTTGAACGAGCTGGATGAGTTCAGACTCGATGCCTATGAAAACACTCATATCTACAAAAAGAAGATGAAGCGTTGGTACAATATACACATCATAAGGAGGGAGTTCAAAGAAGGTGATGTAAGGATCGCCTTACCCTTGTAATACTAATAACAACACACTGGGGGGTGAATAGTGTAATGGCAATAAATTGTCCAATTAAAATTAAACTTGCAAATGCGGAATAATAAATGCAAGAGGAAATAATTGACACAATCAATCCAACCGCAAACACAAGATTTTACCTGAGTTCTCCAAACTTGGGTACATCCAGCCACACCAATATTCACTATATTCCCACAAAGAGAAGTGAATACAAATCACACAAAGAGATACTTCACCAAGAGGATTTTGCCCTACACAAGGACCCAACTAACCCTACACAGGGGTCAAACTCCCACCAAGAGAATTACTAACTCCCACTCAGAGAATTAGGGTTAGCCCTACACTAGTTGCATGCCCTATTTTGCACTATACGTGTATTCTACTGAACACACGTGGTATTTCTACCTACGATGCATACATGGGCATGAAATAAGCGTAGATATCGATGTATGTGACGTAGTGCAAGGGGGATTAGGCCGTAATACGTGGCTAAGGGAAGAGAATGTGAAATGTGAATGCGGGAGAAGAGCAAATGACGTCGTGGGTTTAGAACAACAGGAATGTGTTGGACGTGTGTGTATGGTGCATGTATGCATGTGTAAGCATGCATGGGTGTGTGTAGGGATGTCATGCAAGTGTGAAAGGGGTTAGGGGTCAATGGCAACCTTCGTAAATTTTTAGAAAGGCGACGGGCAAACGGTCATTTGGACTAAAGCTGCTGTGCGTACATCCTAAAATGGTGTGTACATAAAGTAATGGCAAACTTGTAATTACCAAGAAGATGGAGGGGTATTTTAGTCATTGCCCTCATGGAATATTCCCTATGAATATTCCATTCTTGCAAGAGAAGGAACTTCAATTGTAAATATCTTCTTTCTACACCTTTCTTTACATTTCTAATTCTCTCTTCTCCTTTCTTCTTTTCCAACTTCTCCCTCTCCCTCCTACCATGGCCGGCCACCCCTCTCCTATTTTCCCCCTCCATCAAATGAAAACCCTAATTTTTATGCCCTAATGGAAAGAATTCAAGCTTGCTTCAAGGAGAAGGTGGAAGGAAAAGAAAGAGAAGGAGAAGAGGGAAAATCGAATTTTGAGGTAGGAAACTACTTGGATTTGGAATTCCAATAATTTGTTCTTGCTCTCATGTTTTTATAGCATGATTCACTTAATATGTAATATGGATAGTCAAAAATCTATGTATCATGTTCAATTTCGCAATTCTCCCCTTGAAATTCTTAGCAAAACTATCTCCTTTAAAATTCTGAATTTTTGATGTCTGTTATTGCCTTGAATATAGTTAATGTAGCTCGAATTAGGGTTCGAAAAAAATATGAACTTGTAGATATTGAAGTTCTACCCCCAAAATCTTATAAATTTTGATATATGTTCAATTTAGAAATTAGGAGCAAAAATTCCATCTTTACAACATGTCTGTTTGATTTTCAGTTTTGACACAGTTTAGTAAAATTGATCTCAACACCTGCACACACAATGGAATTTCATGTTCTTGGTCTTGTTGAAAAGTTAACAAGTTTTTCTAAAAATTCATCAAGGTGCTTAGATGTTGAATATCTGGCTGTAACATGCCCAAAATTGGATTTCAATACAGACCCAGAAATCTGTCTGAAAAACAGATTTGACACACTTCACCAAATAATTCACCATAAATCACCTACTTAATATTTTTGCATGAAATTTTATCTGTGAATCCAGGACTAAATTATCTATTACTTTCATTTGATACGTTTTGTTAAATTCTGAATATAATTGGGTGATATCATCCAATTGTTGGGACTGTTTGCAATTTTCCTGCAAGCTGAAGCATTGAATAGTGATATAAATTGTGTATTATAGCTAAAATTCCCTCTATGGTTCATAATTATTGTTGTTACTTGGAAAATAGCTTAGTTGTGCAAATGGTTATCGAATTTGCTAATGTGACAATAGTCATGTGGGTGCCGCCTGCCAAGTGTTTGTGAAAATGCCTCAATTACACCAGGTGGAGAAACCTGCAAAATAAGTTTGTAAATACATGAATCATACAAGCATGTTATAAATTGGTGATGATTGAGTCATGGAGAGTATGGTTCCATAAGTTATGAATAATGAACTGTGATGGCTATGATGGAGGGCATGACACTATAGTGCATGACCTATGTTGGAATGACTGTGGAGATGTGATGCCATGCAACATGACTCCGTCATTACTAAAATGATAAAATGAAACTCTTGAATGTCTCAGTCCTCTCTAATGAGGGTGAGTTAGCAAAACCCGGGTTTTAGGTGGGATTTGAGTAAATTGTGGATATGAGGCCTGGACTGAGAAGTTGGGGGGAAATGATTATGTGATATATGATATTTATACCCACTCGCCTTTACCGGGAGTGGATGGGACATACGGAGGTTGTGTTATTTGTGGAGAGCCTCACTTCTGCCCGGGACGGGGGAGCTGAGAGGCCCGATGTTATACAGTGCACGTGTCCACTGCGCCGTGTGCTATATTCACCCCAAATTTGGGGTGATGTCCAGGTCCTGGAATCCTACAGTTTACCCAAGTTCTAATTAATTCAATTCTAAAATAATAAAATAAGAAATTACATATTACTCCTTCTGCTGGTAGCACTTCTCCTTTCCTCTACCTATTCTTGTTGACTTTGTGTCATGCCTCAGGCACTTGCACTTATCTTATTAGATAATTGTTGTTGGAACACTTGTGTTAGTAGTAGTAGTAGTAGTAGTAGTATTATTATTATTATTATTCTTCTTCTTCTTCTTCTTCTTCTTCTTCTTCTTCTTGATAATCCTTTTCTTGCAGTAACTCGACATTGGACCGCAGGTATGATTCCCCAACTTAGTTATTTACTTTTCATTACGTTACTTAGTTTACATACTTTATTCTCTTGCCATGCCTTGTGGTTTGATAACCTTAGAACTGTGTTCCAAATACAAGTTGGTTTCTACTGGGGCACGCATTGACGTGTTCCCCCCTATTTTTCAGGTAGTAGAGACAACATAGTTGGTGGTGGCTTGGAGTTGGGTTCCAGTGGTAGTGTTGGTGTGAGCTAGGGTTGTACTGTGACTGGGTTGTCTTGGCAGATTGAGAGTGGTGTATATGTATTGTTACACTTGGACCATGTGTATAAATGAAACATGTTAAATATGAAGTGTTGTTATTGTTTCACGATGTTGCTTGATATTACTGTGGAGTTTTACTTGTACTATCCCAGCATGTGCGAGTGGCCTGCTTGTTCAGTTTCTCCTTTCCCTGTCTTTCCCTCTCTCATCTCCCTCACTCTTCAGAATACTTGGAAAGAAAAAATATTTAAATGCCGGGTATTCTGGGGGATGGTGCGTGACAACTAGGACACCAAACTACCACTAAGATAGTTACTCCCACTAAGAGAGTTATTACCACTAAGAGAATATCCTAATCCCACAAAGAGATAAACTCCCACGAAGAGAGAGAGAGAGAGACTAATTCCCACAAAGAGAATTAGTGTTACAAAGAAACACCAATTAAAATAAATACTCTTACCTATGCCTTGAGATGCTTACTCATGAATGCAAGGCATGGAAGAGGATCTCCAAGTATTGAGATTTGCTTGAAAGCACTTGGATGATTTCCCTTGAGATGGAATTCAATGCATGAAGAGGAATGAGAGCTCAAAGAGGGAAATGAGAGAGTTTGAGAGTGGCTTTTCAATCTCTAAATGATTTGCAATAGCATCAAGAAGCTCCTATGAACTCAGCCCTCTTATATATATAGGAACCCTATATCAACCCTCAATGAAACACCTAAAAACAAAAAGCTGCAACAGCTAGTTTCAGGGCAGAAACGTCACTGACAGTCGGCTGATGAACAAATGACAGTCGACTGTCCAACGGCTAGAAAATATCAAACGGCTATAATCTGAGCTACGACAATCGACTGATGAAGTCGATACAGTCGACTGTGAACATGACATGAGCCTGTAAAACTTCAGCAGGCGACTGCTGCATTAGATGGAATAAATAGAGAGCTGCACTCTTTCTCTAGATAAGCATACAGGTGACTGATGACAATAATACAGTCGACTGTAAAATAGACAGTCGACTGTAAACCCTTCATCAGTCGACTGCTGCAGGAGATGGAGAATTACATATAGAGGCAGAATATGCACTTACGCTACTCAGACGACTGTTGACCAATTCACAGGCGACTGTAAATATACATGCGACTGTAAACTGAGTATCAGTCGACTGATGCGAAGAGCTCAAGTAAAGTCAATAGAAATGTTGACTTGAGCCTTGCATCACAGTCGACTATAAAAGGATCGACAGGCGACTGGAAATCACCCAGTCGACTGTGAATCCTTCAGCAGGCGACTGCTGGAGAACCAGAGACTCCAAATGAGTCTTTGGTCAAGATGAGCCTATTGTGTTGGATTCTATGATAATCCTAAGGCTCACTAAGATGGTTAAATGCATATGCATGTATGAGTTAGACCATCTATCAAGCATTGCATTAACCTAGACTCAAATGAGAGAGAAAGCAGTAAAGGAAATATTACGTGTCTTACATTGCTTTCCTTAGAGTTTATGTCTTCAATCTTGATGCCTTGATGCTCCCCATCATCTCCAAGCTTTGGCACCCCTTGAGTCCAAGCTTTGGCCCTTATCCACTTGACGTCTATCCTTGCACCAAGTATTTAGTCTCCAAAAATGATATTCTGAAATGTAACTTATGAGACTAAACAAGAGAGTCATTAGCAATAACATAATGTTGTGATCATCATCAAAATAACATTGGTATGAAACACCAATACTTAACACTCTATCTCGTTTTAATGATGACACACATTATGTTAAGTATAACGAAATAAAGCACAATACTAATGAGCTCCCCCTACTTATATACACCAAGTGTAAAATGAGATACATAATAGTAAATACTCATTATACCAAAAGAAATAATGAGACAACATGGTGACATATAATAGGTAGACATGTATTACATAAACCAATTGCAATAGATAATACCATGCAATGAATGGTTTATACAATCCCATATCTCTCCCCATATATATATCTCTCCCCAAATGCATATGTATGAAATACAAGAATTATATTTACATAATGCATATATCTCTCACCCTTGACATCATCAAAAAGGTGGACATCATAAATATCACCCTTTGTCATCTTAATCAATAGATATATCTCTTCCCAAATGCATATGTATGAAATACAAGAATTATATTTACATAATGCATATATCTCTCCCCCTTGACATCATCAAAAATGTGGACATCATAAATATCACCCTTTGCCATCTTAATCAAAGATGTGACAATATGCAAGATATAAGGAGATGTATGATACCAAATTGAAAATTTTAGTGGGTATCAATCACTATCATATGCTCCCCTTAGATCATAGAAAAGGCCAAATCTTGAGAGTCAAAATACACCCCGAAATGAGAGTCAAAATATGTTTTAAGATATTTTAACCATACAACATATTAACTCCCCCATTGACATACATATGGATCAACAAATACATGTATGTCAATGTCTTCCCCAAGATTCCCATTTTCATGAAAAAAAAATAAATTTGAAAACATTTTTAAAATCATGAAACACACACAAACAATAGGTATGCTAAAATAAAAATTTAAGCACAATACCCATGCAATATGCATATGTGTGAGGTACCTAAACATTAGGGAACCAAACCCAAGAGGAGTTTGATTTCATAATGTAATCACATGAGATGATCACATCCCTAACTAAAGAGTTGATGTAACTATCCCTCTCTTGCACACTAACCTTAGTGGGAATCCATAAACTCAAGGATTTCCTAGTCAATGGTTTTGCCTTTGCAAGAGGGGTGGATGTGGCATGCTTAGGTGTAGAAATGAATTTCGTGGCATGCATAGAATGAGGATTTTGCTTCTTAGTAAAAAATGAAGAGTTTTCATTCTTCTTCATCACCTTGTGATCTACATGCTTCTTGTTGGTCTTATTGTTATACAAGAAGGCATGTTGATTCTTCTTAGGTGCTTTAGCAATATTTCTTGTATTAGCACCATAAGAGGAATTAGAGGTGGGGTTGAGTACCACATTTTGAATATATCCCAAACCTCCTCTATGATTTGTCGGATGTTGTTTTTCAAACAAATCGTGGAGTGAATCCCTAGAATACATAAAGCTTTTGAGCTTACAGGATTCCTCTTCACATTTCAACGTAATTTGTTGAATGCGAGTTTCTAAGCTAAGGTTTTGAGTAACAAGATTATCATTAGACAAACTCAATTACTTAACTTGAGAGCGAAGTGTGTCTCTCTCACCAGTGTCATAAGCATGCAAAGCATCAAGATTATTTACACTAGACGATTCTGAAGCATGCACTCTACTCGTAGCATTCTTAAAATTAGTTTTCAATTTACTATATTCGATGTACTTACTTACCAAGTTGGAGGCCACATTAAAGCGGTATTCGAGCTCCTCGTAGGATAGCTTTTCCTCCTCAACTTCCTCATCGCTTTCCTCCTCGCTTAAGCTTGACGAAGACTCTTCCCCATTAGCCATGACACACATTTCTTCTTTGGAGTTGAGCCACGCCTCTATCTATTCATCGCTTGAGCTAGAGGAGATTGATGAAGAATCATCAAAGGCTGCGAAACACATGTGAGCGTGCTCCTCTTCTTCATCACATGATGTGTCCACATCGGAATCATCAAATGTGCTGATAAGTCCCTTCTTTTGGTTCTTGAACTCTGACTTGACTTTCCAATTCTTCTTCCCTTTGCCCTTATAGGTATCTTTGGTGTGTTTGGAGGGGCATTCGGTAGAAAGATGACCTTTTCCTTTACAATTGAAACAAATAGAATTGTTAGACTTGGAGGCAAACTTTGACAAAGATTTACCTTACTTGTCCTTGAGGAATACCTTGAATTTCTTGAATTGCTTGGCAAGCTCGATGTAATCATCATCGCTAACATTTTCTTCTTCTTCTTCTTCACTTGGAGCTTCCCGTTGGAACTTCTTTTTCCACTTGAATGACTCTTTCTCGACATGGAGTGCAACCCCCTTTTCCTTCTCGGGTTTGGTTGGTTGAACCTCTTCCTTATGTTGAAGTAACACTTCATGAGAAATCTCCAATGTATGTCAAATTCTGTTGGCCGATTTGTACATGGAGATGCGGTTGAACTCATTCGGAGTGAGGGCACAATGGAATGTATACATAGCCCTAGTATTGACTCTGATCGAGTCATTTTCCGCCTTAGTTCTAGAAGCCGCAGGAGAAGTAGGCTCCTCAAAAGGCAACTCTGTGATGTCCCAACGGTCTTGACCCTTTATGTAGACCATCATCTTGATCTTTCAACTAGGGTAGTTGGTTCCGTTGAAGAGCGGGGGTCGATCGGTAGAGTGACCTTCTTCATGAGATGCGGATGTAGCGTTGAATACCATCATTGCAGTATACTATAACCTCGCTTTGATACAAATTGTAAGGATCGCCTTACCCTTGCAATACTAACAACAACACACTAGAGGGGGGATGAATAGTGTAATGGCAATAAATTGTCCAATTAAAATTAAACTTGCAAATGCGGAATAATAAATGCAAGAGGAAATAATTGACACAATCAATCCAAACGCAAACACAAGATTTTACCCTGCTTCCCCAAACTTGGGTACGTCCAGCCACACCAATATTCACTATATTCCCACAAAGAGAAGTGAAGACAAATCACACAAAGAGATACCTCACCAAGAGGATTTTGCCCTACACAAGGACCCAACCAACCCTACACCGGGGTCAAACTCCCACCAAGAGAATTACTAACTCCCACTCAGAGAATTAGGGTTAATCCCTACACTGGGACACCAAACTACCACTAAGAGATTTACTCCCACAAAGAGAGTTATTCCCACTAAGAGAATATCCTAATCCCACAAAGAGATAAACTCCCACAAAGAGATAGACTAATTCACACAAAGAGAATTAGTGTTACAAAGAAACACCAAGTAAAATAATTACTCTTACCTATGCCTTGAGATGCTTACTCATGAATGCAAGGCATGTAAGAGGATATCCAAGTGTTGAGATTTGCTTGAAAGCACTTGGATGATTTCCCTTGAGATGGAATTCAATGCATGAAGAGGAAGGAGAGCTCAAAGAGAGAAATGAGAGAGTTTGAGAGTGGCTTTTCAATCTCTAAATGATTTGCAATAGCATCAAGAAGTTCATATGAACTCAGCCCTCTCATATAGATGGGAACTCTATATCAACCCTCAAACCCCAAGGAACCCGCTAAAAACAAAAAGCTGCAACGGCTAGTTTCAGGACAGAAACGTCACTGACAGTCGATTGATGAACAAATGACAGTCGACTGTCCAACGGCTAGAAAATATCCAACGGCTATAATCTGAGCGAGGACAGTCGACTGATGAAGTCGATACAGTCGACTGTGAACAGGACAGGCGCCTGTAAAACCTTCAGCAGGCGACTGCTGCAGGGAATGGAATAAACAGAGAGCTGCACTCTTTCTCCAGATAAGCATACATGTGACTGATGATAATAATACAGTCGACTGTAAGATAGACAGGCGACTGTAAACCATTCACCAGTCGGCTGCTGTAGTAAATGGAGAATTACAAAGAGAGGCAGAATATGCACGTACGCTACTCAGACTACTGTTGACCAATTCACATGCGACTGTATATATACATGCGACTGTAAACTGAGTATCTGACGACTGATGCGAAGAGCTCAAGTATAGTCAATAGAAATGTTGACTTGAGCCGTGCATCACAGTCGACTGTAGAAGTATCGACAGGCTACTGGAAATCACCCAGTCGACTGTGAATCCTTCAGCAGGCGACTGTTGGAGAATCAGAGACTCCAAATGAGTCTTTGGTCAAGATGAGCCTATTGGGTTGGATTCTATAAGAATCCTAATGCTCACAAAGATTGTTAAATGTATATGCATGTATGAGTAAGACCATCTATCAAGGCATTACATTATCCTAGACTCAAATGAGAGAGAAAGAGTAAAGGAAATATTACATAGATTACATTGCTTTCCTTATAGTTTATATCTTCAATCTTGATGCCTTGATGCTCCCAATCATCTCCAAGCTTTGGCACCCCTTGAGTCGGTTGGATACAACGATCTAGGTTTTATGGTTTGATGATGACAAACAGTTGTGAACGATCTGATGTGTGTGCTAAGTGTTTTCAGGTTAAGCAGGAGTCATCTTGATACAGGGGCATTTTGGTCATTTTAGAAATAAATGGCACTTTGAGCATATAAGGTCAATTTGATCATTATTTTACATGGAGCAAATATATCCATGAATTTGGTAAATATTTCATGCATCCACTAATATCCCTATAAGATGTATCCTGCACAAAATGCAATTAGTGGATCATGAAAAATCACTTGAGATCACAAACTTGCTGACACTTTAAGCATGCACATGAGCCATTAAGCATGCACATTAATATCACTTTAGATCATGCACAAACCTAAGCCGCACGTCCCTATTCTCTTTAATGGTCAGGTCGGCTGTGATGTTTAAACCCAACAAAAATGTAGCAAATGTTTTGAGGGCAAGATGGTAAATAAAAAAAAGCTTGTTGCTACCCTAGTTTTTTCCAAACCCTATAAAAAATACACAGGCGATATTTTAAGGGCCCTTCATCTTTCCTTTAGGTGCGAAAAACAAGGGCGCACAATCAGCAGCCGTGGGTTCCTGGTCTTTGTGGCAGCCGAAAATAATTTTTGGAGACCTCCATTCTCCTTGCATCCTCCAAGAGTAAAAGAAAAACACGCAGGCCGGCCTCCTTTTCAAATCGCCTGTGCAAATTCTCTCTTGTGTGTGCCTCTTTGCTGATAGGCCGAGATTTTTTTCTTCAATGAGCCGCATGCTTCTTCAGGTGTTGTGTTTTGTTTTTTAGGAGGCGCACAAAGTTCTTTTTGTTTTACATAACAATGTTTTTTTTGAAGCCACCGAAATTTTGAGTAGCCATGTTCTGCACAAAATTTTAGATTGAAAAAAAAAAAGGATTCCCCCAAGAGCACCAATCAAAAAGGAGACCAGCCTAACTGTGAACGTTTGTCTCCTTGTAAAAATCCCAAATAGAGAAGGCAAAGTTACTGGTTTTTTATTTATTCCGTGCATTAGCTTAAAGAATTCAAAGAGGCCGGATTCCTTTTTCTCTGCCGCTTTGAAAAATCTCAATCCTCAAGGTCTGCCGAATTCCTTTTGGGGGTCTTCGTTTTTGTGAGCCGCAAGAATCAAAAAGGGAAGTTTGTCAATTTTTAATGTGCGCACCTTGTTGTCTTTTCCCTTAGAAATTTTTAACAGCAGATTTATTTTTTTGTTTGCAGGTAAGTGCTTTTGATAAGGACAGATTGTGTGCGTAACTTAATCAAGCGAAGAGAAATATTTTAATCAAGGGGAGAGAAAGGGTTCAACAAAAGTGCTGCATACAAATTGGACCATCATCGAGCGAGGTGTTCAAGTCCCGCAATTTGAGTTGACGTTGCCGAGGAAACCACTACTACTTGCCAGACGACTTCTGGCCTGTGCTTATTGACAGAGACGACTACGATACACAAACTGAGCATTTCTGAACTCTAGTATTATTTTATTTGTGTAGTAGTAGCGATCTCTGTAGGGGAAACTTTACCAGTTTATTGTGTTACTATCTTTGGGGACCTGACGACTTTGGGAGTCGTCACAGAGGGAGAGCATCTGACTAGATTGAGAGTGTAGAGCACGTGGTGTGCGTACGAGCTAGGTGAGAGTAGATTTGGGATCTTGACTCACTGTGTATCTGTACTTGATTACATATCTATCTAGTAGTTGCTTTCGGGGCTGGAGTAGGTCGTGGGGACGACCGAACCAGGGTATATCTGTGCGTATTCTGTGATTGCTATTTTATTGCCCTGTCTGTGCTTATAACTGCGTGGGATTTCTCGTGGGTTGCACGAGAATTTTTATTCGCCTATTCACCCCCCCTCTAGGCTACGATCCAGATCCAACAAGTGGTATCAGAGCCTGTTTAGAGGATCTAGTCTAGATTTTTAGATGACCATGAATATATCTGATTGTGCTTTTGCTGAAGATCAGTCTATAGCCCGTCCCCCTAAGTTTAACGATGTAGACTTTGCTTATTGGAAGGCTAGGATGAAAATCTATCTAGTGTCTGTAGATTATGATGTGTGGGATATTGTTGAAAATGGTTATAGTCTACCCACTATTAAAATTGAAGACACTATTATGATTAAGCCTAAAGACAAGTGGGATTTAGCTGATAAAAAACTTTATACTCTTAACGGTAAAGCTATGAATGCGCTTATATGCTCTCTTGATAAATTTGAGTTTAATCGTATCTCACATTGTCTAACTGCACAGGAAATCTGGCATACCCTGGAGGTGACACACGAGGGAACATCGCAAGTAAAGGAATGCAGACTTGCATTGCTTTGCACAGAATATGAAAGCTTCCGCATGCTACCAACAGAATCTGTGAAAGAGATGTTTGCGAGGTTCACGAACATCGTCTACAAATCCAGTTCCCTTGGTAAGCCATACTCTAGCCATGAACAGGTACGAACGATCTTAAGGGCGCTACCAAGCTCGTTCAGGCCTAAAGTCACCGCCATTCAAGAAGCTAAGGACTTATCAATAATGAAAGTGGATGACTTGATAGGCAACCTAATATCACACGAGCTTGAGTTGCAGAGTATAGAAGCCAGAGAGAAGCCTGAAGAGAAGACCAAAGCTTCCACACCATTAGCTCTTCAAGCTAACGACGACGATCTTGATGAGGATCAAGCTTTAATGGTCAGAAACTTCAGGAGATACATTCAGACTGATCAAGGAAGAGCTGAGATGGGAAAAAGGTTCATTCGTTCTAATAATTTTAATTTTGTTAGAAATTCCTATGATCAGAAAGCTATTAATAGAAGTGAATGTTTTAAATGCAGGAAGAAAGGGCACCACATAAAAGATTGCCCACAACAACACACAGCTCAAGTTGCAAAAGGAAAAACGAAAGTGCTGACGTGGGACATGGATAGCGAAGCTGAAGAGGAGGATGAGGAACATGAAGTCCACTCCTGCATGGCATTAATGGCCAAACACAATGAGGTAGAATCTCCCACTAAAGCTGAACTTTTAGAAATCTGTAAAGGAATGCAACATAGAATTGATGAGCTAGAAGCTGATGTGGAATGTTATAGGAATGATAACTTTGATATGCAACAAACTGAATATGACATGTCTATAGAAATGAAAAATCTTAAACAAGAGCTTGTTGCATGCAATTCTACCATTACCATGTTAGAAAAAGAGAAAGCTAGCTTGCCAGAAAAAATTAATTGTCTTTCATGTCCCTCTTTATTAAATGATGTTAGCATGTATAAGCTAGATAAGATAAAGCTTGAAGTTGAAAATGAATTGCTTTCTGAAAAGATTAACATGCTAAATCTTGAACTTAAAGAAAAAATGAGGGATTTTGAAAAGAAAGAAGAGGAAAACAAGCAAGCTTTCATTAGTAAATGCACTTTGCTTGTGAATGAAAATGTTATCTTGAAATCCAAAGTCACCACCCTAGAATTGTCATTAAAAAGATTTTCCATAGGAAAACAAAATTTGGATATCATTCTTGGAAATCAATTGTATGGCAATAATAGACGTGGCCTTGGATTTAGTGCTAAAAATGTTGAAAAGCCTAAGTATAAAAAATTTCACAATGTGCCTTCCATTGCTAAAAATGTTTACGCAAAGTGTTTTACGTGTGATAGTGTTGGTCACACATCGTACTATTGCAAATATAGGAACTCCAATATTAAATTCAAACAAGTATGGGTTCCTAAATCTTTGTTGACTAACACTAGTGGACCTTGTTGGATTCCAAGGTCACACACGCCACCTCTTTTGTAGGTGGATGAAAATTTGACGAGGAGCAATAAATTGAATGTCTCATTATTTTTTAGCTCCTTAGTCAAACGGCGACGCGAAGGTATATCTCATTCTTTGAACTTAATGCATACCTTCATAGCATTTTTTTTCTTAACATTTTTGTGTGCTTGTTTTTTTTTTGTTTTTTTTGTTTTGTTTTTTTTTGCTTGATTGTTTTTAGTGTGTTTGTTAGTTCATTATAAAACCAAAAAAAATGAAAAAGACAAAAGCAAAAAAAAATGAGCTTATTGCATATCTTCCTCTTTGCATCATTCTAATGATATAAATGAATGATGATCATATCCTTGTAGAAAGTGTAGTATTATTATCATGGCTGCATGCGTATGTTTTATTTCTTAATAGCCATGCCAAGTTCGATGAATTGATAATATGATTTCTACACCTACTTTCACTTCCACGAATATTAGACTATGTCGTACTTTTGGAGATATTTATTATGAATATTGGAAAGTGAATGTAGGATGATTATTAATTGAAAAATCTAAGGGATATGATGTGATTTGCCATGAATAAAAATTGAGCACAAAACAAAGGAAATGAATGTGAAAAAAAATTTGAAAATTGCTTCGTATGAAAAATGGATACAATTCATGGCAAACACACTACCCACGAGTATCCAACATAAGCTTTATGGGTAATCTTTAGCGTTGGTGTTTTTACTCGTCAAGCAATGTCACCCCCACATCTAAGAGTCCTTTTAGGCTATGTTTTAGGGTGTGATATCTTGAACTCATTTTTAATGAGGTGGAGAAAATCAATCCTAGGTGATATGAAGTTATTTGGAAAATGGTGGATTGATTTGGTTGAATTTGTAAAAGTATCTCCCTTTGTACTTCTATGTTTAATAATTGCGCTTACACGATGGTGTTGAATTCTAATTATTATCATCATTGGATTTGGTGTGCTAACTATAGAATGACGACATGCAAATGCTAGTTATACTTAATAATGCTCTCTTTTTGCATGTGGTATGTTTTAGTCTTCAAGAATACACTTTTGATGATGACAAAGGGGGAGAAACATTGAAAGATTTGGAACACTAGTCCTGTGGTATTATTTGTTGTGGTATTATACTAGTCTTGTGGTATTATTTGTTGTGGTATTATACTAGTCTTGTGGTATTATTTGTTGGATGAATGCATGCTCAAGGGGGAGCATGGAAGACTAACAAGTGCTATTGTATTGCATGCGTGTGTGCTTGAACATCATGTATTTCATGTATTATACTTGTTTTTGCATACACCCCTCTACTACACTTCACACACGATGATATTGCTAAAAATCGTTAAATGCAAATCTCTTTTGGTTTGTCATAATCAAAAGGGGGAGATTGTTGGATACAACAATCTAGGTTTTATGGTTTGATGATGACAAACAGTTGTGAACGATCTGATGTGTGTGCTAAGTGTTTTCAGGTTAAGCAGGAGTCATCTTGATACAGGGGCATTTTGGTCATTTTAGAAATAAATGGCACTTTGAGCATAGAAGGTCAATTTGATCATTATTTTACATGGAGCAAATATATCCATGAATTTGGTAGATATTTCATGCATCCACTAATATCCCTATAAGATGTATCCTGCACAAAATGCAATTAGTGGATCATGAAAAATCACTTGAGATCACAAACTTGCTGACACTTTAAGCATGCACATGAGCCATTAAGCATGCACATTAATATCACTTTAGATCATGCACAAACCTAAGCCGCACGTCCCTATTCTCTTTAATGGTCAGGTCGGCTATGATGTTTAAACCCAACAAAAATGTAGCAAATGTTTTGAGGGCAAGATTGTAAATAAAAAAAAGCTTGTTGCTACCCTAGTTTTTTTTCCAACCCCTATAAAAAAATACACATGCGATATTTTAAGGGCTCTTCATCTTTCCTTTAGGTGCGAAAAACAAGGGCGCACAATCAGCAGCCGTGGGTTACTGGTCTTTGTGGCAGCCGAAAATAATTTTTGGAGACCTCCATTCTCCTTGCATCCGCCAAGAGTAAAAGAAAAACACTCAGGCCGGCCTCCTTTTCAAATCGCATGTGCAAATTCTCTCTTGTGCATGCCTCTTTGCTGATAGGCCGAGATTTTTTTCTTCAATGAGCCGCATGCTTCTTCAGGTGTTGTGTTTTGTTTTTTAGGAGGCGCACAAAATTCTTTTTGTTTTACATAACAATGTTTTTTTTGAAGCCACCGAAATTTTGAGTAGCCATGTTCTACACAAAATTTTAGATTGAAAAAAAAGGATTCCCCCAAGAGCACCAATTAAAAAGGAGACCAGCCTAACTATGAACGTTTGTCTCCTTGTAAAAATCCCAAATAGAGAAGGCAAAGTTACTGGTTTTTTTATTTATTCTGTGCATTAGGTTCAAGAATTCAAAGAGGCCGGATTCCTTTTTCTCTGCCGCTTTAAAAAATCTCAATCCTCAAGGTCTGCCGAATTCCTTTTGGGGGTCTTCGTTTTTGTGAGCCGCAAGAATCAAAAAGGGAAGTTTGTCAATTTTTAATGTGTGCACCTTGTTGTCTTTTCCCTTAGAAATTTTTAACAGCAGAATTATTTTTTTGTTTGCAGGTAAGTGCTTTTGATAAGGACAGATTGTGTGCGTAACTTAATCAAGAGAAGAGAAATATTTTAATCAAGGGGAGAGAACGGGTTCAACAAAAGTGTGGCATACAAATTGGACCATCATCGAGCGAGGAGTTCAAGTGCCGCAATTTGAGTTGTCGTTGCCGAGGAAACCACTACTACTTGCCAGACGACTTCTGGCCCGTGCTTATTGACAGAGACGACTACGATACACAAACTGAGCATTTCTGAACTCTAGTATTATTTTATTTGTGTAGTAGTGGCGATCTCTGTAGTGGAAACTTTACCAGTTTATTGTGTTACTATCTTTGGGGACCTGACGACTTTGGGAGTCGTCACGGAGGGAGAGCATCTGACTAGATTGAGAGTGTAGAGCATGTGGTGTGCGTACGAGCTAGGTGAGAGTAGATTTGGGATCTTGACTCACTATGTAGCTGTACTTGATTACATATCTATCTAGTAGTTGCTTTCGGGGATGGAGTAGGTCGTGGGGACGACCGAACCAGGGTATATCTGTGCGTATTCTGTGATTGCTATTTTATTGCCATGTCTGTGCTTATAACTGTGTGGGATTTCTCGTGGGTTGCACGAGAATTTTTATTCGCCTATTCACCCCCCCCCCCCTTTAGGCTACGATCCAGATCCAACAGAGTCCAAGCTTTGGCTCTTCTCTGCTTGATGTCCATCCTTGCACCAAGTGTTTAGTCTCTAACAATGATATTCTGAAATGTAACTTATGAGACTAAAACAAGAGAGTCATTAGCAACAAAATAATGTTGTGATCATCATCAAAATAACATTGGTATGAAACAGCAATACTCAACAGGTGACATGGTTCTCCTCTTCAACTCAAGGCTAATGTTATTCCTGGAAAGCTACGATCGAGATGGTTTGGCCTGTTTAAGGTCACGAGAGTATTCCCGTACGGATCCGTCGAGATAATTGGGAGATGCGATCCATTCAAGGTCAACGGCTAAAGGTTGAAGCACTACATAGTGGGTGATCCCATCGAAAATGAGGCGACTTATTTCATCTCTACCCCTGAGCCACCATGATTATCTAATAGGGAGTCGAGCTCAAGACTTTAAACAAGCGCTTCTTGGGAGGCAATCAAAGTCCTAGTTTTCTCTAATTTCTATCTTTATTTTTCTTTTAGTTAGATTGTCTATTTTCAATTCAATAAAAACCTCAAAACCCCCAAAATAACTCAAGTTTAGTTTTAATGTAGGATAGCTTGACGTGACCGCGTGGATACCCCACGCGGTCACATGGAAGGGAGCAAGGAAGAGCCATAATGAAGCAGCCAAGGATCATCGATGTGACCGCATGGACATGTCCCACACAACCGAGTTGGATGTGGCAAGAATGGAGAAAAACCAAGTAAGAAAAGCAAATCGACGCGACCGTGTAGGTCTTGTGACGTGTGAGTTTAAAAGGGGTCAACTTTCTAGAATCTGTCAACAAATTTCCATGCCCCCCAACTCCCCTCCATACTCCTTAAACCCCTTACCCATCCCCTCTCTCCCCATTTTCTTGTGCCTGTCCGAAATTTCAAGGAGGAAAAAAAAGAGAGAAGAGAAGGGAGAGAAGAAGGGAAGAAGAAGAGAAGGAGGCCAAGTTGAGGTAGCTCCCTCCAAATCCTAGGCATCCTTGAAGCTCCAAAAGAGGTAAGGAACTTCTCATCTCCCCCTCTAGTTATAGGTGATGGAGGGGAGCTTGTATGTTTGAGTTCTCTTCGAAATTTTGGGAAGAATGTTGTAGAACTAGGAATCTTGTTGCATGCATGAAATTTGCTGAAACTTTAGATAAGTGCTGGGATTAAATGGCTATTAGGAATGCTCCAAAAAATTTATATGTTGTTTAATTCGTAGTTATGAACAACTTTCATGCTCACAACCTTTTCCAATTCGAACGGGAGGTTAGGGTAAAAATTCATTCTTTACAACATGCATGTAATTCTGTCAACCTGTGCACAGTTTAGCAAAATGGAGCTCACGATCTGCACACTCATCAGAATTTTATGATTTTATATCTCGTTGGAAAGCTAAAAAATTTTCCTAAAACTTCACCAGAGTGCTTACCCTTTGAAATTATGACTGAAAAGGGCTTAAAATTGGCCATCAAGACAGACCTAGAAAGCTGTCTGAAAAACAGAACTGATAGTCTTCACAAAATAATTCACCATAAATCATATACTCCATAGTTTTGCATGAAATTTTGTATGTGAACTCAAAACTATCATATCTACAACTTTTATTCAGTAAGTTTTGTTAAATTCTCACTAGAAATGGCTGATGATCATCGATGTTTGTGACTGTTGGCGAAAGTTCAGCAAATTGCATTGTTTGCTAATGACTAGATTATTGTTTTGGTTTACTTCTGAACATATCGCTAATGTGGATTCATCAGTAATTAAGTGATGTCTATGGGTATGCCACTTTATGTTGCAAGTTTGGAAATGGATGTTTATGTTCATGGCTTATGGAGCTCGTTGTAGTGTCTTGTCCTTTCTTTGTGTGTTGGAGATGTACCGTTCTGTTCTGTTTTCCTTTCAGTCTGTACTTTACTGCTTGTGTTTCCTCAGCGTTTGCAGTGGCCTGCGAGACTCTTGGTGTACACGTCAACGCTTGGCATTCTAATATTGCATCTTGTCACGCCGACCCTCCTTATTTTGGGTTGCGGGGCGTGACACATATTTCTCCATACAATTTGTTGAGTCAACTCAGGGTTGTATGGAAAACGATTTCGATTCGCAAGGTTCGAAACTTCGATCAAACTGTTTGATTCGAAGATGAGTGCACGAACGGTACAAGACCATGTATCCAAATCAGATCTTGAGTCAAGCAACTTGTTGAGTCAACTCAAGGGTGTGAAGCTTAAGTGTTTGGATACGTTAGGTGCTTGCACAGCTAATAATTTTGTTGGGTCACATGATATCTAAATGAGAGTTAGAAAAGGAAGAATGCACTAAGGAAAGTCAATTGAGAAAGATAGTTTTATTTATCATTAGTAAAGGCATAAGTATGAGAAACTGAAAATGTGACATATTTGATGTCACAGTTTCAGGATAACCGTTATACAAAAGAAATAGATTGTCTGCGTGTTGGGAAAAGGAACAATTGTTGTTTCTTGGACCATGTATGACGTCAACACATTTTTGACGAATGTCGTCACTGTTGAGTATTGGTGTTTCATACCAATGTTATTTTGATGATGATCACAACATTATATTGTTGCTACTGACTCTCTTGTTTTAGTCTCATAGTTAACATATCAAAAATATCATTTTTGGAGACTAAACACTTGGTGCAAGGATGGCCATCAAGAGGAGCTATGCCATAGCTTGGACTCAATGGGTGCCAAATCTTGGAGATGATGGGGAGTATCAAGGTTGAAGCCATAGACTCTAAGGGAAGCAATGTAATCCATGTAATAGTTCATTTATTACTTTTCTCCTTTTTGAGTCTATGTTTATTGTAATGCTTTGCTAGATGGTCTACTCATTCATGCATATGCATTTAACCATCTTAGTGAGCCTTAGGATTATCATAGAATCCAACCCAATAAGTTCATCTTGTCCAAAGACTGAATTGGAGTCTCTGGCTCTCCAACAGTCGCCTGATGAAGGTTTTACAGTCGACTGGATGATTCCAGGCGCATGTCGAGCCTTCTACAGCCAACAGTGGTACTGCTCAAGTCAACCATTTATTGACTCTTACTTGAGATTTTGGAACAGGCGACTGAAGGTCAATTTACAGTTGCATGTCTTCCAACAGCCGCATGTAAGTTGGTCTACAGTCGTCTGTGCATAACTTGCATCTTCTGGGCTTCATCCCAATTTGCAAGTCAGTCGTCTGTTATATTGTTTACAGTCACATGTCTATTTTACTGTCGCATGTACTCTGGCCATCAGTCGCCTGTATGCATACTGTGCTTAAGTTGCAACTCTCTGTTTATTTCTATCTCCTGCAGCAGTCACTGATGAAGGATATACAGTCGACTGTCTGTTTTACAGTCGCCTGTGTAGTATTCTACAGGCGACTGTCCTGGCTCAGATTATAGCCGTTGGGATTTATTTAGCCGTTGGTCAGTCGACTGTCAGATGTTCATCAGTCGACTATCGCTGACGTTTCAGCCCAGATTCTAGCTGTTACATATTTGTATTTTTGGCTTTATCCTTGGGTTTTGAGAGTTCATATAGGGTTCCTATATATATGAGAGGACTGAGTTTATTAGAACTTCTTGGATCTATTGAAAATCATTAGATATTGATTAAGCCACTCTCAAACTCTCTCATTTTCCCTCTTAGAGCTCATTCTCTCCTTCATGCATTGAAGTCAAGCTCAAGGGAAATCATCCAAGTGCAATTCTAGCAAATCTCATCACTTGGAGATCCTCTTCCATGCATTACATTCATTTATGAGTAAGTTCATCTCAAGGCATATATAATAGTATTTGTTTTACTTTGTTATTTCATTGAAACTCTAGCTTTCTGTGTGAGAGCGAGTTACTCTCTGTGTGAGGGTATAACATTCTGTGTGATGGTTGGTTGAGATCTCTCTGTGTGAGAGTTTGAGTCTCTCTGTGTGTGAGCAGAGGTCTTTCTGTGTGAAAGTAAGGAGTTCTCTGCGTGAGAATCCAAATCATCTGTGTAATTAATCTCTGTGTGAGATTGCATTAACTTCTCTGTGTGAGAATTATAGTTGATATTGGTGTGGCTGGACGTACCCAAGTCTGGGAAACCAGGGTAACATCTTGTGTTTGCGTTTGGATTTTTGTGGTGTTTAAATTCCTCTTGCATTTATAATTCCGCATTTGCAAGTTTAATTTTTAAATACGCAATTTGTGCAATTACACTATTCACCCCCCATCTAGTGTGTTGTTGTTAGTATTACAAGGGTAAGGCAATCCTTACAGTCACCTTGCTTCTGAAGCAATGTTTTATGTAAGTAATTTGTATAAGGATAATATATTAAATGTTAATGCATGAATACGCAAAATAATAACAAAACCTATATGGCAAAATAGACTAGGCCGTACCGAAGAGACTGAGCTTCACACGTCAAATAAAGAGGGGTCTGACCTATCGTATTATGAAGTCTACAGAACTTTTGAATCTTGTCTCAAAGGTATGATGACCGAAACACCTTCTGTGAGACAGTGGGAGAATGAGTTAGAAAACTCACGGTCTTGAACATAAAGATGTATTCAGACATAAGTCTAAATTAGGCTAGATGCGTTATACTTCTTTTATTACGATACGTGTTCTTGATGAAACACAAGTCTTAAAAAATAGAGAACAAAATGACAGAAGTATTTGAATTGCTTCGATCAGATCGAAGAGTCGAATACTTAGCTGTATAAATCTTGCGTAAATTAAAAAGAAAATATAATTTTCTCTCAGGTCAAGACTCTTAACATATCGGTGTGTTAGAGAACATGAATCACACTTTATTAGACATGGTGCAATGCATGGCAAGTGACTCTGAGTTATAATCCTCACTCTGGATTAAGTCCCAGATAGTAATGCCTATGTTTTGATAAGGTTCTATGAGGACCTTCGCAATAAGATATTCATTAAATCAATCGTTAGGAAGTTAAAGGATTACTCAAGTCTCGTGAGACGAAGGGTCGAGTTAGACATCATAGTCGATGATGGCCTAGACAACTTCCAGGATGCGATTCGGAGTTGGGACTCTGATAAATAACTTGATGCAATCAGAAATGGTCTGTGCACGTAAATAAAGTATGGACTTTATTTTACATGACCATAAGAAAATGTTCTTATTGACTGCAAGTAAATCTTCAAGACAGAAGATTGATGCAGATAGAAAATAGTGAAGTACAACTTATGTTGATTGAGAATGGTTATCATTCTAACTCTTATAAATGGATTATGATGAAACTGTCTCATTAGCAGATGTGTACATATCTACTAGGACCTGACTCGATGTTAATGCTCATGATGACCATGAAAACTAGAGCATTCATGTATAATCTGTTTTCTAAATGTGATTTAGAAGAACGAACTTATATGAATAGGCCAGAGAGTTTTCAAGGTTAGTGGGAGCGAATAAAAGCATGCGAGGCATCAAATAGCCGGAACATATGGGTTGACAAAGTGGTCAAAGAGTTTAACACTTTATCAAAAATGATTATGAACCTTCTAAACGACAAGTAAAACTTATTATGGATTATTCTTGTAAGGTACGACGAGATGGATGAGATCCAGTCAATAAATTAATTATGGATTCCAATAGACTAAATGAATTATTTGGATGAGATTCAAATATGTGGTCTAAGATAAACATAGAAACCCCTTAAGTCTATACAGTAAACGTTTTGCAGATCCACTCACGAAAGCTTTACCACATGAAGTCTGGAAAGACTTATGTGTAAATGCGGTATGAGATACCGGGATAAATGGGCCCGAGTGCAAGTGGGAGATGTTGAGAGATGGGTATGCACTCGAGGCAAATTCATCCATGTGTATCTATAAAGACATCTTGTTCGAAATAACAGTAAGCTGTTTGGTAAACATTTATCTAAGTTAATAGAAATGTTGTAATCATTAGAAACTTAGGTAATGTCCTGAGACTAAATGCAAGGTCAAACATGTATCGAGATGAGGATCTCGATCATGTAGAAGTGCTTGACCGTTGTAGCATAAGTCTAAAAGGGTTTGTGGTCGTAGATGTTTCGAGAAAAGGATATCGAAACATCGGATAGACCATTATGTCTTAGTCTCCACCGTATAGCGGTGACGATGATCTCATGATCGTTTGACTTGGTAAAGTCGAAGACGAGACACATGTGATCATTCGAGAATGAGTTCACTGAACGACCCAAAAAGAGTTATCATATGGTTATGATTGACCAATCTTTTAATGATAACTCTTAGTAATGATCGGTAAGTGGTCTTTTGACTTGAGGTCATTGTACTAACATGTGCTTGAACGATGACACTTAGATCACTGATCTAGCCTCGGGTAAGCCCCATTGAAAGGTCTTTGGTTGGATGACATTTGAAGCGTACGAGGCGAGTAATGACCAATATAGGATTCGTCTCTCCCTGGTCAATGTGAGTTAGTGTCATAGTGTTAGTTCGATCTTTAGTAAAAACTCTGGCCAGAGTATGTTGGAAGATGTCCACTATTATTTGACTAAAGATCGATGGAGACTAACCGGTTTCGAGCTATTGGGTTGACAGTCTGACCGTACCCTAGGCTTGAACTAAACGACATATTTTTGACGAAGAGACTAAAACTGCGGTATTCATCACGGTCACAGTCAGGGTGGTCCCGACAATACTCATGTCAATGAGTTAACCACATAAGTATGATATTGAAACATGGACGACACTTGCTGCTCGTGGTTACTGTCGTCTGGGGTTTCGAGCCCCACCTGTAGTAGGGTCAGGCTGTAGGGTTTCATACAGAATGCGACCTTCGTCTAGTAATAGATAGAAATTAGGGAGAATATGCATTTGATGCAGGGTATAGAAAACTGCAAAGAGTTTGCAGTTAGCACCTGCATTCGGGATAAATAATCCTGAGTGCAAGTGGGAGATTTCATTTGTATAGAATGCAAATGGATTTTATAAAGTCATGAAGAGTTTGTGATATATTATATGTGGAGATTTTTTGCATTCGATGCAAAGGAAAATTTAATGCGTCCTAAATTGTTTACGTATGTATTTAATTAAATAAACATAAGGAAAATGTTACCTGGATGGCGGGAACGTCCCGATCTAAATCCAGGTTCGAACAGCGTCCAAAACGGACGCCAAATGCACGAGATATGCCCAAACCCGTTTAGAAGCACAATAGGCCTTACCCATGCTCAATCTGGGCATGGGTTAACCCAGGCTGAACTGGCCCCGGGCGCCCAGGCCCAGGCGCTGGGTCTGGGGCGCCCTGCCCTAGCCTGGAGGCGCCCTGGGCACTGGGCCAGGCCCAGGCCCAGGCGCCAGGCCCGGGTGCCTGGGCACTTGGCTGGGCCCGCCCAGCTGATGCGGTAGGGCCCACACGGTGGACCCCATACATGGGTTCTGAACCCTAGAACAGTTTTGTGCCTGCTGCTGGTTTTTGCACGAAAACCAGGATTGGGCTGATCTTTGGACCCTTGTTTGAAGGGTCAAGCAGACTCGGAATGACTCACGCGTTCACAGTTCAGCACTCTTCGATTTGATAGGTTGTATCAAATGCGAAGCTCAACGGTGAGGGAGTTAAAATTCATAAAAGTTTGGCATTTCTTTAAGGCAAACTAACTTGAATTGTTAACACCAAAAATTTAGTCCCACATCGGAAGTTGAGTAAAGGGAAGGGGTCAGCCGCCAATATAAATAGGGTCCTGCCCCCTTCCTCGTAACTCGTCCCAAGCTCTAGATCTGAGCGGCTCCTAAAAGTTTGGAGCACGCTCGGATCTAAGCTTAAAATAAATATTTTCTCTTCTCCCTATATTTCAGACTTGCTCCTGAAGGGCTCTAGTAAAGCCACGAAGGGGCTCAGATTCGATCCGGAGTCTTGGCGAATGATCCACTCGAGTGAAACTGTCTTCGGTGCGTGGTTGGCTCATCGACAAGGGGTTGCTCGCCTCAGATGCGGTGCATTTTGGGAAGCGGTTCAGCTCGGGACGAGGAGCAGCTTGGGACGCGGTTCGGTACACCTTGCCGGTGCAAGCAAGGCTCTGGGTATGTAGTTTAATTAAGCATAGTATTTATAATATTGCAGTAGCTTAGATCTATCTTGTGGTGGTCAGACCCACCTCAAGATAGTAGAGATCCTGACCAGAGTCTTGAAATTCTTAGGGCTTGCATGTTAAATAGTTTAACGCTTTTCTGCTTCTTGCTTTTCTTTTGCCTATATCGTCAATCCGACGTAGGACGAGCATAGAAATGTGCCCTAATGGTCCCTCAAAACCCATCAGTGCGATGACATGAAGTAAGTGGTTGGAATTGGATCCTCTAATTTGGTTTTGATGATGAGCAAACATAATTAATTGTGACTAATCCCCTGTTTTGTATCTAATGAAAGCATCATCAATTTAACTCAAGGAATATCAAATGCGACGATGGCTAAAGTCAATGATGCAAGTAAATCAAATGAAAGACTCATGGAAATCAAGTAGATGTCTTCAATGCATTCAATAGGAAGTGAATGTGATTGATGTGTAATTGTTTTATTTCTTCATATTCTTATTGAATTATAATGTTAAGACTTGAATAGACTTGATAGATTCACATTCATATCATACACAACACCTTAGTTCGTTCATAATTGAATCACAGAGGGTTAAAACGTATAAAATCTATAAGTTGAGTTTTTCAGCCTCCCCAGACGCTCGGTGCTTGTCATCCATACGTCTGGCGTGCATTCATTTTACTTTGGCCAACATCCTAACCCAAAACAGACGTTTGAAGTCATTAATCCAGACGTCTGCATGGTGAGTCAGACGTCTGGGCAATGAACTCCAGACATCTGGTGCTTTATGATCCAAAACTCCAGTAACTCAATTTCCACAGACAGACTGATCAGACGTCTAAAAGCATCATCCCAGATGTTTGCATATTGAGACATGCACATGGGTAATGAACTCCAGACGTCTGGTTCTTGATGACCAATATTTCTAGTAACTCTATTTTTGCAGTCTGACTGATCGGACGTCTGATGTTATCATCCCAGACGTCTGTATAGTGAGACAGACGTCTGGGTGATAAACTCCAGACGTATTGCGCTTTATGAAGCCAAAATCCCAATGATCTCTGTTTATCCCAAGCTGACTGATCCGAGTCTGAAGATTTAAATCCATATGTTTACAGAATGACACAGATGCTTGAATGTTGAACTCTAGACGTCTGCCCACTATATACTGGCATTTCCAGTAACTCAGATTCTGAACCCAGTCTGATCAGGCGTCTGAAGTTATGGACCCAGACGTCTGAATATTAACCCATACGTCTAGGAAGCCTTCTTCAGGCATCTGAAACTAGCCGCTTGACATCATTAATTACCATGTCAGACAATACAGCATTCAATTGGCTAGTCTACTCCAGTCGACTGATGACTATGATTTATGTCGGTTAAGATCCGTTTACAGCAGTTAATGGAAGAGATTTTTGCTGGATTTTGGTACGATCCTTGAGCTTTATAAATAGGGGTTGTAGGCATTTATTTTAGAACACTTGGAATATTTAGAGAACAAATTCTTTATATTTAATAGCATTCAAAGCTCCAATAAGCTCTCAAGCTCAAACTTCTACAATTGTCTCCAAAAGCATTCAAGGCGCTCAAAGCCGACATTCACCATAGCCTTGTTTCTCAACTGAGACAAGTAGTAAGTGCTCATACTCTCATCATTTAGAGCACATCACACAAACCTCGTTGCCCCATACTATTAAGTCATTATTCAAGGCATATGTTGTGTAATTGACTTCGTATTGAAGTGTTTTAATTCTCTTCTCTTCTTTTTTATTTGTTGAGATTACTCTCGGTTTGCGAGAGTGAGCCGTTCCTGGGTTGTGAGAAATGGTGACTAAGATTGCATTAGATTTACACTTGTCGGTTTTAGCAAGTGGGTAGCAGTAGATATTGAACACTAGCGGGATTGGCTAGTGGGTTGCAGGAGTAGGGTTCCATGGGGTCGGAATTTGGCTCAGGGGAATCCGAACCAATGTACATAATCTGTTTGCGTTTGCATTTTCTGTGTTGTTGTTATCCCATTATCTGTTCCGCACGTTTAGATATATTGGGAATTTTAATTAGGCGTAAATTCCTTTTTATTTTCATAAAACAATATGCACCACATCTTTAGTGTTTTCCCCATAGTTTCAGGTCATACAGTAAGTATGTATTTTGATTGGAAGTTGGATACCCCAAGATCTATATGACGAAACTCCTATACATATGGGTGGAGTAGATTGCGAGTCAACTGGATTGTGCTCACAGATGGTGCCAATTGTAACAAAATGGAAAATGCATGTGAAGAACCGATCGCAAACAGTAAAGGATCATGTAGCAGGGAATCTCCTGCGTGCTAACACGAGCATATCTGTCATCATGCTTACGAAGAAGAAGGAAGTTGCCCTGTCCACCAGTGCATTAGAGGTCTGCAAATATGAACACCCATTATAACAGTTGAGATTCTCCATAAGCCTCAGTTGACGCTCAAGTCGGAAGATAATTATATAGAGTCGAGAAGGCGATAGCTGAGATTATAATGAAGAAGTATGCTAGGGGTTTTGTGGCTCATGTTATTAGGTAGCTAATGAAGTGCAAAAAATCATCAAGTTTCGGAATATGCAAGCTGGTTTGCTGATTAAATGCTTGAAATCTAGAAATTTGTGTAATCTTCTATTTTGTTTTACATTCGTTATCTTCGTGTGTTCGGAAGTCTCGCTTCATTGAAAATATGATACCCATGTTATTAGGCAGGCACGTGCAATGCACACGTAAAAAAATCCAGTCATGTTATAATATGATCCACCTTTATCTGATTACTAGGAATAACCCGGGCATCCAAAAAAAAAACTATTAACACAAGTAGGAAGGGGGCCACACATCAATGATGATTTAATGGGGGCAAATGGGAAGGGTGAGTGTAAGTTTGGGTTTTCTTGGTGGTTTTGGGATTTTTTGATTCTACGACATTTTTAGGTTTTTTTAAATGGCGTTTTTTGCAAAGTAAAACTCTATACCCACTTTGTCATAGTCAGCATTCATCGGGTGTATAAAGCATTTTTGGGGAGTTAGCTACACGCACGTACCGTTTTGCTCAGCGCGCACAACCACTATCTATAAGGTTGCCATTCAAAATTTAAATCTATTATACCTTCAACGTTCACAACTACTGTGGAGAGGTCGGAGAGGGCGACGAAGGCATCGAGGAGGAGGTGGACGAGGGCGGTGGAGATGATGACCGGATCACCGGGAGAGGCGGTGGGATGCACCCTCTTCAAGAACACGCCCCTGCCCGAAAAATGTCGAGCTCCACCGGGAGTTTATATAAATATTTCCGCTGTTCGCTCCAGTGACCAGATGTACAGTGTGGACGATGGCGATGGTCGAGGGCGTATCCCAATTGGGCGGGGCAAGAAGGTGGACGAGGGCGTTGGCCAATGATCTATCTCTCCCCCCGTTTTCCCTCACCAGCGACGAGATCTGGTAGCGATCATCTCCCCTCTCCGTTCGGATCTCTCTCTCGTCTGGCAGAAGTCAGAGCGGAGGCGGTCGTGTGCGTAGCGATATCGGTTGTGCGCGTTGAGCAAAACCATCGGTGGTCGTGGGTTTTTTAACTCGCCGCGCACAACCGGGGGTACTTTCGCCATTTTCGAACAGCTGTACGGAGTAAGCAATTCTGAGTGGCAAACTTGTAAATAAATCGAATGTCGGTTGTACACGCACGAGTGCGCGTAGCGACCCCCGGTCACTAGGTCAGAGAAACACCGCAATTTCCCAAATTCCCAAAAGGGCCACATCAATTCCCCTTCTGCCGCAGTGATTCCTCCGACGTGCACCATGTCAACGAAATTCTCAGATCACAAGTACCGTTTTTTACGGATTCAAGGGGTGGCAAAATAGAACCGACTCGACCCGATCCGAACCCGGCCTCTTGGGTCGGGTATGGGTAGGGGCCAATCCGGGTCGGGTCGAATTCGGGTCAACCCGACTGACCCGGATAAAAATCCGGGTCGGGTATGGGTGTGACCACTCGACCCGGTTGACCCGAATTCGACCTGTATTTCACTCTTTTCACATTTAAACCCGAACCGAACTCGACCAGTGATAGTGTTTTTTGCAAAATAATCACTCTTTTCACCCCAAGCCTGACCCGAACCCGAACCGTACTCGATCCGTAAGACAAATCGGGTCGGGTACGGGTTTCCAAATCTTGACCCGGAATTTATCCGGGTCGGGTTCGGACTTACTCCTATTCGAATCGGGGCAAATCTGACCCGACCCGACCCGATTGCCACCCTAGTTATAGCTATGTGGGCCCACAGTCCACCTGCCGAACAGCCCAACTGGTAAATTGTGGAAAACACACAGCCCTAACCTTCTTTTTTCGCGCCATTTTTATTTCCTTGTCAACTGTCCGACTTCCCCCCTTCAGAAAGCAAAACCCTAGCACCCGATCAACGGCAAGAAGCACGCGGAGCGTCTACCAATGGCGGATCGAGCGGCCAAGCGCCGAAAGCTTCGGCCTTTGGACCCCTCTGATCGAAGAGGGGAAGACGATTACTTGCCAGGAAACATCGTCGAGATCGAAATCCACAACTTCATGACATACGATCACCTCGTCTGCCGCCCCGCGTCTCGCCTCAACCTCGTCATCGGACCCAACGGCTCCGGTAAGAGCTCACTCGTCTGCGCCATCGCCCTCGGCCTCGCCGGAGAACCTCAGGTGGAAAACCCTTGAATTTTTGTGAAATTTTGTTCTTTTTTGCTCGATTTCTTCCTCTTAAGTTTGGTTAGTGTTTTGGTGGGTTAGATTCTTGGAAGGGCAGGGAGTATTGGGGCTTTTGTGAAGAGAGGAGAAGAGAAAGGATATGTGAAGATATCATTGAGGGGGTTCATTGCGGAGGAAAAAGTCATTATCACGAGGAAAATTGATACCCAGAACAAATCAGAGTGGATGCTTAATGGTAAATGAGTTGTTTTAGCAAAAAGCACACACCCACCCCGAACCCCGTCAATAATTTAAAGCTCCACCTTGTATGTTTGTGTGTTTACTTCAATTCTGCAAGTGACTTCACTTTATATTCTACAGCTTTGGATACAATTTTCCTCATAACAACTAGAGTGTTTGCTTGGTGGTAAATGAGTTTGTTTTAAGGAAAAAAGTACCCCTTTTTATGTGTGATATTTTTTGCCGCTCTTCTGCAAGTTCACTTCCCGACTCTATAGCTTTTGGTTAGTTGTTTTTGTGGGGTCTGGTTTCTTTGCTTGAAATGTCTCGTGAGGACTGGTTGTAAGATGTAATTTAGTTTGTACAACCTTTTTCCCCATAAAGATGGCTGTGGATTTTTACCCCAGCCTTTTTCTCAAAAAAATTGTTACCCAAAGATTAAACTTTGTTGTTTTGTACAATATACAAGTTAAGGATTTTGCAAAAACTGAACATTGCCAAGTGCGGTTTTCCTGCTTGAGTTCGGCAAATTGATTCACACAGTTGAACAAGTTTTTCTCAGATGTCTGCAAGTGAGGTTGTTTTCTTAGACTTTGATTAACTTGCATGTACCATCAGAATTTGAGGTCTTCTATCATTTATGAGTTAATATGATGTATCATATGCTTATACCTAATTTTCTCTTGTCACTTTCTGATGAACTCTTGTAATTTTTTGTAATTTATAGATTATTCAGTACCATGGCCATACATGTGCAGTTCGAATTGTATATTCCTGACATGGAAGCAAAAAGTTTTGCTGCAACATTTATTTATCGAGCGATTAAAACATAAATTCTGTTGAATTCCTAAGACACGACTTCTTTGTTTGCTGTTGAATTCTAACAAAGGAGGAGTTTTTGTGACAAGCAAGAGAACCACTGATATTCTCACTTGCCAAAGCAGTAGGTACATGTATGACTTGTACAGGTATATCAGTTCTCTTTTTGTTTTTTTGTTGGGGGGGGGGGGGGTGGGGGTGGGGTTGTGTTCGTACCCATCGGAGAAGCGGTGTACTGTGAAAACTTCAGGGACTCTAAGAAATTAAGTACATGTATGACTGTACTTGAATTCTCAAGCAGACTGATCTAAGATATTCTGATACGATATACTTTTTCATATTAGCTGGCATGATACATTTATCACATACATTTTGACCATTTATTTGATTATTCTTGATAACTGTCATAGGAAGAAAGAATTTAGTTATATTATTTATTCAAGTGAAGCACTAAATGTATATATGTCCTCTATAGGTGTAGCCGTGCCAAAGCGAGATGTTCTTGAGATTATTCATAAGTTCAATATCCAAGTTAACAATTTGACTCAGGTATGCCGCTGAATACCTTTTATAAGGCTGCTATTCATCTTTAATTCTTTATTTGAAAAAATATCCCATTTCTTTGTTTATGGTAAAAGTGTAATGTTAATGAAATTTGTTATGTTATAGAATATTTTATTGCATACCGCCTTTATATACATGAAAGACATGTTGCAAACATTGATGCTGCTCATTGTGACATGTATACTTGTTTGACATGGGGCCTTTACTATGTGGAGGAAGTTTTAATCTAGTTAAGGTATTTCAACGTTCAATGCTATTATAAATTCATTTACTAGATTTTATAAATCTAATTGAATGTAAGGCATCTTTTGATCTTAACATTATTAGAATTGATGAGCCCATAAATGTCACCCTGGCTAACCAATGTTCAATGTGCTTATGACAGGTCCAATCTGGTTAAGTCAATGCTTGACATTTATTTCAGTTTGAATAGTATGTGCTGGTTATATAAATATAACTTAATCCACACTTTTATACATAGACTACATGCATGAAAAATTTGCGAGTGCCCCTATTCTACACAACAAAAAGGGGAAATATTTAAAGCTAATTATTAGAACTATTAGTAGATTTCTAAATTATTATAGATATTAACAATTTTACTTTGGTTGCTGTGAATATCTTTTTATGCTGCTCTTTGATTTTAATTGTATATTTGAAAGAATCCCCTTTTTTGATATATTATAAAAGTAGGATGTTAATGAATTTGTTATGTTATTAGTATTTTCTTGCACACTGCGTTTTATATACATGAAAGACATGCTGCAAGCATTGATGCCGCTCATTGCAACACATATAATTGTTTGACATGGGACTTTTGCTCTGTGGATGAAATTTTAATCTACTTAAGGCATTTCAACTTTCAATGCTATCGGAAAATTCATTTACTATACTTAATAGATCTAATCAGATGGGCGGCATCTTTTGATCTTAAACTTGTTTGCAGTGACGAGCCTATAAATGTCACCATAGCTATCCAATATTCTGATGCGACTAGGGCTTTTTGTGGGGAATAAAGGTAGGATTTTTATGGCTCGTGGACTACTAATCTAGGGTTTGATAGCGAAGATCAGATCTGAACTAGTATTTTAATTGCGAATAAAATAGATCTAGGGCTACAACTAATTAATTAGCAACTAGGAATTAATCTAGAGACTAGGAATAGAAAATACCTTGATCAAATCTTCGATAAAACACTCCCTAGGGCCGGCCGGCCCCTTTATTGGGGGAGGGGTTAATAATTGTCTAATTACCCCTTTGCCCTCCCCACTTGTGAGTAATCACAAGTTTGGGACCGGGTCCAGGTTGGACCCAAGTCGTCGCCTCCGATGGTAGACCCGCATACCTTGAACCGAACCCCCATCCTTACTAGCCGCCGCCTCCTCTTGCCGCTGGGCCGCATCATTACTCCTCCCCAAAAGTGCCACCTTGTCCTCAAGGTGGAAATCTGGAAACTGGTCGCGGATCACTGAAGCAGCCTCCCAAGTAGCATCGTAATCGGGTAGGCCCCGCCAACGAATTCTCACCTCCTGAACCCCGCCTGCGGTCTGCCGAATACCTGTCAACTCCTGAGGCTCCAGGAGCACCTCCATGTCATCTGTCAAAGTGGGTGGGAGAGAGGGTGACAGGGTATGATTTCCGATGGCACGTCGCAACTGTGAAATGTGGAACACCGGGTGAATGGTCGACGTGGTAGGTAACTGCAGTCTATAGGCCACCTTCCCGATCTGAGCGGTCACCTCGAAAGGGCCATAGTAACGGGCCGCTAGCTTCTCATTGCTTCGATGAGCCAAGGTCCTCTGCCGGTAAGGTCGGAGCTTCAGGTACACGCGGTCCCCCACCTCAAACTGCTCATCTCGCCGGTGTGCATCTGCCTTGGTCTTCATGATCTGCTGGGCCCTCAACAAATGTTTCTTCAGCTCTTCCAAGTACCTATCCCGCTCAGTCAAGTGCTCCTCTACCTGGGACACCGGCGTAGCGCCTCTGCTGTAATGTATCAACTGTGGGGGGTCACGGCCATAGAGGATCCGGAATGGGGTGCTCTGTGCTGCTGAATGGTACGAGGTGTTGTACCAGTATTCGGCCCATGCTAACCACCTGGCCCACTGTCTCGGCGACTCTGACGCGAAGCACCTCAGGTATGTCTCAACACTCCTATTCACCACATCCGTCTGTCCATCTGTCTGCGGGTGATAGGCCGCGCTCCTCCGTAGCTGGGTCCCCTGCACCTTAAATAACTCCTTCCAAAAGCTGCTGATAAACACCTTGTCCCGATCTGACACTATGGAGCCCGGAAACCCGTGCAGGCGAACCACCTCCTTCATAAATGCTGCTGCCACCGTAACTGCAGTGTGTGGGTGTCTGAGAGGTATAAAATGGGCGTACTTGCTGAGCCGATCGACCACCACTAATATGGAACTGTACCCCTCTGATCGCGGCAACCCCTCAATGAAATCCATACGGATATCCTCCCATACGCGCTCTGGCAAGGCCAATGGCTGTAAAAGTCCTGCTGGTGCCATTGCCAAATATTTGTGACGCTGGCACACGTCACATTCTGCTATCCGCTGGGCAATGTCCTTCTTCATCCCAGGCCAATATAACTCCCTCGCCATCCGTCGGTAAGTCTGCTGTACCCCGGAGTGCCCCCCAATGGCGCTGCCGTGGAACTCCTGAAAAATCATGGGGATGTGGGCGGACCCCCTGGGAATCACAAGCCGGCCGTGGTATAGCAACCTCTGTCCCTCCACGCTGTGTCCCTGGAAGTCCGAGGACCCCTGCTGCAGTGCCTCACGGATCCTCGTCAAATCTGCATCAGCCTCTATCTCTCTACTCAAGGGCTCCCAATCCAAGAGGACGGGTGCGGATATGGCCGCTACCTCCGCAATCTCCTCGCGACGTGACAGGGCGTCAGCCGCCTTGTTCTCCAGGCCTGGGCGGTACTGTATCTCGAATGTAAAGTGCACCAGCTTGGAGAGCCATCTCTGATGCTCCTCGGTAACCATACGCTGCTCCAATAAGTACTTCAGGCTTCGCTGGTCGGTCCGCACTACGAACTTCCTACCCAACAGGTAGGGCCGCCACTTCTGAATAGCAAGTACAATCGCCATCAGCTCCCTCTCATAAACTGACTTCAGCCTCGCCCGTGCTGACAGGGTCTGACTAAAGAAAGCAATGGGCCTCTGGTCCTGCATCAAAACTGCCCCTAGGCCATACCCTGATGCGTCGGTGTCTATCACAAAAGGTCTGCTGAAATCTGGAAGCCCCAAAACTGGCACCGACGTCATCGCCTGCTTCAGGGCCTCAAATGCCCTGGTAGCCTCCTCGCTCCAGTGGAAGTTGTCTTTCTTCAGTTGCTCGGTGAGAGGCCAAGCAATCGTGCTATATCCCTGGACAAACTTCCTGTAATACCCTGTCAACCCCAGAAAACCGCGCAGTCCCCGTAAGGTAGAGGGTACATGCCAATCTAACATGGCAGCAATCTTGGTCCTGTCGGCTGCCACTCCCTCTGCTGAAACCACGTGGCCCAAGTACTCCACCTGTGGCTGGCCGAACAGACACTTCTTCTTATTCGCACAGAGCTGCTGCTCCTGTAGCTCGTGCAATACTGCCCTCAGATGTCCCACGTGCTCCTCCATACTGCGGCTGTAAACCAATATGTCATCAAAGAAGACCAACACGAACCTCCTCAGAAAAGGCCGGAAGACCTTGTTCATCAAAGCCTGGAATGTCGCCGGTGCATTCGTCAAGCCGAATGGCATGACTAGGAACTCATAATGCCCCTCGTGAGTCCTAAATGCGGTCTTTGGCACGTCGGCCGCCCTCATCCGTATCTGGTGGTAACCCGACTTCAGATCAATTTTGGAAAAATAAGCTGCCCCGTGAAGTTCATCCAAAAGCTCATCTATCACAGGGATGGGAAATTTATCTGCCACTGTTTCCTTATTGAGGGCCCTGTAATCCACGCAGAATCTCCAGCTGCCATCCTTCTTCTTCACCAACAGTACTGGGCTAGAAAAAGGGCTAGTGCTCGGTTGTATCACCCCTGCCTGCAGCATCTCCTCCACCAACCGCTCTATCTCATCCTTCTGTACCTGAGGATACCTGTAAGGCCGCACACTAATGGGAGACACGCCCTCTCTCAAAACAATGGCGTGCTCATGATCTCTGTGGGGTGGCAGCCCCTGCGGTGTCTGGAAGACCTCCTCAAACTGTGCCAACAGCTCCTCGACCTCCGGTGCTACTGTCTGTGGGGTGTCCTCACTCTGTACCGACGCTGTCACTGCCTGTAGCTCCACCAAGTATCCCCCTCATGCGGTGTGGATAGCCCTGGACATGGCCTTGTAAGACACCAGGGAACGACAGAGGCTGGGGTCCCCCTGTAACACTACTGTCCTCCCCTCGTGCTGATACTCCATCCTCAGCAGCTTCCAGTTGGTCCTGGTCTCCCCGAGGGTCTGTAACCACTTCATCCCCAGGATGACGTCTGTACTGCCCAGCTCCAAGAGCAGGAAATCGGCGACGATCTGCTCTCCCTGAACTGCCACAACCACCCCGCGACAGACACCAGTGCTATGTGTCACCTGTCCCGTGCCGAGCATCACTCCATACCTCCCAGTGCCGCTCATCTGCAAACCCTGTGCCTCTGCCAGTCTGCTGGAAATGAAATTGTGGGTGGCCCCACTGTCGATCAAAACTATCACCTCCTGGCTACCCACCTGTCCCACCAATTTCATGGTGTGGTTCGGTGTGAACCCCACCACGGAATTGAGGGACACCTCTGCAAGGTCTAAGTGCTGATGCTCCATCTCCTCCTCGTCCTCTCCTGCCTCTAGGGTGATGACCTCGTCCTCTCCCTCCTCATCGCCAGCTATCAGTATCTGGAGAGTCCGAGCGGCGCATCGGTGTCCGGGGGTGAACTTCTCATCACATCTGAAGCACAGCCCCTTCAACCGCTTCTCCCGTATCTCAGCATCTGTCATCCTACGCACCTGCCCCCCACCACGGGGCTCCTGCCTCCTGTCAGTACCGCTCCCAGCTGCGGCCGTCACCCCCTGCCCTGGGGTGGTCCCTGTAGTAGGTGCTGCCCTCTGGCCTGCAGTAGCCGCCTGACTCCGGTATGTGGCACCTCCCCACGTCCCGCGGGCCCTCCGCTCTGTCTCCTGGTGATCCTCCACCTTCCTGGCCAGTGTCATCATCCCTCGCAACCCAACGGGCTCGAACTGTCTCAGCCCCGACCGTACCGTGGGTTTCAACCCCTTCATGAAACAGCCCTCCAGGGACTCCTCAGAGACTCCCCGAACTCGTTGGCAGAGCGACTCGAACTTTTTGATGTAATCACCCACGCTCCCCTCCTGCCTCAGCGAGTACAGTCTCTCGAACACGCCGCCAGCTGGACCTCCGCCAAATCGCTCCGTCAAGAGCGTCGTAAACTCAGCCCAGGTCTGAAACGGCTGCTGCTGATCGGTCCAGCGGAACCAACCCAAAGCCTCTCCCTCCAGGCAGACCCCTATTGCCCGCAGCCAGTCCTCTCCCGGTACATCGGACACCTCCAAGTACCTCTCTACCCGGTACAGCCAGTCATCCGGGTCGCCTCCCTCAAAAACAGGCACCTCCAGCTTCCTCAGACGCCTCTCGCCAGCAAATCCCCCTCTCTCCTGTGGCTGGAAACCCCCCCTGGGCTGATATCCCTGTCGCCTGTCTGGAATGTAAGCCTCAGCCAGCTCACGGAATCCTCCCCCTGCTCCATGTCCCTGTCAGTCTCTTGGAGGGTGTCCAAACTCCGCCTGGTGGCCTCCTAGGGGGTCCTGGTGTGCTCTCCAATCTCCTGTAACTCCCCCAAATGGTGGGGGCTGAGTCAGTGGCCCCCCTGTGATCTGCTGGTGGCCTCCGTTCTGCTGAAATCCTCCGCCAGGTCCTCCAAAGGGCTGAAATCCCCCAAACTGAGCTCCACGGACCTCGGGCGGGCCTCCCGGAGGCCGAAAAATCGTCGAAACGGGATGTCGGGCATCCTGGGGGGTCGGTGGGCCCCCCCAGTGGTCCGATGGGCCTCGGGTCCCCCCTTGGGGTCGGCCGAGGCCCCCCAGGCCGCCGCCTGGGCCGGCCGGCCCTGGAATTGGGCCGGCGGGCCCCAGGCGGCGGCGGAATTTCCCGCCGCATCTGCCGGGGGGGGGGGGGCAGGTGCGCCCGCCCCTCCCAGGCCCCAGGCGAGGCTCCGCCGCCCCCACTGGGGTTCGCCGACCCCCCTGGCTGTTTTGGGGGGCCGGCGGCCAAGTCAGGTTGGCCGGGGGGTGCCGCTGAGTCGGAAAGACCCCCCCCGGTCACATGTTCGTCACGGCGCGACGGTGCGTGGTCGTGATGGGTCCCCCACGCGTTGTCTTCTTGGCCAAAGCCTCCGTCTTCGTCAAATTCCGGATGTTCTTCAAAAAAAAATTGCCTTTTTACCTTTGTCCTTTGCCAAAGGTGGCTCCTTTTTGTTTGGATCCACCTTTGGGATGAGATGAGCGGTCAACGCCGTGATGGCCTCCGTCAATTCCGAGAATTTTCCCTCCGTCATCTCCTTCATCTCCTTCATCTTGGCCTCCGTCTTCTCTTGATTTTCTCTCATCTCCTTCCGGATCTCCGCGGCCATCTCCGCGTCTTCTTTCCTTAGATCGATGAAACCCTTACTGATTTGGGCTTCAATCCTCTCAACCTTCCCTTCCAAAACCTCAATCCGCTCCGTTGCTCGCGTGTTCGCCATGGATCAACCGCTCTGATACCAATTTGATGCGACTAGGGCTTTTTGTGGGGAATAAAGGTAGGATTTTTATGGCTCGTGGACTACTAATCTAGGGTTTGATAGCGAAGATCAGATCTGAACTAGTATTTTAATTGCGAATAAAATAGATCTAGGGCTACAACTAATTAATTAGCAACTAGGAATTAATCTAGAGAACTAGGAATAGAAAATACCTTGATC
Organism: Scilla litardierei; assembly: GCA_030789695.1. Classification (NCBI taxonomy): domain Eukaryota; kingdom Viridiplantae; phylum Streptophyta; class Magnoliopsida; order Asparagales; family Asparagaceae; genus Scilla; species Scilla litardierei. Next base: position 18,484,023 of record CM061137.1, read on the forward strand.
AAATCTTCGATAAAACACTCCCTAGGGCCGGCCGGCCCCTTTATTGGGGGAGGGGTTAATAATTGTCTAATTACCCCTTTGCCCTCCCCACTTGTGAGTAATCACAAGTTTGGGACCGGGTCCAGGTTGGACCCAAGTCGTCGCCTCCGATGGTAGACCCGCATACCTTGAACCGGACCCCCATCCTTACTAGCCGCTGGGCCGCATCATATTCCAAGTGCTTATGATCAGGTCCAATTTGGTTTAGTCAACGGTTGATTTTTATTTCAGTTTGGATATGGAACACCACTGTGTGTGCTGGTTATATATATGTAACATGATCCAGATGTTAATACATTGACTACATGCATGCACAATTTGTGAAATCACCTATTCTGTGCATCGAAAAAGGGGAAATAGTTAAAGCTGCTTGTTAAATCTATTGCCAGATTTCTAAGGTAAGGATGCTTTGTGCATACAATATTATTGTGTTGTATCTATTCCTGTCTAGTGAGCACCATAAAACTAGTCGGGTCCAATACTTAAAACTTCAGGAACACATCAGCTCTTCCTATAAGCTTTCCCATTCACTGCAATGCTGGCTAAAATGGATTCTATACTCATACAGTAAGTTCGCGGTTGTAGAAGGCATCACATGCTTTATGCTAGAGATCCCATTGTTTAAGCTATATTCTTAGAAAGATATTTGAGGGAAAAAATTCCTGATAATTTTAAGAGTAAATAAAGGAACCCCCAGATATCAATCTAAAACCATTTGCGAATTGTGAGAACCATACCATCAGTTCATCGATGGATCACTGTGAGGTGTGAGGAGTCCCAAGTTTAGATGGCTTTACCAATTGGAGTTTTGACCCAGACTCTCTGGATATCGGCTTTGAAGGCTTAAGCTGTTGGCTTGTTTGCTCACAATGTATATCAAGAAGACCAAACACATACTACCTACACACTCCCGCACACATGGTCCTGCAGCACATAAAAATTCTGCAGCCAGACCTGGCTTGCTTGGAATTGCACACTTAATGGTCGCAACTATACTTTTAAATACATAACGACCAGGTTGGAACTTAAGGACTCTTGAAAGTTGATGCTCTGGTATCATGTTAGATACCTGCTTTATCCAAACGCTTTAATCTTATGTGTTTGATAATAACAAGTCATTTTTACCAAAAGATCTAATCTTAGGGGTTAATTTTATCCAAAAGCATTATTCTATAATATGCATATAGTACTTAAGGAGTCCCGTCTTTCTCTTCACCTATTCCGCATCTGGTGTCTATGATTGGAGTTGAAGATGTACTGACAACCCTTAAACTGTAATCGGTGTATATCAGATGTCTAAATGCCTAAGGTGCCTATTTTTCCCCTAACCGATCTAGTGTCTACATCTGAGTCTTCTGATCATCCACATCTTTCTATTATCCTAGCTATTGCTTACTTTGACTTAGACATTCCTATTGCACATCACAAGAATAATCAGTTTAGTACTGTGTATCCTATTTCTTATTTTGTTTCTTATGATTGTGTTAACTGAATTTGTCAGTTTGCATTATGTTCTTAATACCTCTTCTGGTATGTGACTTAACTTGATTCGTGTCATTTTCTCAATTGTTGCCAACCAACAATAGGTTCAGTTAGATACAAGGATGCCTTCTTGTATGTAGATCTTAGCAAGAAAGTCTATCTGGGACAACCTTAATGGGAGAATGTAGTGTGCTAGTTTAAAATGGCAATATATGGTTTGAAGCAAAGTCCACCGCTCGGTTTGACAAGTTCAATAGAATACTCATTGGAGTTAGGTTTGAAAGATATTATTAAGATTGGTGCTATCTTTATGCATCATAGCTCTTCTTGATTTTTGATTTTGGTTGAATATGCTGATAACATTCTTACATTTGGGAGTGATGTTGCTGGTACTAAGAAAATCAATGAGCGTCTCAGGGAGCATTTTGTGACACAAGATATGTGAAAGCCTAGATATTTTCGTATGATTGAAATTGCTCAAACCAAATATGTAGTTTTTTTCTAACAAAATATGCTTTATATTACTATAATTACTTGGTTGCAAACTTGTGAGTAGTTCATGTATATTGGGATTAATTTGTAGGATGAAAGTTAGTTTATGCATAAACAAAGAGAAGTTCACCAAAATGGTACTTAAAGAATTTCGACACGTATCAAAGGCATAGCTAGTAGATGTTTATTGTACAAGAAGTATGTGCATCTGCGGATTGATACTATTGATACCTTTTAAATTATGGTTATGCAATGGATAAAGAAATAGGAAGTTTATTTTCGGCTGTTGCACTTACATAGGAGGCAATCTTGTTACATGAAGTAAAAAAAAAAAAAATTTCATTGTAGTGCCGAAGTTTGTACCGAAGCTGAATATAGAGCTATGGCTTATACGACCTTTAACTTATTGTGGTTGAAGACTTTGATGTGGGAACTTAGTTTTTAAGAAGATGGTCAAATGCCTATGTACTATGATAATCATGTTGTTATTTACATAGCCAACAATCCAGTAGAGAGCCAAACATATAGAATTTGACTGTTACTTTGTTTGTGATGCTGTTAAACAAAAGTTGATTTGCACACCTCAACTCCATTTGAACAGTTGGCATATTTGTTCACAAAGGCCGTTTCTTCTAATGTTTTTTCATACGTGTAACAAGCTGTGTATGGTGGATATCTATGTTTAAAACTTGACGGGGAGTGATATATCTTGTGTGTTTTGGGTATGGGGATGTATGGTTTTGGGATATAAACCCATATATGTTCTCTTGACTATATAATGACAATAGATAGTGATGAGAAATTAATACTCAATAATTTCATTTTAAAATTTTCTCATGCTCTCTATATATACGTAATATATATATCTCGTTCATTCTAGTTATAGCTAAATTACTGACTAAAATGCATAGGGTTGGAGAAAAAGAGGGAGCATGTCACTGGCTATGCACTTTTAAGTTTTAACAGTACTCACGTCTTCACCCATGTAATAATGTGTGCATTTGCCCATGTATTTATCTCTTTGCATATCTCCATCCAATCACCCTGTTTATATCTATCCTTCCCTACATTCCTCCCCTATCATATTCTCATAGGTGCATGGGCATTCTTTCAGAAAACTTATCTATCTTCACTCATTTGCCATATATTTGTTAGAGTGGTCCTATAATATGCGCCACCTCTAGAGGTTTGGATCGGAGGCTGTCTCGTAATAGGGCCTTACAGAAGTAACGCAAACTTTTATGGGATTCATCGAATACTACCACAAAGTTTCTAATATATAAATTATAGAACACTGCCATAAACATTTCCCAAGAAACTATATTTCATGACTCATGAGGTCATTGTTAATAAAGTGTCATGTGATATTTGCATGACTATCAATTATATGATATTAGTGAAAAATGCCCTTAAAAAGAAAAAAGTAAAAAAAATTCTAAGTTGTCAGGTTCAAGCACGTGCCTAGTTTTTTTTTCCTTTTTTTCTTTCCCCCGGATCCATTGCATACGATTTGATTGCAGGCGTTGGGCAGTGGCAATGGGTCGAGGTCAGAGGAAGACGAAGAGGTGGAAGAGGAACATAGAGCATTGGACATGGAAGATGAGCGTTTTTTTTGGGGGGGGGGGGGGGGGGGGGGGGGGTTGCAGCATCATCATATGGAGGAGAGGTGGAGCAAATGGATTAGAAGTAGGAGAGAAGAGGTAGAGTTGGAGGAGGGCAGTGGTGGAGAGGGAGGTGGAGAAGCGCGCGCTCTCACACACACAGAGAGAGAGAGAGAGAGAGAGAGAGAGAGAGAGAGAGAGAGAGAGAGAGAGAGAGAGAGAGAGAGAGAGAGAGTGGATTTAAGATCTTGTTTTTGTTTTGGTTTTTATTTTGTTTTGGTTTATTATTTTAGACCTACATGACAGTTATTGTTTTCACGTTTTTTGATTTATTTGTCTGGCTCCATATAAAATTTTTCGGGACCTTTTGGTTTTATTTTCTTTTGGATTTTTTAATGTTTCAAAAAGCAAATATCGTTTAGTGTGAGAGGGCAAGAAAGTCATTTTACAAATGCCTTATGCTATGAGAAGACTTAAATTGAGAAGCAACAAGTTTATGGTAATATTATGTAATTTAGAAAGTTTGTGATAGTATCATGGGAACTGTATGAAAGTTATTGGTAGTTTCTTGAAATTTAGACTAGGGTCTTCTTATGGTTATAGACATTTCCATGTTTAGCTTGGTACTTGTAAGATAGTATGGGCTTCTGTGATGTAGTTTAGCCATTATGTATGTTCTTCCATAGAGGTTTATTCTTATTCTTGAAATTTAGACTAGGGTCTTCTTATGGTTATAGACATTTCCATGTTTAGCTTGGTACTTGTAAGATAGTATGGGCTTCTGTGATGTAGTTTAGCCATTATGTATGTTCTTCCATAGAGGTTTATTCTTAACTTTTATTGTTTCTCGTATTTGTTATGATTTTAATCATACAACAAACTAGATAGTTCTTCATAGCCCTCACCGTTCTTTTTTGTCTGTTGCAACTATTTATCTTCAGGTAATGGTACCGTATGGTTTTGTGAATAGTTTTGGATGATATTGTTAATATAAGATCAATTCATGTAGTTCCTGCCACAAGACCGGGTATGTGAGTTTGCTAAGCTAACTCCCATACAACTTCTAGAAGAGACTGAAAAAGCAGTTGGAGACCCTGGATTGCCAGTTCAGCATTGTGCACTTGTTGAAAAAAGTCATGAACTGAAGAGGCTAGAAGTGGTAATTTTCCACTAGTCGTATCTTATGTTTTGTACCTGCAGTAATAAAATGAGATTTTAACATGTGCTTGCACCACTTTTCTTGTTGACTTATAGACTTTCAAACAAAATGGGGAAACTTTGAGTCAGCTTAAGGCCCTAAATGCTGAACAAGAAAAAGACGTAGAACGTGTTCGTCAGAGAAATCAACTTCTTGAAAAGGTAGTGTGTCATAGTTTATCTTTATTTCTGTTTCAGTGCCTGATTCCTTTCTTCCTGCTGTTTGAAGGCGGAATTAATGAAGAAGAAACTTCCGTGGCTCAAATATGATCTGAAGAAAATGGAATATAAGGATGCCCAAAAACGGGAGACCGAAGCCAAGAGAAAGCTTGATGAGGCTGCTAAAATTTTGAGTGACCTCAAATCACCCGTAGAGTATGTCACCAACTGAAGACAGATAATTTTATATCCCCACATTGTATATATATATTTACCTTGTTTCTCATGCATTTATGCTGGGTAATCTAATTTAGTTCATCGGCAACTCTTCTTCAAGTGTTTATGTTGATTGTTGTTTTGTTTGGATATGGGTCAGATACTACTGTAGGATAATGTGGATGTCTGATGACTCCCAAAATAGTACTCAACGCCTATATAGTATATAGTATATATGTTAATATTATGTATGCATATGACATATGCATGTGTATGCAACTAATAATATTGAGTCCTTGTAGGTAGGTAGGTTCTAGGAGAATGTGTTAATTGCGATTTGCTATTACCTGACATCAATACCTCATCTACAGTGAAAAATCCAAGTAAAGCCATGGAAATTGCACTAAAACATCTTAATACTACTTGGTCCTTGAGAGAATGTTACTGGTGAGTCTATTGCTAACTCAATGTGCCCAATGAAAATAGTTGGCCTATTTGTTCTCAAGTACAAAAGTAGTAGCAAGAGAGATGTACAATAATCATTTTTACATGTGTGGAATATAAGAAAGGTTCTTAGTTACCTGTATTGAATCAGTTAGATATCTCATGCTGTACTTCTCTGGTTTACATGTTGGAAGAGATGAGGTTATCTGTATTTTCTCCAAAAAAAGAGAAGTGGTTACATTTAAAGAATCAATTATATATCTCATGTTGCACTGTCCTGGTTAAAATCTTAGGGGAAATGTTCTCTTGTATATTCTTTTAAAAATTCTAGGATTCTTAGGGCACTTATAAACACTTGGGTCCAATGATTACTTGGTTCATGTGTCATGCTTCACAAGTACGCAATGACCAGAATCTTAGTAGACAGCTTTATCATTGGTGCATATCTTTGATGCCGGTAATAAATAGAAAAACTTGTCGAAATTCCAGTGTTTGAGACAATCAGAAAGTTTGCATGTGCAAATGACTGATGAGACTCGCTTTCTGGTAAACCCAAAAGATACTGATTTGTATAATGAAGAATACCACACGAATATGAGGCGGTTCATTGGTTTTACGCTCTTTTATAATGCGTCTCAGTGTGTGACCTGATGTATGCTTCTAGGTAGGAAAACAAGATAGAGAAATTACAAACCTTTTAATTTTCATGCAGAAATAATATGTAAAATTATGAAGTTAGTTTTTTATTTGCCAAACTCATAAAGAAGAGCAACCGAGCAATGTATCAGGAGGATTTTTGCAAGATAATCTATACTATAAAGCACCAATCCCTTATTTCCACCCAGAATGAATCTGAGCCATTAATTTCCCTGGACAAATCCTATACTCCTAACACGACTACAATGAATTTTAGCAATCGCTGTGATATTTTCATTTTATATCTCACTATACAACTTGAATTAACCAAAATAAGCATGGTGGAAACTAGACTTTAAGAAGAATCCAATGATATATAATTTACTAGATATTACTTTGCCTTATATAATTGAAATAAGTTGAAATGTTTCTACTTTGTAAATTTCTTGTAACATGACTAGCATGTGACATTATCAAACTATTGTTTATTTCACTTCCTTTTATTTTTATAGAAGAAAATCTCTAAAATTAGGATTCAATTACTACATTTTAAGTTGTAATTTAGAAACTTATTTTTAATTTTGGAGAAGAAATTCCTTTGAATTAGTTAGTAGTATAAGCTTTACTTGATTTGGATTTTTAATACAATTTTATTTGATTAGAATACCTTACTTGATTATGAATTTCTAATTATTTCAAAAATCAATAAGAAAATATGATTAGGATTAAGTAATTAAGAATTCTATCTTGACTAGGGAACCTATTAAATTACAAGTATCATTAAGAATGGAGTTATCTGCACTTTTATAAAAATGGGGGGTTGCTTCATAAAACGAACAAGTTTACTATTGCCAAATAGGAAGTGTAGGAAACAAGATTTCAAATGGAATCCAATGATATATAATTTAATAAGTTGTTTTAACAAGCATATATAATTGTGAATAAACATTGAACTATAGTATTCAACAGATGTCTTTTTTAATTTTGAATCGACGAGATATCGAATGATTTCAATGAAAATGATCATAGGTAAATACTGTATAGATTCTTAAATTTTAATTTTGTTTGCTTCCAAATCAACAGCATCTAGGTGCACATTCTTTTTTTGCAGTTGTATTGAAAGGATAACGGAAGCAATCATATTTTCCCTGTGTTGAATTGGCAAATACTTACAACATAACTTTGAAGATATTTGGGACGAAGAGTTTGTGTAATACACTGATCTTGATCTGATTCGATGGCATCTTAGATCGTAGCCTTGTTCAATTTGGAATAACAATATACTAGTCTGGACACATTTTCAGCCCTGATTACACAGATACAACCATCCAGTATCTGACTTAAAGGCCATGATGTAAAGGTATTGAAAGACACAAGGATATTTGATGTTTCCAATAGTGGTTCCATTCATATTCCGGCCAATTGAGCAAGTGTGTTCCCTGGGAAGATGTAAAATTTGCAATGCTTGGAGATCTATTGTGTTTTCAAGAAGATACTGTAATTTTCAGCTGGACCTTGACATAGATACTTAAACATAATCTTTTCAAGGTTTGTTGTGTTATATCTTCATACCTACATAAACCACAGACTGTAGACTTCATTTCTTTTATCATCTTAATGCTTCTCTTTTTCTTCCCCTTGTAATCATCTAGTGTTTGGTCTAATGAATTGGCTGCATGCCCACCCTTGGTTCTAGCTAATATTTACTACTCTATATTGCACTTTGCTCTATGAACATTTGCCGCCTTCTGCTGTGATTCATGTTCATTTAGGGAATTACTCTTTTTCCCTGGACATTGTTATTATCAATTCTTTTTGCAATTAGCTATCTATTACAAAATTTGCGAGAACATATGCACTCCTTTTTGAGAAGAATACCTCTAAAAATGTTCATTTAGTTTCTGCCATTAGTTTAAGCAGAACCGACCCTAGCATCTGATCGCTGTTTTTCTTCTTCAGAGAGAAAAAGAAGGAAAAAACAATCCATGAATCAAGTAGCAAAAAGATAAACACTCAAATAACCCAAAATTCCAACATACGCTCTGAATCCTCGCAGATGGAATACAAGATGGTATGATCATCTTTCTTTCTGGCACTTGTTCTTTGGATTTCATTAATTTTTAATCCCATGTTAGCTGGAATAGTGATTTTTTTTCTTTTTATGATTAGGGCGTACAAGTGCATGCAAAATATGCAGAAATGGAAGATTTAAAAAGACAAGATGAGTCTCGTCAAAAAAGGATTGAGAAAGCTAAAGAGGATCTCATTGCTGCGGAAAGGGAGCTTGAAGAGCTTCCAATATATGAACCACCTAAAGAAGAGCTTGTATGTCTAATTCTTCTTTATATCCATGCATGATGTTAGTAACTGTTTTTAGCATTGAGACTTGTGATCTATGCTTATATGCAGTTGCATTCACTTAGGAATTCGTGTATCTTTGATATGATGGCTTGTGGGGGTGGTTATTCATTGTTTTTGGTTTTATTTTAAGCTGATTCATTGTTTACTTTCGCTTATTAAAAACAGTTTTTTGCTTGCATCCGTTGCTATCTTCGCCAGGACTGACATCAGCAAAACAATCCCTTAATATATCATGATTCATAGATCATACTTATCATATTTGGATAGTTATAGAGGATTTGGAAGTAAAATCAAAATTATGGAAGTATTAGTAAAAACAAAATATTGGAGGTAAGTGCACAAAGGCACACTAACATACTTGCAACCTACATGTAAGCAAATATATATAATCTTAGAAAGCATGCTATTTGGGCTCTATGGGATCACAGAATAGGATGTCTGGACAATTATTTTAGGTACAAAGTTTGTGTGGGTTCCATTTTAGTACAAACTACTAGATTGCCATGTTTTGCAAAACATCGAAAAGACTTTTGAAGACAATTCAAAATTCTTTAAATTTCTTCCCAGGTAATTTTCACAAAACTGCTGTTTTCTTCTACGATTTTTCCACAATAGTACCCTCTGTTCGGGTACTTGTTTAATGAGAGTGGTTGAGGGAGATGGTGTAATGAGAGTGGTTGGGAATGTGTAATAATGAGAGTGGTTGGAGTGTAACGAGTGGTTGGGAATATGTAATAGTGAGTGATTGTGAGAGTAGATGGAATGATGGTGGTTGGAGAGCCACCCTTGAATATATAAGTAGCTAAGATTTGTCCATCAAAATGAATAAGAATTCTTCTTTTTTAATATGGTAACATAGCACCAAATATCACAACCTAATCTTCCATTGAAAAAAGAAAAAAGATGACATTGTTTATTTTTCTCCCCTTCTCTTCACCCGACATAAACCTCAAACCATCAGTACAAATCGTCATCACTCGACGATGACACCATCACTTATCATCCCGTCAAATCCATCTTCATCGTCACCACTCTATGCCACTACTACGACGACGCCAACACTTGACGATAATGACGATGCCACCACTTGACGACTCATCAGATTCATCTTCGTTTTCCTACCTCTACACTATCATTTATCTCCCGAACATTCTCTTTTCTCTTTTCCTTATTTAGAGTTTTGTCGGTACTATAAAAAAATCTTAAAAAACAAAAAAATGAGGGGATTATAGTTTGATAAGGCTTTTATTATGTATTCTTCTATTTGAAATATACTTTAGATATCAAAGGACGATCATGTAGCTTGGATATAGTGGCTGGATCCTTGTGTGAGGCGTAATGGTGGGATCCTGATGGGGGATCTTACGTTGAGGATGTGTTTTATTTTGTTGGATTAGATGATTACTTGATTAGGTACGACTGAAGAGATAAAGTCTAATAAGATCAGACCTTTGGTTCAAGAGCTTGTGTCTTGGAGGATCATCGATCAAAAGCTACTGGTGGATGGTATCAATTTCCTACAATAACGAAGACTCGTTGAGTACCATATTGCCAGTAGAGGGAAGGAGATTCATCTTTCAGACAACCCTCTAAACCCGAAGATCAGGGAATGAAGACGTCATAATGAAGGTCTTTACAATGAGATAGTGAACTTGGAGTTTTATGTGCAAGTCATGGTTCTACATACGACTACGACGACAGTCAAGGAAGTATGGGAATGTCTGATAGAACTCTGTTCATAGACAAACAACCTTAACCAAGCCTATAACGTATTATAGGAGTTGTTCCAAAACACCCAGAAAGAGAATCTTATTTTTGCATAATTCTAGGATGACTACAAGCGATTGTGCGAAGAGTTAGGATTTATGTTCCCGGTGAGTGATGGTGTGCTGAGGATAAACATGTAATGGGAATAAATATTTTTGCTCAAATTCTTTGGAGCTTTACTACCAGCTTATGCGTCTGTATAGCCGCATGTGATAGGAAGTTTAGCGGCCAAATGCATGTCAGAGAGTTTTAGTATACTTCAGAAAATATTCCTAGATGATCCTTTCATGATATGTAGCAAAGGAGATATAGAGCTGTATTGCTTTGACGGTTCATCAATGGTAATATAACAGATCATGGATCGTGGTTCTATTACCAGAGCAGCTCATGGTAGGGGTCGCGGACAAGGCCCGGTTAGAGGGGGTCGTATATGCTTTGTTGGATTGTGCTATGCGAGCCCATCTGGTGGTGACAACAGAATATGCCATTGTTGTAGGAAGGTAGGACATGAATTATACTTGCTGGGAGCTGCAAAATAGAATGTCAGGTCCTCGATCAGCACATACTGTTTCTATAGAGCAGTCAGCCTCAGATACATAAATTGTTTTATACAGAAGAATGTGACAAATGGTTGATGTTTCAGCAGTTTCAAGAGTCGATGTTTTTCATCTTCAGCTCATATAGTTACCCTTGTCAAAACTGACAACTCTACTGCTTTCATTTCCCATTTAGCATTCTAAAACCAAGTAATAGATTTATGAGCCTCCTACTATATGACTGGTTTAACATTCCTCCGTCCAAATTTAGTCTATCCTTGCCTAGTGTCACTTTGACATATAGATCTTTTTCCTTAGTTCATGGTATTGGCACTCCCTATTTAATACCTAACTTGTTACTGTCTGCCTAAATTTTCATTTAATTTGCTATCAGTTAGTGAAATTACAAAATCAACCTATTGACTTATATCCATTGTCTTATAGGTGATCAGGACGATGAAGATTATTGGCACTTGGTATTAGTCCGTCAGATTATATCATCTTGATATGTTTCATGACTCGGTTGCATTATCTAGTATCTTACCTTCAATTGACACTCATAGTCGGTTAGGACATGTTTCTCCGAATAATTTAAAATTATCAATTCCTTGGTTGAATTATTTATCAAGTCTAGACTAAGAGTCTTATTAGAAAGGAAAGCACCAGCGCGTATCTTATCCTCCTAGAGTTTATAACCATTTGAGCCTATTCATTTCCATATATGAGGGTCGTGTCCTGTGCAATTAAAAATTGGTTTTAGATATTTTATAACATTTGTTCTTGATTTTTCTCTAGTTGCTTGGCTTTACCTTGTAAAAAAAAGTTCTAAAGTTTTTTCTATCTTTCAAAATTTTGTTGCTGAGTTAAAACCTACTTATGTATGATTGCATAGTGATAAAGCTAATGAATCTATATTTCTACTTTCATTGAGTTTATGACACAATCCGTTATAATACAACAATCATCTTGTTCATATACATCACACCAAAATAGAGTACCAAATGGAAATATATGCATTTACTTGAAGTCACATATATACTGTTAATTCACCGCATTCTTTGGTATTTTTGGGCTAATGCTATTCACATTACCATCATCGGTGCTTAGTAATAAAATTTCATATTCATTGTTGTTTCTTTATGTTCCTTTATTTATCTTACTTTATGTATTTAGGTGTGCATGTTTTTTACATGATTTACGATCTAGTGTGTCAAAACATGTTCTGCTATTTTTCTTGATTATGAACGCACACACAGGAGTTATAAATGTTTTTGTCTACCGATGTCACTTTTCTTGAGTTAGCCTGTAAAGGCCCACTTTTTTTATTAAAAAAAGCCCAGCCCACACCGTTTTTTAATAAACCCCCACTCAACTCTCTCTCTCCCCCACTCTTCTTTTCACGCACCCGAGCCCATTTTCTCTTTCTTGTTTTCGTTTCGTTCGTTTTCGACAGCAGCGGCGAATGCGGAGATTGGGTTTTTCGAAACCCTAAAAGCTATACTAACCGCCCGATTTTCTCGTGAGGAGATCTCGACGTCTTCGGCTCCGATCTTCAAGCGATAAGATCCATTCTCTCTCTCCCCCCTCCTTATATGAATGGATTTTGCTAGGGTTTTGTTTTTCATGCGAAAAATTATCTTCTCTCTTCAAAATTTCCGATCTCTTTTCTGAGGTTTCGGATCTTGTTCTTGGGGGTTCGACTTGCTCCTTTGGGTTCAGATTTTGCTTTTGAGGGTTTCGACATCACCCGTGGGATTTCGGTTTTGCTTCTAGGGCTACGATTTTGTCCCTAGAACTTTCGATTTGCTCCGGAAGGTTTCGATTTTGCTCATAAGGCTCGGATTTGTTTCATTTGGCTTTGGATATCTTGTTTTTCTTTCGGAAACTACGGCGAAGGTAGATTTCGAACCCTATTAAGCTTCTAATTATTTATTCACAAAATGAAGATGATGATTCATGAAATTTTTTAGAGAGGACAACTCCTCTATGAATATTTTTGGCACCTAGGTTAGATTCACGGCATTTTCGCCGTATCTCGCTGTTATACTCTTGCGTAGAATTATCTGTTGTGGTTGGCCGTCGGGGTGGATGGCACGGGCATGGATTGCCGGTTATCACATGCTGTTTTAGTCTTAACATGCATACTGATTTAAGCTGGGTTGCCTACAGTTCTGGTTGTCTGCTTATACTTTCAGTCCAGTTACGGTCCAGTATTACCTACATTATGGTTATACATTCAGCTGTTTAGAATTTCAGTTCAGTACCTCTAAAAATTCAGTTGATCTCCTTTAAATATTAAGTCACAGTCCCTTTATAAAATTAAGTCTCAGTTTTCTTTTATAAATCAATTTTCAGTCTTCCTTTATAAATTGATTTTCAGTTTCCTTTATAAATTGATTTTCAGTTTCCGTTATAAAACAAGTTTCAGTTTTTCCTTTATAAATCAGGTTTCAGTTTCCGTTATAAAACAAGTTTCAGTTTTTCCTTGATAAATCAGGTTTCAGTTTCCGTTATAAAACAAGTTTCAGTTTTTCCTTTATAAATTAGGTTTCAGTTTTCCGTTATAAAACAAGTTTCAGTTTTTCCTGGATAAATCAAGTTTTAGTTTCCTTATAAATCAAGTTTCAGTTTTATTTTATAAATCAAGTTTCAGTTTCCTTTATAAAATTTAGTCTCTGTTCCCCGTATAAGTTTATCTTAATAGCTGGAAACATGTAACTCCTTTATTGCAATGATTTCGAGCTAGATCAGTATCCTTTTTAAGCAAACCCGAACCGAGCAACCCCTCTAGGCCGGTAGACCACAACTTATAAAGGTGCCAACATGAATCTGATTCATTCTTAGTTTTTATTTATCCTTCAATTACTTTATCATAGATTTTCATTTCTCATGTTACTTCTGCTATTTATTTTGTGTCATTTTATTTATGTGCTTTAAAGTGTTTCTGGTAATTTGTTGGACAAATTTGATAAATGGACGACTACCTCATAATGTTAATTGGACATGCGTATATAATTGGCACTTTTCTCTAAAGTATATGTTTAGAAGTTATGCATGAAATTATACGATATTATTGGTACGCCTGATTTTCTTGCACCAAACATGACAACCTGAACATAGAGTTTGCATAGCTATCTAAATATATAATTTAGAGAACAACTACATGAACCAGATATTTGACACCATAGACTTAGAACAACTTCACTGGACATCACGGGTATGCGGTAACTTATAATTGAGAGGGTGCGGGAGCGATTGAAGCCATGCTTATGGCCCCTATCTGGGAGGATTTCCTTTTATGGATCTTGAGTTCTCGGTACAGTTTGTCCTTATACTCGGCCCAAGGTAGCACCCGGCGGTCCAAGGTGGACTTCACGTTGCACATCGTGCCTTCCTCTTATAAGTCACAACACAATACAACAACGATTCTTTTGGTTATCTGCTCATTTTCTTATTGCCACTTAATCATGCCAGGTCAGTAATTTTTCTTTTACAGTTCCTTTTATATCTTTAACTTCATGCAAAATAAATCAATTAAATGTTTAATACGGTTTGCAATCTACTTTATTAATGGTGGTTCAAATCCATCAGGTAATACTCAGCTTGAAGAGGAGGCTCCGCAGTACGAGGAGTCCGATTTTCCGGTTGAGGACGCATACGTTTGAGCTTCCGTGTTATCAGGAGAGTTATCTGTCTTTTAGTCGGTTTTTCTTTCAGTATTGTTTTAGTTGAGATGTAGTTTCTCTTTTGCCTAACAGTGTAATTCATTTCAAGGTTTAATAAAATGAGTATTCCTTTATCTCTGCCTTCAATATTTTCTGTTTAAAACTATATTGACTTCACTGGTACATGCAAGACCTGCGAATTATTGTGAGTGTGACGGCACCCGTTCCTGGGGCGTTGCATAGCCATATTATTTGACTAATAAAATACAAGAATTTCTAGTAATGAGTCCGTTTAGTTTTCTTTCTTATTATATACTCCAATTATGGCAACTATAGACCATTAACACGTTAGATATTCAAAAAAATCAGTCTATAACATGGTCAAGAAACACAATTACAGGTGTCTATTAGACGTCCTAAGACTCATGCTTTTATGCTAACATCTAATGCAGTACATAATTGATGGCACACAGGTTTACACCCGCAGGAGCACCCGCGTCCCATCAGCCACACCCCAGGCCTAGCCGCGTGCACACACCCTTTCCCCCTTTGACCCGGTTTTGCATGGGAGGGATAGTTTGGTAATTTGGTTTAGGGAGGGTTTATTCTTAAGCGGGGGCTAGCCATCGCTAATTCTATTATGCCTATTTTGATATTTGAGAGAGATTCTTCGAGAGTTCTTCGAGGGATATTAGGAGAGTGCGGACGTCCTCGCTTATCGGCGTATTGGAAAGGTGGTTGCCCATTTATTGTAGCTATTTATCTTCTTTATTCGCTGTTTTAATCAAGTTTAGTTCAGATTTGGGGTGAATTCTATCAATGTGGTATCAGAGCCGTTAATTGGTTGTTGGAAGCTGTTAATTTCGACATGGAATCATCGTTTCCCGCCAACGATTTCTTGATAGAATCGATTTTGCTCGTAAATTTTGCCTCCAACGCCTCAATTTTATCTTGGGATCTCGTCGAAGCCGCCATGGATCGTCACGTGCTCTGATACCAAAATTGATTCGAGCACGAGAGCACGTGGGAGACTATGGACATGATGGCGCAGAGATTTTCAGACTTCCACATTGAGGACAAGGTGGCTCTTTTGGGGGGGAGTATTGATGGGACACGGGTTTACACCGGCAGGCGCACCCGCGTCCCATCAGCCGCACCCCAGGCCTAGCCGCGCTCGCACACCCTTCCCCCTTTGACCTGGTTTTGTATGGGAGCGATATTTTGGTAATTGGGTTTAGGGAGGGTTTATTCTAAAGCGGGGGCTAGCCGTTGCTAATTCTATTATGCGTATTTTGATATTTGAGAGAGATTCTTCGAGAGTTCTTCGAGGGATATTAGGAGATTGCGGACGTCCTCGCTTACCGGCGTCTTGTGAGGGTGGTTGCCCCTTTATTTTTGCCATTTATCTTCTTTATTCTCTATTTTAATCAAGTTTAATTCAGATTTGGGGTGAATTCTATCAATAATCCTCCGTATTCATTCATGGTTGAGTCATTAACTCAATCAGATGTCGATATTCCTATTACTTGTTGCGAATATACTCGTAGCTATACTGCTCATCCATTACATAAATCTGTGTCTTTGGCACATATTTTTTCTAGATGCCATATTTTATCTTCCATTGATACTAACTTAGTTCCTAAGTTCTTGTCCAAAGCTCTTGCACACCCATATTGGCAAATGAAAATAAAAGCAGAAATGCAATTATTGGAGGAAAATAATACTTAGGATTTGGTTCACTTACATCCTGGCTAGTTTGCTGTAGGGTGTACATGGGTTTTCATGGTGAAGCACAATCTTGATGGAACATTGCTCAGGTTGAAAGCTAGACTAGTTGCAAATGGCTACTTTAAGGTCTACGGTGTTAATTATTTGGATGCTTTCTCCCCAATGGTGAAATGGATTTCAGTTTGTATTCTTAGCTCATTTGATGTCCCCAATTATTGGTCATTACATCAACTGGATACCAAAATTACATTGCTTAATGGTGTTCTTGATGAGGATATTTGTATGGAGCAAACACAAATGTTTGTTATTAGGAGTTAAGAATATCTTTCGATTGGAGTGTGATGCGGTCGTGTACCAGAGGCGTAGGCGTGCGGGTCAAGCAGCGGTGGGTCCTGTCTAGGGGCCCATTGGGCAACTTCTAGCCCATTGTTTTTATTAGTATTTGCATTAGTTTTGTGGTGCGTTAAGCAAATGTTAGGAGGAGTATTTAAGTGGAGGCTTGCCCTAGTTGTAGCTTTATCGAATATTTGTAATAGAAACCATTGTGACGGCTAGGGTTCTTCAAGAATCCTATTTTGGGGATTAGTCTTCTTCCATTAACTCAAGAATGTGAGAGATCCACTCCAGATTGGATCAATCTATCTTTTTTATTCCAGAAATCAATAAAAAGTCCACTTCTATATTTCTTTTCTTCCCTCAAATCTAAATTGTTTGTCATTTGGGTGCAAAACGTATCATTTTGGTATCAGAGCACTCTATCCCATAGCAAACACGCGAGCGGCAGCGGCTAAAACTCTGGAGGAACGGCTCGATGCAGAGATCTTGGGGCCGAGGAAAGAGATGACTGACCTAAGATTGAGTTGAAGACAGATGTGAATGCTTCGTTGGAGGCGAACATGTTGGAGCAAAATTCCAAGGAGATGAAAGAAGGGTTTGCTGAGATGGCGAAGATGTTCCAACAACATTTTTTTCAAAGAGATCTAGATCCGAAAATGTCGGGATCATCAGATCTGGTCTCTCAGACAAGTCTAGGGCGGCAGGAAAAGATCGAGGTGAAGGGAAGGAACCAAGCGGTCGATTTTCGCGACGAGGAGGGCGGTTGACTCCGCCTAGGCATCGGAGAGGGGGATCCGCTCCCTTTCGATGGCAGCGATGGCGGGCGACCTTGCCAGGGGGCCGCGTGAGGCGATCTGCTCGCATGGGGGGGGGGTGGGGGGGGGGGTGGGGGCAAGGCGGGCGGCCCGCCAGGGGGTCGCGGGAGGAGATCCGCCCCTGTGGAGGGCGACGAGGGCTGGCGGCCCCGCCAGGGGGCCGAGGGAGGTGATCCGCCCCCGTGGGGGTGTGGGGGTGGGGGCGAAGGGTGACGGCCTTGCCAGGGGGCTGCGGGATGTGATCTGCCCCCGTGGGGGGCAGTGTTCTAAATATCGGATATCGGTCGCGTATCGGCCTAAGAAATTTGATATCGGATTGCGGATATCGGGGATATATCGGGGATATTGACTAAATATCGGACTGTCATATCGGATGCTTAAAAATGATGACATATGCAAGCATAAATGTATCTAAGAAGATATAAACTATACTAACTCAAATAAAAGTATGTTTTGGTTATACTTCTTTCGTTAAATATGAATATCAGGGATATTGACTAAATATCGGATTCAAAGTGTCATTTATATCAGAGGCTAATATAATATCAAATAAAAGCATAGATATGTCTAAGAAAATATAAACTATATAAACTCAAATAAAAGTATATTTTCAGTATACTTACCTCATTAAACGTGAATACCAGCCATCCATTTGGTAGAATATTTCTTTAAGTGATCACGAACCAAGCGAATTAAATACCTACAAAATATGATAATAAAATCAGTAGGCAAGTATGCATGCGTTAAAAATTAATAAACAATAAACATGAATAATTTAACATTTACGAAATGAATCATATGATTAGGACAAACCAATTCAAATTGTTATATAATAAAAAGTAAACCACAAACATCATATTAAAAGCAGAAAATAATATCAGTCCATAGATTTAATAACATGTCCCAGTCTCTAAAACATCAAAGTAATCAATAATCATCTCCATGATCGGAATCATCATTGCCCTCATCTAGCTCGTCCCCCGATGATTCTGATGATGATTCAAATTCATCTTCTTCCATGGCTGGTTCTTTTCCTTTGGATGATGAAGATGCACCTTTCTTTGTTCTTTTATATGTCACCATTCTTGAGCTCTTCTTTCTTTTAGGATTAGCTCCCATAGATGTGGCAACTTGTCTCCAAGTCAACTGCTCACCTGGAAACACCTCATCATCGCTATCAGAAACTGAAGCACCGTCATTTTTTTTGATACCAACCAATCAGAGACCTTTTCATTATCATTATAAGCAGCCAAATGATCCCTCTCTTTATTCTCATGCTTATTTTTCAGCTCGGCATTGAACTTGACGAAAACTAAGTCACGTAACTTATTGTGACTTAGTCTATTTCTCTTCTTGGTATGAGTCTACAAAAGATAAAGAAATTATCATAATCTGATTATTTTCAATAAATTAAAAGTTTTAAAAGATAAATATATGATGAATATATTATACTATTTACCATCTTAAATGTGCTCCAGTTTCTTTCGCACCCAGAAGAGCTAGTTGCCCAATTAAGGACCCTCAATGCCATTTGTTTCAATTCTGGAGCATCGGTCCCATAGAAACTCCACAATGTGACTGTCAAATTAATAAATATAAAAATCATCGCTTAACATGTGTTTATTTAAAAAAAATTGATAAATAATAAAAATTATACCTGGGTTAATTTTTGGATTTTTTGCAGCATTCTTTGCAAAATCCCGACCAAATGAACCCTTTTGGTTTTGACAGAGGTAGAGCTGCTCTCTAATCTTCTCAATAATATCATGATCATTCCCATACATGAGATGCATGCACTCCACAAAACCATCAAAAAATATTACCCTTTTCGATTGCTTCCTTATTAGGGTAATAATAAAAAGGGTTCAAGTAATACCCAGTCCTATGCAATGGCGACTTAAGCTTCTCATCCCATCTTTTATCTATTATCTTCCATATTGGAAGATACATCTTCTCCTTCTGGGCCAGGGCCAATGCAATTTCAACCTTGGTTTCAACCAAATCACCATACACAAAGCCCATTGACGGGACTTTGTCACCATCCACTCTCCTCAAAACTTTCACCAATGGAGTGAAAACCTTCAAAGCCAGATCAACATTGTCCCAAAACTTATTACTCAGAACAATTTCTTGAACCTACAAAGCAAGGATTAATAATTCAGTTATGATTAAAAAATTGATGAAATAATCTTATATCAATGTAAATAAATTTTAATTATGATTACCTTCCTTCCTGCAGGCTTGCTGGAAAGGTCACACTCTTCCCATTGTTCAGAACTAAACATCTGCTTTAATTCTTTTTTATTATCTCTCAGTGAACTCAAAGATAAGAAGGCAGTGGCAAATCTAGTCGCGCCGGGCCTAACTATGTCTCCTTTTGTAAAGTCTCTCATCAAGCTCAAAGTGATGGTGTGACTGTAAATGAAAATGGAGACATCTCTGCCCATTGTAATGGCACTCCTGATCGGCTTGATTTTTGCGATGTCTACGAGCATTAAATTAACGGTGTGAGCGCCACAACTCGTCCAAAAGATCCTTGGCCTCTTCACTGCCAGTATTTTTGCCGCTGCCATATTATTAGATGCATTAACGGTAATTATCTGAACAACATTATCTTCCCCCAGTTTCTCAATTGCCCTATCAACAAAAGTATGAATAAACGCACCACTATGGCGCTCAGCCGAAACATCCTCCGAGTCCAGAAAAGCAATCCCTGTTGGACAGTGCACCACTATATTCATGATGCTCCGTTGCTTTCGATCAGACCAAGCATCTGTCATAATGGAGCATCCATGAATGATACAGCTCTCTCTGAAAGATTTCAATCTTTCATGTGTCTCCTCCACCTCCTTCTCAAGACACATCTCTCCTAGCTCATAAGGAGTGGGAGCCTCCAAGCCTGGCCCAAATTGACCTACAGCCTGCAACATTTGCTGAAATGTTCCAAGTGTTGCAGCATTGAAAGAAATTCCGGCTTCGAAGAACCACCTCGCAATATATCGGATCGTGTTCTCCCTTCTCTTCTTTCTCTCCTTCGAATCAAGTGTAGTCTGCTTTGTCTTTCCCATAACATCCAAATCTGCTGGAGCTTGAGTGACATACCTATCCATCGGTCCTATCTTCTTAAATGTAGAAAAAGTACTCGATCGTGAGGAAGACTCCTGGTGGGTCCCACTCTCATGTTCCTCTTGGACATGTTCCTCTCCACCAATGTTAACATCATCCATTAAAGCTTGCACCCCCGTCGCCTTGCGCTCCTTTTCCTTCTCAAACTTAGTAAGAATTTCTAACACCTTGCTCTTCACATCATCAGGAACACTACCACATGGCCTCACATTTCTCATTCTTCCCCCAAGATGCGCCTTGAACCGGGTAATTCCTCCATTAACAATTTGATTGCAATAATTACATTGAATCTTAGCCGTACTATTGTTATCCACTTGCTTTCCATACGCCCAGCAAGGGTCCCCCTTTGGAACACTTTTGCTAGAAGCTCCGGAGGATGACATCTTCACACACTATAAATCTTATACCTTAAGAATCATATGACAAAAAAGACATCCAAAATTATTAATAAATAAAATAAAACAAGTCAACAATGCAACAAATAAATAGTAAATAAATTGTAATTGAATATTGTCAAAAAAAATGCAATTCTACAATGATCATAGAGGTTTGCATTCTTAACCTTCTAATATTCTATTATGTATTTTTCAAATATCTTAGACTCATGTAACTCTTAGTCATCGATGTATATTTCACTTTAATACTTTAGTAAATACTTATGTGTTCTCTTTGTTTTTTTTGCAGCCATGCAACAACAAGATTTACTCATGAATCCATGATCATGCAAAAGGACTGCTTATAGCAAATTGGGAGCAGCAAAAAATCAAGATCAACTTATAGCAAATTGAGAACTTGTTTGCATAATACTGTTATGTTACAATGTAATGAACATCATATATGGAGGCTGCTAAAAATACTGTAAAAGGACAGACAAATCATGATGGATTATGGCTTAAAATACTGCTAAAATAATGTTACTGTGACTTACTGTTACTGCTAAACTACTGCTAAAAATACTGTTTGTATAATACAGCTAAAATACTGTAAAAATACTGTAAAAGAACTCTAAATAAGGCCCGGTTTTAGAAATTGATGGATTTCAAATTCCTCCAAATTATTGTTTGAGAAATCAAACCCCAATTTTATGAATATGAGTTAGCAGCATGTTTTGCTACATAAATTAGCGAGATGAAAGCATAAATATGCCCACAAGTGGCGACGTCTTTAAAAAAAAGAAATTGAAAACATCGGATGAAAAAATGGAAAGAACTTACCTAACCCGGCAAACTGGCGACGTCTTGGCGGCGAAATGGAGGCGTCTTGGCGGCGAACTGTCAGCAATCGGTCGGCGACTGTCGGCGAAACCTAGTCGCAATCGAAGTCAAACTCAGAGGCCAGAAATCCAGAGCGCTGCGGGATTAGGGTTTTTTTGTGTGAATTTCCCCCAAACAAGACCGATGGAAGCTTTTAATTTTGGGTTTTGGGTCGGGTCGGTTCACTATTCAGTGGACAGACCCGACCCGTTAACCCTTAAAATTTCAATCAGCGCTGGAGGCCGAAATCAGCCAAAATCGGCCGATATTTCACACCCGATATAGCGGCCGATATCGCGGCTGGATCCCGATATTGCGCCGATATCCTCCCAGAAATCGGAAAACGCAATTAGCTTGCTGATATCGTATCGGCCTAGTGTTTTTTCCGATATATCGGCCGATATTGCGGATTGCGGACCGATATTTAGAACACTGGTGGGGGGAGGGGGCGAAGTCGGGTGGCTCCAAGGAGAGCCTTGGCGTGAGCATGGATGTGTCCGGAGCCGGATGAGTAGGAAGATGTAGGAGAACTCGCCAATGAGAAGGCCAGGGGAGGAGACCGAGGATACGATAGGCAGCGGCCTGAGGCACAGTGACAGTTCGAGGAGTCTGCTTATCAAAGATGCCAGGCGGGGTACCGGGAAGGGCCACCGCGGGGTGACATCAATCCAGAAAACAAGACGAGGATGCTGAATGCACCCCTCTTTGAGGGGAAGGATACAGATGGGTGGTTGTACAAGATTGAGAGATATTTTGATGTCGCAGGCTTCACCGAGGTAGAAAGACTGAGGGCAGTAAAACCAAGTTTCGAAGGCGAGGCTCTATCTTAGTACAGATGGACCCAAAGACACTTGCCTATACGTACTTGGATGAAGTTGACCGAGTGCATCATGGAGAGATTTCAGGGGATCCATGTGGGATGACTATTTGAGTAGGTGTATGCCTTGAGGCAGAATGGATCGGTGCGGGAATATATAGAGAAGTTTGAGAGACTTTCGAGCAGAGTGGAGGGTGTATCTGCAGAATCAATAGAGGAAAACTTCCTAAAGGGGCTGAAGCCTGTAATTAGAGCTGAGCTAAGTGTACAGGACCCACAGGGATTGTCTGCCATGATGCGAGTGGCGATAAGAGTGGAGGACAGGTTGGCTGAGGAGAGGAGGTCTAGGGGGCTTGGGGCGTATCAACATACCGCATTCCAGCACCTACTGCGGCACCTAAGACCACTGTGGGGGCTCCAGCGACGGCAAAGGGGATGCGTCGGAGACAAGGCCCGGAGGACAGACTCGTTGCTGACAGAGGCAGAGACGAGGGAGCGAAGGGCTAAATGCATTTGCTTCAAGTGTGACGAGAGGTTCACACCAGGGCATCGTTGTGCAGGGAGGGCTATGCAGTTGGAGGTTGCGGCAGAGGAGGACGAGGATGACGTAGTGATACTTGACGGAGGTGAGGACGAGACAGAACAACCCTCACATTTAGACGTAGTAGAGATTTCTCTCAACTCCGTGGTGGGATCCACTCTGTATCACACCATGAAGTTGGTAGGGAGGGTGTCAGCTCAGGAGGTTACATTGCTTGTTGATAGTTGAGCTACATAATTTTATTTCACAGAAGGTGGTGGAGTAGCATGATCTACAGCTTAGCGATACGGCGACCTTTGGGGTGATTTTGGGCACAGGTCGAAGAGAGGAGAGCAGGGGGTCTGCCGAAGAGTGATACTGACTGTGCAATGAGTTCAGATAGTGGAGGATTTTTACCCACTGGAGTTGGGAAAGGTTGATGTAGTGTTGGGCATGCAGTGGCTACAGAAGTTGGGGGACACCAAGTTCAACTGGAAATTACTCAGGATGGAGTACCAGGAGAAGGGCAGGATTGTAGTGCTGTTGGGTGATCCCATCCTTTGTTGTTGTGCAGCTTCTCTCAAGCCCCTAGGGCGGACTATGCTGAAAGGGGAAAGGCTTTATGGTGAAGTACCGGGAGTTGGGAGTAGAAGCTGAGTAGCAGGCGGCGTCCGTAGAGATGGGGGAGTTGGTAGACAGTTTTGAGCGCTTGTTTCAGATGCCACAAGGGCTTCTCCCTCAGAGAGATCACACACATGCTATTGTTTTGCGCGAGGGAGCGTCTTCCGTTAGGTGCGTCCCTACCAGTACCCCCACATACAGAATGATGAGATTAAGAGGCTGATACGAGGATGCTACAGGCGGGGTGATACATCCCAATTTGAGTCCTTTTTCTAGCCCTGTACTACTGGTTAAGAAGGACGACAGTTGGAGGTTTTGCATGGATTACCGCGCCCTCAATAAGGAAACAGTGGCTGACAAGTTCCCTTTACCGGTGATAGATGAGCTACTGGATGAGTTACATGAAGCGGCAGTCTTTTCGAAGATTGACCTGAAGTCGGGTATCATCAGAATAGAATGAAGATCGAGGACATCCCGAAGACGGCCTTCGGTATTTATGAGGGGCATTACGAATTCCTGGTCATGCCATTCAGGCTGACAAATGCCACAACCACTTATAAAGCATTGATGAACAAGATCTTTAAGCCATATTTGAGGAAGTTCGTATTGTTATTTTTCGACGACATTCTGGTATATAGTCGGACAGTGGAGGAGCCAGTGCGGGATTTAGAGACAGTTTTACAGGAGCTGCATGCCCACCAGTCGTTTGCCAACAAGAAGAAATGCACGTTTGCGCAGCCGAAGGTGGAGTATTTGGGTTATGTCGTTTTGGCAGAGGGGTAGCGCCTGACAGAGCGAATGTAGAGGCGATGCTAGATTGGCCGCAGCCGATGACAGTGCGCGCGTTGAGGGGGTTCTTGGGCTTGACTGGGTACTACATTAGATTTGTTCAGGGTTACAGCACTATCGCCTGGCCATTGACGGAGCAGTTAAAGGAGGACAATTTTCAGTGGAGTGAGAATGCCACGAAGGCGTTTGAGGCGTTAAAGTGAGCTCTGACCACCGTTCCCGTGTTGGCCTTACCAGACTTCGGCAAGGCGTTCGTGGTGGAGACTGACGCCTCGGGGTATGGTTGGGGGCAGTCCTGACGCAGGATCAGAGGCCAATAGCTTATTCCAGCCAGGTACTGTTGGCACGGGATAGACTGAAGTCCGTATATGAGCGGGAGTTGATGGCGATTGTATTAGTAATCCAGAAGTGTCGGCCTTACCTATTGGGACGACAGTTCATAGTGCGCACAGATCAGCGGAGCTTAAAGTACCTATTGGAGCAGAGGTTGATTGCGGAGGAGTATCGGAAGTGGTTATCCAAACTTGTAAATTACAAGTTTGAGATACAGTACCGACCCGGATTGGACGGATTGGAGAACAAGGCGGCAGACGCTCATTTATGCAGGGGGATGTCGCTTGCGTCACAACATTATTATTAACACTGTTGATGGATTGGGAGCCATTGTGGAGAGAGGTTTATGCAGATGCGGAGCTGTCTAGGGTACGAGAGGGTCTGACCCATGGGACAGCTGATCACCTCGGTTATTCTTCGTTTGACGGGGATGCTATTATTTCAGGGGTGATTGGTGATACCGCAGACTTCGATACATATTCCCTTGATTTTTCAGGAGTTTCATGGGAGCGTGGTTGGGGGGCATTCTGGGGTTCAGCAGACATATATGTGGATATCTAGGGAGCTTTACTGGCAGGGAATGAAGAGGGATATTACGAGGATGGTCGCCAGTTGTGACATTTGCTAGTGTTACAAATACCTTGCCTTGGCTCCAGTAGGGCTACTGCAGCCGTTGGCCCTTCCTAAGCAGGTGTGAGAGGGCATCAGTATGGACTTCATTGACGGGCTTCCGAAGTCCACTGGTTACAAAGTGATTTTGGTGGTGGTTGACCATCTGAGCAAATATGGGCATTTCATCGCACTACGTCATTTTTACACAGCAGTGACGGCGACGGTGGCGTTCATACGGGAGGTGGTTCGTTTACACGAGTTTCCCACGTCGATAGTGTCAGATAGGGACAGTTTTTATGAGCCAGTTCTGGAAGGAACTTTTCTGAGTTCAGGGGACCGCTGTGAGGAGTACAGCCTATCATCCCCAGACTGACGGCCAGACGGAGGTTGTTTACAGTAGTGTCGAGACGTACCTTCGTTGTTTTGCTTCTGATTGTCCGAGGGTTGGTATAGGCAGTGTTCTAAATATCGGATATCAGTCGCGTATCAGCCTAAGAAATTTGATATCGGATTGCGGATATCGGGGATATATCAGTAATATTGATTAAATATCGGAGTGTCATATCGGATGCTTAAAAAAGATGACATATACAAGCATAGATGTATCTAAGAAGATATAAACTATACTAACACAAATAAAAGTATGTTTTGGTTATACTTCTCTCGTTAAACATGAATATCAGGGATATTGACTAAATATCGTAGCTCAATCAACTAAAACCCCCAAAAATGGAAGGAAAAAATTCAAAAGAACTGCAAAAATGAAAAAAAAAAGAACGTATACTTACCTTAATCGGAAAACCCTCCCTTGCAACGATTGAACACCAAATGGCGAACCGTGATCGACTTTCGTCGGAAAATTTCGACTGATGAGGCTGAGCGAAGCGGCGTGAGGAGTAGTACGACGTGAGGAGTTGAGCGGTGATTAAGACAAACTTGCAATTTTCTACCAAAAAACCCCGCTGGTCTCATGTTTTAACTAATGGATTTGGGTCGGATCAGATTAACTTTTCATTGGACCGACCCGCAAACCAAACTTTAAAAAAAAATGAATATCTGCCGATAATTCAAAAGGAAATATTGGCCGCAATATCGGCCCAAATCGGATATATCGTCGATATTTCCCCAAATATCGGAAACCGCAATGAAATTGCCTATATCGTATCGGCATAGTGATAATTCAGATATTGCGGCCGATATATCGGATGTCGGACCGATATTTTGAACACTGGGTATAGGTGGCTAGCCTGGTCAGAGTATTGGTACAACACTTCCTATCGCTCGTCTGCACAGACTATGCCGTTCCAGATTTTGTATGGGAGAGACACCCCTTCCTTGGTCCACTACAGTAAGGGAGCAACTGCAGTTTCGTAGTTGGAACAATACTTGAGCGAGAGAGATGTCATTTTGGAGGAGTTGAAGAAGCACCTCACGTGGGTGCAGCAGATTATGAAGGTGAATGTTGGATCTGGATCTAATCTTAGAGGGGGGTGAATTGCTAATAAAAATTCTCGTGCAACCCACAAGCAAGCACACGTAATTATAGCAGATGCAGAGTAAATAATAAGCGATCATAGATGCACATCAGATTTACACCGGTTCGGTCGTCACCACGACATACGTCCAGCCCCCAAAGCAGATACTAGATTAATAATGCAACATGTACAACCTTAATAGCTAGAGCACCAACGTCTCTACACTCATTAGGCTCTCAGTACCCCATTCACCGTGTTTAACAAAATTAATCATAGTATAGGCTTTTTATTGGCTAGTCCCAACTAGCCAAGTCTCTCTTGTCTAGCACCCACTAGACAAGACCCCAAAACAAGTATGATAAAGTTTCCACTACAGAGATCTATACACCAAGTACACGAATATAAAGTAATAAGAGTTTAGGAAGCTCAGTTTGTGTCGGTGTTGTAGTCACTGTCGATCAGCGTGTCGTCAGCTTCACGCTGGCGCAACCGGTGTCTCAATCCGATGCCTGGATCTCAAGATATAGCCCTCCGAAGTTCGATGCTCAAATCTGCCCGAATCTGGTCTGTCTGGTCTGTGTGTAAATCAATTGTCTGTTCTGCAGAATCGACGGCAGTCTGTGCGTACAGTATGTTTCTGTCCAGTCTACCAGAAATTGTAGTAAATCGACCCAAGCTCAGAAAAATCCGAATAAATACTCGTTGAGTAAATACTCGTTGGAATCGCTCTTCGACTGAAAAATAAGAAAGGGCCGATTTGGATGCTCTTGTGGAGAGAAATTCTCAGATCTTTGAAGTGCGTCCTTTGAGCTAGTTGCGCATGGAGGAGGGTATGGCCGAATTTTTCTTGGTGTTTTTGTTGCACTCTCTCCCTCAAAATCTCTCTATTTGAATATGTGTTTGTATAGGAGAGGATGAGATATGATAGAATCAATTAGAATCCCATAACTGATGGAGATTGGAAGGAATCCTAATTTGATTAGGATTTAAATGAATCTCTTTGGATATGGAGTTTGAATATGGATGACTATGGAATTGAATTTGAGTAGCTATATGATTTGAATTGGATCTCATTTAATCATCTTTGATTTGCATGAGATTCTCCATATCTCTCCATTTTGACCAAGTCTTCAATTTACATGGCATTAGGATTTGAATGTTGCACCAATTGATTTGAATCAATTCAAATATGGATTTGAATTGATTTCTTCCTTATCTTCGCATCTTTGACTTAGTCCAATATTTGTAGCCATATTCTCCATTTTTGACTTAGTCCACTTGGCTAATGCATGACATATTCTCCATCACTTTTACTTAGTCTCTCTTTGAATATTTGCGAGAGTGCCAATCCTCAAAAAAAAATAGTACACACATTAAATCGTGCACACACGTTTGTTATCATCAAATACGAATTCATCGATCGTTGTATCCAACTACACGTTGTATCCAACAGCGAATGCTGATGAACATCGCAGAGAGGTTCACTTTGATTTTTGGGGATCACGTTTATTTGAAGCTGAGGCCGTATCGGCAGAAGTCTTTGGCTAGGAGGAGGAATGAAAAGCTTGCTGCTCGTTTTTATGGGTCTTATGAGATTCAGGCGAAGATAGGCCCAGTCGTTTACAGGTTGAATCTGCCGCCAGGATCGACATTGCATCCATTGTTTCATGTATCACCGTTGAGGCGGGCTATAGGAGACCACATAGCGACATCCATCCTACCACCCACTCTGACGGAAGACTTGGAAGTGTTGCTAGAGCTACAAGATATCTTGAAGGTGCGGCGTGAGGGCAGACGTGGCAATGAAGTGCTGGTACGTTGGAGGGGACTTACGGACCATGGGACGACGTGGGAGTCCTATGACACCATATTGTCACAGTTTCCCGACTTCAACCTTGAGGACAAAGTTCGTTTTTGGGGGAGTAATGATGCGGTCGTGTACCAGAGGCGTAGGCACGCGGGTCAAGCAGAGTGGGTCCTGTCTAGGGGGCCCATTGGGTTACTTCTAGCCCATTGTTTTTATTAGTATTTGCATTTGTTTTGTGGTGCGTTTAGCAAATGTTAGGTGGAGTATTTAAGTGGAGGTTTGCCCTAATTGTAGCTTTATCGAATATTTGTGATAGAAACCATTGTGACGGCTAGGGTTCTTCAAGAATCCTATTTGGGGGATTAGTCTTGTTTCATTAACACAAGATTAGGAAGATCCACTCCAGATCGGATCGATCTATCATTTTTGTTCCAGAAATCAATAAAAGTCCACTTTTATGTTTCTTTTCTTCCCTCAAATCTGAATATGTTTGTCATTTGGGTGCAAAACATATCAGAGTGCTTCTTGTTTTGCTTATAGCAATCGTTTCGAGAGGTTTGACAGATATGCAAAGAGTAAAAAAAGATTACTCGGTGGTCTCCGGGGTTATCAAGGATGGTTTACGTCAATGACAGTGATCACTAGGGATGATGTTGAGGGCTTGGAGCTTTGAAGGTACACCCACCGTAATTTCTAGACAAGGATTGCAAGTAACTGTGTTAATTTTTTAAGAATAGAGGTAGTTAGATCACGTGAAGGTTTTGTGTTGTCTCATATGAAATATGTATTTGATATTCTTACATAGACATTACTATTAGGGTGTGGATCAGTTCTAGTATGGATCCACACTCAAAATTACTAACAGATCAGGGGAGAGCCATTGGATGATATCAGACGATACATGAGATGTGTAGAAAAGCTCAACTACCTCATCATGACTCAGCCTGTTATTGAGTATTCAGTCAATGTAGTTAGTCAGTTTATGTCTACTCCTTGTACAGATTATTGGGAGATTGTACTTTGAGTAGTACACTTTTTGAAAGGTGCATCTGGAAAAGAACTTCTATTTTAGATCATGGTCCTTGTGCAGTGGAGCCTTCTTTGATGCTGATTGGGCAGTCGCATATTTGCACAAGGTCTATTATAAGGTATTTATAAGGTATTTTGTATTTATTGGAGTGAATCTTATGATATGAAAAAGTAAGAAATACGGAATCATTTCACGGTCTAGTGCAGAGTCTGAATTTTGAGTTATAACGAATGTCATATGGGAGTTGATATGGATTAAAGAACTCAGCTTCAGTTCACAGCTCTTCTTCCGATGCAATTATATTGTGATAACAGGATGTCCATTCACGTTGCAGAGAACTCTATTTTCATGCGCGCATGAAGCATATTGAGGTTAGTTGTTACTTGACCCGAGAAAGTGGAAGCATATTGAGGTTAATTGTTACTTGGCTCGAGAAAGTGGTAAATAAAAAGATTAGGTAGTCTCTACATGTATTGTTGGTGAATCAGTTGGTGGATTTGTTTACCAAACCACTTGGGGGGTGCTTGTATTCAGTTTATTTGTAACAAACAGGGCATGCATGATATTAATGTGCTGTCTTAAAGAGTATTAAAGTACATAATTTAATGGGTGGTTGGCAGAGATGGGGTAAAGTGAGTGGTTGGGAATGTGTAATATTGAGAGTGGTTAGGAACACGTAATAATGAGTGGTTGGGAGAGTAATTGCAATGAGGTTGGTGATGAGAAAGATGCTGGGGGAGAAAGGGGATTTGATTAGATAACAGGGGAATACAATATAGGGGCCTCAAATCAAGAGGAGGACCACTCTCCCAGGATCTAAAACTATAAATCTACCCCTAAACCGCTAATTCTAAAACTCTACTATTCTTCTCCATTTTCTTCATACCTCATACTAACCCCTTCACTCATATATATATATATATATATATATATATATATATATATATATATATATATATATATATATATATATATAGGGATTAATGGGTATCATACGCCATATGAGAGCTTCTCTCATACGCCCTCTCACATAAAGCACCCAAGTACAAGTCCACATGGGCTTGTACTTGGTTGTACTTGGGTGCTTTATGTGAGAGGGCGTATGAGAGAGGATTCTCATATATATATATATATATGAGAATAATGGCTATCATACGCCATATGAGAGCCTCTCTCATACGCCCTCTCACATAAAGCACACAAGTACAACCAAGTACAAGCCCATGTGTGCTTTATGTGAGAGGGCGTATGAGAGAGGCTATCATATGGCGTATGATAGCCATTATTCTCATATATATATGAGGGAAATGTGCCCGAGGTTGACCGCAGGCAGAATTACCCGCGCACAGCCCCGCTGTTCGGGGTTTGTAAGTATTTTTATGAATTTTTTTGCAGTAGGTAGATATACGTGTTATGTAGCTCCCCACAAAATTTCAGGTCAATCCAACACCGTTTGAGCCCCCCGTTCATCGATTTCAAAAACGTTGCGCAAAACTGTCCAGATTTCAAAAACTGTCCAGAATTCTGGACAGTTTTGCGCAACATTTTTGAAATCGATGAATGGGGGCTCAAACGGTGTTGGATTGACCTGAAATTTTGTGGGGAGCTACATAACAAGTATATCTACCTACTGTAAAAAAATTCATAAAAAAATACTTACAAACCCCGAACAGCGGGGCTGTGCGCGGGTAATTCTACCTGAGGTCAACCTCAGGTACATTTTTGGGTATATATATACATATCCCAAAAATGTACCTACGAACGTGCGCATGCAGAAATACCTGCGAACACCCCCTCTGTTCGGGGGTTTCAAGTATTTTTTTGAATTTTTTTTGCAGTAAGTAGATATACTTGTTATGTAGCTCCCTACAAAATTTCAGGTCAAACAAACACCATTTGGGTATCGAAACATCCATCACAAAAACGTTGCGCAAAATTGTCCAAGAAAAATTCAAAAAAAACTTGAAAACAACAGAGGGGGTGTTCGCAGGTATTTCTGCATGCACACGTGCGCATGCACATTTGCATATATATATATATGGTTGGATTGACCCTATTTACAAAATTGCCCCTTGGGCCCCAAATTACAAAATTGCCGCTCGGGCCACATAACTACATTGTAGCCACCCTAGTGGCTACAACCTTCATTTCCAACACTCCAATTTGATGAGAAAGATGCTGGGGGAGAAAGGGGATTTGATTAGATAACAGGGGAATACAAGGTATGTGCCTCAATTCGAGAGGAGGACTACTCTTCCAGGATCTAAAACTATAAATCTACTCCTAAACCCCTAATTCTAAAACTTTACCATTCTTCTCCATTTTCTTCATACCTCACACTACCCCTTCACTCATATATATATGGTTGGATTGACCCTATTTACAAAATTGCCCCTCGGGCCACATAACTATATTGTAGCCACCCTAGTGGCTACAACCCTCATTCCCAACAGTTGGTTGGTAGAACCAATATTGTTTCTAATAAGTAGCTAAGCTTTATCTACCAAAATGAATAATACATTCTTCTCATTTAATATTTATTTTTCAAGTACCCTCAACTCCTTATATTACCGGATACTATTCTATGCTTTACTTTTTCCAATTTGCTCCTCTAACACCCATTAAAGGCAAATGTAAAATACAAGTTTTAATTTTCTCAAAATTACCTTTATCTTTCACAATTTTCCCACAATGCAACCCTTTATCTTTCACAAAACCATGTTTGATGTAAAGGAGCAAATGGGAAAAAGTGAAGTATATGGTAGTGTGATACGATCCGGGGATCGAATCAATCAAATCGATATATTTTAAAGAGGAAAAATATAAAAAGAGGATTTTTGATAGATAAGAAATGCGAAGAACTACAATAGTTGGGTTTCCTTCGAGACGAAACCCTATCTCCTAGCTTTGAATGTCGGATCAAAGCCTAAGAACCCTCTCAACGATGCCTAACAAGTTCTTCACAAATCAAGCATAAGGAAATAAAATGACGGCTAGCCCTAATAAATAGAAGAAGAGGGGATTTACTAATCTAGTCTGAAAAGACTAGAATACCCCTAGATAACTAAATCACCAAAGCCTAAGTATCAAGTGGGACCCGTGTGCGGCTTGCGGCAAGCGGGGCGGCGGCTAGGGGGCGTCCGCATCAATACCTTCCCCTAAAAGAGCCACCTTGGCCCCAAGGTGGAGATCTGGCTTTGAAGGCCCCCGAGGGAAAACATAGGCTAGGGTCACCTGTCAGAACCACCGTGCGACCCCCATCCTGGAATTCCATCCTAAGCTGCTGCCAATTCATTTTCACCTCGTCCAACCCCCTCAGCCACTGCACGCCGAAAATCACATCGATATTGTCCAACTCTAGGGGCAAGAAGTCCTCCATGATCTGCACCCCTTGTAAGGTCAGACTCAGCCCCTTGCACATCCCACTTCTCTCCTCCCTCCTCCCTGTCCATGAGAGGACCGTAAACGTCTCCAAGGTGCTCACCTGCAACCTATGACGATCCACCAAATGTCGAGAGATGAAGTTGTGGGTAGTCCCACTGTTTATGAGTACCGTCACCGGCGCGTCGTCCAATCGCCCTGACAACTTCATGGTATGGTTCGTGGTTACCCATACCAAGGAGTTTAGGGACACCTCCGCTACATCCAGATGTGCGTGCTCAACCTCGCTCTCTTCCGTCATCACTGGCTCCCCATCATCTGCATACTCCCCCTCGTCCGGTACTAGCACAATCTGCATCAGCCTGCTCGCACATTGATGACCGGGACTGAACTTCTCATCGCATCTGAAACAAAGGCCTGCAACACGCCTCGCCCTCATATCAGCCTCAGTCATCCGTTTACCAGGGATCACTGGTCGGGTTTCCTCTCTCTTCATTTTCGTGTTCACTGGTGCTACTGTACCCCCCGGAAGTGGGGCCGGTGCTGTCTGACTACGTTGGCCCTGGGCTCCCCAAGTCCCCCGAATGCGTCTCTCCTCTGCATGCTTCTCCTCCACCTTGTGGGCCAGGCGAAGGACATCCTCCAATGTTCCTGCGCTCTGCATCCTCAGCTCCGCTCGTATAGAGGGCTTCAACCCCTTCATGAAATTCCCTATCATCACCTCATCGGTCACCCCCTTCACCCTACTGTTCAGCATCTCGAACCTCTCCACATAATCTCTCACCGTCCCCTCCTGTCTCAAAGCAGATAATTGCTCATAGAAGTCTCCACCAGGGGTCTCCTGGAATCGGTCTAGTATCCGTGCTGACAGCTCCTCCCAAGTGTGAAAAGGGGTCCGCGCCACCTTCCATCTGTACCAAGCCAACGCCTTGCCCTCGAAATAGATTCCGATGGCTCTCAGAACCTCCTCCTCCGTCAACTTCATCACCTGGAAGTAGCGTTCCGCTCGATAGATCCACCCATCCGAATCCGTGCCGTCAAAAATCGGCATCTTCAGCTTCATAAGGCGGCGATCTGCATTGATGTCCCCTGTGGTCCCCCGTCTCTACCGCGATCACCCCCATGACCGAATCCTCCGCCGACTGCCTCAACCGGACCTCCCCCGTCAACCCCGTATAACTCCTCCGGCCACGCGGGCCTCTCCCATGCCTCGGGCTGATAGTGGTGCCCTGGAAACTCCGGTGGTCGTACGAAAACGGGTCTTGGCCCCGTCGGAATGGTCTCTGCTCTCCAAAACTGGCCTGCTGGGGCCCCAATAGCCGTCCCCGAAGCCCATCCGCCTCCTACCATCCCCGAGGTTCCCCCATGATGGGGTACGAACCCAGCCACACCCCCAAAAGGTCGAGACGAAGTCGCCGGGCCCCCAGGAGGGGCGGCCCAGCCCGCCAGGCCCTCGGAAGGCCCGGCCCAGCTCGCCGGGCCCCCAAATGGGCCCATCAGTCCTCCCGCACCCTGGATGGGGGTGCCGCACCTCCCGCGGCCCTGGCGGGGGGTGCCGCCTGCACCCAGAGCCCGCCGGGGTCGGCCGAAGGCTCTGGTGGCCCCGGCGGGCTCACCCAGGCCTGGGAGGCCCTGGGAGAGCTCGCCGGGGGCGCTGAGACCCCCGGTTGGCCGGGCGGCCTTACCCAGGCCTGGGAAGGCCTGGGTTGGGCCGCCGGCCCTTGGGCAGGCCCGATAGGGCCTGTCGTGGCCTGAACAGACACACGGGGGGTCTGTTTTTTGTGAAACAGGCCTGCGCGGGTCTAGGGTTAGCCGCGCCGTCCTCCTCGCCTCTTCCGCGTCATCGCCTTGATGTGGAAATTCCGCCGTCGTCTGCGTTTGCATTAGGGAGGCCGATTCTAGGGTAGAATCTCCCCCCTCTTGGATCCCCTTGCCTCGATCTCCTCCTTTCGCCACCGCGAGGGCTTGTATCATCTCTTTCAATTCTCGAAGATCTCGTCCTTGTTGCGCGGCGTCCGTCCTCATCTCCCGAAGTTCGATCTGGATGTCTTCTTGCGAATGGGCGTGATCCTTGAGTGAATCCCCCACCGTTTTCTTCAATCCTTCGAACCGTTCTTCGATCTCCCGATTGAGATCCTCACGTAGCCCTTGAATTTTCTCATCGATCAAATCCGCCTTCGATCGAGTGCTTGCCGTCATTGGGATCTAGTGCTCTGATACCAATTTGATACGACCCTGGGATCGAATCAATCAAATCGATATATTTTAAAGAGGAAAAATATAAAAAGAGGATTTTTGATAGATAAGAAATGCGAAGAACTACAATAGTTGGGTTTCCTTCGAGACGAAACCCTATCTCCTAGCTTTGAATGTCGGATCAAAGCCTAAGAACCCTCTCAACGATGCCTAACAAGTTCTTCACAAATCAAGCATGATGAAATAAAATGACTGCTAGCCCTAATAAATAGAAAAAGAGGGGATTTACTAATCTAGTCTGAAAAGACTAGAATACCCCTAGATAACTAAATCACCAAAGCCTAAGCATCAAGTGGGACCCGGGTGCGGCTTGCGGCAAGCGGGGCGGCGGCTAGGGGGTGTCCGCATCATAGTGTTTTGTAATTTAAGGAGTTGATGGTAGTATTATGAGAAAATTGGTAGTTTTGTGAAAATTACACTTCCTTTCCACTTAGGCCCAGTGTTCTAAACATCAGATGTCACATTGATGCTTGCTTGGAGAAAAAGAATTTTGGATGGTGGATATCAAGGACATCTAGTAAATTTCACATGACACCAAATACTAAATTTATATGTCATATGCACACACACACATCATCTATAAATCATATAAACTTATATGAAACATATTGACGGTATACTTGGTAAACTTCGTTAAGCTATGAATTTATAACCACTAATCCATTGCAAAAGCTTCTCAATTTCTTCAAGAAACAAGACACTCCATCGAGTATTATACCTTATCATATATGGAAGGTTCACTTGCTATTTATCCACCGCCAAATCTTTATTGGCGACAATGAACTTGAACAACAGGGACATCTGCTGAGTGCAATTTCAGTACATCCAATAAGGATTTTTCTAATTATGTTTTTTATATAATAATACTGTCATTTCTCATGTCCTTGGCTTCCCATTGCTGGTGTTTCTTCTGAGTCGTTACTGTAGCTTCTTCATCTAGTTTCTCCTGCGCTTATTGTTGCTATCTTCCTCTACTATTGTTGCTGCTTCTCTGTTTTCATTGGTCACTACTGCTACCCTCTTTCCTCTTACTTCCATCTTTGTTATGATGGCTATCCTGCTGCTGCTATGCTCCTGCAGTTGATGCTGCTTTTCTGTCAATTATTGTTGCTCTTTTACCATTGGCTCCTACTTCTTTTCCTATGTGTATTGCAAGTGAAATCCACCATCACTTTATTAGTTTAGAACATGCATGCACACAACTTGATCTGCTTTTATTTCTACAAATTAGTAGTTTCTTTTATCTGTTGTGATTTTAGCTTCATTTTCATCATTTCCAAATTCTAAAAAAAAGAGAGAACAAAAATTGGCTGTGCCACTCACTGAAGCGAGGCGCATGCCTTGTCTTTTTCATTGTGTCGAGCACTCAGTTGGCCTTTTTGTGCCTTGACAACACTGTAAGAAGGTTACATGGTCAGGAATTTTCTTGAGCAGTTTTCAGGATTGTTAAATTGGAAGCAGGAACAACTACGTGCTCTTTATGAGAGATGGGTTGAGTGGCACATGATGTTAATGGTGCCTGGTTTTTCTCTATGGGGAGGGCGTGGTTGGAGTTCGTTGGCTAGTAGAATGGCACGATGTAGCTAGGTGGGGCCTCGACAAGATTACTTAGATCTTGTAGAGTTGACTTATGTCGTTTTGTCTTATAGTGCAAGCTCATGAATTTTTTTTGAGGATTATTGTGCGTGGAGTTTGGATTGAGATAATGAAGGGCACACATTGCTCACTAGTGAAGAGTATGTGCTATGCTTATTGCAATGTATGGGATGGTATACTGAGTTGAAGGTAGTCTTTTTTGTAGTTTTGGTAGAGGAGCAATAAAGAACTTCTATTTTTTTTTGGATGTATCAGATTTGAGAAACTATTTTGTAGTTTTGCTTCCGGCAGGAGTGTTTACTGTTGAGGCAGGAGCACGAGTAATATGGATGGTGGTGGGCATGTATTGTGCTGACAGTGGGATCGCCTGTTGTGTCAGATATGCATGTCCAGACAAATGGAATCTAAACCTATTAAACGTCTGGCTGTACTACCTATTAAGTACATGTTGAATACCATTTACATTTTCTTTCTGCGAACCTCATTAAGCATATGCATGCTTTCCCATATTTTGGATTGTTTTTCACATTAACATTTCAGTGTTTTTCCTTCATGTGTTTGTAGGAAAAGTTACGTGTTCAAATATTGGAGTTAGAAGTGAGTGCTAATCAAATGCGAATGCAAGGGATGGAAAAGGAACGTTTTCTACAGCAAAAAATGTCCGCATTGATGCAGAATAAAGATAGGTACCTAATACTTGTTCAATAACTAATTTTTGGTGACATGTGGCGAAAAAGTCCTCTTGTGCAGTCTTGCACAAATTCATATGTTTTGCATCTTACTGCAAACGTTCAGGCTGAAAGAGATGGAAAATAACAATACCAAGCTTCTTCAAGCATTACGGAATCATGGTGGTGCAGATAAAATATTCGAGGCCTATAATTGGGTGCAAGACCATCGCAATCAATTAAAAAAAGAAGTATATGGTCCTGTCCTTCTTGAGGTATTTTCTTTTATTTTTCAATTTGAATTTCGATTTCATGTTCTCACAATTCAAAATTTATAAATTTTCTTTTGGTGGTTGCATTAGTAGGTAACTGTTCAGAATCGGGGATATGCAACATTCTTGGAAGACCATGTTCCTAATTACATCTGGAAGGTTTAATTCTTCTTGCTTATACTTATACTAGAAATATAACTTGTAGCGATCTCTTTTACATGTTTCTACAAATTCAAAAAACATTTCTCTTAAGTAGATTACATTGTTGCTTATTTCTGATTTTAAACCACTTGACCCGGTCATCATCATGGGAGTACAAATTAAAGAATCAGTGTTTTCTTGATTAAATGCACATATCACAAACTTGGATTCACTAATACATTAATGGAATTATTGACACATGGCATGTTTGTAGCACGGTGCAGTTGAGTGAGCATGTCCAATTAAGCATGACATCTGTGCAATTGAGTGAGCATGTCCAATTAAACATGATGTCGAGCCCCAAACTCCTCACTATGGCGTCAAAACAACATCATGAGAACCTAATATTTACGGCAAATCTGAAACATGTGATAATCTATATTGCATGAATTGAATAAATTCTAAGAAACCATTATCCCAAGGAAAAATCGGGCCAGTTTAAATTGGTAGGCCCTGCCCCAAACCGTAATTATAATTGGGCCCAATGACAATTGGTCATAATCCCGCTCAGTTGAACTGCAAAGCCTTCACTTGCTGTAGGTCATGCCCCAAACCGTACTGATAATTGGGCCCAATGACAATAGGTCATAAACCCCCTTAGTTGAACTGCAATGCCTTCACTTGCTCAAAGTACAAACATCTTGGCGTAGATCAAATGATAGTAATCTTCATGTCTAAATGAAAAAACATTCATTTTATCTACACACCTCCAAAAGAGAGCAGCCATCATGATTGTTATTACATGATCTTATTTACGGTTGGATTAATTATTATATGTTTCGATTTTCAAAATATAAGAATATTTGAGTTTTGAAACATCAAGATGATTGCCTGATTCCGGTGAGGGGTGGTCACTAGCCATCGTCATCCCACAACTAGGGGTGTCCATGTTTTTGATGTTGCATCAACTGAATCCAAGCATGGAATTGGTTTAGGCTGAACATGTTGAGAGTATAAGAACGGGTGGAAAATCTTATTCTGCCCCTTGTTTCGTGATAGATTTTATTTTATCAGGCGAGCTTAACACTTGACAAATGAATATGTTAATGAGTTCTACATTTTCAAAATGAATAGTAATAATAATATGGTTAATGCAAGCACATACTTTAAATGAATGTGACATGCAATGAAACAATTCTTTTAAATTATGTTCATGAAATAAGGTCATGTCTCAATGTGGTCAACACTTCATACATCGGTTAAATTAGGTCTCATCAGAACCAGCTCATGCTTAGGATGCGTTAGCTAAGATCTGCACAAGTTAAACACTTGCATGGATGGGACACATTGAAATATGGCATTGTTTGCTGAATTCCAATGTATGCCGGTGTATCCAGCAAGACACATTCAATGCATGGACATAACACAGTTAAGGAATTTCAAAATCCAGTAAGACACATGCAAATGCATGCTTATAACATAGTCATGGAATTTCCAATAAAATGGTGCCTTCAATACTTATTCAACACATGTATGTTCAATACATAACTGTTTGCTAATATTTCCACCTATGCATGTGCACTTTCGTCTACCTTTAATGATAAAAACCTAACCCTATTCATAAGACTCGAAATCCAATGTATGCCAGACATATATGTTTTTCGCATGATGATCTAACATGCGTAACAATAGCACAGTCCGATATTTAACCAAAAACTAGTCATGGGACATGGATCCATCAATGAAGGGGTTTACTTGCATGCATACATAAATGTATCTTGCTTGCTAAGATATGTATATATCAAAACATTACCTTAAACACATATATTACAAAACATGTGTTCATACCTTAACCAACTCTCTATATAGATTACTCCCAAATCTTTATATATGGCTCCCAAGCAATGCATTAACTCCTATAACGAGCTCCTAATGGCAAAATATTACTCCTAAATGATGCTGAAGTTCTCAATCTTAAGCTTATGTTCCAATTAAATTTAAAAAAAAAGTATTGTATAGTGAAATTATGTACCAGTAAGCATAGTGTTGTGTCGAACCAAAAAGTGTAGCTACATGATTTTTTTCTGATTTTACATGCGAAAAATATTTGTTAAAAGTGGAAACTACAGTAAGAAAAATAAGAAAATAATTTTTAAAAATTTAGTAAAGTTGTGCAAAAAAATAAAAATAAAATCCTACAGTCCTGTCCTGCATAGGTTTAAATACATGTAATTATTATCATAAGCAAACATGCACTACAATATGGTTTTGATATACTTATGATAAGTATGAAACCTAATTCATTCCATTAATAACTTAATCATCACATATTAAGGAAGGAGAAGGGAAACATAGGCAATGTGAGATGGGTCTAGAAAAGGGTTAATGACTGGAAAATACCCTAACGTTTCAGCGTTTCTCACAAAAATACCTTATCGTTCATTTTGGGACACATTGGTACCCAGAACGAAAATTGGCTAACATGGGTTAACTTTTTTACAAACTGCCCGTTTTGCCCCTGACGGGAAAAGACCCTAACGTTTCAGCGTTTCTCACAAAAATACCTTATCGTTCATTTTTGGGACACATTAGGGTATTTTTTTGAGAAACGCTGAAACGTTAGGGTATTTTCCAGTCATTAACCCATTTAAATACGTTTTAAAGCTATGGGGGCATAATTGTCCAATTCGTATCACGTGATATTACGTGAACAGCTTTTCTGACGGCAAACTCAAAAAGGATACAACGTTGTCAATTTTGCCAAACGTTTGGGACCAATGTGTCCCAAAATGAACGATAAGGTATTTTTGTGAGAAACGCTGAAACGTTAAGGTATTTTCCAGTCATTTACCCTCTAGAAGATGAAAGGACCATCTTAAGCCCTAGATGCCAACATAAAAGGAAAATAAGATACAAAATACGTTGACTCTTTAAATTTTGGAGCAAATATACTAATGGGATGTGGGGGCTCACTTCTTAGTTAGCAAAAATTCAAAAAAAAAAAAAGATAAACAGAAGTATAGGTTTGTCGCCAATCAAATTTCATAAATAGAAAGTAGAAAATGCTTTTGGAAAGAGCCATGCACTGCTGCACTTAACACGTTTCACGCATAAAAGCACATGCTTTTTTCCAAACAGATTACGCTTAAATTATTTGTCTTACGCTTGCTATGTAGAAAAATAGTGGTTGCTATGGTACAAAGCATAGCGGATCATGCTTTGTAGCATTCTTTTTTCAGACATTGGTTCCAGTATTTTATGATCCAGTTTTACTTATCCAAGGTGAGGGATTCTTGTTAAAATAGTCAAATCATACTTATACCGGCAACTAATATTTTTTTAAAAAGATTTTTTTCCTGGATTTATTTTCAAATTATCAGATCATATTTGCACTCAATAATGGTCAGCTTGCAAATTCCATAAGTTTCAGGGCTTTTCTTAAATTATTGAAAATTCAATTTATATACATTCATGGATTGGATCTGCAATATGACATGTATTGGGGACCATACTGAAAATGTTCTTTTCATTAGATACCTTTAAGGAGTTCCAAGTAATCTTTAAATAAAGTTTTGGACTTCAAATAAGGTACAAGCCAGGGGACAGACTAAAAATTTTCATCACTTCCACCTTCAACATGTGCAGCCCAACTGATTCCCTGCTGGGTTTGGTTGCTGCACCAACCAACCTGGCCACCCCTGGCCGCTGGATGGTGGTGGAAAGTGGCACCAGTTGCCTACAACCACCCTTGGCTGGAATTTTACGATCTGCTTCTTTTTTTCCAAAACTCAAAAGATTTTGTTCTCTCTTTAGAAATAAAAACCCTATTTTTTGATCCAACCATGAATACGATCCTACTATAACCATCTTAATAGAGAGGAGAAAATAAAACTCATGAGCAATTACATTCATACCAAAATCTTTCGTTTTCTTCTAACTTTTCCTTCTCTCTCTTTTTTCTTATCCTTTATATTCACACACGCGCAAGCGCATGCACACACACGCCCCCCCTTGTTGATGGCTATGAGGAAGGAAGAGTGTGGAGTGGGGGTTTCTAAGCCGTCACCTGCTATATGGTGTAAGAAAAGTGGCCATCTTGTCACCCCTAATAAGAATTTTCTTCTCATCTTTAATCCATCTCATCCAGTGGATAAGGAAATGGGGCGTATTTTACTAAAAATTCCCGACTCTTCTCTTATTTGCTTTTCAAATCTCAAATAATACATGATGCAATGGATAACTTTTAAAATGATATTACATTAGCATTATGCAATAAATCATCTAATTACTTGATTAAATTATGTGCTAAAGGGTTGGGTTATTGGATAAATTCACCACAGAATGTTTCATCCTGAATCCAGGCCATCTTACAATTCACCAAGATCTAATTTTCGCTTCAACCAGTCATGATTAATCTTAGCACTAGACACTAAACTACCACTAAACCTTGCTCCCAAATTTGCATGAGAGTGGAAGTTCTTTGTAAACCTTCAACATGCAAATGGAAGGCCAAAATCAAATGTTGGGTTTTGTCTAGAAAACACCAGAAATCCAAAGCACACCACTTGCTGGCTATCCTTCTACATAATAAATGGATGATCTATACACCTCAAATAAGTCGCTTCATTGTATGTGCATTAACTGTATAATCCATTACTTCTGATTTGGTGTTGCGTCTCACATTTATTGTCAAATATTTGTAATTGCAGTCATTTATCACCCAGGATCCTGATGATAGAGATTTCTTGGTTCGGAATCTGAAATCTTATGATGTTCCAATACTCAACTACATAGAGGATAGAGGCTACAATAGAACACCTTTCCACATAACCCCTGAGGTAATTGTAGAAAGTTTATCTATCTTCATTTTATTTCTGGACAGGGCTTCAGGGCTTCAAGTTTTTTTTTTTTGGTCAGATGCATGACCTTGGCATCGTGTCTCGTCTCGACCATGTATTCGATGCCCCTAACGCTGTAAGGAATGTTTTGATTAGCCAAGCTGCCTTGGATAAATCGGTTTGTGTGCTACTTGAATTTACTTCCTTGTTTTATCCATCATTGTTGATTTGAGCACAATGTCAAGCCTAGCCAAGATATACTTGTCCTTCAGTGAAAGTCTTCTGCACTTTATTTATTGTTTAATAAATCATAACCTTTTCATTTTCTCCAGTATATTGGTTCGCATGAAACTGATCGTAGGGCCGATGAAGTTTCTAAATTAGGTATTATGGATCTTTGGACTCCAGAAAGTCATTATCGATGGACTGTGTCAAGATATGGTGGTCATGTTTCAGCGACTGTGGAGGCCGTGCATACTTCTCGCCTTTTTATGTGTAGTATGCACTCAGCATTCCTTCATATTTTACTCCATGCAACTTTCATACATTTTGTTGGCATAAATGGAAAATATTTTCTATTGCTTTAGGTCTGGATGTTAGTGAGCTCGAGAAACTTAGAGCAAGGAAACACGAACTGGAAAATATGGTTGCAGAATTTGAAGATAGCCTCAAAGTCCTCCATGCAGAACGGAGGCAGTTGGAGGATGAAACAGCGAAGTTACATAGAGAGCGGGTGTGTTGTTTAAAGATAAACGACCATCTAGTGTCCTCATTAGTGAATGATTTTACCTGATAGGACGTGTTCTTTTTTTCAGGAGAGTATTCATAAACGAAATAATGACGAGAAGAGGAAACGTCGTGAATTGGAAAGTCGTGTTGGTATGCATTTCTTTGATACCGTGACCACTTGAAATGTTATACAGGTAGATAGACTTATGTGTATCTTGTTTGCTAATTGCAGATCAAAGAAGAAGGAAGTTGGTGTCCTTGAAAG
Organism: Scilla litardierei; assembly: GCA_030789695.1. Lineage (NCBI taxonomy): Eukaryota > Viridiplantae > Streptophyta > Magnoliopsida > Asparagales > Asparagaceae > Scilla > Scilla litardierei. The sequence goes on from CM061137.1 coordinate 18,528,026, forward strand.
GAGAGGAGGATCTTAATTCTGTTACTCGAAAGCTCATTGATCAAGCTGTCCTATTAAATGAGCAACGATTCCAATTGGCAGTGAAAATTAAGGTGTGGATTTAAGTTGCCATAAACAACAGTACCACATGTCTGAATGCAGTCTTATGCTAATTTAATAAGTGCAAGAACACTCTGGATGCTTGATATTTCGTTGCATTTTCACCTTGCTAGAACTTTTGTTGGTTTTCTAGACTTTGCTTATTGAAGCTGTTGCACTGAAATGGCGCTTTGCGGAAAAGCACATGATGTCAATTGAACTTGACACAAAGGTATGCATAATCTGTTTAAGATTACTAGATATGGGTGATGTTTTTGATGCTATTATTTTGTCTTGTTCTACTTTATCCTTTCCCATTGAATCTATGTTTGGTTTTGATATTTAAATTGTATCATAATTATGTTTTATATTCATTTCCAGCATTAAATTCATTCTACCTATGCCGTCTTCTTGCAAGAGAAATTCCCTCTTCCAAGAATCATATTGATTTCTTACCTCGTAGGATGCAGTAGCTTCAAAAACTATGATCACATACAAATTGGCATTTGAGAACTATTGTTTAAAGGTCAGTCAGCATGTATATCCAAGTCTAGACTTTTGCATTCAAACGGATATATTTGACACAACATTTATTCAATGTTTCAAATATCGGTCCGATATCCATAATATCAACCACAATACAATTTTCAACGTGTCCTCTAAGCCTTTGATATCAGTTTCAACACAATTGGGTTAGTATCGGATATTGGTTGATATTTTGGTCTCTATGATGGGTTCTAAAATTGGCCTATGTTTATTATTTTTAGCGAATGGGTCTCAGTGGAGTCGGATTAGATCCAATTAACTGGATGTGACCCGATAACACCCTACAATATTTAAATACTTTTGCCCTAATTATATTTGTTTTTTCATTCCTAATTTTGCTTTTTCACCTTGTTTTGCTCTTGATGACACTCTGCAACTCTTTTTATGTTGATGTTAAAGTTTATAGTGACATATCTTAACTGTATACTGCATCTTTATAGATCCATATTCTAAGATATTACTTATAATATTTTTAGTGCTCTTAGCTGCTGTGAAGAGAGTATAGAAATTTTAACTAGCATATTCTCTATTGGTATTATTAATTAAATGTAATTTCATGTATCGTATCTATTTTTGCAATTTAGGATCTGTTATTTTGAATTTTTGGTAATACTTAGCTCTATTATATCATTATTTTTAAAGGCAACATGTTGGTTTTTGTCATTATTTATCTTCTATAATGACTCAGTTCATTTCTTGTGTATTTTAGAATCTTGTGATGAATCAGTTCCTTATTAATTGTAGTTTAATTCAATGTATTGAAATAAGTATATCCTAAACATCTATTCTATATTTGATGAAGAATTTGAATGTTGTCCTACTAGGACAAACCTTTGTCCTAGGTGGACAACTTTGTCCTAGGTGGACAAATGACAAAAGTTGGGATGAGTTTGTTTTTGGGGGAAAAACTTAAATTTGGGGGGGAACTTGAAATTTTGGGTGAAAACTTGAAATTTAAATTTGGGGGAAATTTGAAATTTTTGGGGGGAAACTTGAAATTTGGGGGAACTTAAAATTTGTTTTTTGGGGGGGGGGGGGACTCAGCCATTAAATAAACAGTGCTCTATGGGCATGGGGTAATGACTAGTGCTTTAATATGAGTTAACCTATCATTAGATATAAGCATAGCATGCATATGATATCTATTTTTATCATTTGATATGACGCTCCAATATGTTGACAATATCTTCGATATAACCCTGATATCCGATATCATATTTTTCAAGCCGACAGGAGACCAATAATTAAGACACTGTATTTATCTCACCTCAAGCAAAAGTAAGTAGTTTTCAGTATACTAGGAATTATGGGCACATGCATTGGAGACCGCTAGAGGTGGCAATCAGGTGGGTATGGCCGGGCTAAGGTCAGATTGATCTTTGACTAACTCAACTGTGCCATACTTTTAACACCATCTGATTATTAATCGGGTCAGCCATGTGTAACCACATGGTTGTTTATCAGGTTATACCCGTTCTAGCCAAACATCTAACTTGCCATGCTTATTATTATTCAAGCAGTGTTTAAGTAAAAAAATTGAAACACTTAGTCTCTCTTGCATATTTTCACATCCTAACCAATAATCCCGGTGGGTTTTTGATACGATTTGGATCGTATCAATGGAAAATCAGCGAACAAAAGGGGATAAAAATTGGAAAAGATTGGATTTTTATTGGTTTTTTTGAGAAGAAACAACTACTAATAGCAAGATAACTTGAGCCCTTTCGAGAGGAACTCGCTCTCCTAACTTTGATGAACGGATCAAAGTCTAAATCCCTCACAAAAGACACTTACAATGTTTCTCACACAATAAGCATAAAATAAAACAAAGACGGCTAGCCCTAATTTATAGAAAAGTGGGGAATTACTAATCTAGTCTAAAATGACTAGAATACCCCTAACTAACCCTCCTACGTGCTACCCGCGCCTCCTACGGCGCACGTAAGTGACTATAGGGGGGTGGGTCCCCCCTAAGTGGCCGCCGGCCTCACGTGGATGCGGGTCCAAGTCCGCATCAATACCCCCTCCTAAAAGAGCCACCTTGTCCTCAAGGTGGAAGTGTGGAAAACTGCTCCTGGATCACTCGATAGGCCTCCCATGTAGCATCGCAGTCTGGTAGCCCCGCCCAGTGTATCAGCACCTCCCTCTGCCCCACGCGGTCCCTGTCGAACAGCTCGAACCTCCAGTGGCTCCAGCATCACCTCCATCTCCTCAGTAAGTGTAGGTGGTAGGGTAGAGGACACCGTATGCTCCCCGATGGCTCGCCGAAGCTGCGATACATGAAAAACCGGGTGTATCGTCGCAGTCGATGGCAACCTCAACCTGTAAGCCACCTGGCCAATCTTGGCCGCAATCTCAAAAGGCCCATAGAATCTCGCTGATAGCTTCTCGTTCCGCCTCCTCGCTAACGATCTCTGTCGGTAAGGCCTCAGCTTCAGATAGACCATATCACCCTCCTGGAAGTGCACATCCCGCCGATGCCCATCCGCCCTAGCCTTCATCACCTGCTGAGCTCGCAGCAAATGCTTCTTCAGCTCCTCCAGAATGCTCTCCCGTTCCCTCATATAGTCCTCTACCTGGGAGACTGGTGTCTGTCGTTCCCCAAACCGCAGTAGCTCTGGTGGATCCCTGCCATATAATACCCGAAAGGGGGTCGTACCTGCCGCTGAATGGTACGAAGTATTGTACCAATACTCCGCCCAGGCTAACCACCGATACCACTGTCGAGGTGTCTCCGACGCGAAGCACCGCAAATATGTCTCGATGCTGCGGTTTACTACCTCCGTCTGCCCGTCGGTCTGTGGGTGATAGGCGGTACTCCTCTTCAGCACAGTACCCTGGACACGAAATATCTCCCGCCAAAACCCACTCAGGAAAACCTGATCTCTGTCTGTGACGATGGAGGCTGGAATCCCATGTAACCGGATAACTTCCCTGGTGAAGGCTGCAGCCACTGAAACAGCCGTGTACGGATGTTTCAGCGGTATAAAATGGGCGTACTTGCTCAGCCTATCCACCACCACAAAAATCACGGAGTACCCCTCCGACCTGGGTAGCCCGTCTATGAAATCCATCGTCACCTCCTCCCAGACCCGCTCAGGAAGTGCTAAGGGCTGCAAAAGTCCGGCTGGCGCCATGGCCATGTACTTGTGACGCTGGCAGACGTCACAAGCAGCAACCAAATGGGCTATGGCTCTCCTCATACCAGGCCAGTAAACCTCCCGGGACATTCTCATATATGTCTGCTGCACCCCGGAATGTCCCCCCCACCACCGAACTGTGGAACTCCTGAAATAAGGCGGGTATGAAGATGGACGTCCGCGGCAATACTAGCCGCCCCTGGTATAATAGTCTCCGCCCCTCTAGCGAGTAACCCTGCGGCGCCTCTCCGCCTCCCTGCAACTGCTCACGGATCAGTCTCAACTCTGGATCGGCCTCGGCCTCCTGCAACATGGGCTCGCCATCTATCCCATACCGGCAACGAGAGTGCTCTCAAGTGCACCCCCTCCTCTCTGCGTGATAAGGCGTCTGCCGCCTTATTTTCCAGCCCCGGCCTGTACTCAATGACGAACCTGTACCCTACCAGCTTGGATAGCCAGCGCTGGTGCTCCTCTGTCACCAACCTCTGCTCCAATAAATACTTCAGACTGCGCTGGTCGGCTCCTAACCACGAACTCCCTGCCCATCAGATACGGCCGCCACTTCTGGATCGCGAGCACAATAGCCATCAGCTCCCTCTCGTAGACAGACTTCAGCCGTGCTCTAGCGGAAAGCACCTGGCTGAAGTAGGCTATCGGCCTCCCTAGCTGCATAAGGACCGCCCCCAATCCTACTCCTGACGCGTCAGTCTCCACCACGAATGTGATGCTGAAGTCGGGCAACGCCAAGACTGGTGCTCGTGGTCATCGCCTCCTTCAAGGCCTCAAAGGCCTTGGCCGCTGCCTCTCCCCACTGGAACCCATCCTTCTTCAGCTGATCTGTCAGTGGCCCTGCAATGGTGCTGTACCCCCTCACGAATTTCCGGTAGTAACCTGTCAGCCCGAGAAATCCCCGTAGTGCCCTCAGAGTGGTGGGTACCGGCCAGTCTAACATCGCCTCTATCTTCGCCCGATCTGCTGCCACCCCGGCGGCGGACACCACATGTCCCAAGTACTCTATCTGCCTCTGACCGAAACTGCACTTCTTTCGGTTGGCATACAGCTGATGCCTCAGTAACTCTCGGAACACCACCTCCAAATGGCCTACGTGCTCTCCCATAGTCCGGCTGTAGACCAGGATGTCGTCGAAGAAGACGAGTATGAATCTCCTCAGGAATGGCCGGAAAACGTCGTTCATCAACGCCTGGAATGTAGAAGGAGCATTCGTCAAGCCAAACGGCATGACGAGAAACTCATAGTGGCCCTCGTGGGTACGAAATGCTGTCTTCGGCACATCCTCTGGCCTCATCAGGATCTGGTGATACCCCGCCTTCAGATCAATCTTGGAGAACACCACTGCACCATGCAACTCATCTAGCAGCTCGTCTATGACAGGGATAGGAAACCTGTCAGCCACTGTCTCCTTGTTCAGAGCCCGGTAATCTACACAGAAACGCCAACTCCCGTCCTTCTTTTTCACCAGAAGGACCGGGCTCGAAAATGGGCTAACGCTGGGCTGTATCACCCCCGCCTGTAACATCTCCCCGACCATCCGCTCAATCTCATCCTTCTGCACGTGGGGGTAGCGGTAAGGACGCACACTCACCGGTGCTGCGCCCCTCCCTCAGGACTATCGCATGCTCGTGCCCCCCTCTCTGGTGGTAGCCCCTGTGGGTCCTGGAAGACCTCCTGGTACTGCCCCAACACCTGCTCCACCTCCTCTGGAACCCCTGCCTGCGGCTCCTGCTCTGCCCCTGCTAAACGGCACTCCACCAAGTACCCCTCCCCCTCTCTCCGTAAGGCTCGAGTGATGGCCTTGAAGGCCACCATCGATAAGCATAGGGTCGGGTCCCCAGTGAGCACCACTGTCCGCTCCCCTTCCTCGAACTCCATCCTGAGTCGTTTCCAGTTCACCCGCATATCCCCCAGCTTCTTCAGCCACTGCACGCCTAGGATGATGTCAACATTGCCCAACTCAAGGGGTAGGAAATCCTCCATGATCTGTACTCCCTGCAAGGTCAGGCACAGACCCTTGCAGAGCCCCTTGCTCTCCTCCATCTTCCCTGTCCCCAGCAGCACGGTAAACTTCTCCTGCGTGCTCAACTGCAGCTCATGTCTCTCCACTATCCGGCTGGAGATGAAATTGTGGGTGGCCCCACTGTCGATCAACACCGTCACCCGCCGCGTCCCCTAGCTGCCCCGTCAACTTCATGGTGTGGTTCGGAGTGAACCCCACCACAGAGTTTAGGGACACCTCAGCGAAGTCTAGGTGAGACTTCTCCTCCTCCACTGGTACCTCCTGCTCCACCTCGAACTCCTCCTCATCAGCTCCGTACCCCCTCCTCGTCCGGTACCATAGTGATCTGAAGCAGGCGACTAGCACATCGATGTCCAGGGGTGAACTTCTCGTCGCAACGGAAGCACAACCCCTTGGCACGCTTCTCCCTCACCTCCGCCTCTGTCATCCGTCGCCCCAGAGTCGCAGGTCGACTCTCTGCCCTAGCCTCTGGCGCGGCTGTGGGTGCTCTCGGTGCTGCCGCTGCGGGGGTGGGACGGGTCCCCTGGGTCCCCCAAGCTCCCCGTATCCTCCTCTCCTCCGCATGCTTCTCCTCCGCCTTGTGGGCCAGGCGAAGGACATCCTCCAATGTCCCCCGGACTCTGCATCCTCAGCTCTGCTCGGATAGAGGGCTTCAACCCCCTCATGAAATTCCCGATCATCACCTCGTCAGTCACCCCCCTTCACCCTACTGTTCAACATCTCGAATCTCTCCACATAATCCCTGACCGTCCCCTCCTGCCTCAAAGCAGATAAACTGCTCGTAGAAATCTCCTCCCGGGGTATCCTGGAACCGGTCTAGTATCAGCGCGGAGAGCTCCTCCCAAGTGCGAAAGGGTGTCCGTGCCGCCTTCCACCTGTACCACGCCAACGCCTTCCCCTCGAAGTAGATCCCTATGGCTCTCAGGACCTCCTCCTCCGTCAGTCTCATCACCTGGAAGTACCGCTCCGCCCGGTAGATCCATCCATCTGGGTCTGTGCCGTCAAAAATCGGCATCTTCAGCTTCATGAGGCGGCGGTCTGCATTAATGTCTCCCTGTGGACCCCCATCTCTACCGCGGTCTCCCCCCACGGCCGAATCCTCCGCCGACTGCCTCAACGGGTCCTCCTCCGTCAGCCCCGTACAGCTCCTCAGGCCACCCGGGTCGCTCCCACACCTCGGGCTGGTAATGATACCCCGGAAACTCCTGCTGTCGCGCCATCATGGGTCCTCCGGCTCCTCTGGGCTGCTGTACCGGCGCTGTCCGTCCTCCAAAGTAGCCCCCCGGGCCCTGTCCCCCGCTCCGGAAAGCCATCAAATGCCTGTCTGGGGTCCACCTGTGGTCTCGGTACCTGTGGGTGAGCCTCCGGTCTCCAGAATTGGGCTGCTGGAGCCCCAATCATCGTGTCACGGGCCCATCCACCTCCATCTGACCCCCATGGGCCCGTCTGCGCTACCGGGGGCCCTCGGAAAGTAGTTGGCGTCGACGCGGGCCCCCAGGGGGCCGCCTGCACCTCGGCGGGCCCCCAGAATTGGGCTGCAGGCCGGATTGGCGCTGCTGGGGCAGCGGCAGGCCTGAATGGGCCTGCCGATGCCGCAGCAGGCCCGTCCGGGCCTGCAGCTGCTGCGGCAGGCCCACTGGGCCCTGCCGCAGCTGCGGCAGGCCCAGTTGGGCCTGTCGCGGGCTGCGCAGGCCCAACAGGGCCTGCCTCACTTGCCGCAGGTCCTGAGGGACCTGCGGTAGTGGCCGCAGGCCCTGAGGGCCCTGCCGGCCCATCCGCAGGCCCAGGAGGGCCTGCCGGCCCAAATTCCTGCTGGCCGGCCCTCCTAGGGTTTTGGGGGGTTGTGTTTCGCTCCCAAATTGTTGCCGTAGCCGTCATCCCCTCCGGTTGCTCCCAAATCGCTGATTCAAGGGTAGAATCTCCTTGATTTTCTCCCCCTTGAATCCCTTTGCCCCGATCTCTTCCTCTCTCCATCGTGAGGGCTTGGAGCATAGCCTTTATCTCTGGAATTGACGAAGTAGCCTCCCTCAAAATTTTCAGATCTGAAGTTGCCCCTTTCAGATCTAAAGTTGCCTCCTTTAGCCCTTGGATGTCGCGTCCCGCTTGCGCGGCATCCCCTCCTCATCGCCCGAAGTTCGACTTGGATGTCCTCCTGTGAATGCGCATGGTCCCTTGAGGGATTCCCCTAGGGTTTTCTTCAACCCCTCGATCTCCCGGTTGAATTCTTCCCGAAGCCCTTGTACCTTCTCATCCACGCCATCCGCCTTTGACCTCGTGCTCGTCGCCATTGGATCTCAACGCTCTGATACCAATTTGATACGATTTGGATCGTATCAATGGAAAATCAGCGAACAAAAGGGATAAAAATTGGAAAAGATTGGATTTTTATTGGTTTTTTTGAGAAGAAACAACTACTAATAGCAAGATAACTTGAGCCCTTTCGAGAGGAACTCGCTCTCCTAACTTTGATGAACGGATCAAAGTCTAAATCCCTCACAAAAGACACTTACAATGTTTCTCACACAATAAGCATAAAATAAAACAAAGACGGCTAGCCCTAATTTATAGAAAAGTGGGGAATTACTAATCTAGTCTAAAATGACTAGAATACCCCTAACTAACCCTCCTACGTGCTACCGCGCCTCCTACGGCGCACGTAAGTGACTATAGGGGGGTGGGTCCCCCCTAAGTGGCCGCCGGCCTCACGTGGATGCGGGTCCAAGGGTTTTGCCCCAAGGCCTCAATATCAATTTTATTTATGGTAATGCATTGGTTGTAGTTTTAAAAGAAGTTTACAACTTGCAGAGCCAAGGCTCAAATTGCTGCTAATTTAAAGGGAATAAAAGGTGCCAATGGATGAACTAGCTCTTAGATATATGACATTGTATTATGCATATTATGTATTATGTATTTTTGGTATATATATGTATATATTTGAGAATAATGGGAACATATGACGTATGTGGTTAAGCCACATATGCATCGCGGAAAGCCACAGTCCCCCGTTTTTTTGGATGATCACAACTGTTTCTTTTGTTCTTTATGTTCAAAAAAAATCAAAACACCAAATTTTAGGTGAACCCACGATGTTTTGCTTATTCATCCATTCATCGTAAGTAAATTTAATGGTGTCATGAGAATAGAACTTTTATGACGGGCGGATGAATGGACAAAACCTCTTGGGTTCACCTAATATTTGGTGTTTTGGGGGTTTAGAATATGAAGATCAAAATGAATGGCTCTAATTGCCCAAAAAAATAGGAAGGTGGACTTTTTGAGGTTGCATATGTGGTTTAGCCATGTATGTTATATGTTTTCCAATATATATATATATATATATATATATATATATATATATATATATATATATATATATAAGGTAATCAGCCCTTTTTTTGCTCCGGCGATTTTGGTTGCCCTCCGGCGATTTGTGTATCCCTCGGCATTTCTTGCCGTGACTGGCAGCTGGGGCTCCGGCCCCAAGCCTCGCTCACCCTGCTGAGTTCTCACGGCCCCCATGGCGTCTTCTTCCTCCATTGCGGCACCCAACCCAACTCCCATCACCCAGCGTGCTTCATCCTCTGGAGATGCGTCGTTCCAGAGCCACCAGTTCCCGGCAACGTCCGCTTCCTCCTTCATCCCAGTGGTCAAATCAGCGAACGGCGATGACCCCTCTAACCCGTGGACTGCTGTTGCTAGCCGTCGCCGCAAGTATCAACATGACAGACGCCCCTTGGATGTCGACCACCGCCAACGGCGGGATGGTGGTCGAACCCTGGCCCGTTCTAGGGGTGGACGGCGGGTTGGTCACCCCCCTGAGCCTCTGGGTGGTGGCGCATCCCGATTGCCCTCTTCCGCCAATGCTAACACCGACGTCCGCCAGGTGTTTGATGTATTGCCTCAAAGAGCTGCTCCCCAGGCTCCTCGCTCGTCGTACGTGACATCCACTTCCTTCAGCTCTATCTGCGCCCCCCGCGCCGTCCCAAATTGTGAGCTGGCGTTCTCTCCTCCATCCTTGGTCGATGGTGGCTTTGTTGCTGACATTTCGCCCGTAGATATCTCGCAGGCGGCTGGGCGCTGGGCACACACTTTGGTTGGTTACTTTGTGGGCCAGAGGCCATTCTACGGTCAGCTCACGTCCTGGGCGTGACGGGCGTGGAAAACTAAGGGTGAGGTCCATATTCACTCGCGGGAAAACGGCTTCTTCTTCTTCAAGTTTACCATTGGCGATGACTGTGACTCAATCATCAATGGCGGCCCTTGGCTTCTGGACGGTCGCCTTCTCGTTCTTAGGCGTTGGGCCCCCGATATCGGTCTTGATAGGGACTTGCTCTCCTCAGTGCCAATTTGGATTCGATTCCCGCATCTACCGATCCAATTTTGGTCGCCCGTCATCCTCGGGAAGCTCGCTAGCATTTTGGGGCGGCCTTTATTCTCCGACGCTCCGACTGCACATGCCTCCCGGCTGTCCTTCGCTCGGTGCTTTATTGAGATGGACGCTTTATCGCCTTTCCCGTCCTCCATTTCGGCACGTCTAGCTGACGGGTCCATCGTCCCAGTTGCCGTCGAATACGAGAAAATTCCGCCCCTGTGTACCCATTGTCGATGCTTTGGACACGATCTCTCCCAATGTGAGTCCCCTTCACGACTTGTTGTGCCTCCGCAGCCGGTTGACTCCTGCCCGTCTGTTGCTAACTGTTCCGCTGGAGCTACCATGTCGGCCTGCTGCACTGTGACCGACCCTCCTACATTTCAAAGTCCCGCTCAGTCTGCATCGGTTCAAAATCCTGCTCAGTCTGCATCGGTGCCTTCTCCTGGCGTGCATCCCTCTATTCTTGTTGGGCAGCTGCTGCCGCATTCAATCTTAGCAGATCGGTCCTCCCCTTGCGCTGGTGCGCAGCCCACCGCTCTGGGTATACATCCTCTCCTCTCGAAGCTTGGTGTGCAGACCCTCACCGATGCGGTGCTCCCTACGGAAGTCGGTGCCCTCTCTACCCATACTGTGAAGTGCGGCCCCCTAATGGCCGCCCAGCAACGGTCTCCTCCGGCCCAGGCCGTGCACCCCCCCTTGCGACCTGCCTCCACCCCCGCGGTGAGCAACTCCCATTCCCCTGTGGTAACTTCATCTCGGTCTTCTCCGGCCCAGGCCGTGCACCCCCCCTCGATGCCTGCCCTCACACCCGCGTTGAGCAGCTCCCCCTCCCCTGTGGTAATTTCACCTCGGCCGCCTGCCACTGCGGGGAGCATCGACTGCTTGTTGCCGGCGGCTGCAGCTCCCGCAAACTGTCACGATGTGGCTTCATCTGTGTGTGGGGCTGCCTCCACGGCCTTGGCCACTGCCGCTGGGAAATTTAGACCCTCTCATGCTGTTGGACTTGGTGAGGACCTCCTGTGTAATTTTGCTGAAGAGACTGTTGTTGGCTTGGGTGGATTACGGGATAGTTCAATCCCCATGGAGGAGCTGGCTGACCGCGATTTTGACAGCAATTTCCCTGTGTTGAGCCCGCCCCGTGCTTCTCGCCCCAGTCCAACCTCCCTACCACCAAAACCGTGTCCTCATCCCGCCACTATCCCTAACCCCGCCTATGCCCAACCAACTAAGAAACCCTTGTCCCATTCCACTAAACCAGCTAAAAGCGGGCCGGCTCCTCCCCGTGCGCAAACAAGGAGCCAACACCCCATCCCCTGACTATGTCTATTCTTGCCTGGAATGTGCGAGGCCTTAATGCATCTTCTCGCCGGAGGGATGTCCGGCACCACATCGGCAAATTTAATGCCTCATTGGTGGGCTTATTGGAGACAAAGATCCGAGATCCGCTGGGTGATATTATCCCCTCGTGTTGTCCCAAGGGGTGGGTCTCTTTTCACAACTATGCGCATGCCCCTAAAGGGCGTATTTGGGTGGTGGCTGACCCGCGGGTGTGGGACTGTACGGTCATCTCTTCCTTTGCGCAACATGTCACCCTTGGTTGTGTTAACAGTGGTGGATTTCCGGTCTACATTTCCTTTGTTTACGCATCAAATTTGGCGTCCGCCAGGCTTCGACTATGGGACTCTATTCGCGCCGACTACACTCTGGTGGCTGGTAAGGCTTGTGCGGTGCTGGGTGACTTCAATGTCACTAGGTTTATTGAGGAGAAGGTGGGGGGAGGAGCCTCACCCCGGACTTGTTGGCGGATTTCAATCTCTGCATTACTGACTGCGGGTTGGATGACATTCGCTCCATCGGTGATAAGCTGAGCTGGAGCAATTGCGCTTTGGGGATGCTCGGATCTCTTGTAGGCTTGATCGGGATCTTGTTAGTCCCGAGTGGCTAGAGGCCCTTCTTGATGCTTATGCCGCCTATCTTCCTCCGGCCACTAGCGACCATTCTCCTCTTCTTATTCAGGTAATCCCTCCCCCTAACTCGGGCCCCAAACCCTTCAGATTCTTTGGTCACTATCTCCAGGTACCTGGATTCTACGCCCTTCTTTTATCCGTCTGGAGAGGTCATTACTCTGGCTCGCCCATGCTCAGACTCGTCACCAAGCTCAGGGCCCTCAAGGCGGCTATCCGTGCATGGCCCCTCGCCCGGAGGCCCTTCCCCCCTTCCGTGTCTATCAGGAGTGAGATCTCTGCTATCCGTGATGACTCCGGTTTCCACTTGTGCCTGGATCTCATGCGCCAGGAGCGCTCCCTCCGCCACCTACTTGCTTCTAGCCTGGCTTGTGAGGAGAGTCAGGCTAGACAGAAGAGCCGCCAGTCTTGGCTCTCCCAGGGTGACCGGAACACCAGGTTTTTCTATGTTGCGACAAAGGACCGGGCAGCTGGTAACAGTCTCCTGCACTTGATTGGGCCGGGTGGGGACCCTGCCGCCAAGTTAGACTCTCTTCGGGCTGATGCGGTAGACTTCTACACCTCTCTTTTCCACCAGGACTCGTACCCCACTACCTTCCCTGATATCACCCCCAAGCACATCCTCTCCCCGGGCTCTTATGACTGGATCTGTGGCCTGTTGTGGACCAGGAAATTAAGGAGGCCCTCTTCTCTTTGGACAAGGACAAATCACCCGGGCCTGATGGTTTTCCTCCTCTCTTCTTCCAGGAGATGTGGGGAATTGTTTGTAGTGATGTCCTTTATGCGGTGCGTTCTTTCTTTTTGTCTGGATGTATTCTCAAGCAGATTAATTATACGTTCCTTACTCTGATCCCTAAGAATTCGTCGGCATCCTCCTTGGGTGACTACAGGCCTATTTCTTGCTGCAATGTCATTTACAAGATCATCTCCAAGGTTCTTAGTAGGAGGATGGCCGCTGTCATTCCCGGCCTTATCTCCTGGAACCAGTCAGCTTTCATCAAAGGGCGCCTGATCTCTGATTCCTCTCTTCTTGCACATGAGCTCATCAGGGACTACTCTGCTTCGTTGGGGGCCAGGGCCTGTATCCAGCTGGACCTTCGCAAGGCTTTTGATAGTGTCAACCGTGAGTTTCTCTACTACTTCATGGGTCGCCTTGGATTCCCTCCCACCTTCATTCACTGGGTCAAGACGTGCGTGGACTCTCCTTCGTTTTCCGTCCTCGTCAATGGGTCGCCTGCTGGCTTCTTCGGGAGCAACAGAGGGGTCCGTCAGGGCGACCCCATGTCCCCCTTCCTTTTTGTGATGGTTATGGAGGCCTTTACTCTCTTGATGGACACTGCTTCTAACTCTGGTGTCATTCGCCCCCCCAAGAGAGGGGTGCTGGGGGTTCCGTCTCACCTGCTCTTTGCCGACGACATGCTTGTGTTTTGCAGGGCGGATGTGCCCTCCTTTGCGGGCCTTGGCCATCTTCTGGATTCGTTCCACCTTTTGACGGGCCTGGAGGTAAATAAAGGTAAGGGCAAGCTGATGCTCAGCAAGGGGTGTAACATTGGCAGCGAGCTTTCCCTCCTCCTTGGCATCCCCGTTGAGGACCCTCCCGTCAAGTACTTGGGGCTCCCCCTCTCTTCCACCTATCCTGCTGCCAAGCTTTTCTCTAGCCTCGTTGATAAATGTAGGGCCAAGGTCTCTTGCTGGTCTTCCAGGCTTCTGTCCACAGCGGGGCGTATTGAGCTGGTGCGCACTGTCATTCATGGATTCGTCTCTTATTGGATTCAATCTTACCGCATTCCTATCTCTGTCCTAGACGGGATTGACCGCCTGTGTCGAGACTTTATTTGGGGGTCGAAACTCCATCTTTAGCGGTGGGAGGACATGTGTCTCCCGAGGTCGGAAGGGGGGATTGGCCTTCGTTGCCTGCGTGAGGTGGGTGTTGCCGCCAGGGCGAAGCTCCTCTAGAGACTACTGCACTCCTCCCCTTGGGCTTCTGACCGGCGCCCCGTTTACGGTTTGGGCGCGGTGTCGTTTTACCGCAAGTGCACGGTTAGTGTAGGGTGCGGGTTTATCGAACACAGGGAGGTGGATGGCTTGAGTGGCTACTAGCCTCGCCTAGGTTGTGTGCTAGCTACGCGGATGATATGGGGGAAGTGTAGAAATGAAAGAAAGAAATGAAAATGACACAAAATGAATCCCCGCTAACACGGGCTAGAGCACTCATGACACTTGGCATTTGACTTGACCCAGGGTGAGACATTGCCCCAAAAGGTGGTACCTAGCGTCCATGGCCCGATATTCCGGTCGGTACCAAGCACGCTAGGCCTACCCGGTTCCGGACGGTGGGCATTCCCATGTCCATTAACACCTTCCGCAACCGGGAGCATTAAGGCCACAATGATATCTCCCAACGTCTCGTCCTGCCGCTCCCGCGTGCTAGGATTTGGCGTCTACGCTAAAGGCGTGAGCTATGGCTAGGGAGTCAACCGCCAAGTTTATTCCTCCTTGGCCCGACGGTCAAAGGCGGTCTTTTTCCCGCCGATGACAATGAAACGCCCCGCGTAACCGTTAGATTCCTACTCCCTATAGATTTCCTAACCCTATGGACGCATCAGGAAGAGCACCCGAAGGGGTTTCCACCAAAATCCCAGATTTGGAAACTACTCACAAAAATTCATGAAAAAGCAATCTAAATGAAATTTAACCGTTGAAATCATAATCGGACAATTGCAATGCGGAAGTAAAGGAGTAATAAAGACAATACTAAAATTTTAGAAAGATCTGAAAACTTACAAAAGAGTAATAATTACAGCCGTCACAAGGAAATAAAACAGTAGAAAAACAGCAACTCCCGTTTCTGGAACCCTAGGGGCTCTATATATAGGCCGTCGCATCAACCGATCGGTTGACAAGTCAACCGATCGGTTGATCCGTTACAAATAAATATCAGAAAACGGCGAGTTTTCACCCGATCACATGAACCGATCGGGTGAGTTCTTGAGCGACCGGTTGGATCTTGGAGCGGTCGGGTGAATCGGCCGGTTCGACGTCCGTGTCTTCAGCTCATCTTTCTCAGCTACAGATGAACCGATCGGGTGAGAGTCACCCGATCGGTTGGCGCTTTGCTTCGAGAAAACAGAGAATAGCCCCCGCTGAACCGGTCTGTGAACCGGTCGGGTGACTTCGTTGTGAGCTGCGGCGGAGACCGGTTGGTGCACGCGTGCATCACCCGATCGGTTGGAGATGACCAACCGACCGGGTGAGGGGCTGAAAGATGAATACTTCGCCGTTTGACCCCCTGGATTACGCGTGACTTCTTCCGTTGCTCCGGGGACTTGGGATATCATCGTAAAACGTCCCCTACGTGGTCGAACTCCTGCAATCATGGACAAACAAAGAAAAGTGAAAGAAAACGGAAAAATATACGAAAACGAATAAGAGACGGCGGAAAAAACGGAGAAACACAAAAGAAAACGTGCGTGAATATATAAAATATAAGCGCACGTCAAAATCCCCCAAGCTGAACTCTTCCTCGTCCTCGAGGAAGACGAGTGAGAGTAGGAGCTCGGAAGGGGAAAATAGAGAGGAAGAAAGAAAAAGAAAACTCTAAGCACTAGATCGCCCATCAGAGCCAACAAAATCAAAAACCACTCACCTAGCAAGCAAACGCCAAATCACACCACTAAACCTAGGAAAGCGAGTTCAAATAAGTGTCGTGGGTCCACGCAGTGAAGCGCGAGTGAGCGTGTTCGTGTGCCAGCAAATGGTGATGCTTTCTGTGATGTGCTACGAGGCTCGATATACACAAATCCAAGATATGACCCAAATATCGAATCGAATTGAATTAAGCGGCGAATATAAGTTCAAGCATGCATGAGAATAGAGAGAATAGAAGCGTATCATGCATCGGGGACTCCACAACTAGGGTTAAGGAAATCACGCCACTATAGCCTAGATACTAGCTAAAAGGTTCCCAAGCCAAGTGTTTTCGATAACGACGGGGGTTGAGATGATGTGGAGAAGAACACTCGGTGCAAATTCTCGCCTTCCCTTTATTCTTGGCAAGTATGAAAATATTCACACGGGAATTTTTTTTTGGGTTTTGGGTATTTGCATATTTTTTTGGCTTTTTGGCTATACAATCTTTTTCTTTTCTTTTCTTTTTGGGTTTTTCTTTTCTTTTCTCCTTTTTTTTGGATTTTTGGGATATTGGCTATACACACGTGTACTCTCCCAAGTGGGAGAACGGTACACGACGAGGGGATTTGCACCAAGTAAAACAAAAAAGAAGTCGAAATCTAAACACTCGGGCAAAGGAGACTATTGTTGCTAAATAGAGCTTATGCTAAATGGGGTATCCTAGTCCTTAGTTGTGGAATCCCGACGCATGCGAATTGAAGTATACGATATAAATAGCATGCATATAGAAGCAGACATTAGAAGCAAACCGCATATTCAAATCGGAGCATGACAATCTAGGGGTCATTCCTGAACCGGTATATAAAGTAAAACCACAAAGCAGAAGCGCACCAAATGCTAGTCACGACACACGACTCACAAAAAGCTAAGTGGACCCACGATGCGTGAAATGCAAGAGGACTCGAAATCCTAGGGTTAGTGAGTGTGATTATCGATGCAATGCTAGGTGTGTGTGACTTTGTGGCGATACATCATAGGATTCATTTCTAGGAGAAAGAGCTAAAGAAAGAAGGAAAAAGAAAAAAAGAAAAACACGATGGAAAACGACTCAAATAACGTAGAAAAACAACACAAATGACGCACGAAGTGCGACTTCCCCAAGCTGAAACTTGCATTGCCCTCAATGCAATAAGAGTGAGTACGGGAGGGCAATGAAAATGGGGGGGATACGCACAGACACGAAAAGAAATGAAAACGAGGAAAACACATAGATAAAACTGAAAAAGAAAGAAAAAACAAGATCGAGATCAAACAAAACGAAAAATAAAAATAAAAATAAAATAAAATCACACGACACGACACTCAAAAAGTGAAAAGCAGGCACACACAAAAATGAGAAAAACAAACAAGACACGACAGCACACCAAAGTAGACTTCCCCCAAGCTAGACTAGAAAGTGCTAGCGAAATGATATGATCAATGAAATCCAGATATGAGCAAGGGGGGAGTCAAAAACAAAAGGGGGTGAATCTAGAAAACAACACGTAAATAGACCCCTCCCTCCGACAGAGACAAAGCGGGGCCCCGAAAAGACAGATGGGCACAAAAATGGGGGGGGGGGGGCAAAAGCGGGAGAGAAAAATCAAGCAGGGGCACCACCCTCTGGGGGTGGTGACGGGGGCCTGCGCTGGGGACCAGGGGTCGTGGGGGGTGGAATGTGGAGCTCGGAGACGTCGGGTGGGTCTTCGCGGATGTGGCGAACGAAGCTTTGAAGGAAGGGGAGGTCACGGTCGACGGATTCCTGGGTTATCCGACCACCCTGACCAGCAAGGAGGACCAT
The DNA here is from genome assembly GCA_030789695.1 of Scilla litardierei. Classification (NCBI taxonomy): domain Eukaryota; kingdom Viridiplantae; phylum Streptophyta; class Magnoliopsida; order Asparagales; family Asparagaceae; genus Scilla; species Scilla litardierei. The sequence goes on from CM061137.1 coordinate 18,545,631, forward strand.
GGCCGTGAATCGGTCGGCATGGTCATCGGATTGGAATTGCATCTCATATTCGGGATCGTAACCGGGAGGTGGGGAAGTGGTGCGTGGTGTGGTGGATGGGTTAGAGGTGGTGGGCTGTGTGCGACGGGTACGACGGGTGGGCCTAGGGTTCGAAGAGCTAGCGTCGGTGGGTTTAATACGGCGGGGAGGCATTGTGTAGGTGTTGTTTGTGCGCGTAGGTGTGTGAAAGTACAACGAATTCAACACAAACACAAAATACGACCAACAAGCAAACAGAATATTTGGGAAAAGATTAAAATTAAGTAAAGGTGCGAGTTTACCCAAAATGAGATGAAGATAGTTGCTCGTGGATGCCCCGATGCTGCTCGATTGGAGCACGATGTGGAGCCGCAGCGATCTCTTCAACAAGATCCGAAGCGGGGGGGGGGAATGGGGGAAATCTAGGGTTTGTGTGTAGGGAGATGACGGGGGAATGGAGAGAAATGATGGTGGATGGGTAGGGAAATGGTTGGAGAAGAAGATCGAGGCTGATCTTGGGGAAGAAAGCAGGAAGGCGCACGACGGGAGACGAAACGGCAGAGGTTCGGGCGATTGGGCGAGGGAGAAAACGAACGGGTGTCGGGGGTGGTTATATAGGGTTTTAAGTCGAACCGATCGGGTGACTTGTCACCCGATCGGTTGACTGTTAGGTCGAAAATCTTGCCGAAGAAATGCTACAGGCGAAACGATCGGGTGACTTTTCAACCGATCGGTTGGCCGCTCCACACAATTTCCCGAGAACTTAGGGCTGCTCACCCGGTCGCGTCAACCGATCGTGCTAGAACTCAACCGATCGGTTGATATTCCCCAAGATTTCCCGAGAGTTCTCCCCAGCTTGCCCGGTCTGCCACCCGGTCTCTTAATTACTCAACCGATCGGTTCATTCGGGGACGGATCTCGGCATGTATCTGATACATCCCAACCGACCGGGCGAGTTGTCACCCGATCGGTTGGGGCCTGTTTCCTGCAAAAACCAAGAAATTTGCTTAAGTCCCCGAACGGATGTTCTCGCGGCTGATTTTATTTATAAAAATAGATAAAATAAAGTAAAAAAATAACGCTAAAAAGTGGGAAGAAGTTTAGAACATGGGTTGCCTCCCATGAAGCGCACTTGTTTAACGTCGTTGGCTCGACGCCCGCAAGAGATGCTCATGGTGGCTGATACGGGTGATGCCCAAACTTCGGCATCTCTTTCTCGCTGGAGCTGAAGGCGCTTGGAGTAGTCAGCGGCTGGAAAAATACTTGCTCGACTACCCTCCCTTTGTTCTTGGGATCCGGGGGCTTTTCCTTGGTGTTGGCGCTTCCCGCCATCTTCTTCAGGATCCGGACCTCGTCTTTAGTGAGGTCCGTGAGCTCTTTCCCCGTTCTCCTCACAGGAGGAAACTTGGGGAACCCGGGAGGGGTCGTTCTCGCTGCACTCGGTCTTCCAGCAGCTTCTTTGTCTTCGGGGCCTTCTTCATCTTCAGAATTCCCCAAGTCATCGGGGGGGGGGGGGTTTCTCAGGAGAATCTCCCAGGAGCTCTCCTCTACAGCCTTTTCTTCTTCTATCTCAAGCAAATTACACCGGAGGTCATCAGGAGGGTCGGGGTGCTTCATGGATAGTCCCAGGTCAAACTCAACTTTCTCTCCGCTGACGTTCAAGGAGAGTTTTCCGTTCTTCACATCTATAAGAACGCCAGCAGTGGCCATGAAAGGCCGTCCCAGGATAATGGGGGTGTGTGCGTCTTCGGGCATGTCCATGACTACAAAGTCCACAGGCACATGCACCCCTCTCACATTCACGGGGAGATCATCGACAATTCCCACCGGATATTTGACCGACCGGTCAGCTAGTTGTAGGGTCATCCCGGTGGGCTCAAAATCACCCATTCCTATTCTCCTGTACATCGACAAGGGCATCAAGCTAACACTCGCTCCTAGATCGACGAGTGCACGATTAATCTTCACAGCCCCGATCGTGCAAGGAATAGAGAAGCTCCCCGGGTCCTTGAGCTTCGGCGGGTTATCCCTCTGGATAAGAGCGCTACATTCCGCCGTCAGCACCACTTTCTCTTTTCTTGACCCTTTGGTCACCAAATCTTTCAAGAATTTTGCATAGGAGGGGATTGTCTCGATTGCCTCCAAGAAGGGGATTTGCAGGCTTAGGTCCTTGACCATGGCGAAGAACTTCCCATATTTCTCATCAATTTTCGCCTGGGCCAACCGTTGTGGAAATGGCACAACGGGTTTATACACTCTTGGGCTCTCTTCCTCCTTCTTCTTCTCTTCTTCAGACACTCCCTCCGGAGTCACGGGATTTGATGACGAAGCACCGGTGTCATTTAATTTTTCAGTCGGTCTCTCAACGACCAATGGTGCTTCCGGGTTGCTAGGGGGCACTCTAGTAGGAATTTGTGTCCCGCTTCTCAGAACGATAGCGGACACATTCGCGTGCTCGTGCACGAGTGCCGATGTTTGTGTTGCTCCCCTCGGGTTCACCTCCGGTTGTGGCGGCAATTGGTTTTGTGACCTAGCAAGGTTCGCCACCTGTAACCCCAGCTGGGTTACTTGGTCCGTGAGGGTCCGCTGGCCCATTTCCATCTTTTGGTTGAATCTCTCCTGGTTGGTAATATATTGAGTCAAGAGAGACTCAGCCGGAGAGACGGCCCTCTGTTGGCCATACTGCTGCTGCTGCTGCTGGAACGGTTGCTGATTCCTGGGGACGTAGGATTGTTGCTGAGGTTGCTGCTGAAACGGTTGCAGCTGACCCTGATTCTGCGGTGGTCTAGCCGGCTGATAAATTTGTTGCTGCGGCTGCTGAGGCGGCGAGGGCTGAAATGGTGGCCGGTAACTGAAATTCGGGTGGTTCCGGTTGTTGGGAGAGTAGGCCGGGTTGGAATTTGTCCTTGGCGGATATGGCGCATTCCCCGTGGGGTTGTAAAATAGTGCGCTCGCCTGATCCAACGGTGGTGAGATGTCACCACTGTCGAATTCCCCAAGGAATTCGGACTCTACCGCAGAAACTTGCTGTGTACCGGCCCCACCGGCTCCTACCATCAGTGCGGAGATCTGGGTCGAAAGCAAGTCAAACTTGCTTGAAAGTTTGTCGACGTCCTCGACTCTGTGTATACCCCCAGTTCTTGGTGTGGCTCTCTCGTCACACCACCGCTCATTGTTGGATGCCATATTTTCCAGAATATTCCCGGCATCTTCCTCGCTTCTAGACATGAAGGAACCCCCAGCCGCGGCGTCCATAGAAGATTTCAGGTCATCCCTCAACCCATTGTAGAACAGATTAATAATCTGCCACTTCGGAAGCTCATGGTGAGGGCATCTTCTTTGCATCTCTTTATATCTCGTCCAAGCTTCATGCAAGGACTCGTGGCTGGCCTGGGAGAAGGAGGAGATCTCACTCCTCAACTTCATGGTCTTCCCCGGAGGAAAGAACTTCGTCAGAAAAGCGTTGGAGAGCTTCTCCCAGGTGTTGAAAGTGTTGGGGTCCTTCCCCCTTAGCCATTGCTTTGCTTTGTCTCGCAAGGAGAAGGGGAACAGCTTCAGACGGATAGCCTCTGTCGTGACACCATTGATCCGAAAGGTGTCACACTTCTCCAAGGAGTCTAGATGCTCGATCGGGCTCTCCATGGGTGCACCCGCAAACTGATCCTGCTGGATCCATGTCACCAATGACGGCTTTAGCTCAAAGCTCTGGGCCGTGATAGCTGGAGGACGGATGGCGGAAGTGGACTCGATAGATGGCATCGAGTATTCCAGCAGAGACTTCTGAGGTGGGGTGTTCTCCTCCATGGATTCGGGATCTTCCCTTCTCCGCTTCTCGGCGGCCAAGCGCCTAAGGGTGGCGTTAATCTCTGGATCGAGGGGGATCAAGTCGTTGAGACTCCTTGAACTCCTGCGCATGAAAAACAACAAACACCCGTGAAGCGACAAGTGGGAAAGCGACAAATAAAATAAGAAATAAAAATAAGAAAAATAAAAAGAAAAAGGAGAATGCGAAAATTATCGCGAGGTAGGGATGTGAGCTAGACACGAGGGTTCAAGAGATCCTAAAATATCAAGCACGTTGCCTCCCCGGCAACGGCGCCAAAAACTTGACCGGCGCCCCGTTTACGGTTTGGGCACGGTGTCGTTTTACCGCAAGTGCACGGTTAGTGTAGGGTGCGGGTTTATCGAACACAGGGAGGTGGATGGCTTGAGTGGCTACTAGCCTCGCCTAGGTTGTGTGCTAGCTACGCGGATGATATGGGGGAAGTGTAGAAATGAAAGAAAGAAATGAAAATGACACAAAATGAATCCCCGCTAACACGGGCTAGAGCACTCATGACACTTGGCATTTGACTTGACCCAGGGTGAGACATTGCCCCAAAAGGTGGTACCTAGCGTTCATGGCCCGATATTCCGGTCGGTACCAAGCACGCTAGGCCTACCCGGTTCCGGACGGTGGGCATTCCCATGTCCATTAACACCTTCCGCAACCGGGAGCATTAAGGCCACAATGATATCTCCCAACGTCTCATCCTGCCGCTCCCGCGTGCTAGGATTTGGCGTCTACGCTAAAGGCGTGAGCTATGGCTAGGGAGTCAACCGCCAAGTTTATTCCTCCTTGGCCCGACGGTCAAAGGCGGTCTTTTTCCCGCCGATGACAATGAAACGCCCCGCGTAACCGTTAGATTCCTACTCCCTATCGATTTCCTAACCCTATGGACGCATCAGGAAGAGCACCCGAAGGGGTTTCCACCAAAATCCCAGATTTGGGAACTACTCACAAAAATTCATGAAAAAGCAATCTAAATGAAATTTAACCGTTGAAATCATAATCGGACAATTGCAATGCGGAAGTAAAGGAGTAATAAAGACAATACTAAAATTTTAGAAAGATCTGAAAACTTACAAAAGAGTAACAATTACAGCCGTCACAAGGAAATAAAACAGTAGAAAAACAGCAACTCCCGTTTCTGGAACCCTGGGGGCTCTATATATAGGCCGTCGCATCAACCGATCGGTTGACAAGTCAACCGATCGGTTGATCCGTTACAAATAAATATCAGAAAACGGCGAGTTTTCACCCGATCACATGAACCGATCGGGTGAGTTCTTGAGCGACCGGTTGGATCTTGGAGCGGTCGGGTGAATCAGCCGGTTCGACGTCCGTGTCTTCAGCTCATCTTTCTCAGCTACAGATGAACCGATCGGGTGAGAGTCACCCGATCGGTTGGCGCTTTGCTTCGAGAAAACAGAGAATAGCCCCCGCTGAACCGGTCTGTGAACCGGTCGGGTGACTTCGTTGTGAGCTGCGGCGGAGACCGGTTGGTGCACGCGTGCATCACCCGATCGGTTGGAGATGACCAATCGACCGGGTGAGGGGCTGAAAGATGAATACTTCGCCGTTTGACCCCCTGGATCACGCGTGACTTCTTCCGTTGCTTCGGGGACTTGGGATATCATCGTAAAACGTCCCCTACGTGGTCGAACTCCTGCAATCATGGACAAACAAAGAAAAGTGAAAGAAAACGGGAAAATATACGAAAACGAATAAGAGACGGCGGAAAACACGGAGAAACACAAAAGAAAACGTGCGTGAATATATAAAATATAAGCGCACGTCAGCTTCTTACATGTGCAGCGTCTATTTGAAGAGTACACCCCTGTTCCAGTGTGTGCCCTCGGTCTTGGACTCGGGGACTTGGAAGCACATGATTCGGTGTAGGGACTTGGCAGCTACTTGCTTTCGTCGGGTGATTGGTGATGGCCGCACCACTTCTTTTTGGTATGATCCGTGGCTCCCTTGCGGCCCGTTGGCGGACGTACACCCTCCTCCTCGGTTCCTGCGGTACCGCTGGGTTGCTGACTTTTGGGATGGACGTGCCTGGTCCCCTCCCTGTTGATTTCGCTCATATCGCTCCCCTTCTGGGCACGGTTGCCTTGTCGGATGGCCCTGATGCCTGGGACTGGACGGCTACTGGGGGCTGCTCCCTCCGCTCTGCCTGGTCTTCTACTCGTCGCTGCTCCCCTCCTGCCCGGCTTGCCTTTGTGGTCTGGTTCCCTGGGCATACGCCCAAGTTCTCACTCACCCTCCTGCGTGCTCTCTCTGATCGCCTTCCCACCACCCATCAGATGGCCAGGCGCGGTATTCGGGATCAGTCTACTTGCGCTCTGTGTGGTTTGTTCCCTGAGTCGGCTCGTCACATCTTCTTCCGATGTGAGTTTAGTGCCTTGGTTTGTGGGGCTTGCAGGCTTCGACTGGGTCTCCCTCCTGGTTCCAAATCCATCACCGTTGAAGCCCACTCGCTAAGGCGGCGATTTGGTATCAGGGGGAAATCCACCCCCAGGGGTACGCTCTCCTTGTTAGTCTTCTCTGTGACGGTTTGGCATATTTGGAGAGAGCGGAACCTCCGCATTTTCAGTTCCCTCAGATCGCCTGCGCCTACCATTCTGGCTAGGATCTCATTGGACATCTCGGACGCCCTGGCTGGTTCCATCTCGGATGACTTAGACCCTTTTGATGTCATCCTTTTTGAGAGCTGGGGGGTTTGTGGGCCGTCTTTTGTGCGCCCCTCCCCAGCATAGGTTTTCCTTTCTTTATTTTCCTCTTGGCTTCGCCTGGTTGGGGTTGTACGGGGTGACTGCTTCCCAGCCTCTCCCTCGTCTGCCCTGCTTGTTGGCAATGTCCTGATGTGGTCCCTGTTCATATATATACATACACACTTACTTTTCAATATATATATATATATATATAAATATAAGGTAAAGTGTTCCTAGGGTGAATCCTTAGATGAAATTTAAGGAGTCGCCCCCATTTTCCCCTATATCCCACATTTTTATTGGATTTTATTTTTCATGGGGTTGTTCACATCATGGATGATCAACATACCAAAAATCAAGTCATTCCAATACTTTTAGAGCCCCCATCTACCCGTTGCAACTTCAACGGTCTGAAAACGTGCTAAAAACTCATGAAGTTGCAAGGAGTAGATGTGGGCTCTAAAAGTATTGGAATGACTTGATTTTTGGTATGTTGATCATCCATAAGGTGAACAACAATCCCAAGAAAAAGAATCGAAAAACAATGTGGGACATATGGGGAAATGGAGGCATCTCCTTAGATTTCATCTAAGGAGTCACCCTAGGAACACTTTACCCATATATATACAAAATAATTAGTATCATATAATATATAGGGCTAAGCCTCGTATAAACCTTCAAAACTCCACCCTCCATTATTTTTTGAAAAATCGAAACCATTCATTTTGGTCTACATATTTTAAAAGCCAAAATACAGAACATTGGGCCCAAGGGGTTTTGCTCATTCATCAATCTATTGCAAATTTAATGGTTTTGCATGAATAGAATGTTAGAGACCTATCCCATACTAGGCCCATAACATTGGGCTCACACCCCATTTGTTAAGTATTATTGATCATCCAACCCAAAACCAATTGGTATTAGGTGGAGAGGCCCTCTAATACTTAAACTATTTCTTTTTCTTTTGTACTTCCGATGTGGGACTATTTTTTGGGATCCTAACATAGAACTTGAACTTTTGCGATAGGTGGATGAACGGACAAAACACCTTGGGTTTATCCGATAGTCGGAGTTTTGGGGTTCTAGAATACAGAGATAAAATGAACGGTTCTGATCGCCCGAAAAAATAACGGAGGCATATGAGGCGTAATCCCATGTCACATGATACCCAATATTCTCATACACACATGTGCACGTCTCTCCCTTTTTCATGCTCCTTTTTTTTACTTTTCATTTCTTTCTTTCCTTTTCAATGTTTTAATGTTTTCTTTTTATTTATTTTATCTTTTTCTCATCACCTTCGTATTTTCCTCCCCTTGTCTCTCTTTTTAGTTTTTTAATTTTCTTTGCAGATAATGACATTTGCATGACAAACCGTGTCATGCATATTCAACTTTGACAGGCTATAACTATCTTTATGTTTCCGATAGATGCATATGCTTTTAAAGATTCTTCTTACATCACCTTAAAGTGAAAGAAAAACAATGAGATTAGGCGTCTATAAGTAACTGGGGCTTGAATGATCAACAGAAGCTAGGACTATCAGGAAGTTGATTGGAAGATACTCCAATATCTGAGTGTTCATTTAGCAGTTTACTCCAGACATTTTTTCCCTGTGACACCAGGACACTTTGAAGACAGTTAGACACCTCTCTTATAAATTGGACACAACCCATGTAAAATGTACGATGGAAATAAATATCATTGTAAAAGAAGAGAAAGGAGATGTGAGAATATTTGAAAAGAATCCATAAGGAAATAAGAGAGAATTACAAAAAAGAGAGTTTCCTTCGCCTTATTTTTCGTATACTTCCACATTCATCCAAACCCCATAATGTTTTTTTAATAACCATGGCAATGCCAATGTCATGTAGTTAACTATTGCTCATATACGACCAGATATTTTATTATATTGCATTATATTATATTACAGCAGTATAAACATTTCATACTTACTATTAAAGATTTGCCTTACCGGATACTTCAGAACACTTGACGCCTGTTTGGTGTCGATGCAATATGATAGGAACCAAGAAAAGATCTGATTTTTATTAAATAAAAACTGAAATAGAAGATACATTGATCACAATTATAGGGGTGATCGCACTCCCAAGACACGCCAATTAAAGAGGACGTCCGTATCCTCCCTAGATTGAAGTACTCTCTCCTCTATTTATCAATTTTAATCTCAAATTCAACATAACATTCTCCTAGACGGCCCTAGCCTTAAATAGAAAAAAGTTACAGAAAATTGCAGATTTCCCAAAACGCCCCTAAAATCCGAAAATTCCCAAAACTCCCCTAATGGGCCCAAAACACATAAAAAGTCCAGATCTAACACAAGATCTAACTCAATACTGGTTTATTCTGCTTATTTTGCCACTATTGAAACATCAACTTTATCGTTGTATACAGTTCTGTTAGGGGCCTAGATCCGATGTTATTAGGCACGCTTTGGCACATTGGTTACTCACATTCTCAAATACTTTTTGTTTATTCTTTTGCTTCCTTTAGTAAAGAGTCATTGCTGCTGCTACAGCTTACACTACTAATGGGCCTACTATTATTACTACTACAGCTGATATTTCAGCTGTGTTAATAGGAACTTTGTTATTTGTATCTTTGTTGTTTGGCTTCCTTTAACATAGGTGATGTATTTCCTGAAACGTTTGTTATTGCAGTAATTTTAGGGTGTCCTATCTAATGACTCAACAATGCAAATTATTTGCAAATTTGACTTCAGATTAATCTCTTATATGCTCAACCTTACTTGTTTCATAAAATAGCAGTATATTTTATATTGAACCTTTTCATTTATTAAATATGCCACTTAATGAAATCACTGTTAAGAATGACTGCAAAGCTATTAGTGGTGGATCGACACTTTTCACTTTTCATTTTCTTAATTGACCATGTTTCAGATCAGGGAAATGGAAGTTGATCTCAAGCAGCAGGAGAAAGCAGCTCTTGTTGCTGCCACAAATTACGAAAATTGTAAGTTTGACATTGTATGGTATATCTAAAAACTTTGCGACCTTGGTTTACATATTTACTATATTAATATTACCAAATGAATCATCCTCCTCCTGTTAGAGAGAGCATGTTAAGGTTTACTAGTGTAGATATGTTATGTAATGTGTGAGTGAGTGATAAGTAGGTTGCTTATGCCAAAATTAAATAATTATCCTACTATAAAAAGAGGAGGATCGGTCTCCTGTATCTATTATTTTGAGTCCCAATTCCATTTTTACATGATATTAGAGTCCTAATGGCATATACTTGAGCCTTAGCCATCATCATTTTATCTACTCCCACTGGTGTAACAACCCGTTTTCAAGGGCTATCACAATTTACAATTAATATGCAGATCCTGCTGGGTACCAGTGAAAATAAAATAGGACTAAGTAGATAATAATACCAAAATTGGAATCATACCTGTATGAGCAATATTAGAAACTTTATGCACTACGAACTAATGTCCATCACTAAAAGATCGCCTACTAAACCTGTAGAAGAAAATATGAAAGGGAATTTAAAAGTAGATTACATCTAAACCAAGTTAATAGTTTATATACAACAAAACAGTATCAATATCACGAAACAAGAAGAGTAATCTACTGAACGGAAAAATGTAATGAGTCATGAATGTCTTTAAGTGTTGGTTTAAGTTTAACTAACCATTTTAGGCCGTGACTCATGTCGAAGGGAGTGATGTGCATTCACACGTTCTGTAACCCTGCTATTTGTGTGGATAGCGGACAACTGAACATTGAAAATCCCTCGTTCCATGAGAAAGAGGAAATTTGCATACGACTCTTTCATAAAAGGAGGAAAATATTTACTTTTGTAACATGTCCCACTTCCATCAGGAGAGTGGTAAAACGAATACATTAACCATTATCGCATATGTGCTCTTGGACAATGAGCTAAGTGTATGACACCCTAAAAGTTGGTTCAATATTATGAACTGTCAGTGTAAGGTGGCTAATCAATCGGTTCTAGTACCAATGTATACATGGTCTTATCAATGCATTTAAGTGGTATGTCTGAATGGTCTAGTCTACGCATGCATATATAGTTGCACATTTTCGTGACAATAGTTAGTGCAAAGTCAGGTTTTCGATAATAATGAAGTCTTAATCAACCATTCATAATTAGAGCATATTTTAACACTGAAAAGTAAACAATTGCCTAAAACATTATTCGCAAGAAAACATAATTGGCATCTAAGAAGCAGTCTGCATGAAAACTAATATGGGATCAGATTCAGCAACTCCTGAAAAATCTGTAGTTTAACCTGCCAGAGGGGGGTTTTCTGCAACTTAGAATTAGGAGCAACAACATGCTTTCAGATCCAAACCATAAAGCCCAAGTCAAGAATACATCAGCAAACAAGTTCATGGAACCCAACGAAAGGCCTATGAGCAGGTCACGTGGACAAAAGCCTAGAGGGGAAACCAAAGCAACATGCAAGTCATAGGAACACACGCACGGGCAACCCAGAGCGAAGCCACACACACAGAGATCTTACAGCTGAACCCAACAGGAGCAAAGCTTCGCTATCGAGGACCTCGACGGAGATGAAACTTGTACCCCCGCGACCGACTACAACCGAAAGCCAACCGAAAATGAAGAGAGAATGTGGCAGCAACAATGGTCATCGCAAAACCTAGAGGAGTTACCGGAGAACTTGAATCCTTGAGGAAGTTCCTCTCATCATAGTATCAACATCATATCCCATACCAATTTCGAAATCCAGCAATTTCCAAACAATCGGAATCAAACAATTTCAGAAATAGAGAAAAATAAACCGTAGAACTTGGATAGAAATAATCTACCTCAATGGCGAATAAATCCAAGGATCAAAGCCCCGAAATCCAAACACGAAAAAGCTCCGAAAATCCAAGATCAATGTTGAGAAATTTAGAGGAAGAAGGAGATTTTTGTATGAAAAACCCTAAGAATTAGTCGGGTATAAATAGAGAGGAAAACCACGTGAAAAGATCAGGGAAGCAGTTTGAGTTGGCGAGGGATTCTTGCCGATCTTATTGGCTAGGGTTTTTGAACCCTAGGGATGGCGGCGGCTTCGGTTCGAAGTCGAGAGAGGAGGCGATCACGCTTGGGTTAAGGGTTTTTCGGTTCCTGGGGTTTCTTCGAACGAGAGAGATAGGGCAAACCCCAAATGATGGCGCCTGGGGAGTTTTTAGAAAATGGGCTCGATCTTGGTTCAGGAGAGAAGTAGTTGGGTTTGTGAGCCTTTATGTTAGGCTCTGGTAAGAAATGGAAGAATGAAAGAAATAAATAGAGGAGAGAAGAAAAGAATAAGAAGGGGTGTTGTGGGCTGGCAGTAGAGCTGTAGCGGCCTTCTCTTGAATAAGTAATAGTGGGAAATAGTGTGTTTGTGATTAAAAGTAAAGAAGAAAAGAAAAAAAATAAGGAGGGAAAAATAAAGAAATGAGAAAAATCAGAGGAAAGTCTTTATAAAAATATAGGGAAATGTTGGAAAAATTCCCTAGATTATGGGTCATTACATTATTTTGAGTCCCAATTCCATTTTTACATTATATTAGAGTCCCAATGGTTTATACTTGAGCCTTAGTGGCCATCATCATTTTATCTACTCCCACTGGTCATCTTCTTCTATCCTCTGATACCCTCCGTACCGTCATTTAAAGCTTTGGGTGCACGTGGTTCTAAATTAAATGCTGGATAAAAAGGTTTTCGGTTATAGTTTTCCTTGCGACGGCCCAGTCGTGGGATTTTCTTCTTCTTCTTCTTCTTCTTCTTCTTCTACTATTCGTCAGTCTTGTAATCACCATATTCTTACTCGAGGTACTCTTGAGACACTGCAACAGAGGTTTTTTTCCCTCCTCTGACATGTGTACTATTACACACACACACCCCCCCCACCCCCCACCCCATGACGTGTCATCCCGCTACTGTCTTGCTATTGGCTACTTGTCTCTGTATCATTCTCTTCAGAAATCTCTTCCTAAATATTTCGTCCTCTTTATTTTCTATGTTACACTAAACTAATTTTCCTGAAATATCTGTCTCAATTATCCTCCATATTTTTGTTACCCAATTACTCTATCTCGTCTGACTTGTATACATTTCAAGAATTGAACTTGGGGGAGGCTGAATGGCTGTTTAGAAGAATCATCTGATATGTAGATTGCCTTTTTGTATGGTTATATGGTTCTATCTTGGAATGTTTTACATTTCTTTTATAGTTGTTTACTACCAAATTTTATGTATGCTGTAAAATAGGAACGTTAAAGTCTCTGTGGTTACAGTTGAACGATACCTATATGAGATTCATATAATGGTAATTTTTATTGGTAATCAAGATTTTACTTTGTGATTGACTGACGGGTGGCATTATTTTTAGAGGAACCAACATTGTCAGAGCACATTGGAAAATTGATTCATGAAAATGAACATGTGAAGAACATATTGTATGCGTCTGTAAATTTTCTTGATGGTCTCTTACTTTGTCTATTGCAGCATTTATATATATACATATCCGGGAGCTGCATAGAAATTTTGAAACTACAGAACCGAAGGTAGCATAGTAGCCACCATTTTCTGTATATATGAGTGCATCTGCGTCTGTGCGCGCAGGTGTGGATGTCATTGTGCATGCGCATGTTAGAAGAAAGACCATAGCTATTCTATGATTGTTAAACAGCTCTTGCGAAGGATTATCTGTTTAGGATTGTTTGGGAAGAGCCAAACTCAAATGAAGTTAAGGGGAGTGATTGGCTCTTGTCATATCAGATGTAATCTCATTTTGTTTGCCTGAAATGCATCGAATGAAAAGAAGAATACAACTGTCTAGAAGCTCTCATCAATTGAGGATATCATGGCCACAGCTCCAATCAGGATTAGATAATGGGGTTACCACCAAGTTTACCACTGGCACGGGGCATACGAGTCAACCATGATACCTACCGTAGTTTGGACCCTAGGTTGAATATTAGTTCTCTGGTGTAGAGGAGTTCCAAAAATTAAGGCAGAGCTAACTGCTAAGGTTTTTCATGCTGTGGTTGATGCTACTACTAAGGTAAACTGATAGTGCGGTTGCCATTCTGTGTGTTTTGTACTCCTTCAAACATCGGCCAATATAGCGGATGTCACTATCAAACCATATGATATGTTGTAATGTTAGTAAGGTTTGATGCCGATAGCCGTTGGTACGTATATATCAAATGTGGTCTCATTTTTAAACATTATAAAGCATGTTAGGATCCAAATTGTAGACCTTGCTTGTAACGCCCCCAGACACGTGTGTCGTTACACTCTCAAGAGTTTTGCAGGTCTTGCAGATACCAGTGAAGTCAATATAGTTTAAACAGGAAATGTTTAAAACAATGATAAAGAAATATTCATTTTATTCAACCTTCAAATGACTTGCATGATCTAAAACAGAAAAGGAACTACAACACTCAACTAAGTAAGTACTGAAAGAAAGAAAAGACTAAAGAAAGAGAACTCTTCTAGTAGTGATCACACTTCCTGATAGTGATTACACCGTACAAGATATCTTTCAAAAGTTAAGCACAAAGATAGCTCCCATGTGAAGCTATTCACAAATACAATCTAACACCAAAATAAAAACTGAACGAAGTCACCGTGGTGTAGATCGTCCCTCAATGAACGCGTAGGCGCAAACCGTATTCAATTCTGACGCTTGTAGAGAAAGATATCGCCTTTTGAGATCCACGTCTGCAAATCTTCATTCTTCTTCGCACACTTGAGGCTTGGATGATGATTGAAGACTGGCCACCAAGGTAGAAGATCTCTGGAATTCTTTGGCTAGATGCTTCAATGTTTTTTCTCCAAGGGACGGCTCTCTCTTTTATAGGGGATGAGAAGTTTTCTTCAAATTAAAACTCTTGATTTTCAAATCTTCCTTCAAATATTCAATCCAATTTTTATCAATTTGTTAGACCTCAATAATTTGAAAACTTTCCTTTGGATAGGTCTTCAACTATTCCTTCAAATTGATTGAAGTCAAACCTGTGCGTTTGACTTGTCAAACTGGTGAAATTAGGGTTCAACATGGATTCTGCAACTCAGTACAGCCGTGTGCCAATTGGCACGTCCATGTTGTTTGAACTCTGGCCTTCATGTAGAATTCGCAAATCTGGCACGGCCGTATTATTATTCCGCATAGCCGTGCGACCACTTACAGGAAATTTTACAAGTTATTGTTCATTTTTGACACGGCCTGTCAGCTCTAGCACGGCCGTGTTGCAGTCTGCAGGAAATCTTTCAAGTCATTGTTTTATTTTTGACACGGCCATGTCAGATCTAGCACGGCCGTGTTGTAGTCTGCAGGAAATCTTCCAGGTTACTGTTTATTTTTGACACGGCCGTGTCAGCTTTGGCCCTTCGTGCACATTTCATATTCTGATACGCACGGCCGTGTTGCTGATAGCACTGCCTATGCAATCACTGTTTTTGCACATATTATTGTCGTTTGACCTCCGATTGACCTGAAACTTACTTGATAGACATATTAGATCCAAATGACTTGTTTGGCATCATCAAAAGCAAGTTTTGGTTTTAGTCAGAGGACTAACTTAGGCTAAAAATCTCCTCCTTTTTGATGATGTCAAACAAGTATAGAAAAATTGAGATTAAAAACTATAGAGTAAGTCATATGGTGCACATGTTCATGAATCATCATACAAAGCTCACCCTTTCTATGTGCTCTCATGAATTTTATAATAAACCCCCCTTAAACGAAGTATCTCTTTGTCTATCTCTCCCCCTTGATCAATGTATCGATATTTTTGTAGCTTAATTTTTTACTCTTCCCCTTTTGACATCCATCGAAAAGGTCATTAATATCATTGAAGTAATAAAGAATAAGACATGAATCAATATGATGCGGCTGATATTTGGTTACGAGGGGCATTTGAGTAAAATAACCGATCTAGATCTAAAAAATCCCCTTTTACCATCAAAACCCTAGCGAAACGCATCACAATTCTAGCATATCAAAGAAACATGAAATGGATGATAATGACCATATGAATGTTTTTCTCCCCACGTGCTTAAATTATGAGTAACGTTGTGAGCATTGAAAGCATACGTCCATTACATGAAAAAATAAGGAGAAAACAATATATAAAATACTTTGACAATTTGATAATGCTTCGAGACAGAATTCAATTCGTTGAATTGTCTTAAACAAATTGTGAGCATTCGTCTCTTTTGGAATAATCATTAAGCAAAGTATAGGGAGACACCCAACATAGGATACCATGTTGTTAAATTTCGGGTCCTTTAGAATTGAGGCGCGCTAAGTGGTTACTTCATCTACCATGTTACATGCATTGCTCAACAAACCCCCGAAATCCGGTTACATGCTGCTGGTATAAAAAGAAATGGCATATATGTATGTATTTTGCTTTGTTTTTCTTTTGCCAAAACTCTTTTTCTTTTCCAATTTATTTTCTTTCTTTATCTTACTCATGTCTTTCTTACTATGTTGGCATTTCGGAATAGTGACCCATGAAGGCATCGGCATATTTGACTCCTACTACTCAAATTGTCCAAAAAAAGAGTTGTGCATAATAGATGTAGAGACAATTAAGATTTTGATTTCTATAGAGTCTAAGTGGTTACTTCATCTACCATGTGTCACATGCATTGCTCAACAAACCTTCGAAATCTGGTTACATGCCGCTGGTATTTAAAAATGGCATACATGTAAGTATTTTGCTTTGTTTTTCTTTTGCCAAAACTCTTTTTGTTTTCAAATTTATTTTCTTTCTTTATCTTACTCATGTCTTTCTTACTATGTTGGCGTCTCGAAATAGTGAACCATTAAGGCATCGACATATTTGACTCCTACTACTCAAATTGTCCAAAGAGAGTTATGTGCATAATAGATGTAGAGACAATCAAGATTTTGATTTCTATACAGTCTAAACACTAACTAATTATCGCCATAAGTTAAATAGCTCAATCAACTCGTTAAATTCAAGCAACTTGGTATGCTGACAAATTACACTAGATTATTTGTATGTCAAGTATGTGGATTTCACATAAATAAAAGACAACAACATCAACATCATTTTTAATGTTTTTAGAATGTCTAGCATGGTTCATTTCAAATGCTCAACAAAGTTCAATATTCTTATCAATGATGAACATGCATGCACATAAATATATGGGATAGCCTATAGGCTATAGTGACATAAAGTAGTGATCAATGTGTGGAGGCTAGATACAATGTTTAAGTATGTGTAAGTGCATGGATAAGAGTGCTAATGCTCAATTAAAGCTACTTGTAGTGCGTATACCTTCCGTCATGTCTCAAGGATTTGGTTATTAGGATGATCCTTCTTGAATCGTCAATCCTTTGGAAGCTCTTGTGATGATGTTGATTCCTCTTCTTCTCTTGGTACATAAGCATTGTTGTCCCTTTGCTTATTTGAATTGCTAGTGTTCAACTCCAAGCCTTCAAGTTCATCTACAATGTCTGAAGATTCTGCAGTACTAGAGAATTTGTTAATAGCACTTTTCTCATTAAATTTTACATGCACGATTTCTTGGGTAGTAAAGGTCCTTTTGTTGAATACTTTATAAGATTTTCTATGTGGAGAGTATCCAACAAAAAATACTCTCATCGGATTTAGCATCAAATTTATCCAAGTTATCGCCTACTTTTAAAATATAGCTTTTGCATCCAAATGGTGTAAAGTGTGATAAGTTGGTAGTTAACTCTATGTTTTCTTCAAAATGGGTCTTATTGACACACGATTCAAAATGTAGCAAAACTTGTGTATGGCTTCGGCCCAAAAATACAATGGCAATTTATAATCATGAATTATGGTCCTAGTCATTTCTTGCAAACTACGGTTTTCTTCTCAACGACTCTATTTTGTTGTGGTGGCCTCGGGACGGAAAAATTATGTGAATTACCTTTTGAAGCACAAAAATCATCAAAGCTAGCATTTACAAACTCACCACCATGATCAACTCCTAACTTTGAATATGGAGAAACCTTTTTCATTTTCAACCTTTTTACAAAACATTTTAAAAACATTAAAAGTTTCATGTTTGTGTGTCAAGAAATAAACCCAAGTGAAATGTGAAAAATCGACAATGACGAAGCAATAATGCTTACCACATAAACTAGCAATCTTTGTGGGTCCAAATAAATCCCAATGTATTAGTTGCAAAGGCTTAGTAGTAGAGACAATGTTTTTAGGATTGAAACTACTTTTATGTTGATTGTCAAGTTGACATGCATCACAAAGCTTATCTCTGTCAAAGCTAATTTGACATAAACATCTGACAAGTTTCTTTTGAGCAAGCTTTGAGATTAGGTCCTTGCCGGCATGGCATAACCTTCGATACCATAGCCAACTAATCTCATTTGATACAAGTAAACATTTTAGATTATTTGAATCACTAAGTTTGATAATATAAATGTATTACAAGATGTGCCTTTAAAAATAATATCATCACCTTTCAAAAAATGTATTTCGTCATTTTCAAAATGCACATTAAAGCCTATAGAATATAGTTGACCCATATTTAACAAATTATGTGCTAAACCATCTACAAGATTAGCATTTTCAATGACTACAAGTAGATGCTTACCAATGTTATCTTTGCCCAAGATTTTGCATTTCTTCCCATCGCCAAGAGTTACCGTCCCTCCATCTTTCCTTGATAGCGTAGTGAAGAGGGATGCGTTGCCCGTCATGTGGTTCGAGCAACCGATATCATGGTACCATAAGCTATCATCCGGTGCTTGATGATACACCTGCAAAAGAAGATGCACCTTTTGGTAACCAAATCTTGAATCCACAATTGTTAGTATACAATGTTTTGGAACCCATATAAAATATTCAAGATAATATCTAGCAAAACAATCATACATAACATGGCCTTTTTTATTGCAATAGAAACATGTAATATTGGCATGTGCATGAGTAGAAGACATGTAATCATCATGTATGCAATATGGAGGGCTTCCGTGTCTAGCAAAATTCTTCTCCATGGTCTTTCTAGATTTTTTCTTGGTTTGTTTCTTTTGGAACCCTAGACCATGTTGCTAGAATTATCATTATGCCCGTTAAATCATTTCGTTAAAGCTCTCTTGGCTCTCTTTATAATAGAGCTAGATTTTGGTTTTCATTTTCAAGCACACTAATCCTAGCTTCATGCCTTTTTTCTTTCTTACTAGTCTCCAATTCACTACATATGTTTTTGCCATTTATTAAATTGGATTTCTCTTTTTAACCTCTTCTAATTTTTTTTCACAGCTAGTTAATTTTTGTTCTAAAAATTTTATTTCAGAATCTTTAGAACTAAGAGTGCTAAATTTCTCTTTTAAATCTCTAGCAAGATTAGAGTTGTCCATCTTTAACATAGCTAATCTTTTATTAGCTTCTTTTAATTCTAGGATTTTTGTTTCTAGATGAGTCTCATTAAAGTTATTTATGATCTCTCTTTGTTCCTTCCACTTAATGAAGAGCTCATCTCTCTCATGTGTCATGCTACCTAGTTGCTCTTTTAAGGAATCACACAATTTTTAGTCTAGGGGCCATTTTCTTAAAGAGTTCAATTGGATATTTGTAAGCCTCTTCCATGTCAGAAAACATGTCTTCATTTATTTGCATATCATTGAAATTGAACTTGCTAGAATTAGAATTTACATTTGATTTGTCCGCCATAAAGCAAGTTTCATTGTCCTCGGAAGCATCGTCATTAGAAAGTTCTTTGGCATTGCTATCGCCCCATGCCGCCATCATTTCTCGCTTGGTTGCCTTTTTTCCTCCATCGCCAACCTTCTCTTTTTCTTTTTTCCTTTAGGAGAGGGCAATCCACCTTCAATTGTCCTAGTTTGTTGCACCTTATATACCTCAGAATAGAGCTTTACTCATCATCTCCACCTTTCTTCTTATTTCCCCACATATTTTTGGTTCTTCTCTTGTTATTCCGTAGAAAGTTGGAGAATTCTTTGACAACAATGGTTATCTCATCATCGTTTGAATTATTAGTTGCATCTTGAAGCCACTTGATTGACTTGAAAGTTAGATCCTTTTCACTCTTTTCAGCCTTGGGATGCTTCTCCTCCTTATTTGGTGCTTCATCACTTATCATCTTCATATGTACCTCGTATGCCATCAACTTTCCAATGAGTTTCTCGAAAGAGATGGTTGCTAAATCACATGCTTCATTAATGGCCGTTCTCTTTTGGATCCATTCTCAGATGGTGAATATAGGACTTTGCCATCCAAGTCCTCCTGTGGAATGTCCTTTCCAAGCGCCTTCAATGGATTTACAATATCTGCAAAACGAGAGAACATAGAGTCAATGGTTTCATTATGAAGCTTAGAAAAATTCTCATATTTTTATAGCAACATACGAATTCGTGTTTTCTTTACTTCAATTGTTCCCTAATGTGTGACTGCTAGCCTAGGTCATATTTCCTTAGCAGTGGTGCAAGAGCTAATGCGGTTGTATTCATTAGTATGAAGGCCACAATACAAGATGCTCATGGTTTTAACATTTAAACTTTCTAATCGATTATTTTCTTCTAGTCGCTCAAGAGTGGTTTGTTTACTAGGGTGAAGACTTTACGAATTATGTTCCTTAATTCCATATCAATACCCTTAATGTCAATAGACATCCTTTGTTTCTAATAGTTATAATTTGTTCCAAAAAATGGTGATCTAAGGTACGATTGACCTTCTTTTTGGTTATGAGGGTCATTGGAAAAGGCGTAAGAAATTTTTGCCATTGTATCGAAATTTCACTAGACGTTGAGTCCAATTGAAATCCCACTTTGATACCAACTGAAAATCACACCCTAGAGGGGGGTGAATATGGTGTATGCACAAATTAAAAAATTCAAGCACCAACAATCAATCAACCCAAATCACAGAATAATGCAAGCAATGATTTTTCAACGGAGTGACTCATTGCAGGCTTCCCGCCTCTGTTCCGACCCCAAACCTTGAGGCTTTCACCCTCTTTTATAACCAAAAAGAGAAAAACAAACCCGATCACACTTCCGGATAGTGATCACACCGTACAAGATTTCGTTTAAAAGTTAACCATAAAGATAGCTCCTAGGTGAAGCTATTCACAAATACAATCTAACACCAAAATAAAAAGTGGCCATGTATTGTTTGTGGATGATGTTCACCAAGTTTAGATTATTATTTTGTTCATGGCGTTGGCAAATATTTATTTTATTTGTTTTCTGATGTGGTCCGGGTCTCGTGAGGCGGAGGTGGCACGAGGCACGGGTCAAGGCTCGGACCCTAGACGACCCGATGGGTGACTTATTACTCATGTCTTATTTCTTTAGTAGTTGGTTTAGTAATTACAATGGCATATGAGTCTTTTATTATCATGTTGATTAGGAGAGGGTTTAAGTATACGAGCCGGCCCTAGTTTTTTCGGGGATCGAATATTTTGAATTGAAGAAGATTATCGCTAGGGTTCTTCGTGAATCCAATTGGGGGATTAGACTTGTTCCATTACACAAGTTAGGAAGAGATCCACTCCAGAAAAGGATCGATTTATCTTCAATACAAGCAATCGTTAATTTCCAATTGGGGGATCCAATTGTGGGATTAGACTTGTTCCATTACATTGATGCGATTCGCTAGGGATTTGATGATAAAAATGGGATTTTTATTGGAATTTCAGATCTCACAATTAAAGAGGACCACTAATACAATAATCTACTCGCTAACTAATAACTAGAAGACAATTCTTAACCTAGGGGAAAAGCCGAAATCCTAATACAATTAATCTAAGGGATAAAATAAAATACTCTCTCAATTTTCGCATGCTCTCTAGGGCCGGCTCAACCCCCTTTAAATAGAAAAACACCCCCTCATTGTTATTTTACGCAAACGCCCCTCCTCTTAATTTCCAGCCGCATCACTACTCCGCCCCTGAAAATCCACCTTGTCCTCAAGGTGGTGCATGATGTCCGTTGGCCATCCGTCCTACCCGGTCGATTGCACTCCTCCCGGATCAAACGGATGAGAGTGGTCCCCACCGCTTTCAACGACGTCCGGAGAAATATCGCCGGGCCAAGGCGGGATCCAAAAAACGTCGTCGGGCCCCCACAAGTACTTTGGATGGTCGTCGTCATCGATGCACTGATGGAATCCTTCCCCGGGCCCCATAGATGGCTGAAATCCTTAAAATTGTGCTCCACGGACCTCGTGCGGGGCCTCCGGGGGCCTGGAAATCCTCGAAAAAAGCCTGTCGATCGTCCTGGAAGGTCGGTGGGGCCCCCAAGAGGTCCACCGGCCCTCGGGATCCCCCCCGGGGTCGGCCGAAGCCCCCCAGGGCGTCGCCGGGGGCGGCCGGCCCTGAAAATGGGTCGGCGGCCCCCAGGCGGTGCTCCCTGGGGCCGCCGCCTGCGCATGGAGGGGCGGCAGGTGCGGCCGCCCCTCCCGGGGGCTTGGCGGCCCTCCGCCGCCCCTCTTGGGGTTCGCCGGGCCCCCCCAGAGCTCCCTGGGGGGTCGGCGGCTCCCCGTAGGGCTGCCGGGGGCCGGAATCACCCCGCCGGCCCCTCTGTCTTCGTGTCGTGGCGGCGCGTGGTCGTCCCTCTCCGCCGACAGATCTGCGTCGTTATACCCTGACTTCTTCAGATCTGGCTCCGGATCTGGTGGATCTACGCCTGGAAGCTCCAGATCTGACTCCGGATCTGGTGGATCTGGATCTGGTGGATCTGGATCTGGAAATTCCAGATCTGGATCTGGAAATTCCAGATCTGTATCTGGAAATTCCAGATCTGTATCGCCGACAGCCGCAGGCTTCAGATCTATCTTTGTCTTTGCTGCGGAAAGATAGCGACGGTCGATCTCCGCCCGTTTCTCCTTGTAGCAACGATTGATCTCCGCCAAATTCTCCTCTATTTGACGGTACACCCTTTCCCTTCGCTCTACCCATGCGTCGATCAGATCCATGAATCGGGTGCTCGCCCTGGATCTAGTGCTTTGATACCAATTGATGCGATTCGCTAGGGATTTGATGATAAAAATGGGATTTTTATTGGAATTTCAGATCTCACAATTAAAGAGGAACACTAATACAATAATCTACTCGCTAACTAATAACTAGAAGACAATTCTTAACCTAGGGGGAAAAGCCGAAATCCTAATACAATTAATCTAAGGGATAAAATAAAATACTCTCTCAATTTTCGCATGCTCTCTAGGGCCGGCTCAACCCCCTTTAAATAGAAAAACACCCCCTCATTGTTATTTTACGCAAACGCCCCTCCTCTTAATTTTCAGCCGCATCAGATTATCGCTAGGGTTCTTCGTGAATCCAATTGGGGGATTAGACTTGTTCCATTACACAAGTTAGGAAGAGATCCACTCTAGAAAAGGATCGATTTATCTTCAATACAAGCAATCGTTAATTTCCACTATCAAATTTCTTCTCTTTCTTTCCATAAATCTGAAATTAATCTCTTGATTTGGGCGGATTGTATCATTTTCATATTCGTTAATGATCAAAATTTTTGTTAGCTTGATCTCAGATACTTGCCTGCCTCCTTATGATTAGTGGACTGTTAAATTTTAATGAATTAGTTCCTATATGCTGTCAACCTCTATCATTCTCGTGTTCTTTGGCTCAAAACATGTTTGATTTCTAGATGAATTGTTGGTGTTTTTCTTAGTCTTTTTATAAAATATAATTTTTTTTGGCTGCAATCTGATATTATCACTAACAAAGTTATTATGGCACGGCTTGAAATCTTAGCGGTTAATGTAGTTTTTAAAATTTTTTGCAATGTATTGGATGCACATATTTAGGATCTGGTGATCTAAAGTTTATTACACACTTGGTAGAAGTTGACATATAATTTAATAATATCGATTAACTATGCAGTGATCATTGTAGCTTTTATATACTTGTGTAGGTAGTAAAGAAACTGAACATTGTAAACATCAACTCTCTGCCGCAAAACGCCATGCAGAGTCAATTGCCACTATCACTGACAGTCTCAGTCAAGAATTTCTGAAGGTATGAGTAAGTTTAAATATTTCTTAACACGGCCCCTATCTTTTATAGCTTTTGTTATACTTCAAAAAATAGAAAGCTAAGGTTATAATGATGATCAGTTCATATCGTTCATGATAAATGATGAAAATCAATTGTTCACATGGCTTTAAATTGAAACACCCCACTGGAAGGTGAAATTAGGTTCTGTTTGTTTTACAACATATGGGTTGCTTACAACATATGTGGTTGTTTAACATTCTTATCGTTATCTATGGAAATAACAAACCTGGAGAGATTAAAGAGGAACAAGGAATAAGTTGATACACATAGCGCACACATGCACACGAGGGTGTGTAACCACCTATGGCAGCTCACATGTGGGCATGCATACATGCATGCATCTGGGTATGCACGCACGCACCCACACGCACATCTACAAGCGCACACATTATCTACATATATATTCATATTTACGACCTACCCACCCCAACCCACCCACCTACACGTACACATGTATTGTCTACATATGCATTTACATAAACACACGATCGTTTTCTTATGACTACTGATTTTTTCATTGTATTATTGCGAAACTGTACATTTTGTAGCAGTTTAGTGCACAGTTAAAAGCAGAAAAGGTGCACGATGAGCTTTTGTACCCAAGTGTTCGGGTAATCATTTTAGGCAGGCTCATTAAGTAATTATATAAGAAGTCACCTTAGGAACGCTTTACCAGGAAACACACATATTATGGTAAAATGTTCTATCTGAGTACCTTAAATCACGTCAGACCATCCGTACGAACGATCAGCTCCATTGTGATTTACATGCTCTCAAATACCTATATACAAAAAAATCACATTTAAAGCCTTTCGACCATATTTTGAATGGTTACACAATGAACATCTTCTCAATAATAAAACAAATAATGTCACTTGATCACATGGGTTTTCTTGCACAACTATTTTATAGTATAGAGTTCGTGATGAACAAAGCAGATCATCTATAGAGTTTCTTTATGCCGTAAATTTACATTAACTCCTTAGATTATTATCTGATGTGTCATCTTATACATATACATGCATGCATGTATAGTGTTACCTAATTACATATGCCCGCATGGATCCACAAATCTGATCACAAGACCCAGTTCATAGAGTGTTTCTGATCTTGATCGCAGAAAGCATTAACTCGGATGCATATGAGAAGATAGTCCAAAATCTAGTATTAACATAATATCTTAAAATTAATGATTGATGGGATAAACATGGAAGGAAATGATCAAGTTTTTTTATTTAAAAAAAGCCCTAGCTAAGAAATGGATCGATGTGCATATATATGCATTTATGTATATATACACATACATGTATATCATTTATGTATCCACACATACTGGCCTAAGCGAATCAAAACACCCGCCCCGTGCACATTGTGACTTGAAATAACAAACAAACTATCCATACCCACTTGTGATGTGTATAACTGAAAGTAGCATACCACATACCGAAGCATACGACGAACCAAGTAACATTGCATACACATACACATGCAGATGTATGTATGTATGTATGTATTTGTGGGTGGGTGTATATATACGTATGTATGTATGTATGTAGTGAAGTGCTTCTAAGATGTCTCCATCTAAGTAATGACGTCGGTGGAAAAATCTCAGCCTCTTACCTTGCACTCAACTTTCTCTTTTCTTCATCCCCTCTGTTCTCTCCTTTCTCTCCATTAATCACTAATTTAAGCCCCCCACCACTAGCGGCTGCGTGGCCACACTGCCAGCACCACCCAGGGGTTGTGCTTGTTGGATTGCCAACTCATCATCACTTTCTCTTTTCTGCTCCCCTCTCGTGGAAGCACGAAGCCAGCAACGGTGACAACAATGGCCTTACCAGCACTTTTGTTGAGAATTGATTTGAAAATAAAGATTTAGTTTCGTAATATTTAGATTTACATAAAAATACAATGATAATCTTTGAAATAATTTGAATTTTCTAATCATGCATCAATTTGAACAATGGCTACATGATGGGCGTTAATACTTGGATTGGAGTATACTTAGGTGTAGCTTTAATATTTATGTTTTGTTGACAACGTTTTCAAGTGTATTTAGCTTTGGCTCTTGGAGTGAATGGACACATGTACTTCTCTTTTCTTTTGTATGGAGCTTATTTAATTGCTTTGGCCTGTTTTTTCGGGTCAAAAGCTCCATACTCAAGGTTATTTATAAGTTCCTAATAACTTTGAGAATTTATTGGTAATAAGATTTATGACCAGCCGATCTTTTTTGGTATGAGTTAGACCTAACTTGTCAAAAAAATTGATCCTAAGCTCACAAGAAGGTAGATGTTAAGTTCTTTGTCACCTACTGTCATGTTGCACTCTTTTAGTTCATCATTGTAGTTAGCTATGTTTTAAAGAACATCCTTTTTGCAAGGTTCTAAACAACAATGCCCTAGTTTTTGACTGTGCAAGGGGTTTCTGGATATCGAATAGCTCATAGATGTTCAGTATATCATTGTTAACATAAATGGTTGCTATCAGCAAACAAATATGAATTATTGCTTTATTGTACACTCAATTGTTCTTTTATTTTGTCGAATGAAGCGATTACTCCTTTCGTTTCATATCCAAAACTTTTTCCATGACAGCATGCAAACAAAAGCAGAAGTTAATTCTATAGAAACAGTTTGAGTTTAAGATGTGGTTGTGAGAGAACTGGTTCATTCCCAGTTTTTATGAGCAAGAACATCAGATTATAGTTCCAGAAAATCTTGTACAAGTGGGATTTTGTGATCTAAAACTTTTGGAGCCTTCATCCGTTCCTGTTGCTGTTTTCTGTTCTAATCTTACGAGAACCTCACTCTTGGAAATTACTTGAAAATTTTGTATCATGTTTTTGAAGTTCTTATTGACATCACTGGAAGCATTCGAATTGGTATTTGCGGCGAGTTATTGATGCAGTTGGAAGCGGGAAGCGGGCAGGGATGTCGTGGGAATTTAGGGAAAAAAAGAGATTAGGAATTTGATAACTTTTCGGGCCCGCACCATGGTAATCTAACGGTCACCGATAGCATGCCTCACACACCACGCATGCTAGATTTTTTCGGACCTCTCGCCAATGCAAGCAAGTCCACTCTCGCACACCAATGTAAGAGATATATTTTTTATAGTTTAAATCAAAATTTCTATTTTTATTGAACTATCTATATAAAAACAAATAATTTTGTGGCTTTTATATATGCTTACAACTTCGGTTTCAAAAACCATATCTAATATGGGACTAAGCCTCCAAAATAATTAAAACACTCAAAATAAATAAGAAACTTAAAAGGACTCAAACTCTATCCTAAACAAAATAACCAAAAGATTTAAAATAACTAGAAGACCCGAAGGACTTAAATTCTATCGTTCACATATAAAATCAAAAAGAACTATCCGAAATTTAAATTTGATCTTTACCATTCTTCCCGGCTCGAGAACTTCATTTCCAGGGGAATGACGATATGAATATCATAATTAGACAGAAATTAACATTCCCTTATAATTGAAGATGATGAGTTTATTAACTTTGAAGTGTATTAAGATGTGGATTTGCAGAAGAACATCTATTTTTTTAGAATTACAAAAGAAATGAAAACATATATAAACTTCTTATTGATAGGATGTGGATGACCTTTGATGACAAACTCGATGTGCTCGATTTCCTCAAACTTCCGTGAATTACTCGACTCAGTCCCACATCAGTATCATCAGTCGGTAAAGCTCGTTGAGAACATGTACGATGCATGCAAAGTAACCTCATTGGTTTTAATACAATCTTTTTCGGACAAACTCTAATTATCTTGTCATCCATAACAGTAAATTCTTGCAAATTTCTTATTGATTCTGCAACAGACTTATGAGTATCATTGTTTGTTGCAAGGATTTCATAAGTCTCAAGATGCAAAGCACTCCAATCATGTTCAAAATGCTCATGAAATGTATTAGAGATATGTGCAAGGCCTAATTCTAAGGAACATAGTGACTTAAGGATTATCACATTCTTTTGATTTTCAATTATGCTCATTGGTCTACGTAAGGTGAACACAATTTTCCTTCATCTAAATATAAATGTGTCTGTTGGCTCTCCTAAAATGTGTCACATCTAAGTCATACAACCAATGCATACATACCAAAATATGTATAACATCTATAGGTATGACCTCACACGAGATGTAATCGTGATTGCTCGAAAACTAAATAAACAATTAACGATGTTGGGTAACATTTAGTAACATAATGTGCTTTATTAACTTATGTGATGTTATAAGGCCATGGATGAGATTCAACTTTTAATCTCACTTCTCATTATCATTTGATAACTAAATTAGTACGATTACATCCGTCAATCGGCACTTTGAAATGCCTATATCCAATTCTAACATAGGTAAAGAAAGCATTAGTTTTTCTCCAATCATACTCACTCCTAGGTGTAATAACTAGACACCTAATGACTTGTAACCAATCAGTAAATTCCGCTACATCATTATATGTAATATTTGTTCTCTTAAGTGGAATGTGTTCTTCAATTAATTTATCATCATTATTGATCTCTCCCACAAGTAGACTTTCATTAGGACACGTACTAGCAAAATAACCAAAGACATGTCATTTGAAACATTGCACCCATATAGGTCTTTGTTGTGGTGGTTCTTCAACTTTAGCCTTTCTATTTATCTCTTTAGCGACATTTGCTTTTGATTTAGTCATGTTGTCACTCATCGCTTAAATTTCTCCATGGCTTTAAAATTAGGCTTTCAGTCAATAGATTCCAAATTTTAGGCTAAGGTGAACGGTTGTTGCACATTGTTTAAAGTGTGGGGTAGCATTTCACGTCAAATGTGTGTGCTCAATACAAAACCTATTAAGTGTATATCGAGGGTGTACTTGTAGCTCACTCCTAACAAATATTTATTGAACTTAGTTATGTATTCTTTCATCGTCATGGTTCCTTGACCTAGGTCGTTTAATTTTTTAGTAGGCGGTTTCTTTAGGTATATGGCAAATATTTCTCTTTGAGATTGATTTTTATTTCATTCGAAGTATGTATAGGTCTCAGATGCTCTCTCGTTGTCTCTCTATTGATGTCCAGAAGATTTTGGCAGAGCTTATCAGTTTTATCTTAGCAAATTTGACATGCTGCATGTTGGTAATACTGATACTATTCGAACATATGCTCATCTCTGTCGAACATATGCTCATCTCTGTTAATTAATTAATCTGAGAAGGTCCGAGGATTATATGTTGAGAGCATTTATCCTAATCCAACATGTAATATTATCTCACCTGAAGTTATCCTTAAAATTCTCATCTTGTTCCTCATTATTGCGATTATTTCAATTATTGATTATTCTAGGTTCATCATTAACGATACTTTGTACTTCATCCTCAAAGTTTTGTTCTTTAGTTAACTATTCTATAGGGCTTCTAGGCAATATCCTAATTGATTATATTGGCCTTTAATTTTAGGTAGATCTTTTGAAGTTTATTTTTAACCTTTGAATTGCATCATCATCCATGTCTGATC
This sequence comes from Scilla litardierei, assembly GCA_030789695.1. NCBI lineage: Eukaryota > Viridiplantae > Streptophyta > Magnoliopsida > Asparagales > Asparagaceae > Scilla > Scilla litardierei. The sequence goes on from CM061137.1 coordinate 18,574,774, forward strand.
CTATGGTTTTGCCACTACGTAATAACATGTAATGTCAATCAGTTACATAAATGCAAATGCAAGATCCTAACACCAACTAGATGCATTTGTTTATTATGGAAATAAAATTAAATCCTCTGGTCTAAATCTATATAACAAACGCAGTCCTAAGTATTTTAATGCAACACAAATTGAGACAAGAAAATGATGCAATGCTAATGATATCAACTAATCTGAACAAAATCAAATCGAGATTTTTTTTTGGAATTTTAACAATTAAAGATATGATCAGAATAGAGATCACTTGAAGTAGAAATCAGCTTTGCAATATTACGTAAAGCCTTTAGAACTTGTAGATCTTTAATCTAGATGATCATGTTTTGGCTCCAAAAAATCAGTAAACTTTTGATATTTTTTATTTTCCTTTGTTGCTTCTCTGTTTTTTGTCAATTTTTTTAATTTTTTCTCTTTTTCTTTCAAATTTTCTTTTCTATCTTTTTTGAATTCTCTCTTTTTTATTTGTTTTTTTGTTGATCTCTATCTCTATGGATTTTTTTCTTCTCATTTTGGTTTTTATCTCTCTGTTTTTTATTTTTATGATCTCACCTTTTTAAAAATCCAAATTTAATTGGAAGAAAGGAAAACGAAAAATGATGTCGTCTTTTGACGATGAAGGAAAAATATGCAGAAAAAGTTAGGTTTTTTGAATCTAAAATCCTAAAGATATGATGATGAAAAAGAAAAATAAAATAAAAGATACGGTAAGTTTTTTTGGATCTTTGATTTATACTCTTACTAAAAGGAAAAAAAAGATAAAAGTTTTTTATGTGGAAAAAAATAAAAAGGAGACAAGTCAGGTTTTGGCTCTGTTATGATGTTTAACGTAGTATGGAAGCAGGAAGAGAAGTGTGAATTTGAAAAAAAATGGAAATTAGCGATTTTTTAACTTTTCAGTCATCATACATCGGGTATCTAACGATGACGACTCGCATGACTTGTACACGAAGATTTTTCAGACCACTTGCACAAACAATTATGCCCACTCTCGTTTACTTATGCAAAAGATTCAATTTTATATAGAAACTGAAAGTTTATACCAAACTTTTTATTCTTTATTGATCTATCTATATAAAGCAAATAAGTTGGTGGCCTTTATATAATCTAATAACTTGAGTTTCAAAAATCACATCTAATGTGAGACTAAAACTTTAAAATAACTAAAACACCCAAAATAAATAAAAGACTCAAAAGGACTCAATCTCTATGTTAAATAAAATAACCAAAAGACTCAAAATAACTAGAAGACTCAAAGGACTCAAATTCTATCTCTATCTCACATATAAAATCAAAAAAGACTATCTGAAATTTAAATTTGATCTCTATCAGTTATTCTAAACTTAGATGATCACTCGATGTGTCCATGTTCAGTTTGAACATTATTGGACCATTATAATGTTGTATTTATCCTTTTAAACAACAATAAACAACTTTTGTTGCTTTCTTAATCGCTAAACCAGTGACCAACTTTCTTTTCATGTTTATTCATTCCTCCCGAATTTATTTGTGATGCTTCTCGCCTTCACTTAAAATGCCTCCTTGTGGTGGTGGTGGCACAACTAGCGCTGACCCTATAGGTAAGGGTAGCCGAGGGTGATCACCGTCAAGCCGCGACATGGCTTGGGTTGCCACTATCGATGGAGGCAGTCAGGCATGGTTGTAACTGCTGGTTGGGGGGGGGGGGGTCCTTGTGTTAGAGGGCGAGGGGAAAAGAGATCTCATTATTCTTTTACAAAAATAATGGTTTTTTTGCAAAATGTGCTTTATTATTTGGTCCTTAGACGAAGAGTCAAGGTTTTGCCACAAAGGTGACTCTTTAGATTCATATAAGGAGTCGCCTTCATCCATTTGCATACACGCGTGCATACATATTACATTGGCTCTATTAATCGGATCGAAGATGTGGATTCTATCGGTCACATTGTAAATTTACCAATTTATGTGGACATGGAAACGGAACAGTTCTTTGATAGATAGCTTAGAATCTAAAAATTTAAAATAGGGATTTTGATAAAAGGAATATTAATTTATGCCATGCACCAATATTCTCACCCACTGTAATTACCCAAAATTTTAGTGGGATATTTGGGTTTTCCTGTATTTTTCTAAAATATATTTTCTAATTTTCCTCACCTATTATATCTTCTCTTTTCTTATCTTCCTTTCCCCTATTGGGTCGGCCCACAACCACCATGCCGCCCTTACTATTCTCTTCACCCCTTTTATTTTCTTTCCTTGCAATAAAACCCAGCCCACACCTTTGTGCCCATTAAACACCTTCTCCACTAAACACCACTCACCATTTATCTCTCATTCACAAGAAAACAAATCTCTCCTTCTCTTTAGTCAAACAAACCCGACCCATTTTAATCAATCAAAACTACAAAACTCTCTCCTCTTTTCCACAGACTCAACCAACCACTTTCCCCTTCATTCAATTCCCCACCAACCCAAGCGAGAAATACAAAGCTCTTTCCATCACTCTCTCTGCCAACAAACCAACCGATCCCTTTTTATTTAATTTTTCAACAAAAATCAAACATCCTTTTTCTCCTCTCCCTCTGTCGATAGACCAAGCCGATGCACTCTCCATGTCTCTTCCGCGCGTGTTACACGCCACCACCGTATTGAAATTAATTCCCGACGAAAATTTGAGGCTATTTGTCGGCCTCCGATCTACTCCTTTATGGCCCTCTTCCTTTTTAAAATTTTCTTCTTCGAGTTTTCATATGAAGAAAATTATTTTTCTCTTTCTCAAATTTTCGTATTTCTTCGGAATTGGGTTTTGATATCTTGTTGGGCTTGACTTCTTCAGATCTTTCAGCTACTTCGGGAACAATAGATTATTTGCTTAATTCAAGTTTATTTCCGGTTTATTCTTGTTTAATTTTTGAAATTATTTCGAGCTCGCAAATTGTTGAGAAATTATTGTGATTCATGATTAATGGTTGGGTTAATTTCGGGATGTGATGATTCATGATTTTCTCAAGGGATTTTTCTATGTGATCAATATTCTCGGCACCCTTTTGGGCTTGGCAGCGACTCTGGCTGCCGCTTGCTTTGCCACTGTTTTGGGGTTTACAATCGTGAGCCTTGCCCTCTCAGTTTTTTGGTCGCTGGCATTTGCCCCTCTCAACTACAGGAGTTGTACCTGTCCTTGCTTGTTGGTCAGTGATGTTGCTTGTTGTTGGCCCTTGATATCGCTAGCTGATTTGCTAGTGGCATGTGGGTGTTGGCCCATGGTTTTCTTGCTATTGATCTTGGGCTTTTTGCCATACCAATTACCTTTTTGGGCCTTTGACTTGCGGCGGGCTATTTTTGACATTTTGCACTGCTGATTTCAATTGCGGGCGTACTGTTTGGTTTGTGGGTTTGTTGCTTTTGGCATGTGGTCCTGACTTGATGTCCTTGTTTCATAATTGCTGTAAAATACTCTCTAGTAGGTAGATTGATCCCATAGTAATTGCGGTAGTATCATTTTAAAGGTGCCGAACATGAGTTTGATCCTATCTCGTTACTTTTATAGTTCTTTCTTTCAGCAAGTTATTTTTAATATTAGTTTTAAAAGATTTTCAATTTTAAGTGAATTGTTCATAGAAATTTCTTTCAGCATGTATTGAAATGATTGAAACCATGACTCATAGACTTGTGAATTAATTCATGTTATGACCAAGGTTTTAGGTTTCGGTCTGGATATCGTTCTTCCCAAAATTTAGGTTTCAGTATCGGTATCGTCCGTTTCGGCGGGTTCGGAAGTAAGTTTCGGTTTCGTCCGTATTGCTAGTTTCGGCAGTTTCGTTTCAGGTATCGGTTTCGATTTCGGAGATACTTTAAATATGTATATACTATTTACACACAGGGATGGTTTCGAAGGTTCTTAAATCTAAACCTATCAAATACTATTAAATACTTAACAAACTAAAATATTAACCATATACTATCAAATACTAAATACTAAATAGATAAACTAAATTTGAGTTCGTAATCATATTAAATACTAAACACCTAAAGTTTGGTACTTAAATACTAAATCTTAGATAAATGAATAAATCCTAAGGCTTGCCTTGCGCACCCACCGTTTTACATTGCGTACATACCACTTATTTACAAGTTTGCCAAAAAAAATCGTTGGGCGTTGCTTTGCGCACCCACCATTTTGCTTTGCGCATATACCACTTATTTACAGGGTTGCCACAAAGTATCTGCTTGATATGTGCACCGACTGTTTTACTATACGCACATACCACTTATTTACAAGTTTGCCTTTTTAAAGAACGCAACATCTCCTGAAAGGCGACTCGGACCTCTTTCTCTCTCTTTCCTCTCTCTCACTCTCACGCTAGATGGTCGAGGTGGTTTGGCGAGGCGACGACGCGATGAGGTGAGTTCAATTTTTTCATCTTCTTCCTTTTGTCCTTTTTCTTCTTTTTTTCAGCAATTTTTTCTTGGTTCTGCCTCTTCTTCGTCTAATTCTTCATCATTTTCAAGCCGAAACCCTAGGGGTTTCTCCTCTCTTTTAACCGATCTTTCTATGCAACCTATTGATTCATGAATTTTTTTGGGGGTTTTAGAGATTTTTTTATTTAATTACACATTCTTCTTCCTCCGTCTTCGACCGGTACTGAACAGTATCGGTCAGTTTCGGCCGGTATCGGTCGAAAATGACCGATACCGTTCAATATCGGCCGATATTGAAACTAACCCTTAGTTTTGATATCGTCAACTGCCGATACCGATACGATACGACCGATACGTAATGGTATCGGCCGATACCTCGAACTCTGGTTATGACACTGCCCTTTGTGGAAATCTGGAATACTTGACATTCATGCCACACAATTGTAACTATGTGAAAATATGGTTAATTATGGGGCTATGCATATAAAACATTGGAATTATGACTTGATCATGGTACTTGAACCCAGAACTTATGTCGTTATTATGAACATGAACTGAAACACAACGACTTGATGCATAGAGCCATAACTACGCAATTTAATACACAACATGAAACATAGACTTTTTGAGAACAAGTACACTACTAAAAAACCGTCGCAGTATCTAACATTGCACTTGACACCTGACACTGCAACTGTATAGCCACATGATAGTATTTTAATGTTTTATTTTCAAAGTTCTTGTTACAAAGTGACATTACATTGAAAAACTCTTGCTACATAGTTCACATATAACATGTTCATTATCTGATGGCAATTGACTAAGATAAGGTGATTGGTTCAATTACATAACGTGATTGCAATAGATAGTATACAATGATCCCTTGCTTGAATATCGTACACTGATGCGTGTTTCTGATATTGTTTTCGTTCACTGGTTACTACATACAGATCATCGACTTTGGATATTTTACATGTTAATGATTGGTAACTAAGTGCTACATGAGACAAAGTAATACGGTATTCCAGGGCCATCTCTTGAACCTATGTGAGCAGTCTCAATAATCCCTTACTAAATTTATATTAGAAACCATCACGATAGCAAATACAATATTGTTTGACATGATACTGAACTCGTCATATCTTACCAACACTTTACATAGTATATAAATTTCACTGGGGGTTTTGGGGTAACTCATATTAGAGAGTGCGTGCGCGACTTGAGCCATGCTTCATCACAGTTTCCTAATTATAATGGTCCTCATCACAGTTCCTTGATATCCGACCGGGTCCTTTTACAGTATCTTGTTAGACCCATCACAGTACCGTCAGACAGATCCAGAGTCCATGTTCCAGTTTCATGTTTGGACTCGGCTCGTGGTAGCCGCCTGTGGTACAAGGTGGATTTCGGGCTGTATACACTCTTCAATATGTGTAACAATACTAACATAAGATATCATAATCTAGTATACAAGATAGTGCTTTTTGTAACAGGCCCGTTTAAATAAAAGCCCACTATGACACGTCACAGTGTTACAGCTCTTACAGTACGATACTTTCTTCTTTTGGACTCGGCCCGGGGTCGTACCCTCGTGGTCCAAGTAGTTCCCAGTTGCACACCGTGCTCCCCTTCATAAGTCACGACTTAGGACTGGTTTACAGTAGCAGTTACCCATTCACAGTAGTTGAGACATTAGATGCTTATCACATGCTTTATTTCTGTACCATGCCATTATAATTGATGCTCATGTTTTCTTTCTGCACTATTACCATGCTATCGTTTAGCTAGATATTCTTTACTCCTCTGAGCTTTGGCACAAGTCTTGCTGTCCACTTAGGTGACGAACATGATTACCTAGTGGCGTTGGAGTCAGAGTTTCGATCCCGAACGCCAGGCGTTGAGTTGGGTGTGCTCGTGAGTGCCCTCGTGGGACTACTTTTGTACTTTTGGTTTTAGGCTTAGAGCGGGCTTGTGAGTTGTACTTTCGTGTCCCTGTTTTAAATTCAGTTTTTATATGTGAGTATCTCTTTACCTTTCTATCTGTTCTCTTTGTTTTCACTGGCACATGCGGGACCTGCACACACACTTTCACAATAGTAACGGCACCCAGGAGTTGGTGTGTTACAAAGTAGTGGCCCATGCAGGTCCGTGCAATCGCCTCGTGAACAGTGTCGAACAAGCAGGAAAGCACGAGTTTATGATACCGACTCGATCTTGGCGTATAATGCAGGTGTATGAAAGTGTACATACGCAAGAGACTTAGACCGTCCAGGAGAATGCTCATGGCTTCAGGATCAGGGTCAGGTGGCACCGTATCGAACACGGTTCACCAGATTTCGGATGCAGCCTTGCGAGAGATGGTCCAAGCGATTCAGAGGGTACCTAAGAAGGGTGGAGTGCAGCAGTTTCGATTGCTACGGTCGTCGGTGTTTTCAGGACGGGAGGACGCTTGGCTGCGGAGGGGGGGATTCGCTCGATTACAGACATGCTAAGGGCAACAGAGGCAGTCTTAGCCTTGTGGGTTGATATGGCAAAGCTCCAGCTGACTAGAGAGATCAGGAACTGGTGGGATGCTGCAGAGGACCGGTCAGTGTAGCCAATCTCCTAGGATATTTTCAAGTAGTTCAATGCTCAGTATTTCTCACCGAAGGCACATATGGAGCTAGAGGCCCAGTTCTTTTGCCTTCAGCAGGGATTCATGACGGTGGAGTATGAGGCTGAGTTTTCCAAGCTCAACATGTGCGTGTCTCGACGCATTGTAGTTGACCATGTTTTGCGTCTGCGTTTGCTAACAATTGGCGTTTCAGGTTTGCCAAGGACGCGGTGTCCACCCCTCAGGCCCGGGCCAAGAGATTTCAGCAGGGGTTGGATATCGATATTCGCGACAAGCTGGTCGGGCTCAGGCTGACGATCCATGTTGACATACTCTCAGCTCGAGAGTTTGAGTACGTACAACGGGAGCAGGAGCGCGGGTGTCAGGCAGGGGTCCCTCAGAGATGACCACTTCCATCTTCAGCAGCTTATATAGGATCCAGTCGACAGCCACCTGCCCCTACCAAACAGTTCCACTGGCCTATCCAACAGTCTCAGTTCAAAAGACCAGTACCTCAGCAGCAGCACCAGTAGTACCAGCATCAGCAGCCGCGACGCCCTTTCTCAAGCTGCCATCATTGCGGCAAGTCTTAGCACGTCAAAACAGAGTGCAGGTTGCTCCTAAACCTATGCCTCATCTACGGGGCCCGTGACCATGCCGCCAGGGATTGCCCATAGAGGGATCAGTAGGGCTGTTGACGAACGAGCTTGAACATGGAGCTTGGTTTTGTTCATGAATAAAATCCATGATTAAGCTCTATTCGTTTACTAACCGAGCTCTAAAACCATGTTCAAGCTTGTTCGTTAAGCTTACTGAACAAACGTAAACGAACATTTACCGAGCTTGTTCACGAGTAGTTCATCGAACGTTCTGTTTTTAGCAAGATTTATCGAGCTTGTTCGTTCACACAATCATTCTTGTTCATGAACAAATTTTCAAACAAACGAACGAACGTCAATTTTTTAATCAGGAATAATAATATTTAACCATAACTGCTAATGACTAAATCAATTAAATAAAATGATTAAATATTTACAGGACAAAAACAAACAAATCCAGCATAATAGCTCCATAAATCCAATTACAAGTATCCATTCCAAGCATAGTAAAAAATATAGTATTTGTCTAAATTTACTATTTTCAATACATGTTCGTTCACGAACACTTAACGAGCTTGTTCATAAATACTTAACGAGCTTGTTCATAAACATAAATGAACGAACACAGTTATGTTCAAGCGCTGTTCGTTTACTAATCGAGCTTTAAAAATCTGTTCAAGTTTGTTCATTAAGCTTCCCGAATGAACGTAAACGAACATGCACCGAGCCTGTTCACGAGCAGTTCATCGAACGTTCTGTTTGTCAACAGCCTTAGGGATCAGAGACATCCAGCCCTAGCTTCGACGTCAGCACCTACTTCGGCTGGAGGCACTCCATGTGGACCTCCACTTCCACCTCAGCAGAGAGTGTTTCAGCAGGCTAGACCATGGGCTCCACCTTTCAGGCGCCTGACGTTCACCATGACCGCAACAGAGGTTGATGCTACCGGCCAGGTCATCACATGTATATTTCTTTGTTTTCAGTAATTGTTTTATTTCATGCGTTAGTCGCTGCATGCTTAGACTTAGTGCATGTTACCTTAGGTATAGTGCTGGTGGCTTGCAAGCCTGCCCTTGCATTATTCGACTCAGGTGCTTCTCATTGCTTTATATCCAGACGGTTCGTCGACCAGCATGGGGTTCCTGAGTCACCCCTCGCATCTGGTTGGGACGTCAACACAGGCGGAGGAGTGCTGAACACGTCCAGTGGGTGTTCCTCTTGTCTAGTAGTGATATGTGAACAAGAGCTTTATGCGAATTTTCTGGTTATTGAGATATCGAGCTTCGAAGCTGTCTTCGGAATGGACTGACTAGGATCATTCTACGCCACCATCGACTGCCGTCGTGGGGTGGTGCTGTTCGAAATGCCTAATCATCCGAAGTTCGAGTTCGTCAGAGGAACCACATCAACATGACCGGTCAAGTTCTGGGTCAGACCAACGGAGGCGGTAGCGGCTGATATGGATGCTGAGCCAGAGAGGCCAGAGGTTATGCTGGAATTCCTTGATGTGTTTTCGGTGGAACTTGCAGGTTTGCCCCCGGACCGTGGTATTGAATTTTCGATTGATTTGTTGCTAGGAGTCCAGCTCATATCTAAGAAACCATATCGCATGGCATCATCGGAGTTGCAAGAAGTGCGGGCTCAGTTGGGGGACCTTCTGCAGAAGGGATGGATACAAGCTAGTGTATCATCTTGGGATGTGCCAGTATTGTTAGTAAAGAAGGACGGAACCAGACACATGTGCATCGACTATAGGGAGCTCAACAGGGTTGCGTTGAAGAACAAGTACCCTCTCCCCCGTATCGACGATCTGTTTGACCAACTTGGTGGGTCGGGTGTTTATTCGAAGTTAGATCTCAGAACTGGCTACCACCAAGTGAGGGTTAGGAAGGAGGATGTGCCCAAAACTGCATTTCGGACCAGATATGGGCACTATAAATTCTTGGTAATGCCGTTTGGCGTTACGAATGCATCGACAATGTTTGAGTCTGATGAATATGGTATTGTACAAGTACCTGGATAAGTTCGTAGTGGTGTACATTGATGATATACTGGTGTACTCAAGAGCACACAAAGCATTTGAGGAAGGTGCTTGGGACCTTGAGGTGTCACCGTCTGTGTGCCAAGCTCAGCAAGTGTGAGTTTTGGTTGAGCAAGGTGACCTTCCTAGGTCACGTGGTGTCTGTAGAAGGGATTTCTGTAGATTTAGAGAAGGTGTCAGCAGTTTAGAAGTGGCCAACCCTTACGTCAGTGACGGAGATTCGAAGCTTCTTGGGGCTAGCTGGATATTATCATAGATTCTTTCAGGACTTCTCGAAGATCCCGGAGCCGATGACGCGGTTGACGAGGAAGGACGTGATGTTTGTATAGACCAAGGCATGCGACGATGTGTTTGGGGAGCTGAAGAGGAGGTTGACTTCTGCGCTAACACTGATCATTCCAGATCAGATGAAATGATTTGAAGTGTTCTGCGATCCATCTGGCAAGGGTCTCGGTTGTGTGTTACACCAGCATGGTCGAGTTGTGGCATATGCATCCAGACAGCTGAAGGTCCATGAGAGGAATTACCCCACTCATGATCTCGAGTTGGTGGCAGTTATTTTTGCTTTGAAGATCTGGAGGCACTTCTTGTTGGCAGAACATGTGAAGGTGTTCACCGACCATAAGAGTCTGAAGTACATGTTTACTCAGAAGGAGCTGAACATGCGACATCGTCGGTGGGTCGAACTCATGGCAGACTACCACATTGACCTTCAGTACCATCCTTGGAAGGTCAATGTTGTACCTGATGAGCTGAGTTGTCTACCAGCAGTGATGACCCTTATGACTCAGTGGAAGTTTCAGCTGGAGATCAGGGGGATGTGGATAGAAGTGGTGCCACATGAACGACTGCTTCCTTGATGAACCCCCAGATTCAGTCAATCCTGGTGGACAGGATCAAGGCTGCTCAGGCAGGGGATGCAAGGTTGCAGAGGACCAGAGTCAGTACTGGTGGGGAAGAGAACAGAATTTCATATCCATGAGGACAGGTTCTTGAGGTACGGCAGCAGGATATGTGTGCCGTCTAGAGACATCAGGGAGGAACTGTTAAGGGAGGCTCACAGTTCTCCATGTTCAATTCATCCAGGCAGGATAAAGATGTATAAGGACTTGAGGCAACACTATTGGTGGCACGGGATGAAGAGGAGTGTTGCTCAGAGCGTCGTCAAGTGTATCATATGCCATCAGGTGAAGGCTGAGCATCACAGTACCGTTGGATTATTGCAGCCTTCGCTTATTCCAAAGTGGAAGTGGCAGCACATCACGATGGACTCCGTGACTGGGTTACCTCGAAGTGCGAGACATAATGATGCTGTTTGGGTCATCGTTGACCGATTGACCAAGTCGGCTCATTTTATACCATTCAGGGTAGGCCAGTCAACGGAAACGCTTGTCAGGAAGTACATGGAGGAAATTGTGAGATTGCAGGTGGTTCCTGTCAGCATCTTCTCTGATAGGGACAATCGGTTCACGTCTCACTTTTGAAAGAGTTTACAAAGACACATGTGCACCCAATTGAGTTTCTGCACGGGTATCATCCACAGACGGACGGGCAGTAGAGCGCATAATCCAGATTTTGGAAGACATGCTGCGTGCTTGTATGTTGGACTTCAATGGGTCATGGAAAGATTAACTAACACCTCGTTGAGTTTGCATACAACAGTTACCAGGCTAGCATTGGGATGGCCCCATTCGCAACACTGTATGGGAGGAAGTGCCGATCACCACTGTATGGGAGGAAGTATCGATCACTGACGTCCCCTAGATTTGGCACTATGTAAAGTCGGAACGGGGATACCATAATTAAAATTTATAACTGCAAGCGCACGGTGTTGTAGTGTGGCTTGGGGGTCGAACACGGGGAGGCGTGTGATGTGCTTGTGATCAAACAGGAACCTGATCATCCGGTGGGTGAGCTAGCCCTATCGCTTGGTGGGTTGTCACGGTATGAAACTACGGAAAGGTATAAGATATAAAAAGTAACACATTACTTTGGTTTCCACCCTATCATGAGTTTTCTCTATTACGAACGACGGATAGGAATACGATCGGATTTTGGGGTTTAGTGGTGAAACGTTGCCTCTAATAGCGGTACCTAGCGTCCCATGGGCCCGATATTCCGGTCGATGCCAGGATGATACGCTAGGTCTACCCAGGTTCGGACGGTGGGCATTTCTATGTCCTGCATCGACCGACTACAGGAGCACTAAGCTCGCAACGATTGCTCCCGGCATTTCATCTTGTCGTTGCCACGCACTAGGAATCAATGTCTACGCTAGGGGTGTGAGCTGTGGCTAGAAGATCAAACTCCCGTTTTATTTCCCGTTGGCCCAATGGTCAAAGGCGGTTTTTCTCCTGTCAGAGATAATAAAACACCCCGCGTAACCATCTAAATCTCTATATCCTATCGAAACCCTGATCCTATGGTCATTCTAGGGAGAATCCACGAAGGGGCTTCCACCAATGTCCCAGATTAGGAAACTACTCACTAATCATTGCAAGAAATTCAATGCAACAAAATATAGCCATCAAAAAGATAATCAAGCAATAGATTAGAGAAGCAAACGATAGTATTAACGCAATATTAAAGTATCAAAGCGATCAAGAAACTTACAAAGCAAAATAAATTCTCAGCAGCCAAAACCCCCTAAAAACAGTTAAAAACTGGGGATCTTCGTTTTCTGGGAAACCTAGGGCTATATATACATTCTGGTAAGATGCCAGGGAATATTCCGAGAAGAAGACAAAAATAAACGTCCAACCGATCGGTTGAGGCAGCGAGGAAATCGGTCTTCAGCTTCTTAAATACCTCACCCGATCACTGAACCGATCGGGTGAAGTCGTTGGGTTCTTGGGCTTGCGAAGAATTACTACAGGTGAACCGATCGGTTGACAAGTCAACCGATCGGTTCGAATTTGGCTCACAAAACAGATAAGACTATCGTGACCACCCGATCATTGAACCGATCGGGTGGGATCTGCTTCATCCTTGCCTTCTGCTCGGGTCTGATATGCGTGCACGAACCGATCGGATGGGTCTGTCCACCCGATCGGTTGAGGGCAGATACATGCTCTAACTTGACATTTGGCTCCCAGGTTCTCGTGCGACACTTCCTGTTGCTCCGGGGACTCATGATATTTGCTTTATATGTTCCCTGTGCTGGCAATCTCCTGCAATGGCACACAAACACAAAGAAAGTGAAAAGGAACTAAAAATCACAAAAGAATAGATACGAAACAACGGGAAATCACGGAGAAGACGTGCGTGAATATATAAAATATAAACGCACGAAATTCCCCAAGCTGAACCCTTCCTCGTCCTCGAGGAAGACGAGTGAGGATAGGAGCTCGGAGGGAAAAATAGAAAGGAAGAATCAGAAAAAGAAAGCGAAATCCTAGATCACCCGTCAGTGACAACGAAAATCAACACGACACACTAAGCAAGCATGCGATAAGCATATCACTAAACCCAGGAATATGAGTCCATACAAGTGTCGTGGGTTCACGCGGTGAAGCGCGGGTGAGTGAGGTCGGGAGCTAGCATACGGTGTGACTATCTAAATTGTGCAGTAAAGCTCTATATACACATTACCAAAGAATGACCCAAATATCGATTCAATTCGAATTAGCGGTGAATAATAGCTCAAGCATGCATGAGAATAGAACTAAGAATAGAAAACATATCATATGTCGGAGACTCTACTGTTAGGAACTAGGAAATCGCCGCACGAATGCCAAGATGATTGCTAGAAAATCCATATGCCAAGTGTGTTCGAAATCGAAGGGGGTTGAGTAGGTATGGAGGAGATCACTTGGTGCAAATTCTCGCCTTCCCTTTATTCATGGCGGTAGGAATAATATTCACATCTTGAATTTTTTTGGGTTTTGGGTATTTGCATATATTTTTTGGATTTTTGCTATACATATTTTTTTCTTCTATATCTTTTTTTCTTTTTGAATTTTTCTTCTCTCTTTTTTTGGAAGTGGAATAATGAAAAGTGTGTACTCCCCCAAATGGGAGAACGATGCACGACGAGAGGATCTGCACCAAGTAAAACAAAAAAGAATACAAATTCTAAACACTTGGCAAAAGAATTTTTTTTCGCAGATCAGAACATAGGCAAAATGGGTTATCCTAGTCCTATTGGTAGAATCCCGACACATGCGATTTGAAGCGTAATATATATAGATTATTCATGTAGAAAGAAGGAGACAGTGTGGGCAATATACCGCATATTCGAGATTGAAGCTTGATAGTCTAGGGGTCATCCAAGGATAGGCATATAAAACAAAATCACAACGTAGAAGCACACCAACTAGCTAGACACAACACACAACTCACACAGAAGCAAAGTGAACCCACGGAGCATAAAATGCAATAGGACTCGGTTTCATAGGGTTAGTGTGAATGATTATCGTAGCTAAGCTAAGTGTGTGGGGTTCGTGGCAGTTCATCATGTGGGGTCATCTCTAGGATATGGAGAATAAAAAAGAAAGAAAGAAAAAGAAAAATACGACGAAAACGACTCAAAACGGGAAAAAGACACGACTGACGCACAAAGTGCGACTCCCCCAAGCTGAACGTTGTATTGCTCTCAATGCAATAGAAGTAAAAGCGGGAGGACAACGATAGATGGGAGGGAAGTACGCACCGACAATGAAAAGGGAAAAAATTGAAACACACACTAAACGAGACGTAGAAAAATAAAGAAAATAAATATCGAAACCAACTATACAAAACATATACACACGAACACACAAAACAAACACACGACGAACGACATGACACGACAACAATCACACAAAAAATTTGATTTCCCCCAAGCTGATCATGACAATGCTAGAAAGAAGATATGATCAAGATGAATCAGAAAAAGCTGGCTAGGGGAAAAATCAGAAAAAAGAAATCAAAGTGCAGGAGCGGTGGGCTCCTCATCCTCCTCGGAAGAGGATGGATGGGTGTAGGCGGGAGAGGTGATGGGCGTGCGAAGAAGCGGAGAAAGGGGTGGAGATGGTGGACGGATAGGTGCAGTGGTGGTGTGAACGATGGGTGGAGTGTCGGTGGTAATGGGAGGTGGGATGGATACGGCGACCAATGAGGTGGGTGTGGGTAGTGATCTCGCGCGCACAACGGTCTGTTTGCGACGCGAGTAAGAGGCGGTGATAGATGTGAAGGGTGGAGGGAGGGAAGGATCAACGGTAGTGGTGGTGGGAGGAGAAGAAGTGGAGGGAGGAGGGGATGATCGCCTAGGGGGTGATGGAGGAGGTAATGGGGGTGGAGTAGGTGGTGGGGGACCGTGAATGTGTGTAAGAAGGCGGAGAATGGCGCGACGTTTCGCTCGAGAGCGAGGAAACGAGGATGTGATACGAAGGAAGTGGATGGGTTCGAGGAGGTGGAGGATGCGCCAGTGTGCAGAGCAGCCAGCTCAGCTTCAAGAGCGAGGCAAGCAGAGGTGGCCTGTGGGACAGCAGAAGTGGTGCCGACGGTAGTTGTTGTGCCGGCACCAGAGGTTAGGCCAAAGCGGTCGTAGTAAGTGCCTCAGAAGAAACATGGATATCACACGGGGTGGTGACACTAGGTCCAGCTCCGAGGTCTCTGAACGCTGGGATATCCTGCTCGCCTAAATGGACGGCAGTGGAAGGAGGTCTAGGTGCGTCAGGGAGAGGAAAATGTAGATGTAACCCCCCTACAAACTCAGGATCAGGAGGAAACGACCAATCTGCCTCAAGGTGAATAGACATGCGGCCAGGATTTGGCAGAATGGTATATGGTGCAGGGGTGTCCATAGTAAAAAGCAAACCGACCGTTGCCTCGCGGCCGGATCATATGGGTGTGCCGCAGGACATCAAGATCGAGATATGTAGATCCTGGGGGCACGAGGCAAATCGTCGGGAATCACGATGCTGAAGGGAGGGTGCTATGCAATGAGTGTAATGAGGCCGCCGCAATAATATTTACCCTTGTTTGCGCGGCTAATATCAATAAGCTTTTGAATTAGCCACGCAGCGGCATTTATGCGTACGCGCGGGGCCTCGAAGGCAATCCCGTCAACACCGGGAATGAACGGGAAAGTCATCGCCCAAAGGATGAAAAATCGGGGATGGTCACGGTACCGGACTCATCCCGCAGAAAGAAAGCGCTAGAGATTACACGGTGGGCGAGACGGAAGACTGGGTGGATGATGGAGGAGGCCTTGGCCTTGCCTCTAGGAAAATGATCGTGGAGAGTGAGGGTCCCCAAAAGTGGTCGACATCGAAGTCGTCATGCAATTCATAGGGGGAAGGCTGCCTTCTAAATTAGGGAAACCGAAAATATTATTGATTGTGGTCACAGGGACACGGAAGTTTCGGTTTCGGAGGCGAAAATCAATATTGAACCCCCTCTCGGTTTTGATGGTAGATAGAAATTCTAGGGTGAGAGAGGGGTAGGATCGTGCATGGGAGTGTAAGAAACCTAGCCAACCTAAGTTTGCAAATAGGGACCCGACTCCGGAGAAAACCCCGAGATCGAGTAGGGTTTGATTGTGTGCAAATTTGGTGGCTAAGTGAGATCGTTGGCTGAGTCGAAGATAGAAGTCATTTGTGTTCCTGACCCATGAAACGGACTCCCTGCGGTCCCATCAGTGGGTCCACCACAGGTATGATAGGTTGGGGTGGTGGTTAGGTAGGCGGCGGAGGAGGAGCACGTGCACGCGTGGGACGTGTGGATTTGTGTCTCTTGCGAGACGGCTCCTCTTCCACCATGATGCGCTTACCCTTGTCCTTATCTTTTGCCATGATTGTGTGGTGATTTAGTGTGATATGCAAGATTATATGAGTGTGCACAACCAATGACAAAGGAGCAAAATAATAATACTTGGACAATGTAAAAATCAAGCTAAGGAGCGAGTGTACCCAGTAATGAAGCGAGTCCTTGCTCCCTAAAGATCCCACGCTGTATGGTGGAGGGATTTGGGGAACCGCCGCTCGCTAATCCAATAAGAACTGAAATTTCGAAAATTTTGGGGGTTAGGGCTAGGGTTTTGGGTGATTTGCGGTTGAATGTGGTTGATGGGAGGGTCTTGATGGTGGGGAAGTATGGGAGGAAGTGGGGGAGTGATCTTAGAGTAGTGGGAGTGAGGAGGAGTTCGATTGGGAAGAAAGGGAGATGAACCGCTCGAATCGAATGCGTGGAGGTCGGGTGAAATGAAACCGATTCGAGGGGGGGTATTTATAGGGGTTGGGGGAACCGATCGGGTGAAAGTTCGCCCGATCGGTTGGGTCATTTTCGAAAAATCACTGTTGGATAGCAGCTACAGGTGAACCGATCGGGTGAGATTTCACCCTATCGGTTGACCGCTCCCAAAAAATCCTGAGGCCTCTGTCATCTCTACCCGATTAGCGACCCGATCGTTGCTTCTGTCAACCGATCGGTTCGCTCGTGTGTTGAAGTTGGGCACTTACTGATACTGACCACCCGATCGGTTGATACATGAACCGACCGGGTGGAGGCAATTCTTGCACAAATACAAAAAATCATCTAAGTATCCCAACGAAAATCCCTATAGTTGTATTTAGGGTAATTTTTAGATTTAGGGTATTTTTTAGAAATAATATCAAATTTCGACCAAAAAAAATTTATTCTCAAAAATCGACCAAGTTTCGACACGTCAGCGGCTAGTGTGGATAATATTTTTGGCCGCACTTGGCAAGTGCGGCATTTTTGGCCGCACTTGGCAAGTGCGGCCAAAATGCTGAGGCCTATACTTGCCAAAATATGCCCACTAAAGCACTAAGGCAGTGGAAGCGCTTTTTTTGGCCGCACTTGCCAAGTGCGGTATTGTCCAATCTGCGGCTCCTCGCCGCTGACGTGGCGAAACTTGGTCGATTTTTGAGAATAAATTTTTTTGGGGTCGAAAATTGGTATTATTTCTAAAAATTATCCTAAATCTAAAAATTACCCTTGTATTTATTCACAAAAATTAGAAAGCTAATCCCATAAAAACCGACAAAAGTTCAGAACATGGGTTGCCTTCCATGAAGCGCTGTTGTTTATAGTTTGCTCGACTCCCGATATATGATATTCATGGGGGTTTGTACGGGTGATGTCCAATGATCGGCATCCTCTCAGCTGCTGGTGGAGGGGCTCTTGTTGTTGGCGGCGACGACAGGTAAATGGTCTCAACGACTCTCCCGCTGGTGATGTCCGGGGGCTTTTCCCTCATGTTGGCGTCAATCACCACTCTTCTCAGAACTCGGACTTCATCAGCTGTGAGCTCCAAAGGCTCTTTTCTTTTGCTATTTGTCTGAGCAACTTTCTTAAATCCGGGGGGGAGTCGACCGGGAGACACATACTTCTTCAGCGACTTTTTTCTTCCCAGCACATTGTGATCCTCAAGTCTATCCAAGCCTTCGGGGGGTTCCTTGAAAGAACCTTCCAAGCTCATGTTTCAACAATTCTCTCTTTCTCTACCTCCAGCAGATTGCATCTATGTTCCTCCGGTGGTGACTTCATTGTCAATGCCAAGTCAAACTCTACTTTCTGATCCCCGACGTTCAGGGACAGTTTCCCTTTCTTGACGTCTATGAGTACGCCTGCGGTTGCCATAAAGTGTCTCCCGAGGATAATCGGAGTGTGATTATCCTCAGGCATGTCCATATCTATGAATCGACTGGCACATGCACACCGCTGACATTAACCGGCAAGTCGTCGACCACCTCCACCGGGTACTTTACTGATTTGTTTGCCAGCTGCAGAGTCATTTCCGTGGGTTCAAGCTCACCTATATTTATCCTCTTGTAAAGCGATATGGGCATCAGACTTACGCTTGCACCCAAGTCGACAAGCGCTCGATTGATTGATACCTCTCCTATTGAGCATGGGATAGAAAAACTCCAGGGGTCTTTGAGCTTTGGCGGATTGGCTCGTTGAATTAGAGCGCTACATTCCGCCGTGAGGATAACTTTCTCTTTTCTCGTCCCCTTTGTAACTAGGTCCTTCAGAAATTTTGCATACGAGGGGATGGTTTTGATTGCTTCCAGAAAGGGGATCTGCAGACTCAAGTCCTTCACCATTTCGAAGAATTTGCCGTACTTTTCATCTATTTTTGCTTTGGCCAGCCTATGTGGGAATGGCACTGTAGGCTTGAAGACCCTTGAGTTGTCGCCCTTATTTTTCTTCTTCTCTTCAGGAACTCCCTCTGGAGTCACATGGTTTGACGTCGAAGCTCCATTATCATTTACCTCCAGATTTGGTCTCTCATTGACCAATGGAGCTTCAGGTTCTTTCACGGCCTCCCGCGCCGGAATCTGTGTACCACTCCTCAAGACTATTGCGGAGACATCTGCTTGACCGTGCGGCAAGGCTAGTGTTTGGTTCGGTCCCCTTGGGTTCACCTCTGGCTGCCCCGGCAGCTGCCCTTGTGTCTTCTGTAGGTTGGCCACTTGCAACCCCAGCTGGGTCACTTGATCGGTCAAAGACTTCTGTCCAATCTGTAGCTGTAGGTTGATCTTCTCCTGGTTTGATATATACTGAGTCAGTAGGTTCTCGATAGGAGAGTGATCGCTCCGGGACGTGACCCAAAAGAACGGTTGTAGTTTTACCGCAAGTGCACGGTGTAGCAGCGAGCGGGATATCGAACACAGGGAGGACGAATGACTGTGTTTGCTCCGATCTACCTGGCTATTTAGGAAGAGAATTTTGCCTTTGGCGATCCTGTCACAATCGTCAGACAAATGTGCGAAATATCAAATCAAATAAAGAACGTCTAGGGAATGGGGAATCCCCGCTACACACCATACTTCATAAATGTGGTTCATCGGTATCAAAATTGCTAGAATGAGAATTCGGATGAACTAGTTGCAACTGAATGTAGAACCAAGCTCACGCTCTCGCGCAGTTGCCGGTCTATAGCTATCCTAGGGTCGGGTCCAATCTCTTGCAAACCCTACCCTAGGGAAGCTAGCATTAGGATCAACATCATCGTCCAATCGCGCACCGAGCCCAATCTCTTGCAAACTCGGTCCACGATCTAGATTAGGGTAGTTCCTACCCGTCCAATCTCTTGCAAACGGGTATCGGTATAGAATTGCAACCGGGAATCCTAGTATCGGTCCAATCTCTTGCAAACCGATACTTCGAAAAATCCGACTCCAACCCAATTCGGATTTCTAGGGCTTCCTATCAAATTGGGATCCAATCTCTTGCAAATCCCAATTGATATGAATACCTAGCAATCCGTAGTAAATCGATCCCAATCTAATCTCTAATAGCAATTCTAGCTCAATTTCTACCAATTCATCACAAATATGAAAGTGGGCTTGTAGGGTTCATCCCCACGCCCCAAGACGTGGAGACTACTCACAAATCATAGCAAGATCACAAAAATAATCGTTGAAATAAGCAATGAAATTCATCACAACAATGATATAAACAATAAAAATAGAATTTTTAGGGAAAAGAGATGCAAACCAATGTAGTTCTTCAATTAATCCAACAAAAATCCAAGTTTTGCTCCTTCTCCAATCACAAGATTAAAGCTAAAAAACTAATCTAAAAAGCTGCAAAAAATCTAAGAGAGAGCTCTCAAACTAGGGTAAAAGCAGGGCTTAAATAGCCCCAAAAATCGTCCAAAAATTGTGACCATAATGCCCCTGCACAGCCTGTTTTCCGCAGTTTTCGCTACAGGCAGCGCTTCGCACTCGGCCGAGTGACAAAAGTCGCTCGGCCGAGTGAAAACCCTGCAATTTTCCAGTAAGTCGAGGCTTTCAGGGGTCTTCAGTTCGGGGGCGGCTCGGCCGAGTGAGTTGTCGTCACTCGGCCGATGACTTCACTGCACTCGAACGGACGGGATTCTCCACTCGGCCGAGTGTGTCTTCTGAAGTTTAGGCAGCCGAAAAACAGAAACTTCGATGTTTTGGAAGGGCTTCGTCTGGGCGCCACTCGGGCGGACGTGGTATCGTCACTCGGCCGAGTGGGTCTTCTGTGCTCGGCCGAGTGCACAGGTAACTCGTGTCTGAACTGGTCGGCCGAGCAGTGTCTCGCTGGTCGGCCGAGTGGCTCCTCCACTCGGCCGAGTGGGACACAAAAAATGCCCAATCTGCTTATTTTGGCCTCCTCGTCGCTCCTGCGACGTCCATTCGTCTTCCGCTCCTCTCCAACAGCAAAATACCCCTCGGGGAGGTCGTCGGTGACCGTCTAGAGTAAGCGCATCTCGAGATCACTCCAAATCGCGCTAAATCACCTGAAATGCGACAAAAACAACAAATTGTGAAAAGCATCGCAATATCGTCGATATATCGTGAAAAACATGATTTGGGCGATCTAGATGGCATGCAAACATGCGGAAAAAAGGTGTAAAATAAGGAGTGATCAGAGAGACCACCTGTTGATTGTACTGTTGCTACTGCGGCGGGGGCTGCTGATTTCTAGGAGGGTATTGCTGATATATTTGCTGCTGAGGTGGAGGGGGCTGATATAGCTGCTGCTGCTGCTGCTGAAGTTGCTGATACAGCGCCCTGTAGCTGAAGTTGGGTTGGTTCCGGCTGTTAGGAGAATATGTGGGATTGGAACTTGTCCTCGGTGGATAGGGTGCATTACCAGTAGGATTGTAAAATAGTGCACTAGCTTAGTCCACCGGGGCCGAGATATCTCCACCATCAAATTCTCCCAAGGCTTCAGTTTCTAACGCTGCTACATGCTGAGTGTTGGCGCCACCGGCCCCTACCATGAATGCTGAGATTTGGGTGGAAAGCAAATCAAATTTGCTAGACAGTTTGTCAACTTCCTCTACCCGGTGCATTCCTCCAGATTTTGGTGTGGCACGTTCATCGCTCCACCTTTCATTGTTCGATGCCATATTTTCCAAAATATTACCTGCATCAACTTCGTTTCGTGCCATGAAGGATTCTCCCGCCGCGACATCCATTAAGGACTTTAAGTCGTCCTTCAGCCCATTGTAGAACAAGTTTATAATCTGCCAGCGGGGGAGCTCATGGTGAGGGCATTTTCTTTGCATTTCCTTAAAACTCATCCATGCTTCATGCAATGATTCATGGCTGACCTGGGAGAACGAGGAGATTTCGCTCCTTAGCTTCATTGTCTTCCCCGGAGGAAAGAACTTGTTCAGGAACGCATTTGAAAGCTTCTCCCAGATTATAAATGTATTGGGGTCCTTCCCCTTCAGCCATTGCTTTGCTTTGTCCCGCAGAGAGAATGCGAACAACCTCAACCGAATCGCCTCGGTGACACGCCATTGATTCTGAAAATCTCGCACTTCTCCAGAAATGAGCCCAGATACTCGATCGGGTTCTCCATAGGAGCCCCAAAAAACTGGTCCTGCTGGATCCAAGCCACCAGCGATGGCTTCAGCTCGAAATTTTCGGTCGTGATGGCCGGAGGTCGGATGCTGGAGGTGGACCCAGTGGACGGCATTGAGTACTCATGCAAGGACTTCTGGGGAGTGATATTTTCTCCCATGACGAATTCTTCTCTTCTTATTCTCTCAGCGTTGATACGCCTTAGAGTGGCGTTGATCTCTGGATCTAGAGGAACTAAGTCGTCAAGACTTCTTGAGTTCCTGCGCATCAAAAATCAGATATACATGTGAAGCGCATATGGTATAACGCCAAATAAAAACAGAAAATAAAGAATAAAGAATAAAAATAAAAGTGTAGAACTGAAAATTATCACGGGATAGGGATATGAACTAGTCTCGAGGGTTACTGGGTCTTAAATGAAACAAGCATGTTGCCTCCCCGGCAACGGCGCCATAAAGCTTGACGTCCCCTAGATTTGGCACTATGTAAAGTCGGAACGGGGATACCAGAATTAAAATTTGTAACCGCAAGCGCATGGTGTTGTAGTGTGGCTTGGGGGTCGAACACGGGGAGGCGTGTGATGTGTTTGTGATCAAACAGGAACCGGATCACCTGGTGGGTGAGCTAGCCCTATCGCTTGGTGGGTTGTAACGGTATGAAACTACGGAAAGGTATAATATATAAAAAGTAACTCAGGACTTTGGTTTCCACCCAATCATGAGTTCTCTCTATTACTGCCGACGGATAGGAATACGATCGGATTTTGGGGTTAGTGGTGAAACGTTGCGTCTAATAGCGGTACCTAGCGTCACATGGGCCCGATATTCCGGTCGATGCTCAGGATGATACGTTAGGTCTACCCGGGTTCGGACAGTGGGCATTTCTATGTCCTGCACCCACCGACTCCGGGAGCACTAAGCTCGCAACGATTGCTCCCGACATTTCATCTTGCTGTTCACACGCACTAGGAATCAATGTCTACGCTAGGGGTATGAGCTGTGGCTAGAGGATCAAACTCCCATTTTATTTCCCCTTGGTCCGACGGTCAAAGGCAGTCTTTCTCCTGCCATAGACAATAAAACACCTCGTGTAACCATCTAAATCCATATATCCTATCGAAACCATAATCCTATGGTCGTTCTAGGGAGAACCCACGAAGGGGCTTCCACCAATGTCCCAGATTATGAAACTACTCACTAATTATTGCAAGAAATTCAATGCAACAAAATATAGCCATCAAAAAGATAATCAAGCAATAGATTAGAGAAGCAAACGATAGTATTAACGCAATATTAAAGTATCAAAGCGATCAAGAAACTTATAAAGCAAAATAAATTCTCAGCAGCCAAAAACCCCTAAAACAGTTAAAAACTGGGGATCCTCGTTTTCTAGGAAACCTAGGGCTATATATACATTCTGGCAAGATGCCAGGGAATATTCCCAGAAGAAGACAAAAATAAACGTTCAACCGATCGGTTGAAACATCAACCGATCGGTTGAGGCAGCGAGGAAATCGTTCTTCAGCTTCTGAAATACTTCACCCGATCACTGAACCGATCGGGTGAATTCGTTGGGTTCTTGGGCTTGCGAAGAATTGCTACAGGTGAACCGATCGGTTGGAATTCGGCTCACAAAACAGTTAAGACTGCCGTGACCACCCGATCACTGAACCGATCGGGTGGGATCTGCTTCATCCTTGCCTTCTGCTCGGGTCTGATACTCGTGCACGAACTGATCAGGTGGGTCTGTCCACCCGATCGGTTGAGGGCAGATACATGCTCTAACTTGTCGTTTAGCCCTCAGGTTCTCGTGCGACACCTCCCGTTGCTCCGGGGACTCATGATATTTGCTTTATATGTCTCATGCGCTGGCAATCTCCTGCAATATCACACAAACACAAAGAAAGTGAAAAGGAACTAAAAATCACAAAAGAATAGATACGAAACAACGAAAAACAACGGGAAATCGCGGAGAAGACGTGCGTGAATATATAAAATATAAACGCACGTCAATCACCACTGAGCTGAGATGATGTGGGTGATCGAGAGCAGGTTGGGCCTGAGATGATTGTAGAGGCAGTTGGCGTGGTACAGACCATTAGAGAAAAGCTGCAGCTGGCTCAGGATAGATACAAGTATTGGGCTGATTCGAGGCGGTGACATCTGGAGTTTCAGCATGGCGATCATGTCTTCTTGAAGATCTCTCCTAACAGATGAATTATCTGTTTTGGTCGGAGAGGGACGCTCATTCCACGGTACATTGGGCTTTTTGATGTACTGGAACGAGTGGGAGAAGTGGCTTACAGACTTGCACTGCCTCCATCTTTGGAAGGGGTGCATAATGTATTCCATATATCTCAGATACGGAGATACGTAGGCGACCCAATGCACATGATCGATCACTCAGAGATAACTATTCGGCCAGACTTGTCTTATGAGCAGCAGCCTAAGAGAATCATCGACTGGCAGCAGTCTCAGGAAGAAGACCGTTCACCTAGTGAAGGTGATATGGCACATAAACTCACCTAGAGAGTCTACCTAGTAGATGGAAGATGAGATGAGGGAGCGTTATCCATATCTGTTTGTTGTACCTTAGTTTATTGTAATTCCGAGGACAGTTTTTGTAAGGTGGGGAGAATGTAACGGGCCCGTTTCTAGGCCCGTTTAAATAAAAGTTCCCTATTGTTTTTTTATTTGTTTTCTCCTCAAAGGCCCGTGAGGGCTTCTTTCGCTCCGACGTTTCGCTCTCGCCTCGCGTCACTCGAACGAAGCCCGCTAGGGCTTGGGGCGGGACCCCGACCTTCCTCTCGTCTCGCGCACGTCGCTAGGGCTTCGATGGGGCTTCCGAGCCATCTCCGTCATTCGTACTTGCTGACGTCGCTTTCGAGCCCTCTCCGTCATCTCGGCTGTAGCTCTGCGGCTCCCCATGCTCGACTTGCTGACGGTAGCCTCTGGGGCTTGCTGCGATGGTTATATATCCATCTTCCCCTCCCCCTTCTCTCGGTTACAAGCACTGTAAGTTTTCCCTAATTTCTTCAAGCAGGTTGTCGATTTTCCGCTGCTTCGGGGTTGATTTCGTATTGGTTTATTTGGGTGATCTGCTGTGGCTTTTGAATCTTAACCTTATTTGGCTCTTCGGCTTTGAATCGATAGACTTTATCACCCTCTTTTGTTTAGTTTTCTTCGATGTTTTTGCATGCCTTTGTTGAACTAAATATTGGGGGTTTTGAGAGAAAAATGTGATATTTACATAGGGAAATGATGATTTGGGGGAGGCATATGGTTTGAGTCCCTACGGTAATTTTAGTGGGTTGGTTTTCCTCGCCTGCTTGTCGTAGGGTCCCGGGGTCTTTTGATGGGATGCGCTGGCTTGCGGTATGTCCCTTTTGCTTGCTGATTTTGGGGTTGAGTGTTTCCTTGGTTGTGTATTGCCCATTGCTCATGAAAATGGGGTGCTACGGCCCCCTCTTGCTTGAGGTAAGTGGCCCTTTGTTGACTGCTTTTGCGGCTTGCTAATTTTGGGTTCGACTGAGGGTTTTCGTCGCTGTTTTGGGTTGTCGTTGAGGTTCACTTGGGATAGGAGCCCCATTCCCCAGTTCTCTTGACCACTAGCCCCTAGCCCCTTGCTAAAGACCCTGTGGCTTTTGTCGTAGGCACGGGTGCCCCCCACTGCGTGATGAAAAGACTCCCGATCTGATCCCAAAATGGCTTAGAGCCATTATGAGTTGACTTTTGAGTTTTTTCCTTATCAAACAGATGTGGTGTTTTCTTGTTTACTGATTCATTGCATGAAACTTTTGGTGCTTTATTAACAGTTCAGTTTGGAAAATCATGCCATGAGATACTTCCATGCCTTTACTTTATCACATGTCAGTTTCATTATTATGTTGTCTTTTGAGCTTGCTAGTACCATGAAGTTTAATCTGATGATTAAATTGCGTAGTCCCTGGGTTATTATATGTACGGCAGTGGGCTATCTTGAGGTTGTGACTTGACTACGTAGTTTGACTAATATTAAACTTAACACACCTCAGACACTAAAAGTAATAAAATGTTAATTTCTGCTTTACTCACCGGGTTTCGAGAAACTTATGATCGATGGAGTGCGGGAGCGACTGCGACCTGATCTATAGCCCCCAGGTTAGGGGATGTCCATCATTCAGATGGGTCCTGAGTCCGGGGCAGACAGGGACGGCCATCTTGATGGGTCCTGGAGCCCCTATGACAGGTCACAATGTTACCGCTCTTACAGTATTGTACTCTCTTCTTTTGGACTCGGTCCAGGGTCGCACCATCGCGGTTCAGTAGCTCCCAGTTGCACACCGTGCTCTCCTTCATAAGTCACGACTTAGGACTGGTTTACAATAGAAGTTACCCCCTCACAGTAGTTGAGATATTAGATGCTTATCACATGCTTTATTTCAGTATCATGTCATTATAATTGCTGCTCATGTTTTCTTTCTGCACTATTACTATGCTGTCGTTTAGCTAGATATTGTCTACTCCTCTGAGCTGTGACATAATTCTTGTTGTCCACTTATGTAACATACAAGGTTACCCAGAGGCGTTGGAGTCGGAGTTTCCGATCCAGGACGACAGGCGTTGAGTTGGGACTGCTCGTGAGTGCCCTCGTGAGACTCCTTTTGTGCTTTTGGTTTTAGGCTAGGAGCAGGCCTGTGAGTTATACTTTCGTTTCCCTGCTTTTAAATTCAGATTTTATATGTAAGTATCTCTTTACCTTTCTATTTGTTCTCTTTGTTTTCACTGGCACATGCGGGACCTGCACACGCACTTTCACAATAGTAACATCACCCGGGAGTTGGGGCGTTACACTTTTAGAATAGTCTATCTCATGCTTGGTATGTTGCTATATTTTTTATTGCTCTGCCTAAATAATCATTGCTTACTAATGAGTTACTTTATATTTGGCCATGTATTGTTTGTCAATTGTCACTGTTGCCCTATTGTTTAATAATAATAGTCATGTCTTGCGTGCTTGTCATTTCGTTTGTTGTAATGTTACTTTACAGTTCTGTCTTGTTTTATTTTAGTTACATTTTTTATATTCCGTCTTTTAAACTCAATATGCTTAGATTAAATTTAATCTATTTCTAAGTTAGCGGTGCATGTTTTTTCGTTAGGTGGTGAATAGATAGACGAGGAGGTTTCGATGTACAAGACTAGTACGCAGAGTTTTAAGACCATTCTTACCGGTATGTTTTACATTTGATACATTTCTGCTCTATCTTGTTCTATTTTCACTGGTACCAGCAGGATCTACAATACAAGAAAAATAGTTGGCCCCCGAGAGTAGGGCGTGACAAGTGGTGGCCCATGTAGGTCTTCTCTAACTACATCGTGAACAGTACAGAATGAGTCGGATGTATCGTAGAACTTATTCGTGCCAAATTTTTGTGATCTCTAGGATTTTTCTATCTATTACTTGCATATTGTACTCAATCTTCCATGGATCAAATCATTCGTTTCTTTCATCGCATCCTCCTTAGCTTGTGACGATTTTATCCTCATCCATCCAATCCTTTGAGTACTCCATGTAACTTTGTTTAGCTATCTCAGCAACCTCTTGATTTTTGGAAATAGGGAGAATGGAATTTTTTTTGTAAGGTTGGTAGAATGTATTGATCCAAAATTTTAGTGGGATTTTTAGGTATTTTCTGTATTGTCTCATATATTTTTAAAATTTATTCTCTAGTTTTCATCACCTTTTCTATCTTCTCTTTTCTTTTCTTTTCTTCCTTTCCCTTGTTGGCCCGGCCCACAACCACCCAGCCGCCCCTATTATTCTCTTCATCCCTTTTATTTTCTTTCCTTCTTGCAATAAAACCCAGCCCACACCCATGTGCTCATTAACCAACTTCCCCACTGAACACCCCTCACCAATTATGGTTCATTCAAAAAAAAAAACAAATCTCTCCCGTCTTCTCTTTTCTTCACTCAAACAAACCACACACATCTTTAATCAATCAAAAACAACAAAACTCTCTCCCTCTCTCTCCTGTCCTCTTTTCCACAGACCCAGCCAACCACTTTCCCCTTCATTCAATTCCCCACTAACCCAAGAGAGAAAAACAAAGCTCTCTACCTCACTCCCTCAGCCAAGAAACCAACCAGCCCCATTTATTTAATTTTTCAACAAAAATCAAACATCCTTTTTCCTCTCTTCCTCTGTCAAAAGACCAAGCCGCCACACTCTCACTGTTTCTCTCCTCCGCGCTACACGCCACAACCGTCCCAAAATTAATTCATGACAAAAATTTGAGGCTCTTCTCGGCCTCTGATCAACTCCTTTACGGCTATCTTCCTTTACTTAAATTTTTCTTCTTCCTGAAGTTTTCATACGATACGAAGAAAATTATTTTTTCTTAGATTTTCGGATTTCTTCGGAATTGGGTTTCGATCTCTCGTTGGGCTTGATTTCTTTGGATCTTTTGGCTTCTTTGTTGAATGGTAGATTATTTTCTTAATCCAAGTTTTGTTTGATTTATGCTTATTTAAGTTCTGAAATTATTTTAAGCTTGCAAATTGTTAAGAAATTGTTGTGATTCAGGATTAATTGTTGGGAGTTTTGGCTTAATTTCGGGACGTGATGATTCATGATTTTATCGAGGGATTTTTCCTATGAGGTCGATAATCTCGGCACCCTTTTGGGCTTGGTGGCGACTCTTGCCGGTGCTCGCTTTGCCTCTGTTTTGGGGTTTACAATCATGGGCCTTGCACTCAGTTTTTTTGGCCGCTGGGGCTTTTGCCCGATCTGTTGTTGGCTGCAGGGGTTTTCCCCCTCCTTGCTTGTTGTTGGTCAGTGATGTTGCTTGCTGTTGGCCCATGATGTTGCTAGTCGATTTGCTCGTGGCCTGTGGGTGTTGACCAATGGCCTGTTGGGTATTGGCCCATGGCTTTCTTGCTGTTGGTCTTGGGCCTTTTACCCCGCCAATTGCCTTTTTGGGCCTTTGACTTGCGGCGTGCTATTTTTGGCATTTTGCCTTGCTGATTTCACTTTGCGGGCTTGTTGCTTGGTTTGTGGGTTTGTTTCCTTTGGCTTGTGGGCCTTGTTGTCCATGTTTTGTAATTGCGGTAAAATAGTCTATAGCGGGTAGACTGTAATATCATTTTATAGGTGCCGAACGTGTGTTTATCCTACTGTTAGGTATTGACTTTTTAGACCAATATAGTTTTGATGATGATCACAACATTATATTGTTGCTAATGACTCAATGTTTTGAATATAGCCGTTTGATAAAACTAACCGTTACATCAGGCGCTTGATTCGTTGCCTACAGGCGAATGTCTAAGCCGTTTCAGCCAAAATCTAGCCGTTGCAAATTAGAGTTTTTTGGCATCTTGCTTGGGTTTAATGGGTTATTTTGGCTTCCTATAAATAAGAGATGAATTAATTCAGCTAAAACTCTCTATCATTGTTGATTATCTTTGAGAAACAAAAAGCCTCTCATATTTCTCTCATTTCCCTCTTTTGAGCTCATCCTCTTCATGCATTGAAGCCAAGCTCTAGTGAAATACTCCAAGTGCAATCAAAGTTCATCTCAACACTTGGAGATCCGCGTCCATGCCTTGCATTCATATTTGAGTAACTTCATCTCATCAATGCATAGGTAATAGTCCTTTTATTTCATCTTTTTGATTGAAACCCTAACTCTCTTTGTGAGAGTTAGCTTTTCCACTTGTGGGAGTTTGAGTCCTATGTAAGACTAACCCTTGTTTGTGTGGGGTTCGGAGAGTCCTTGTGTATGACAAATCCCTTGTGTAGGGTGTCCCTTGTGTAGAGAGTTGTATTCACTAACTTGTGTAGCATCATAGTGGATATTGGTGTAGCATCATAGAGAGTTGTATTCACTAACTATGTGTTTGCATTTGCTTAATCGTGTTGATTAATCTCCTCTTACATTTATAATTCCGCATTTGCAAGTTTATTTTTAATTACACAATTATTGTCAGTACACTATTCACCCCCTTAGTCTGTGTTGTTTAGTATTGCAAAGTAGACGGTCCTGACACAATCTCGTTACTTTTATAGTTCTTTCTTTCAGCAAGTTATTTAAAAATTAGTTGTAAAAGATTTTCAGTTTTAAGTGAATTGTTCATAGAAATTTCTTTTAAGCCTATCTTGAAATGACCGATATTATGACCCATAGACTTGTGAATTAATTCATATTATGGCACCATTCTTTGTGGAAATCTGGAAGACTTGACATGCATGCCAAACAAATGTAACTATTGAAAATGTTAAATTACGTAATTAATGGGTTATGATATAAAACATTAGATTGTGACTTGATCATAGTACTTGAACACAGAACTTATGTAGTTATTGAGAGCATGAACTGAAACACAGAGATTTGATGCATAGAGCCCTAACTATGTAATTTAAGACGACATGAAATATAGACATCTTGAGAACAGTTAAACAACTAGAAACAGTCACAGTCACAGTATCTAACATTGCACTTGACACATCTGACATTGCAACTGCAACTGTATAGCCACATGCTAGTAATGTAATGTTTCATTTCCATAGACCTTGTTACAAAGTGACATTACATTGAAAAACTCTTACTACATAGTTCACATATAACATGTTCATTATCTGATGACAGTTGACTAAGATAAGGTGCTCGATCCAATTACATAACATGATTGCAATGGATAGTACACAATAATCACTTGTATATCGTACACCGATACATGTTTTTGATATTGTATCTGTTCATTGGTTACTATATACAGATCACAGACTTTGGATATTGTACATATTTATGATTAGGTTCTAAGTGCTACATGGAACTATGTTCCACGGTACATCGGGAGCCACCTCTTGAACCCATATGAGCCATCTCTACAATCCCTTTCTAAGTTTATATTGAAAACTATCACATTCTAAGTTTATATTGAAAACTATCACAATACCAGATACAATATTGATAGACAACATCGAACTTGACATATCTTACCAACACTGTACATAATATATAGATTTCACTGGGGTTTTGGATTAACTCATATTCGAGAGGGTACGGGAGCGACTGTAGTCATGCTTCATCACAATTTTTTGATCATAGTTGCTCCCATTATAGTTCCTTGATATCCGACTGGGTCCCTTCACAGTAGCTTGTTAGACCCATTGTAGTTCCGTTGGATGGATCCGGAGTCCCTTTCATAGTTTCACGTTTGGACTTTGCCCGGGGTAATTACCCGTGGTACAAGGTGGACTTCGGGTTGCAGATCTTACTCTCCATTATGAGTTAGCATATGATATCATAGTCTAGTATACAAGATAGTGTTATTAGAATTGTCTATCTCATACTTGGTCTGTTGCTATAGTTCCTTGTTGCTCTGCCTAGATAAGCATTGCTTGCTAGTAAGTTACTTCTTTTACCTTTGGCCATGTAGTGTTTGTCAATTATCACTGTTGCCTTATTGTTTAATAATAATATTCCCATCTACCGTGCTTGTCGTTTAGTTTGTCATACTGTTACTTTACAGTTCTTTTCTGTTTTATTCCAGTTATATTTTATATATTCCGTCTTTTAAACTCAGTATGCTTGGATTAGATTTAATCTACTTCTAAGCTAGTAGTGCATATTTTGTTTCCATTATGTGATGAATGGGTAAACGAGGAGGTTTCGGTGCAAAAGACTAGTATGCAGAGTTTTGAGACCATTCTTACTGGAATGTTTTACATTTGATACATTTCTATTTTATCCTATTCTGTTTTTTCTGGTAAGCAGCAAGACCTGCAATACATGAAAAATAGTCAGGCCCCGGGAGTGGGGCGTGACACCCAATCTTGCATCATGTAGGCAAATGGATTTGTAACGACCCGGTTTCCGACGGTCATCACAATTTAAAAAAACTGCATGTTCTGCTGTATACTAATGAAAACGGAATATGAAAAGCAGAAGTATACGAAATTAAATCATATTTAAACGAGTAGTCTCAGCAATTCGGTGCACAGGTCAAAGAGATGGAAGCTAATCCTAGAACTTTGTAGTCTAGTGCTATATCTGCAAAATATCCTACTGGATTAAAAAGTAGGTTACATCTACCTTCAAGCAAACAGTTTACATGCGAAGCAAAATATTATAACGAGCAATTACAAGACATGTTAGGTAACCACTGAACTGAAGTGCGACAAGTGAAGGCATGCAATGATGTGGTAAGAGAAATAGCAGGTTATGAATGTTAAAGGTTTAGATCATTTTAAGTATTTCGGTTAACCATCTATAAGTCGTGACTCACGTCCGATGGTACGATATGCAACTCCGGCTAGCTAATATTATTGAAATATGACACTGCTACCAGTGTGAAAAGCAGAAAATTGATACGATTGTATAACCCCTCATTCCAGAAAGGAAGAGGAAAATGGATAGCATAATGTAACCCCTCATTCCGTGTTGGAAGAGGACAACGGAAATAATGACAACCCCTCATTCCGTGTTGGAAGAGGACAACGGAAATAATGACAACCCCTCATTCCGTGTTGGAAGAGGAAAATGGAGTACATGGCCCATCGCTGCTCTCGTACTCTCTAGACGGTGAATTACCTCGAAAGCTCGTGAGTCTGAAATGTATTATTGTTGTTCAGGTTCTTGGTCACGGTTCTTGGTCACGTGTCACTGTATTCGTCCAAATTTTTTGTAGTATTGACATGAATTTCCGGAATTTTTCTAGGATTTTTCTATCAAATTCTTATTATTTTTCCTTTAATCTCTCCTTCCCCACCAATTTATTTTCTTTACAATTTTAATTCATTTTCTGTTAACCCAAAGAAAAGCCCGGTAACCCGTCAGCTATCCCAGCATCTACCCATTATCCTCCTCTTTTTAAAGTTCTTTTTCCCTTCATTTAAAATAAAACCCAAATCCATTCTAATTATCCCAGGCCCATTTCTCCCCCCCCCCCCCCCCCCCCAGTTTCTTTCTTCCTGTCAACTTAAACAAGGAACTTACTCATTTCCCCTCTATTCCTTCTTTATTCTTCTGAATCCCAAGTCCCACTTCTTATCCCCATTACCTAAAAATAAAACCCAGCCTTTCTCCTCTCTCTTTCTCACCCGAAACCTGAGCTGTTCTCTTCCTTTGGACTCAGTGACGCCTCCTCCCTTCGACATCGAATCTCCCTTCAACATCGAACCAAACCCTACGCTCTCATCTTTCGACGGAACCACTAGTCGCCGCCTCTCGCAAGAATCCCATTCGGATTGATCTCCTCTCCGCTCTCGATTCCATTCTCTATCCTTCTTCTTCCCCTCTATTTAAACCCAATTGATTTCTAGGGTTGTGATCAAACGAAAATTATTATCCTTCCAATCAAAATTCTTTTGAATTCAAGTGTTCGGTTTTCTTAGAGCCTTTCGATTTCTAGATTTCTTGGTTTCTTCGATTACGGTACATTATTTCTATTTCTAAGTATTTCGGTTTATGATTTTGTTTAATTTTCTGAAATTTATTTTGTTGAATTGTTTGGAATTCATGGATTGTTCGATTTGTATGGGGATATGATGATGAGAGTTTGTGAGGGGAATTTTCTTTCCTCGATGACACAATTTCTTCGGCACCCTTTGGGCCTTGCTGAGAACCTCTCCATTATCGCTTCCATTTCTTAACTTTTAGTTGGGTTTTATTTAAAGTTAGCCGCCGGGGTGGGTTTCGGTCACCGGTGTGGTTATTTCTCGCGGGTGAAACCCGTTGGCTGTTGATTGGGGTTGGCCTTGTGTTCCCACCGTTGGATTTTTCACGGTCTTATTGACGTTACTATTGTTCTTGGGGGCCACTTGTGGTGCTTGGTTCTTTACCTGTTGCCTGTCGTTGTTCGGCCTCTGGGCTTATTGGGCCAGCCTTGGGTTAACTGAGATATTCATAATCTGTTTATGTTCACGGGCTGGGCTTACTATGGTTTTGTTGGGACTGTGGACTTGTTACCATTCGTTAATAAATAAATTGCGACAGATTCTCCTAGGCTGGTAGACATCGGTTATTTGATGTGCTAAACGTGAATCTGATCCCATTTGCATAAGCTTTACTTTCCTTTTTGCTGTGTAACTAATTTTCAGATTTAATTATGTATAATAATTGAACCTGTTTAGATTATTATTTTTCCTTGATTGGAAGATGATATATAAAGAGAGAAGTTATCTTTGGACTTTGGACAAGAAATATGTATTAACAAAGTTAATTGAGTACTTGACCCGTGTGCTACAATCAGAACTGTTAATTAATACCACTTCAATTGCGTAGTTAGGTTAAGGACTGTGCATAGAACTATACTTAATTAGATATTGTTATATGACTCGTGCCCTTTGTAACCCAGAACAACAACCCATGACCCTAATCAGCAAGCATCGGAGATAACGAAAATTCCCAACGTAGAATAGTAACCCGAGACCCTTACTAGCAAGCATCAGAGACACAAAAACCTCCAACAACCTTGAACAGTGACCCAAGACCCCACATCCAGCACAGGAGCCAAAACCCCACGTCAACAATCAAGGGGATCAGTCCTCATATCAAATTCTCACATCATCATCTTCCTAAAACAAACCAAAGATCCAATGATTTTCTAGGACAAAATTCTATAATTCTAAATAAAATTCAAAAATCAACTGAAAAGAAATAAACTGAAAGCTTGGGGGAAGAAAATGTATCGTTCACCGTAGTTGGCCAAAATACTCGCTCAAGCCCTCCATCGACGAAGGATGGTTGCTTGATCCATGGGAAGATGAAAATCGAATAGATTGAACACCCAATCCGAGGGGGAAACTCGAAAATCGAAATCTTTAGAAGAGAAATAATACTTTCGAAATACCCTCAAATCCTAGAAATTGAGAATGAGATATAAAGAGAGAAACGAGCCGTTAGTGGGAGCGAAGTGGGGCATTTCGTGCGGGGAGAGGGCGAAGTCCACACACAGAAGAAGGAACGACAGAGGCCGCGGTTTTGTTTCGAAGGCTAGGGTTTCAATGTCGAGAGGTAAAGGGGGCGTTCGTCTCTGCTAATGTCATGATGAAAGCCTGGCGTTTCTGTGGCGGGGTGGTGGATGTTGATCCTGCTGAATGGCATTGGTCACTGTCGTTCGTTCAACTCGTCTTGGACAGTCATCAATGGAATGCTCTGATGTACTACAGACCAAGCACCTGTTCCATCGACGACAGTCCTTCGTGTGCCCCGGTCATTGACTGTGATGCGGCTAGTAATTAGAGGGAAGGGGCAATTGGGTAAAATAACAATTAGGAGTGTTTTTTCTATGTAAAGGGGGTTGAGCCGGCCTTAGAGGGAGGGTATGCGAAAATTGTGAGAGTTATTTTATTTATTCCCTTAGATTAATTGTATTAGGATTTGGCTTTCCCTAGGTTAAGAATTATTTCCTAGTCTTAGTTAGCGAGTAGTTGAATTGTATTAGGGTTTCTTTTTAATTCTAGATCTGAAATTCCAATAAAAATCCCATTTTTATCATCAAATCCCTAGCGAAACGCATCAATTGGTATCAGAGCACTAGATCCAGGGCGAGCACCCGACTTATGGATCTGATCGACGCATGGGTATAGAGAATGGAAAGGGCGCGCCGTCAAATAGTGGAGGGTTTGGCGGAGATCAATCGTCGTTACAAGGAGAAAGTAGCGGAGATCGACTGTCGCTATCTTTTTGCTGCAAAGACAAAGATAGATCTGAAGCCTGCGGCTGTCGGCGATCTCCAGATCCAGATCTGAAATTATCAGATCCAGATCTGAAATCTCCAGATCCAGATCTGGAATTATCAGATCTAGATCTGGAAATTTCGGATCTGAAATTTTCAGATCCAGATCTGAAATTTTCAGATCCAGAAAATGTGATTTTTAACAAGGAAGATCCAGAAACTGAAGAAGACGGCGCCTTCGACCACTACAACCAAGGGTGGGATGCATCTCAGGCCATCTTTGAGCCACCGGAGGGAGCACGGAATGTCGGAGGGGGCGGCAGCCCCTCCGACAGATCCCAGGAGGGCCGGCGAACCCGCAGGAGGGGCGGCAAGGGTCGCCCGCCCCTCCCGGGGCTGTGCCACCCCCTGGGGGCACGGCGGAGCCCCGCTGTACCCCCTAGGGGCGGCGACAGGCCCCTGGGGCCCCGGCGGTGCCCCGCCGGCCCAGATTTTGGGCCGACGGGTGCCGTCGAGCCCCTGGGGGGCTGCGGCAAGGAGTTTGGGGGGTTCCGACACCCCCCGGAGGCGCTATTGGGGGCGGCGATGCAGGAGGGGGACCGACAACCCCTGTCGAGCACTTCGGGGCCCCCTTGGGCCCATCACGGGTCCCGATCTGCGTCATTTTCAGGATTTCAGCCATCTATGAGGCCCGGGGAAGGATTCCAGCAGTGCAACGATGACGACGACCATCCTAAGTATTTGTGGGGGCCCGACGACGTTTTTTGGATCCCGCCTTGGCCCGACGATATTTTTCCGGATTTCGTTGAAAGCGGTGGGGACCACTCTCATCCATTTGACCCGGGAGGAGGGTTGCAATCGACCTGGTAGAACGGATGGCCCACGGACATCGTGCACCACCTTGAGGACAAGGTGGATTTTCAGGGGCGGAGTAGTGATGCGGC
This sequence comes from Scilla litardierei, assembly GCA_030789695.1. Taxonomy (NCBI): domain Eukaryota; kingdom Viridiplantae; phylum Streptophyta; class Magnoliopsida; order Asparagales; family Asparagaceae; genus Scilla; species Scilla litardierei. The sequence continues at coordinate 18,611,345 of CM061137.1, forward strand.
TAGTAATTAGAGGGAAGGGGCAATTGGGTAAAATAACAATTAGGAGTGTTTTTTCTATTTAAAGGGGTTGAGCCGGCCTTAGAGGGTATGCGAAAATTGTGAGAGTTATTTTATTTATTCCCTTAGATTAATTGTATTAGGATTTGGCTTTCCCCCTAGGTTAAGAATTATTTCCTAGTCTTAGTTAGCGAGTAGTTGAATTGTATTAGGGTTTCTTTTTAATTTTAGATCTGAAATTCCAATAAAATCCCCTTTTTATCATCAAATACCTAGCGAAACGCATCAGACTGTAATAGCACATCACTGGTCGCCGAATATTGGATAGAGTTTCGGCCCTCTTGAATCATGAGGAGTGCGTTATTTGTAGAGCATGCTTCCTTTGTTTGACAGGTCGAGTGTTTGTTGGTGGTCGTCGGCTCTGCTCTACTACAACTGATGCCGGTGGTGGTTGTATCAGAGGGGCTGTTAAACGTCGTTCATGTTCACGCCCCCTCTGAACATACTCGTACACTCGAGTCGCTGAGCGTAAGGCTGCATAGGTTTTCAGGTTGAACCCAACCAGTTTTTCCCGAATATTTATGTACAAGCCCTGGTAGAAACGTTTCACACAAGCCAAGGGGGTCGACACCATCTCCTTCGCAAACCTGTTGAGCATAGAAAACTTAGCGCCGTATTCTTTTACGGTCATCAAGCACTGTTTCAGACTGACAAATTGTCTCCTGCTCCATTTGTGCCCCCGATGAGTAATAATGGGCGTTGAAGGTGTCACATGAGATTGGTTGCTCTAGTCGGTCTTCTGCATAACCCCACATAACCTGACCTCTTTGATCAGTTGCAGCTTGGCCATATATACCCATGAGTCTGGCAAAACCCATGATGCTTTCAAGTCGTTTGTGATGCTATGCAGCCATTCCTCTACTGCCAGAGGGTCCTCTCGTCCATTAAAAGTTGGCGTGCGTAATGCCTGAAACTGTTGTACTCCTTGCATGGGTTCCTTTTGTATAACGTAAACCATCTCTCGCAAAGCTTAGTCAGATATCTGGTGTACTACCGGTGGTTTGTCAGTGTTGTCGTTGATGTTGTTGACGTCATTGTTGTTGACATCGTTGGTGGTGGTACCAGACCTGCTAGCGTTGTCGTTGTTTGCGGTAACAGAACCACTAGCATTGCATGTCATGTTCACGTTTGTCATAGTTGTGTTTGCTGGGATGGGTATATGTCGATGGTATACTTTCATTCACATGTATTCAAAAAGTGATGTCAGTTTTGGTCGATTTGTTTCCAATACGTCTGCAGTGATGTTATACGTATTCCATCATGCATTTCCGAATATTGTGAGCAAATACGGGTGTGTTTTACAATACATTCTATTCAACCTATACTGTTCACGAGGTGGTCAGTGCGGACATGCATGTGCCACCGCTTGTAACGACCCGCTTTTCGGGTGTCACCACAATTTACAAAAACTGCAGGTTGTGCTGTATACTAATGAGAATAGAATAGGAAAAGCAGAAATATACCAAAATTAAATCATGCCTGAATGAGTAGTCTCAGAAACTCGGTGCACATCGCAAAGAGATGGAAGCTAATGTTAGAACTCTCAAGTATCCTACTATATCTGCAAAATATCCCCATTAGATTAAAAAGTTGACTACATCTACCTCCAAGCAAACAGTTTACATGTGAAGCAAAATATTTTAATGAACAATTATAAGACATGTGAGGTAACTACTGAACTGAAGTGGGACAGGTGAAGGCATGCAGTTATGGGGCATTTTATGATTCTTAAATGTTTATATCATTTTAAGTATTTCGGTTAACCATCTCTAATTTGTGACTCATGCCCGAGGGTACGATATGCAACTCCAGCTAGCTTATAGTCCTGGAATATAACCCCGTTACCGGTGTGAATAATGGAAAATGATTACGATGTATAACCCCTCATTCTATATGTGAAGAGGAAAATGGATATCATAATATAACTCCTCATTTCGTAAAGAAAGAGGAAAATGAAAGTAATGACATAACCCCACATTCCGTGTAGAGGAAAATGGAAGTAATAGTATAACCCATCATTCCATATGGGAAGAGGAAAATGGAATACCTGGCCCGTCGTTGCTCAAGTATCCTCTGGACAGTGAATTACCCCAAAACCTCGTGAGTCTGAAGTGTATTATTGTTGTTCAGGGTCATGATCAAGTGTCACGTCATGGTATAATAACTTTTTCTAGTTGTCTAGTTGTTCTGTGTCATGGTGTCTTAAATTACGTGTTTAGGACTCTATGTATCTAATTTGTGTTTCAATTCGTGTTCTCAAGATTTCACGTCCTGAAATCAAGTATCGTAATCAAGCCACAATTTACTGGATCCCAATATTGTTGTGCATAGCCCCCTAATTACGTAATTTATCAAGGTATTTCAATGGTTACAATTTGGCAGTGAGTAGTTTATAACTTTCCAAATAACCGTATCATGTTACTGTTCTGACTCAAATGAATGGCCAAAATTAAACTTATCATAAATACTGATGCAAGGTTTCAATTTAAATAATTTGACTATATCAAAACACTTAAAACTTTAAATCTGAAATCTATTCTAAAATAGTATAAAAATAAAAGTACTTTAAACTTGTTAAAAGGAACAGATGATGAATGTGAACATATGGGACCAGTTTTGAGAGGTAATTCATGCCCCCCCCGGGGGCGAGGGGGGAGCCCAAGTCCACTGCAGGGTCAACAGGGAACTGCAATCTCAGTCTCAAATAACATGGAACAAGGAGCCAAACCCGAAAATAATAAGGTACATGGAGCCCTACAGCCCCGACGAGCCAAACAAGGAACATGAAACCCGCCCAGCAAATATCAGAAGGAGCCGAAGCCGTGGCAACCCAAAATAGCAACCCGAGACCCTAATCAGAAAGCATCATAGATAATGAAAACCCCCAACAACCTAGAACAGTAACCCGATACCCTAACCGGCAAGCGTCAAAGAGAACAAAAAACCCCAACAACCCAGAACAATAACCCAAGACCCCACAGCTAGCACATGAGCCAAAACTCGATGTCAACAATCAAGGGGATCAATCCTAATATCAAATTCCCAAATCATCATTTTCCCTAAACAAACCAAAGATCCAACTATTTTCCGGGACAAAATTCCATATTTCTAAATAAAATTCAGAAATCAACTGAAAAGAAATAAACTGAAAGCTTGGGGGAAGATAAATCTACCGTTCACCGTAGTTGGTCAAAATCCGTGCTCAAGCCCTCCTCCGACGAAGGATGGTTGCTTGATCCATGGGAAGATCAAAATCGAACCGATCAAACATCCAATCCGAAGAAAAAACTCGAAAATCGAAATCTTTAGAAGAGAAATAATACTTTCGAAATACCCCCCCCCCCCCCCCACTAGAAATTGAGAAGGTGATTTAAAGAGAGAAACGAGCCGTTAGCGGGAGCGACGTGGGGAGTTTCGTGGGGGGGAGCGAAGTCCACGTGCAGAAGAAGGAACGACATAGGCGGCGGTTTCGTTTCCAAGGCTAGGGTTTTGATGTCGAAGAGGTAATTGCCGATGCTCCCTCCTTCCTATCGAGTTGGGAAAAGAAAGTAATAAGATGGGGTTTGATGATGGGCTGAATAAATAAGAGGATGAGAAAATGGGCCAAGGCTTGTTGGGTTTTGGTGAAGTGGAGGAGTTTTTGAGGAAAGGATTTAATTGGACAGCTTGTGGTGTGTGGGCTTGGTTTCATGCAAGTAAATAAAGAATGGAATAAAAGAAAAGAAGAGGGAAATGAGAGGGGTTTGGGTTGGTGGTTGGGCCAAAAAGAAAAGTGGAAAGAAAATTAAAGACAAGAAAGGATGGGAGAGGAATTTACGAAAATGGTTTTTTAAAAAATATGGGAGAAATTGCAGAAAATTCCCCAAAATTCATATTAAAATTCAGGACCATTACAGGATTCATATTTATGTTTCTCACAAACTAGCTAGAGTTTACAAACTCAAAATTTTATTCACTCTTGAATAATATTCTTTTCCAATGCAAGGCATAAATGTGTCTTTAAAAAAAATTGACCATTAGGAACACTAGTCCTATTCTATGTATGATTCGAAAAGAAATTAAACTTGCCTTTTATAGGTAAGGTTATAAAAAGTCCAAAATAAAGGAAAACTCTCAAGTAAAGGAAACTCTTAGCTTTACTCTAATTCTAAAAGAAACAGAAAAAGAAATTCTAAAATAATAAAACTCTAAAAGAATAATTATTTCTTGTGCAATTGAAATTGCTATATGGGATAGAATTCACTTCACACTACAAAATATTTTTATTCTTGTGTCTGTTCGTGGCTTGTTCAACATCAGCAACCCTTGGATTTTGACACATTTAAACCACCCATAAGTCAAAATTCAAATGATTTCGTTGAACCTTACATATGCATTAGTTGTCAAGGAATTAATTAATTTTATGAAAATTCTGAAACATTTATTTTATTGCCACTTTTTTCATGAGTAAACACATTTAAATCATTTCAATTTTCAGTTTTAGGTTGCCTACATCTGGTAGATCATATCCAATAGAATGTACTTTTTGGCTATCAAGTTTTAAATTTGGAGTGAGAAGATTTGCCTTTTTGATTCCATCAATATGACACACCCCCCCCCCCCCCCCATATATACACATGGATTTGGTTTTCTTAGATTCATTTTAACCCTCTTATGTTCTTATTTATCATAAGCTTATTTATCTTTGATGTAAGCATTATTTAATGAATTATAGGCAAATAGCACACTATAGCACATGAGTGTGAATCTAACAAGGTTTTGCATGAGATTTAATTCTTAATGCAGATGTTATACAAATACTTTTTTGAAAAAAATAAAAATAAAATCTTTCTAGTTGAATAAAATTCTTCAAATGTTTAAACAATTAAAAAAATTAAGGTCATTATATTCTAAAGGTATCTATAAGTTTAAGTCTAAATTTACATATAGAGAGGGGATTAGTTCAAACAGAAGAAAGATGAAGGAATTCTAGAGAAAGCTAAAAGAAAGCTAAAAGCGTGAAACATACACTTTTTTAAAAAAAATTTGCTGATCCAATTTAATTAACAAAAAAATTAGAATATGACTTTATTCTGATATTTATTATAATAATTAGAGAATAAGAACTAAGGGGATAAATCAAATCCTACATGCAATGAATATGGTTTGGTGTCATTAGAGTCAATATTTTTTGTATTAAAGTTATTGGATACAATTATTTGGTGTGTTATATTTTCTCCCCAAAGAAGGGAAAAGAGATATTGTTTAATAGTTTATTTATTTTGAAAGGGTAAATAGGGTCTATGGTGACACTGTAGGTGGCACCTACATTAAAGGCCATTCAGGCCATTGAATTTTCTTTGACATTTGGTGCAAAAAGTCAACACATTAATTCCAAAGCAAATTCAATGGTGATAATGAAGACATTTCAGGGTACCGCCTACGGTGTCAATATAGTACCCATTATCCCATTTTGAATTGGAATAAATGGTAAATTGAATTTTTGATATTTAGACAGATGTGTATGGCTGTACATAAGCATAGAGGCCATCGCTTGGCTACATGGTTTAGTTTCAAAGGTTGAGTTTGGTGGGGATTGGGACTCAAATTGAGGTTTCTGACACTATGCCCGGTTCGGGAACCAAAAGAGGGGGTTTCAGGTTTGGAGGCACAGAAACATTATGAAACTGGTGTTTGGAAAAATGCAATCACATTTTGATACGTTTAGGGCTTTTGTGGGGATAAAAGGTGGGATTTTATGGCTTTGGACTCTAAATCTAGGGTTTTGAGACGAAGAACTGATCTGAAATTAATAATAAAACCTAGAACAAGAGATCTAAAAAATCACGAGCAAGATAATTATCAAGAGAATTAATCTAGGGTTCTTAGGGAAATAAAATTACCTCACAATTCTTCGATAAAAGCTCCAGCTAGGGCCGGCCGGCCCTTCATTAGGGGAGGGATTAGTCCAATGTCCAATTACGAAACAACCCTCCCCGGATGTGGAATTACAAGTTTGGGACCGGGTCCGTGGTGGACCCAAGTCGCCTCTTCCGTTGATAGACCCGAACCGGAACCCCCTCGTGAGCCGCATGACCTGCCTCCCTATGTAGCCGCGACATTCATTACTCCCCCAAAAGTGCCACCTTGTCCTAAAGGTGGAAATCTGGAAATTGGTCGCGTATCACTACGGCTGACTCCCAGGTAGCATCGTAATCCGGTAGGCCCCTCCATCGAATAAGCACCTCATGTGTCCCGTCTGTAGCCTGTCGGACCCCCGTCAGCTTCTGAGGCTCAAGAAGCACCTCCATGTCATCGGTCAAAGTAGGTGGCAAGGTCGGTGATAGCATGTGATTCCCAATGGCTCTCCTCAACTGCGAGACGTGAAACACTGGGTGGATGGTGGAGGTAGCTGGTAACTGCAGACGATACGCCACATTCCCGATCTAAGCTGTCACCTCGAAAGGTCCATAGTAGCGGACCGCTAGCTTCTCATTGCTCCGACGGAACAAGGTCTTCTGTCTGTAGGGTCGTAGTTTCAGATAAACCCGATCCCCCACTGCAAATTGCACATCCCTGCGATGCTCGTCTGCTTTAGTCTTCATGATTTGCTGTGCTCGCAACAGATGTTTCTTCAACTCCTCCGGGTATTTGTCTCGCTCTCACAAATGCTCCTCTACTTGTGACACGGGTGTGTCCCCTCTGCTGTAGTGTATTAATTGGGACGGGTCCCGACCATACAAGATCTGAAAAGGCGTGCTCTGTGTTGTCGAGTGGTACGAGGTGTTGTACCAGTATTCTGCCTACGCTAACCATATGGCCCACTGCTTCGGTGCATCTGACGTAAAACACCTCAAGTAGGTCTCCACACTCCTATTCACCACCTCGGTCTGTCCATCCGTCTGTGGGTGATAGGCAGTTTTCCTTCGCAGCTTGGTTCCTTGCACCTTGAATAGCTCCTGCCAGAAACTGTTAATGAAGACCTTATCGCGATCTGTCACTATGGAGGCGGAAAAACCATGCAAGCGAACCGCCTCCCGCATAAAAGCTGCAGCCACTGTCACTGCGGTGTAAGGGTGCCTGAGAGGTATGAAATGGGCATATTTACTGAGCCCATCTACCACCACCAATATAGAATTGTAGCCCTCTGATCGCGGAAGCCCCTCGATAAAATCCATGCTGATATCCTTCCAGACTCTCTCCGGTAAGGCCAACGGCTGTAAAAGTCCTGCTGGTGCCATTGCCATATACTTGTGATGCGGACACACGTCACACTCTGCTATCCTCTGGGCAATATCCTTCATCCCTGGCCAGTATAGCTCCCTTGCCATCCTCCTGTAGGTCTGCTATATGCCTGAATGCCCTCCGATGGCACTGCCGTGGAACTTCTGAAAAATCATCGGAATATGGGCGGATCCTATGAGAATCACAAGTCTGCCATGATATAGAAGTCGATGTCCGCTCATGGTGTATCCTGGAAATTCTGCGGATCCCTGCTGCAGTGCCTCCCGTATCTTCGCTAAGTTTGCGTCGGCCTCAATCTCCTTGCTCAACGGCTCCCAGTCTAGAAGGTCTGGTGCGGAAATGGCTGCCACCTCCGCGAGCTCCTCGCGACGAGACAAGGCGTCCGCCGTCTTGTTCTCCAGGCCTGGTCAGTACTGTATCTCAAAGGTGAAGTGGACCAGCTTGGAGAGCCACTTCTGATGCTCCTCGGTGACCATGCGCTGCTCCAGTAGATATTTCAGGCTCCGCTGGTCGGTCCTCACTACGAATCTCCTTCCCAACAAATAAGGCCGTCATTTCTGTATGGACAGAACGATAGTCATCAACTCTCGTTCGTATACTGACTTCAGCCTCGCTCGTGCTGACAGAGTCGGGCTAAAAAAGCAATAGGTCTCTGGTCCTGAATCAACACTGCGCCCAAACCGTGTCCAGAAGCGTCGGTGTCTATAACAAATGGCCTGCTGAAATCCGGGAGTGCTAAGACGGGTACCGTCGTCATCGCCTGCTTCAAGGCCTCAAACGCCTTGGTAGCATCCTCGCCCCAGTGGAAGCTGTCCTTCTTAAGCTGCTCTGTAAGTGGCCAAGCAATCGAACTGTACCCCTGGACAAACTTCCTGCAGTATCCCGTCAGGCCCAAGAAGCCACGCAAACCTCGTAATGTGGTGGGTACTGGCTAGTCCAACATGGCTGCGATCTTGGCCCGATCTGTCGCCACCCCCTTAGCTGACACCACGTGTCCCAAGTATTCCACCTGCAGCTGCCCAAACAAACACTTCTTCTTATTAGCACACAGCCGCTGCTCATATAACTCATGCAGCACAGCCTGCAGGTGCCCCACATGCTCCTCCACACTGCGACGGTATACGAGGATGTCATCGAAAAATACTAGCACAAATCTCCGGAGGTAAGGTCGGAATACTTTTTCATCAGGGCCTGAAAAGTCGCTGGGGCATTTGTCAGGCCAAAAGGCATGACCAGGAACTTATAGTGCCCCTCATGAGTCCTGAAAGCAGTCTTGGGTACGTCAGCCGTCCTCATCCTTATCTGATGATACCCCGACTTGAGATCGATCTTCGAAAAGCAAGCTGCTCCGTGGAGCTCATCCAGTAGTTCATCAATCACCGGGATAGGAAACTTATCTGCAACAGTCTTCTTATTCATGGCCATGTAGTCCACACAGAATCTCCAGATGCCATTCTTCTTTTTAACTAATAAAACCGGGCTGGAGAACGGGCTAGTACTCGGCTGAATCACCCCTGCTTGTAGCATGTCTTCCACAAATCTTTCTATCTCGTCCTTCTGAACCTGTGGGTACCTATATGGCCGCACACTAATGGGAGACACGCCCTCCCATAAGACGATGGCGTGCTCGTGATCTTTGTACGGTGGCAGCCCCTGGGGTGTTTGAAAAAACCCCCCATACTGAACCAACAGCTGCTCGATCTCTGGTGCCACCGCCTGGGCCTGGTCCTCGCTCTGTACTGCTGCTGCCATGGCATGTAGCTCAACCAAGAATCCTCCTCTTGCTGTGTGAATCGCTCTAGACATGGCCTTATAGGATATTAATGAATGACAGAGGCTGGGGTCCCCTGCAAAACCACTGTCCTCCCCCCATCCCGGTACTACATCCTCAGCATCTTCCAATTCGTCTTGGTCTCTCCTAGTGTCTGCAGCCACTTCATTCCCAGAATAACATCGGTGCTCCCTAACTCCAAGGAAAGAAAATCTGTGACAATCTGTACTCCCTGAAGCGTCACAATCACTCTGCGGCAGACACCGGTGCTGTGTCACATGCCCAGTGCCCAGCATCACTCCATACCTTCCTGTGCCACTCAGCTGTAGTCCCTGCTCTCCCACCAACCTGCTGGAGATGAAATTGTGGGTGGCCCCACTGTCTACTAGTACTATCACTTTCTGACTGCCCACATGTCCCACCAATTTCATAATGTGGTTTGGTGTGAACCCTACCACCGAATTGAGGGATACCTCTGCCAAATCCAAGTGCTGGTGCTATGTCTCCACCTCATCCTCCCCTGCCTCTAGTATGACGACATCGTCCTCCTCCTCATCGTTCACTAGCAATATCTGAAAGGTCCGATCCGTGCATCGGTGTCCTGGAGTGAACTTCTCATCACATCTGAAGCACAATCCTTTCACTCGCTTCTCCCTTACCTCTGCATCTGTCATTCTCCGTACCTGCCCCCCGCTCGGGGCTCATGTCTCCTGTCTTTGTTGCCCCCGGCAACGGCTGCAAATCCCAGGACAGGCGCGGTCACTGGAGTAGGCGCAGTCCTTTGTTCCGTAGCAGACGCATGTCCCCGAAAAGTGGTACCTCCCCACGTCCCGCGAGCTCTCCGCTCCGTCTCCTGATGGTCCTCCACCTTTCTCGCCAATGTCATCATGCCGCACAGTCCTACTGGCTGTAGCTGCCTCAGTCTAGATCTCATAGTAGGCCTCAGCCTCTTCATAAAACTGCCCTCCAAAGATTCCTCAGATACTCCCCGGACTCGGTGGCAGAGCGACTCAAACTTCTTAATATAATCTCCTACGCTCCCCTCCTGCTTCAGTGAGTAAATCCTCTCAAACACTCCTCCAGATTGCCTTGCACCAAAACGCTCCATCAAGAGCGATGAAAACTCCTCCCAAGTCTGAAATGGCTGCTGCTGATCAGTCCACCGAAACCAGCCCAAAGTCTCCCCCTCCAAACAGACCCATATCGCCCGAAGCCAGTCCTCCCCTGGTACTGCTAATACCTCAAAGTATCTCTCCACCCGGTACAGCCAGTCGTGAGGATCTCCCCCTCAAAAATAGGCACCTCAAGCTTCCTCGGTCGTCTCTCCCCAGCGAATCCACCTCTCTCCTGCTGCTGGAATACTCCCCACGGCTGATTTACCAGTGGTCTGTCGGGTAAATAGGTCTCTACACGATCTCGCATGCCACCGTCTGCTCCACCCCACTGCCAGTCTCCCCTCGTCAATGGTGGCTTCTTTTTGCTTGGATCCACCTTCGAGTTGAGATTTGCGGTCAACGCTTTTATGGCCTTCACTATCGCCGCCAATTTCGCCTCCGTTTTCTCTTGGTTCTCCTTCATCTTCCCTCAGATCTCCGCGGCCATCTCGGTGTCTTCCTACCTCGCGTCGATGAACCCTTTGCTGATTTGGGCTTCCATCCGTTCAACTTTCTCTTCCAACGCGTCGATCCGCCCCATCGATAGTGTGCTTGCCATAGATCAACCGCTCTGATACCAATTTAATACGTTTAGGGCTTTTTTTCGGGATAACAGTTGGGATTTTTATGGCTTTGGACTTCTAAATTTAGGGTTTAGAGACGAAGAACTGATCTGAAATTAATAATAAAACCTAGAACAAGAGATCTAAAAAATCATGAGTAAGATAATTATCAAGAGAAATAATCTAGGGTTCTTAGGAAAATAAAATTACCTCACAATTCTTCGATAAAAGCTCCAGCTAGGGCCGGCCGGCCTTTCATTAGGGGAGGAATTAGTCCAATGTCCAATTACGAAACAATCCTCCCCGGATGTGGAATTACAAGTTTGGGACCGGGTCCGTGGTGGACCCAAGTCGCCTCTTCCGTTGATAGACCCGAACCGGAACCCCCTCGTGAGCCGCGTGACCCGCCTCCCTATGTAGCCGCGCCATATCACATTTGTGAAGGAAACTAAGGTTTGTATTCATCCAAACATTGGTTTCATTGTAACTTAAACAAAACCACACTTTCAGAAACTATATTGTCAAACTAGGCCAAAATAGTACTAGTAATGATCAAGAGTTTAAATTCACATATGACATGTTCTTTGATTTCAAGGACTACCAAATATCATTTTTAAAAAAAACTAAATCTCACTTCACTTTTCTGTCTGCCTTGATGCAAGGTATACATCTGGCATTAGGTTTTTGTAAACTTATAATGTCAATGTAAACACAATTGTTTTGATTCAGCTTTTCTTTGTGACTATTATGGCATAAAAGGTATGTCTATATGTACAAAACAGTTATGGATATGCGATATTTGGAGTGTCTATGTAGAGTTGTGGTTCAAAAACTAGGTTGAAACGGATATGTATTGGGAGTTTTGGGAGGAAGTCTCAAAAGTTAGTTTTCAAATCAGCTTTGGCCAGTTCTATTCAAAATAACCATTGTTTTATGGTAATCCGGCATTCTAAAGAATTGATGATTAGTTCTTTTGTTTGGCAAAATAAGCTGTGAAACTGAATGAAACTGGCCAAAACTTTTTGTATTAACCTGGTTCAAATCATTTTATGGGTATAGCTTAAACAGTGCAATTAACTGAAAAAGGCTTAGAAGCCCTAATCCTCAATACACACTTGCACAAATCTGACCGGGCATGTTGTCATCGCAATTTATTTTTTCATCCTCCAACAGCTGCTTTTTACTGTCCTTAAATTGATTAGGACTTCAATAGTGGCTTTGGAATGGAAAGGCATTTGCAACTTGTAAGAGGGTCTTTAAGTTACAGCAGATAACCCAAACTTTAGCGATGGATTTATATTTTTTTATCGGGTTTATAAGTTTGAGTGCACTATCTCTAAGTTAAATGTTCTTGAGCTTTGAAACCCAGAATATTTCCTTTAAATAAATACATGACATTGTTTTATGTTAGTATTTATTGATACACCCATTTCATTAATATAATGATTCTTTAATTCTGATACTGATATAAAATTGCCAATAATATTCTGGTTATGTTAATTAACAAAAGGCAAGATATAAATGCGCATGCATTCATAACAGAGCTGGTCAAATAACCCGGGTAGTAAACCTGAAGCACAAATTACATAACTACTAAAAACCCCAAATTAGCTCTAGAAAACTTGCAGAAAAAAGTATAAGCAAAATTAAAGAAATGAACTACTGCCATATTTTACGAGATGTGCTATAGAAGAAAATCATTTTAAAAAATAGAGACTGACATTTATAACTTATAATTAGCACGACTAGAAGAATTATTGCAGCCATAAAAACTGCAATACATGACAGAGACAGTCTATACTGAGGAAACTATTAACATTCAGAGAGTTGGCAATTAAGGTTTCTCTTTAATTCAAATACCATCTATAGTAAATTACTGCTGCATGAGCTACTTAAACCTAGTTTGTGATTGACTAATTATTCCAAAATGAAGAGAATGTAAAATCGTTGCTCCATATCCTTACTATTTTGGTAAATTACATGTTTTAATTTGTAGATACTGGCAGTGTGATAACCTGATCTGAAACTGCCGAAACTCCAAATGCTGATAGCCCAAAATAGAACAGTACAGTAGTTTTGTAAGTATCCAACTAAGGGAATAATATACGTAGCTCATTGAAGTTCATGCTTTATGATTTAATTCTTACTCTTGTTGAGAAACATGTTGCCTCATGCTATAGGTATACTGAACTTTAGAATCTCCCTTGACGAAGCTGATAGAGCTGTTTCTTAAAACATTGAGGTTACATAATATAATAGTCTGGGAAAGTGTTTATTGAGAGTCTGTTTACCTGCAGATGCCAGACACTATAGAGGAATTAGAAGCTGCTATTCAAGATAATATATCGGAAGCAAATTCTATCTTATTTCTCAATCAGAATATTCTTCAAGAATATGAGAGCCGTCAACGCAAGGTAGATCTATTAAACGTTCGCCTAATATTTTGGAGGCAATATTCTTAACATGGTCATCCCTATGGTGCAGATAGACGCCATGGCAACTAAAGTCAAAACAGATGAACGAGAATTAAATAGATGCTTGTCGGAAATAAACACCATGAAGGTTTGAAAGATTCTGTTCTGTGATGAACATGTATATTTTGCATTACTATTCAAATATTATTTCCAATGAATTTCCCTTCTAACTTGGGCCTCTTAGGATGCATGGCTTCCGACGCTTCGGAACCTAGTTGTCAAGATAAATGAGACGTTCAGTCATAACTTTCAAGAAATGGCTGTTGCTGGAGAAGTTTCACTTGGTATTTTTTAAATTGTCTTATTAATGATGACTTTAGTTTCTAAAAAATAACTCTTACATTCCCTCATGACAGATGAGCATGAGACGGATTTTGATAAATATGGCATACTGATAAAAGTGAAGTTCAGGTAAGGTATCGACCACTAATTGCTGTAGAAGTATTCATAATCTTACTTAAACACTCATCAACTACCTTATTCCCGAAAGATAATGTATACGGAATTATAATGATATGAAAACATTCACTGTCATAGTAAGGTATCTTTATGAAGTGCAACTATCAATGCCTTATGCTTGATCTTTCTAAGCATACATATGTTATTTGTTGGTCCATGGTTTTATTATTATTTATTTTCTTTGAATTTTAGAAAATTTATAGTTCAGAGTTACAATTATGGTATTACAATACCCGATGTTGTTTCTCCTCATCTATTGACTTCGGAACTCAAGTATCAGATTGCCAAAATCTCTTCATGTAAGCTGACTAAGAGTAATGATCTGTCTGCCTTATTAGATATTTGACATCACTTTTTAATTCCAGTTTTTAGACTGCCAAATTTTCCCTAGTTTATTTATCTTGAATATTTTGTTTCGCATTTCTTTTTTTTGATGACTTCAACTTGTATTTCTGGTTGTTCGTCAAATTCGAAAATTTGTGGTAACTCTTTGGGGTATCCGTGTGTGCATAATTTTAATTTGCCCTATTCTTTATTTCCTCTTTTGCTCCTCTCCCTTTAGTGTTGATGTTGGTCAGGTTGGGTTAACCTAAAACATTTATGGGTTCTTTAGGTTGACCTTTTCTATGTCTTATTTTCTGTCTCACAATCTGATGTAGTAATGGTTCACAATCTGCTGTAATTGGTTACTTAATTGCATGTCAGACCAGGCAACAGCATCTTTGGATGTTTAGTTAGGTAACTTGGAAGTATGTTCAAGAACACTTCCAAGTTCCGGGCACATGCATGTATAGACCAATCTTTATTGTAGGTAGGCACTTGTCATAATGCCTTATACGCACATTTAAACTGGAGTGAGGCGGGACTGGTGGGAATTTAAATTATGAGGCAGTTTTCTTGGAGAAGTTCACAAACAAGATACCTGATTGACATGATTTTATATTACTGGCCTTCAGCTCTAAACTCTTCAAGTTTGATTTGATTCTTCAAGTTTGATTTGTTGATACTTGATAATGTTAATTTCCTGGTAAATTCCAACCGCCCGTCTTGATGTGAAGCTTCCAGTACATTCAAGTGAAATTATATTGGCAGGTAATGGGTCTTGTAACGGCCCATTCTTCTTCTCTCTCTTTTCTTTTTCGTTCTATCTTCTTTCTTTTTTTCCTCAGCCCACAGCAGGCCCAAGCCCATTGGGCTCCAACCCTGCCTTCTTTTCATTTCCTCCACAGGCCCGCTCGGGCTTCCTTTTGCTCTGACGCTTTGCTTCGTCCTCGCGTCACTTGGACAAAGCCTGCTAGGGCTCGGGGCGGGACCCTCCGTCCTTCCTCTCGTCTTGCGCACGTCGCTAGGGCTTCGATGGGGCTTCCGAGCCCTCTCCGTCCTTCGTACTTTCTGACGTCGCCTTCGAGCCCTCTCCGTCCTCTCAGTTGTAGCTATGCAGCTCCCCATGCTCGCCTTGCTGACTGTAGCCTCTGGGGCTTGCTGTGATGGCTATATACCCCTCCTCCTCTTTATGTCGGTCTCTCCCTTGCTCGCTGATTTGATGTGCTGCGGCCCCCTCTTGATTGCGGTCGGTTTCCCCTTGTTGACTGCGCTCGCGGCTTGCTATTTTCCTGCTGTCATTGGGTTCGGTTAAGGGTCGTATTCGTTGTGTTGGGTTGTCGTTGAGGTTTGATCTCTCCCTTACTTGCGGGTTGCCCTTTTCTTGCTTGAACTGAGTTCGACTGACTTCTTTACTTGCGGTTGTTGGTGTTCCCTGCTGATAAGGTGTGGTGGCTTTCCTCGCTTGCAGTATCGAGGTTTCTTGCTGATTGATGGCTGTTCGGGATTTGGTCCTTAAATTTCTTGGTTCTTCGGCTTCGATCTCAGGTTGACTCTATCCAATATCCTTCAATTTCGATTCCCTTGCTTGCGGGCTGGGGTTTGGTCTTCCTTTGCTTGCGGGTTGGGGTTCCCTTGCTGTTCTTGGGTTGGTTGGCTTCCTTGCTGTTTTGGGCTTCCCTGCTTGATGATTGAGTTCAGTGGCTTCTTCGGCTTGCAGGTTGGGCTTGCCTTGATGTTTGAGGTATGTTGACTTCCCTTACTTGCGGTTGGGGTCTTCTTGCTGTTTTGGGGTTCGTTGGTTTCCTTTCCTTGCATCTTTGAGCTCCATGCTGGTTGTTGAGTTGCGGTTGACTTTTCTGCTGCTTGTTGGGTTTGACTGAATCCCTTGTTTTGGGTTTCATGTGTTGGATTGTGGCTGGCTCTTTATTGCTGGATGAGGATTGTGGATGGCTTTCTTCACTTACTGTTTGGGTTCTTTGCTTGTTAGGGTTGGAGCGTCGGTTGCGTACTGTCTTGGGTCTTGGGTCCCTGGGTTATTGTTAGGATCGGCTGGTTTTCTCGCTTGTTTCGGGTTTCTTTATCAGGCAATCATTATGTTTTCCTTTGTTTATTGGTTCATTGCATGGAATGGTTGGGTGCCTTATTATCAGTTCAGTTTGGAATATCTTGTCATGAGAAACATACATGCTTTATCACATGCCAGCTTTATTATCATGTCTTTTCATTATCTCTTGTGTTGCTAGTACCATGCTAATTTAATATTGTGATAAATTGTGTAGTGCAAGGGATGTTACTTGGATGTCACAATACTATTTTCGATACTATCTTGATACTGGATGACTGATAGAATTGACGTTAGCTCTTGACAAGACAGCTTACTGTCACATGTACGGCAGTGGATGCCCCTTGACTACATAGTTGCATAATATTAAACATATCACGACACTAAACTAATAATTTGTTATTTCTGCTTGACTCACCGGGTTTGGGGAAACTTGTGATTGTGAGAGTGCGGGAGCAACTAGAACCATGCTTCAGTATAGTTTCGGTGGTTGGATGCACTCATATATCAATTTACCTGTCAGAGGGATCACGAATCCTTTCATGAATCTGTTATACCTGACAAAGGCATCCAGATCCCTTTCACAGTTTACACTTCATCTTGCACACCGTACACCCCTTCATAAGTCACGACCTAGTATTGGTTTACTTTAGTGAGTACCACTTTACAATAGTTGTGAACATTTAATTATCATACCATGTTATTTCTTCGTTCATCACTATCATATATGTGGCTGTTCTATCTTCTTTTTGTGTCCTATATTGCTGAACATATGAAATAATATTATGAGATTGGAGCCTTTTTTCATGCACATGTATACACAGTAGACTAGTTTCTTTGCAAGTCACTAATGTTGTTCGGTGTCAATCTAACAGCTATTGGATTTCTCAGTTATGTCACTGATCATCTTCTAGGAAAAAGCCACATTGACCTGCTACAAGTAAAGTTAGTTTCTAGCAAGACTCTCATGCATGAGCATGACCAACCGGCTTTGATAGTGAATTTTGTTCAAATTTTTTTCCTCTCAATTGTAGAAGTGTGCTAATGCAATTTATAAGCACTATTGAGGGTCTCTTTGTATCAGTATGAGCTTTCAACACATATAAACTGACTAGTTGCAAACTTGCAATACAGTTAATTAAAGATTAATTCAAGATTCATGTACTCCATGTCTCGTACTCCATATATCCAGTACACAAATAACAAGATACCAAATGAGCTTTGGGCAAGAGTAAACTAAAGTGGAGTGGATCAGCACAACTGGATAATAATCACATATATTCGCAAGAATTGTAATCCTTTCATGATCTCCAAGGATCCTAGCCATGCAAATACTTATAATACATATACTAACTATACGATGTTGTACACATTAACGTTTCAAAAATCTGTACGCTACGAAACCAAATTTTGCTACGCAACCAACCCAAATTTCATTCATTAATTCCTTGTTTCATACATAAAATATATAAACCATTACATTACACATACACTAATACATCACATCATAATGAACTATGCCATCTGAAGATAAGCTCTAACTATAAAATAAAACCTATAACAAACATCACAACATTAATTCCTATAAGACATGCAAAACAACCACAAATGAAAGTGTCATTGAACCATGGCCGAACTGAAGACTCTGCCACATGGACTTTGCCCTCAATGGCATCATTCTGATCCCATCATGACGTGAAGTCTCTGCCACATAGACTGTCCTCGATGACATCATTCCCGATCCCATCACGACGTGAAGTCTCTGCCACATGGACCATATTGCATATGGGTTTTTGACGGTGCACCAATGGACGGACTGGAATGCGCTGACCATGCCAATACTCCATAGCAGCTTCATATGATGTGAAACTCTTAAACCTAGCATTGGGAAATCCATGAACTTGGGCCGACATTCTTCCCAAGTTTCATACAAACCGCATTGCTTTCCAACTATCACAACATAATATTTTTTGGCAATGGCTATCTGCAAAATTCAGCTACATAATATATAATAATCTTCTTTAAACGCAAATTGAAGTAATAATCAAAAATTCAATGCAAACTATTAGAGCTGATAATCAAGATATGAAAATATTAGAGCTGATGGAATCTCGGAGTCTGATGGATCAAAGTAAGAAAGATACAAGCAATTATAGAACTACTTTCACATACTTTCACTTAACTATTTGACTCAGTATCTCAGTGGTAAAGCTCCTGAAAATTTGATAGATGCCCAAAAAGGAAACCAATGGGCAAGCATAATCAGTCTCCTATCAAGTATCATCAAAGGCAAACTACATAAACAACTCTCCTTAGTGTTAGATCTCATGAAAATTTCACAGATGCCCAAAAAGGAAATCAATGTGCGAGCATAATCACATCTTATCCAGACCTTAACAAAATTTCTTTTTGATAAAGCACACAATTCATGACTACACTAACAAAAACAAAGCACATCAGGGGGATGACATGGATCAAATTGTACACCAACAGAACTGCAGACAATTATAAAGAACGATTCTTGATTCATGACTGAATTAAACCAACCAGATGGCATATTGCGCAAAATACTCAATTTCCCAAGTCAGAGACATATTACACAGCAACTGCTAACCAACAACATAATAAGTTTGTTGCTTATGCACGGGCATCAAAATTGTCAAAGAATGAGGGGGGAACACCAATTTTTTCCTGCAACTAGAATTTCGTTCTGTAGCCAGTTGTCATTGAGTATTTTCATAGACAGTCACCAATTTTTCAGACAGTCACCAATTTTTCCGCAAGCCAACTCCATGCCATGTTGCCATTCTTACAATTGATTTGAACTTGAATTTCTATAATGCTAATCATTAGAGCTATTGTGACTGTCTATGGAATAGTATTAAGTTTGAAAACAACAATTTTTACGCGCAACTAGAAACGTAGCTAAGGCGAGGTAGGGCGCGGCAGAGGGGCGAGGTAGGGCTGGGATCGGCGGAGAGGCGAGCAAGGGGAAATGATGAGGGGAAATGCTAAAGTGAGGAACATGCAAGCAAATCAAAGGGGGGAAACGAAATTATACCTGCAACTTGAAACGGCGAGCTAGGGCACGGCGGGATGGGGCGAGATAGGGCTGAGATCGGGCGAGAGAGGGCTGGGATCGGGCGAGCTAGGGCTGTCAGCTCACATGGAAGCTGGGAATGTGCAGATCGGAGGAGCGATGCGTGAGATGCGGCTACCGTGGAGATGCGACGCGATGGAGCTGATACGCTGCTACCGTGGAGATGCTTGAGGTGGGAAAGCAAATGAAATGGGGGGAGATGATCACCTGAAGGGGAGATATTCTGCAGTGGGGGGAGATGAGAACGTGAAGGAGAGAGGAGATGTAAATTCCCGCCAATTGCAATGGGAAGTTGCTAGATGGGACGTAGAAGCACGGGGGTCTAATATTCAACGACAATTTTCAGAAACAACTCGCAGCGCAGAGGGTTCCCAGCGCTGTCAGCGCAGCTCCGTATAACTCTGTGTATATAAGTGACTGTTGTATATAATTCATATTAGCTTTGCTATTCCCAGTTACCTGGCAAACATGGATTGTCAGAGTCCAATTCTCACTATAAATTGGTCTCACATTTTATTACTTTTATTTCTGCTTCAGTTTTTAAGGTGCATCTAAAAAAAGATGGCTTGTGATCCTGTCAGGGAATCAGGTCAGCTGCAAGTACTGAGCGCCCACCACCAATCCGGAGGGGAACGATCTGTTTCAACTATCCTTTATCTTGTTTCTCTTCAAGATCTCACCAATTGTCCATTCCGTGTAGTCGATGAGATAAATCAGGGTATGTTACTAGTGCTAATAACATGACCCTGCTTTCTTTTTTCCGGCAAGAACTTGCTGTACTTTTATCTGTCACCTGATGAGATCATGCATCTTGTAAAATTGTAGGAATGGACCCCATAAATGAGAGGAAAATGTTCCAACAACTTGTTAGGGCAGCAAGTCAAGAAAATACACCACAGTAAGAGACAGCACCCTAAAAACAGTTGACACTAGTTGTATGTGCTTTCTTGAGCATATGAACCTTCAGTGTGCCATGTATGACTTGATGCACTCTGTCCATATGATTGATGCAGGTGTTTCTTGTTGACTCCAAAGTTATTACCTGATCTGGAGTACAGTGATGCATGTAGCATTTTGAACATAATGAATGGTCCATATATTGAGAAACCCTCCAAAGGTATTAATCCATTGATAAATATAGCTATTGATCTAGTTCTTTCAGTTAATTCCTGATATATTTTAATCTTGTTATCTACAGTCTGGAGTTGCGGCGAGAGCTGGGGGACAGTGATGGGCCTGGTCGGCGAGGGTTTCAGTTGAACAATACACAAGTAGATGGTAGAGGTGAACTACTTGTATTTGAAAAAGACCAGCCTGCCTGCTCATCAACAGATCTCTGCTAATTTGTATCATGTTTGACTGCTCAATGTTAATAATTTTGGCCCGATTTCGGACATTATTATGCTTCATGTTTAAGTTTCTAGTTAACGTTGCATATTTTGGTTGTTGGCATGAATCTGTAGAGAACATAATGCCATGTTCCTGCCCAATATAAACTTAATGGTATTGTGATTTGTGCATTTGCTTCAGCAATGTTTTGTTTGCATTCTGAATTTGAAAGATATACCCATTTCACCGTCAAGGTGTCCTGGTTTTCCGTTTAAGTGGAAATTATAAGATACTTTTTTTGTGTGATCCATATTCTTTCTTGTGTGCCTTTTGCAGTGAATGTTCCCCCATATAAATTAATGTTCCCCAATAAATCGCATATAAATCGCAGCTCTTTTTAGCTAGTCGGCGGTCAAGAATTTGGTTGAACATTGATTGAACATGAAATTAGTGTAAGTGTAATGTTGTTGAAAAATTTGATACAAAGCATCAAAAATATCTGAAGTGTTGAAGTATTTTAGAGAAGAGAGTAAACAATCTCTCATTAGAAGTAGCATGGCACAAGCCATGGCTCTCTATATATTCAATTTAGAGAAAATAGGAGTCCAAGGGACTCCCCACTAACTTAGTGGGGAGTAATGGTGAGATGTTGAGGGGGGAGGCCAAAGGCCTTCCTCAACTCACAACACTCCCCCTCATCTCTCCATTACCTTGGGTTAAGCATATGAATACTTCAGGATTCAGTATGCTAATGGGGTGGATACTTCTGGATCCAGAGCCACTGTGGTTGCCTCGTTAAAACCTTAGCTGTAGAAAATCCAGTGGGAAAAACCAGCAGCTTAAGGGAAAAGAGTACAACTATCGAGGGACTCCACCTGATCTGTACAAGCTTCAATCTTGCAGATCTCCTATGTATCTATACAATCATCTCCTATTCATCTATACATCCATCATGTTCTGAAAGAAAATACAATCATCACTCATCTATACAAGTTTCACTCATCTAGCGGCTATAGTAAAGCAGTGGTGTTCTGGAGTGGAAAGCTCTTCGAAGTTTGGTAGATGACGCCACTAAAGTATTCATTGAATCAGTCTTCAGTGTGTCTGCGAAGTACTGCTGGACCTGGCTGAGCATTTCTAATACTTGCTTCTTGGATGATGAGCTTCTCAGAAGATGTAGACATTGGAGGATGATGTGTAGATATTTAGGAGGTGGCCGGCCTATTGTGTTTTAGTCATTGCGATGATCTTTAAACCTGCATATGCGATATATATTCCTTGACCCTTGGAAGTTGCGCAGAAGCAGCTTCTCCTTGGTCTAGTGGTGCTTTTCAGGGCAACACTTTATCTGGTTAATAACTTTACTGCAGACGTTCTATCAAAGACACGTGCAGTTGGCCAGATAAAGAAGTGTAACAAGTACACTAAAGCTAGGCTCTTCGGGACCTAGGATGTCCTCCCCCTCTTCCAGCTACTGGAAGGTGTCATAAATAAGCATACATTTTTAATAGGATGCAAGTGGACATCATTATTCATATACTCCAGGTGTATGAAGGATATTAAAGGATTCCACCACGAAGGTGTTAAATATATAAGCCGAGATAATACCTTGTTATACCAAGGTTTTTCATTTACAAGATATGCTTAAAGCTATCAGATTTCTAAATGGTCTCTGCAGGAGATCCTATTAGCTTTAAGTCGACCACCTATACGGCGAATATCACAAATCCTGTCAACGATCTTTCGAAAAAGATACACATGCAGAATATTGTTTAAGATCAACTAATGATCTTTGTAGCCTTTATGGAGAAGACGTTTCTACGTCTCTCTTTCATCTCTGGGGGTAGAGTATACCCTTCTGGAAGTTTTATATAGATCTCTATATCTATATTGCCGTATATATATGCAGTCACAACGTCCATGAGCTGCATGTATTGGCTTTTTCAGAGAAGTTTAGGCTTAGTAAGAAAATGATCACATTTCATTCATTTCAATTTCTTATGAAATCCAACTTATATTCCACAGGTTTTACACATTCAGGTGTATGGACTACTGGTCCAAAAGACTTTGCTCTTCAAGAGTGAGTCCAGCTCTACTCTTATTGCCTCGTCGCACTTTGGCCAATCTATGCGTTTACGCTATAGAAAAGTGGGTAGACGTCATCGTCGTATTCAGCGACGTGAACGGCAATAGCGAAAGCAAAACCGTCGTCGACGACTGTGCTATATCTGTCCAGTACCTCTCCAGTACGTACGTAATATAATGATGTTTCTCCTGTTGTTTCCTCTGCAGGGGAAATTAGGAGGGGAGAGGTTGCTGGTCTGAGCTCAGCATCCTGTGGTTGGATCATTTTGATATATCCAGGAATCTTCCTATTTTGAGGAATTTTATATTTTGAACCTGGCAGTCGTCCTCTTTTCAATTGAGGTACAGCCAATTCTGCTGCCGGTGGATTGCATCCATCTTTGGGAATGTCAATCCTAGCTGGCGTGTTGGCAGCGGGGACGTGTGAACGAACAATCTTCTGGTTGTCCGCAATTTTATCCGGCAATTGATGTACTTTAGTCTTAATGTGAAGGATCTTCTGGATCTCAACTTCACACAGAAAAAGTATGCGGATCATAACGAGATGAGGACTTTTGTGTCCATGATATGGTCTCAGAAGCTTCAGGCTTCTTTAGACTGCGTGCCTATTTCAATGAGATTATGCTCATCAAATTCACATTTATCAAGACTTGGTGGTAAACCATAAGCAAACAGCATCAGCAATAAGATATGGCAACAAACTGGCCGTATCGTGATAAGCGATGCGGAATGAAGTGTGATGGTCCCTAAACATCAACAGGCAACTGCGATTTTACAATGGATGTGAAATCCATTGGAGTCTCTTTACCAGAGACTCTGCTAACCCGTTATGAGTTTGAACATGCTGCAGGATGTTCAATTTTAATGCCAGTTGCTTGGCAGAAGTCTTGAATGATATGTGTAGTAAATTCACCCACATTATAAGCTTTTGAGAAAGCTAGGTTGCGAGTGAATATAAAGGCACACATAAGACCATCTAGTAGATGCATATATCAGTACAGTAATGAAGTACCGAAAATGGGCCATTTGCGGGGTGAATAGGCCCGCAAAAGGTCACCATGTATTCTCTCAATGAAGCCAGGAGACTCTAAACCCACTTTCTGGAGGGAAGGTCTCTCTATTAGTTTTCCCTTATGACAAAGGGGGACAAGGAAACTCAACCTTTTGAAGAATCTTCAGGTTCTCCAATGGATTCATTTGATGATGCGTCCATCATTGCTAATCCAGGATGACCAAGTCCATTTTGCCAGAGTTAAAAATTATGGCAAAGAAAGGCACTTCTGGTGCTCAGTCGAGTTGGCTTTCTATAGGATGAATATCTGTAATTATAGGGGCCCGACGGGGGTCCAATGAAATCGTAAGTAGATGGTCTTCTGGCCATTCTCTTGACGAGTTACATATTGATATTCAATATATATTATCCACAATTTTCAAGTTATTTTCTTTAAAAGAAATATCCTTGAAAATTGGAGATTTCCTATACGTTTAAGAGGAGAATTTGCATCTTATAGTCTCGTTGTATGTGGGAGCAATATCAATGCTACACCAGTGCAACGAGGCACTGTCCACAATATTCCATACTTCATCTATAAGTAAAACGAAATTTTATTTAAGTCAATGAAAAAGACATTCAAAATAAAAGTTCGTACTTAAGCAAATTAAAGATGAAGCAACATTGAATTTTAAATGCATAGATAAAAGACGAAGCTTAATCGAGCAGGTCGTCGTTCTCGAAGTCATTTGCAGTGAACATCATTGGTGGCTGAACAGCCGCCAAGTTTGTTTCAGGCAGAGACTTCTGGCTCGCCTGATATAGTTCCTGGAGGTGGCGAGGAGTGCGGCAGATTCTGGACCAATGGCCAGTCATGCCGCATCTATGGCATTTATCCTCCCAGTTCTTCTTAGGAAGTGACACTTGGTCAGTGTTCTTTTGCTTCCATATGAAGTTACTCTTTCCTGTATTGTTGTTGTTGGACGGGGGTGCTGCTCCTCGTCCATTCTTCATCACAGCTTTCCCTTTGTTATTATTAGCCTTCTTCTTGTTTTTCCACTTCTGGGGAGAAACGTGGTGGGCTTCAGGGATAGGGGCAGTGCCGGCTGGACGTAAATTATGAGTGGCTAGCAGTAAGTCTCGATTCTGCTCTGCCCTAAGTAGGCATGAGATCAGATCAGAGAATTGCGTGAAGTTGCGTTCACGATACTGCTGCATGAGGATTGCATCTTTCTCGTGAAACGAGGTAAATGTCTTTTCCAACATGCGTTGTTCTGTCACTTCTTCACCGCACAACTTCAGGCGTGAGGTGATGTTATGAAGTGCAGAATTATACTCAGCGACGGACTTATAGTCCTGAAGTCTGAGGTTTTCCCACTCATAACTGGCACGCGGTAATATAACATCAATTTGATGTTTATACCGTGCCTCCAACGCTGTCCACAGGTCCTTTGGGTCCTCAACCATTAAGTATTCGGCCTTTAAGGTCCGATCTATATGTTTCCTAATGTAGATTATGGCTTTCGCCTTATCTACATCGGATACAGTGGTTGAAGTGCCGCTGCTGGATGCAGCAGAAGCATCGGCCGCTGCTGGGGTCGAGGAAAGAGCCAAAATGGACCCAATGAGGGCCATCGAACGCAAGTGAAACTTCAGGTCCACTCGCCAACTCAGGTAATTCTTCCATGCAGAGTCAAGGACTTCGAAATCGACGCTTGCCAATTTTGCCATTTTATCTACGCAATTTAAAATAAGCATGAATTAATTTAAAATTGAAATTCACGCATAACAAATAAAGTAAGCAAAATGTGGGGATCGGCCAGATACCCAAAAATGTACAAAGTCCAAAGTCCGAATATACAGTCCATAAAAAAAGAAAAATACAACTTGGAAACCCAGAATGGATCCCTATATTTTCAAATTTACGACGCCGTCTTCATTTTGTCGGTACACCGGTCTTTGGCAAAAATACATATAATCCTCACTTACAAATTCTCTCAAAAAAGAAAATTAAATTGCAAGGAATTTAAAGGGTATCAAATTGGCCGATCCCAAAAATCACATTTTAGCTTACATAAACATCCACGCAGTTTATAAATACTACAGGCATAAAATAAACAACCACGCATGTATATAACACAGGCATATAAAATATGGAAAAATAGACTATAAAATATAATAATCTCTCGGACCACGGGGAGACGTCATACACCGTTAGGTTAGTTTACTAACGGCAGAGCGGTCGCAGGATCCTTAAGATAATTATATTTTGAAAAAAATCCTAATATTCCAAAATTTAATAATAATGCAATAGTGTTATTATTTTAGCAATATGAAAGACTGGGCGACAGGCCCATGACAAGGAATTAAAATAAATTAATAGTTTGAATTGGGCTGTAGGCCCAAAAATATTAATCATTGTAATATTTCATTTATATTTGGTCTGCAGGCCCATTTGCCCAAAGTTAACAAATTAATTATTGCAATAAAATTTAATGGACTTCTTGCACTAAGTAGTCAAATTAAAATATTGTTAACATTTGGGCCGCAGGCCCAGTGTCAAAATTTTGAATTAATTTGGCTTCAGGCCGAATTAGTCAAATTAAAATATCATTAATACTTGAGCTTCAGGCCCATTGGCAAAATTGTAATTGACAAAATAAGCTGGCAATTGGATTTACTGGGCTTCTGGCCCAATTGGGAAAACCCGAATAATAATTAAGCTGAATGGGGCTGCAGGCCCATAAAACTTATTTTCATGTATAATCTGGGCTTCAGGCCCAAATAAACAGCCCATCAAATTTATTATTTAAGATTTGGGCTGCTGGCCCATGGGATGTAATGTTCAAAAATTTAATTGAACATAAGCCCTAAATCAAATTTTTAGGATATTTGTAAGGGAATCTGAAAAATCCCCAAACCCAGAATTTTACAGATTCGTTTCTCCCCCTTCTCACGCGGCGGCACACAAAGAGCCCCCCTCGTCTGGGGGAGAGCGGTGCGCAGGGCATGTTTCCTACTCTGTGACTAATAGTTAACAAACAGTAGTTGTAAATTTCTTTTTTTCTTCATGCCTGTAAATTTTGTTCTTCTGTTTTTTTTGCTTTCTTAAATATATTTTGCCCTGACCGTTAAGTATAATTAGCATTGCTTGGCTGGATTCATCCTCTTGATCGGTGATCGGTAAAATTCTGAACGTGGAAGACTTGTGGATAGCATCAGCAAGCTGATGTACATGCAGGCTTTTGACCTTGATCTTGGTCTGAGTACATGGCCTTAAACCACAGAGTTGATTAACAAAACTATGATGCATCTGAAGGTGGACAGCCCTCAAGCGGTCATGTCAATGTGCAGCTCACGAAATAAATGAGGTTCACCAGTTTGTAAGTATGTCAACTGCTAATGTACATGTATTGAGGTATTATTTGTAAGTTTATGAAATTTCCGAGTGATTTGGAAACATTCTTATAGATGTATAGGATATTTGCTACTCATTGTAAGGAAGAAGTTAATTGGGAAGTTGCAGATACATTCTTACAGCAAGTTTTTTTTTAAAATTTTGATGAATATCAAAATGTTGCACATTTATACAAGCCTATAGCTTTGCTTATAGTAAAGCTATGTAAAATCTTAGCTTACAATATTTTGTAAGTATCTACGGGATCGAAAAAGTTACTTCTAGATCAAAGATCTAGGGACGATCGTGATAAGAAAAATCTGTAAATAGGCACGCTCCCGAAATGCCCAAAATAAAAATCCCTGCAACGGTTTGCCACAACGGTTTGCCGCAAGCCAGATCGTAGCAACAAATAGATTCCTTAGCGCGTAGAGGGTTAAATTTGAGGGGATTCGGGAGAAAAGGCTCAAAAATTTTAGAGCAAACGAGCTGATAACGTGTTGAAGAATTTTAGAGAAGAGAGTAAACAATCTCTCATTAGAAGTAGCCATGGCACAAGCCATGGCTCTCTATATATTCAATTTAGAGAAAATAGGAGTCCAAGGGACTCCCCACTAACTTAGTGGGGAGTAATGGTGAGATGTTGAGGGGGGAGGCCAAAGGCCTCCCGCAACTCACAACATGAAGATTAATTAGGAATTTATGAGGATTTTTTTTTTGAGATTTATTGAAGATTTTTTGGAATCCAATGCCATGAATTTATTTGGATTACTCTGTGCACAATAGGCCCACAACTGTGCAGCCCAACAGGTGCAGATGCAAGCATAGCCTGTGTGCACGCAATGCGGGGCACATAGCGTGTGCTCGTGCACGAGAGCGGGCGACAGTTGCACGGCCACTCGTAAATCATCCATTGGCTCTTGCTTAGATCGAATGGCTACGGCGCGGGTGCAACAGAAGTGGGCATGGGGAGTGGGTTGGAATTTGATTCCAACCCGGAGTTAGCTCAGATCCATTACAGTTTTATAACGGTATTTAACCTTGTTTCAGCTATTTGTCAGCTTTCTCCATTATTTTATTTTCAGAATTCTTAGCCGGTTTAGTTATTACCTAGAATCGAATGTCATAACTTGTACTCAAAGATTGCTAAAGTATTAGTGATCTTTCCAACGGGAGTATATCAAGTTTTAGGTGGAACCAGTATAAATCTTGGTGTCATGTGTGTTTTTATCTTTTGTTCTGTGTTGCTTTCATATATATTACTGTGTTGCGGGTTTTTGTAGAGAAGTCATTATCTTTGTTCATTAGTTCAACGATCTTGGAATTCCACGGGGCGATTGCATTCTTGATAAGCATATCAAGAAGGCATATGAGCCCAATAGAGGTGATCTAAATCACGCCCAACAATTGTTATCAGAGCAAGGTTCATGAAACAAATCCAAGATGATTGTGAAGCGTTCTTCTACAAAAGGTAGCTCAACCAGAAAAGCAATTGGTTCGAATCGTATATGGGTGGCTTGTTTGTAACGGTTGAAGGAACGCAATACAAAATTGAAATAATTGACAGTAAGGAAAACTTCGAGGTATGTCAATACAAGATGAAGCAATCTTGAGAAACAATCGTGTTCACAAGGTAGTGTATGACACAAAGACTTCACCGGTGCGTATTGTTGGAATTCTGAGATGGCAAGAAAACATTAGATGTGTGGTGATTAGTTTTTCTTTAAAATGCCAAACTAAATATTAAACCTCTAGAATTGCTTAAGTCTCTTAGAAGAGTTACATTCTATGTACTTAATCAACACAAAATTAACTTGCAAGATAGAATGAGAGTTATGCAACGGAAGCTAATACACAAAAGTTGCAAGTTATAAAAATCTAGAGAGGTAAAGACAAACGCAAACACAAGTCAATTTTATCCTGGTTCACTAACAAGCTCTTGACCAAGAGAACACCTTTCCTCAAATTAGAGGGCTTTTACAACCACCTAGCTCCACTTTCTAGGAATTTTCAAATACAACAAAATAACCTCTTCTCTAAAGAGGATCTCCCTTAAGGCTTTTTGCAACAATTGAGATACAATCAATTAAGCACTCACCACCACACCAAGTGTGGATTTACAATCCTCTTTAAATGGTGTTGATGGTTACAATCTCATATAGCCAATAGGGTTGGAGCTATGAGTGTTGTGTGGCTATAAGAAAACTCTTCCATTAATCTTTGAGAAAATGAAATTAAAACCACAAAAGATCAAGGAGAAATACTTGAATCACTCTCTAAAATAATCCAGCTGAAATCTTGAGAGAGATGAGTTCAAGAATTGGTCAAGAAAAATGCTTAAAAGCTTTTTAATGAGAGAAATTAATCTGGCCAAAAAAGTTGGAGAATGCTCTTAAATCACAAAAATATTGATCTGAAAATAAAAGCAGCCATCTCCAGCTATTTATAGAGCATTAAACAGTTCAAAACTGCTCCCAAAAATGCCCTTACAACGGCTAGAAAAACACACTCGCGTAAAATGTGGAACTGTGTTTTCGTTTGTCGTCAAGTCAAAGTAGTCGATTACAGTTCACTTGGTAGTCGACAAGAGTCGACTACCAGATCAACTTTAGTCGGCTATTTTGGGGTGCAGAGAAAAACAACCACATATCACATACATAGTAGTCGACTCATATAGTAGAGATAGTCGGCTACATTTCTGATACTTGGGATTTTAGTTCAAAATTATTCAGTAAATCATCTGGACACCTTTCAAAACCTTTTCAAAATATTCTTGTGTGTTTAAAAATTCTTTTTAAAACATTTCTAAGTGTGTGAAGCTCCAAAACCAAGGCCTATAAAAATCTAAGTACATGACTAAAAATACATTAATATTACCCAATGATGCACTTCAATTCTTCCATCTCGATGCCTTGGTCTCTTTTGCTCCTTTGGCCTTGGATGAGCTCTCACACTTCTCCTTGATCATTTCCTTGCATGTCTTGGTCTTTGAGTATGCTTCAATGCTTCATTTTGGTTTTCCATGGCATGTTGACTTTTCTTTCACTCCTTTGACTTTGACTTTGAACTTCATATATGATGTGTCATTGAAATACCTACACACTTGATAATTATGATTAGTAAATATCATTTGCTTGATCATTATCAAAACTCAATTAGGTGTGTCAATATCCAACAATCTCCCTTTTTTATGATGATAAACAAATGATATAAAATGACCAAATGATATGAAATTTATAAAATCTTAATTACTCCCCTACATCAATGCATGATTGCTATTGAAAAGTTACTCCCCATGCCGTAATGCTCGTTAGAGATAAGTAATAATGGAGCACAATTTCCATATTATTTTGCAAGTATGCATAAATTAAAATTAAGAGTCAAACATGAGCCATAGGTCATATAAAACATAAGCATACATCCTATTCAAAACATAAGCATGACATGTATCATAATTCCTATAAAACATAAGCATACATCATGAAGCATATCCAAAACAAAACATACGCATGACATGTATCATAATTCCTAAGTCGTGAATTTTATATGCATTTCACCTTATTTCTCTCCCCCTTTGTCATATCAAAAGGTGAGTGCAGAAAAAAAAGGTAATGTGAAGTGTCTCAATACCAACAATAAACGAGGCATAAAAAAACTTTCACCTAGCGTATATCATGTAACATTGTGTTCAAATAATGTGGACAACAAGTGACATGAGTGATGAGCTATAACATAGATATCAAAAGGATAATCTCAAGTATTATTAAAATAGGATAGCTATCAAATGAAGTCCAAAGCTCAAAAACTCAACATCCAACATAAATATCCAAAATGAGCAATGTCCAATAATCCAATACTTTCATCACATAACAAATTTTTTCATCATAATTGCAAATATATCCAAGATATATATCCAAATGTAACATATGCTCAACATAATTTTCAAAGGAGAAACATACCATGTATCATTAAAGGATTCAAAATATTACATGATTCAAGTGAACTCCAAATGAACCATAATAGTAGCAAGCATGAAACATATTACATATCCAAATATTACATCACCAAATGTTACATATAAAAACATCATAGCAACCACACTCAAGCTCACCAAAAGAAATATAAAATCAACTAGGTGGAGCTTGGCTTCTAATCATGTTCTTCACAATGGCTAACTCCTCTCAAAGCTCCTCTATCTTCTCATCGAATCTAGTAAATCCTCATTGCATCTCTTGTTTGAGCTTTTGCTTTAATTCTTCAAGCTTGGCAAGCAAGATGGATCGGGTTTCAACAAAGAATTGATGAGGTGGAATGTGTGGAGTAGGGTGAGATGAAGGATTGGGTTGTTCTTCATCTTCTTCATCCTCTTCTTCTTATTCTTTGGGATTTTGAGAGGGGTCTTGATGAAGTTTCATTCTTTTTAAGGCACTCTTATCAAATGGCATGATGGATATAATGGATTGGGTCTTAGAAGCTATATTGATGTTAAAGTGCTTAAATGATAGTTAGGTAATGGCCATGATGAAGAGATGATGCAATGCTACGTGTCAGATTATTATAAATCAAATCTGGCCAATTTAATTTAATTCCTGCTATGATGGCATAGACACACTTAGCCTGGCTCTCAAATAGCAATGAATAGCTTCCAGCTCTTTGGAAATGTTGTAGGACAGAATCAATGCAAGAATCCTTGCCTTATGCAATAATGCACTCACTGATATGTGAGGAACGAAACTTTTCCCCTTAGAGAACATTCTTTCAAGAACTGAAGAATCATTCATGAAAAATTCTCTAAGTGCAGTTCCCTCGCTTGGGATGCCTAAAATTGCTCCTATTATGGGTGCATCAAATCTGAGAAACTTTTGCCTCCCAATTTAAAATCTTTGCTAGAGTACCACACCCCCGCGAAAAGACTAAAATACCCCCCATTAATTATTTTCAACATATACTAGTATATATTAACGTATATTAATGTATACTAGTGTATGTTAACGTATCTTAGCATTTTCTTTACCACATACTTATTAGTTCGTATGAAAATGGTCCAATATCCGCCTCAACATCAACGAACTTCCCAGCATCATTGAGCTCAATCAATTTAGGGGGTTCATTTTCAAATGGTGGGAGGTTCAGTTCAGCCCTTAATTGCTTCTCCATTTTGTGCGTAGCCAGTCCGAACTGATAGGAATACATGTCTCGCACACGCTTCGCAACATTGAGCTTAACCCTTTTGGCATCTGGCATGTCCTTCTCTAAACATGCCACCTTCTCCTCCAACACGGTCAACCGATCTCCCAACCTCTGGATGCTCACGGCTATCTTCTTATCTAGCTTCTTCAAAGACAAAGTCAAGTTAAGAAACCCGGGGACGTTCTCATCATCATCTGCTCCTCCAGTAAGCATTGGATATCCTTGATGAGCTGGTTTGTAATCAAAGTATGCTCGTACACTCTTGTAATAGTCAGTTTCCAACTCTGTTGCTTCAGGGGTTACTCTCATGAAAGCCAACTACAAGAACAATGAACTAATAAGTATGTGGTAAAGAAAATGCTAAGATACGTTAACATAAACTAATATACACTAGTATACGTTAATATACACTAGTATATGTTGTCGTATTCAGGCCTAGGTATTTTATGGGGGGTATTTTAGTCTACGTTAACATACACTAGTATATGTTAATATACGTTAATATACACTAGTATATGTTGAAAATAATTAATGGGTGGTATTTTAGTCTTTTCGCAGGGGGTGTGGTATTATAGTAAAGATTTTAAATTGGATGGTAGAAGTTAAAAGAGAGGGTTGACCCATGCTAGTTAGCCAATTTTCTCCCATCAAATCTATTAGGTTTGTTGGGGACATTGAAAGTGAACCTAGGAGCATTGGGATTGAGCGGCACATTTGTATAAAACAAATTCACTGGTTGGGGGTAGCATTTGCAAGAACTATCAGTGGAGAATAACCCACCAAACCCTTGATGAGCTAATATATCATTAATCATGTATCCTCCGAGATCATCAATTTTGACTAATCTCTCAATGAGGACTGCTTTACTAGCAATGCATTGGTAGTGGAAAAGCAAATCATCTCCATTCAAATAAGGAATAATAAGATCCCTATCTAAAATGAGTTGAGTAGGCGTGTGTTGTGTGAGCGCAGAAGAAGAAGCTTGAGATCTTCTCTTTTTGATGGTTGGTCTTCTACTCATGATGCGAGTGCAGCTAACGTGATGCAAATGAAATGCAAAAACGAGATGGGATCGGTGAAATACATAGTTAAGATTCAAACTTCCCAATAATCCTTCGAAATCCGTTAGAAAACCAAAGTTGATATGAAGAAATCTGAAAACTCTGAGGGATTTTCGTGAGTTCGGGTTTTGGGCTGAAGAGAATGAGTTTTGGAGAAAAATACTAGAGTTTAGATTGAAAGAGAGATGATCCTAGCCATACGATATGAAGGGAAGGGTTAAGATCTATTCAATCAAACGGGTTTGAGTCATGAATATCCAATAAGAAGTGGGTATGAACTCAAAACAACCCCGTAAACCCGTGAAAAGTCGAAACAATTGAGGACGGCTCGACAGAAATAGTCGGTTATCTTCACAACGGTAGTCGACTATCCCCAATACTGTAGTTGGCTACTTTTAGGACAGAGAACTGGCCAAAATGTAGTCAGATGTATTATTACAAGTAGTCGACTGTAGTGTTACAAGTAGTCAACTATCGAAGAATTACAGCTCAAGCTCAAAACAAATCTCCCCTCTCTCAAATAATTCCTAGGAGTTTCTAAACCTACATGCACACAATCAAAAACAAGCACACACATGCAGTTAATGTCCCCTACGTATCCGAGATACCAAGAGTTTCATTGGGGTATCCCACTTAGGTTCAAACCTATTCTAATCACCTTGGGAACCAAATCCACTTGAGTTTGGAATCCCCATCTTTTACATATTTATAATTTGGTGAATAATGAACATCTTGCATAAACTTAGTTACATAATCATTAAGTGATTTTTGATTTAAAAATTTTGGTACCGAAATTTAAGTGTTTTTCCTTTATTAATGTTAGAGGTTGAGGGTGTAGCCTTTCTAACAAACATTTGATTAGTATGATCTTTATTAGTCCTAAAATTACTAGTGTTAGGATTTGGGATATATCCTAGTCCATTTTTATTATTTTAACTACTTGAGAACCTATTAAAACATTTAGTGTCTCTTTTTCCTTATTAAATTTTTGAACATTTAGATATAATTCATTATATTTATTTAGTGAAGCTTCTATTTCATTACCTAATTTTTCTATCCTATTATTCAAGATTTTAGAATCATTGAGAAGGTTTTTATTATCAATTTTTAGTTGTTGGTTTTCCAACATTAGTTTTTTGTTCTCATTAGCTTATTCTTGTTAAGCAACGTTACTTCTTCGGGTGTCACCTTTAGTTTCATTTGTTCCAACTTTAACCTCTTGGTTTCTTCTTCTACATCTTTTATATTAGAACAATTTTTATGGAGTTTCTCTAATTCATGGTACTTCTTAATTAATTTTTTATGAGCACCACATAATTCATCATAAGCAATATGTACATCAAATTCGAAACTATCACCATCACTACCACTATCACTATCATCATTACAACTACCAAAATCACTCTCTTGGGTAAATGCACTTACCTTAGAAGCAGAGGCTATAAAGCACATTAAAGCTCTCTCTCTCTCCATTTTCTTCATCCGATAACGATGAGGAGAAGGATGACGATTCATCCGAGCTATCATTACCATCACTTCTATCCCAAGCCACGAACGCCTTCTTTTGGGCTTCTTTAGGTTTTCCTCCTTGTAGCTTCTTCTTGTTCTTTTCTCATTGTCCTTGTCTTTGTCCTTGCTTCTTCTTTTTTCCTTATTCTCAATTCTCCCCTTGTCCTCGTCTTCTCCAAAGGACAATCTCTTCTTACGTGTCCTAGCTTGTTGCATCCAAAGCATATAATTTCATTAATTAAACGAGAATTTCGTTTAGAATACTTACTTCTAAGGGATCTCTTGAAATTCCTTGATAGAAGAGCTATCTCCTTCTCGTCATGTTCAAAATATTCAGATTCCAATTCATTAGCATTAGCTTTAAAAGCTAAGCCCTTTTTCTTCTAGCGAGCCTCTTCTTTTTCTTCATTAAGTTCTATCTCATAGGCCATGAGATTTCCCATAAGTTCTTCCAATGTGATGTTGTGCATATCATTGGCTTGGTCTTTGGCTTCCACTTCGGCCTTCATGATTGGACCATCTTCATTACATGTTCATTGATTCAAAGTAAATATTGCATATGTATCCTCTTATTTGGTAGCATTTTGTGCATATATAATGATTAATTGGCCTCTAATACCAATGTTTTTAGAATATTATTTAATATTAGAGCAAAACCTTTATTTATGCACAAAATATCATTGTTATGGCTTATTTTTGTCTTCTCTTATTGTTCAGGTGAAGATGGCAATTTTCCAAGTAAAACTTCTTTTTTTCCAGAATTTTCTAAGCTCGGTGATATTTTCTACAATTTTTGGTAGGCAAAATAGTAATTAAAACAAGAAAAAGAAAATAAAACAGAGGAGGCACGTGTGTAGCACACACCTCCCGCTCACAACGTCGGGGAGACATGGCGACAACTGAGCCGATACGCCCTGATCAGACGGACGAGGCAGCAGCCGATCAGACGAAGCAGAGCGCTGCTCTCGACTGGACACTCGACACCTCCATAACCGATCACGCCCGATCGGACAATTGCAAAGTGAAGCGGATCGAAGTCAGTGAGCAACGAGACACATTGCATGTCCTCAACAGATCCCAACTGGATCGAACGGTGGATAAACAAAGCAGGTAGCGGGCTGCATTGTAAAGCAAATTTGAAGCGAATTTGGGATCCGCTGCAGACATAAAACCCACAGGTACAAATATACGTATTTGGCTAGGGTTTTAGGAGTATTCTGAAGTATTCTGGTGCATATTTTGCGTAAATTTTGAGGGCTTTGGATCTAGAGGAAGGACATATACCTGTGAAGAATATCTAGGGTCCAATTGAAGAGATTTGGTGATAAAATTCCTATTTTTCTATGATAAAATTCAGTTTTGTATTTTGGGTATGATCATTGTTGACGTGAACGTGCTTAAATCAAATATGACCCTAATAAGGCTTATTTGTGATATGATCCTACTAGACAGACCGTGACCCTAGCAGGCACTTATGCTTAGATTCTTTATGAAATTGATGATTCACTCGGTTACATATGGCATTATTTTAAGATATTTATTGTTTTATCTTCCAACGTTCTCATGCCCTAATCGGATGAAATGTTGTGTTATTTAGTTTAAGCAATTGTCTCTAGCATTCTAGATCTTGATTTTCACACATAACGTGAGGGTTTCGAAAGGACGATGTACCACGAGGTTATATCTATGTGTGCATACCTGGAGGGACTCGCAAGGGTGGTGATTCGCAAGGCTCACCTATGAGTTATGATTACAAACGCTACGAACCAATGGATTAACCAATTGAAAGACATTAATATTCATTGATTACAAACACCCTAATGAAATCATAACCTACACATGCTCTTCATATTGGTATCATATTATTGACTTCTCCATAATTATTTTAGGACCACTTTTTACTACTTAAAACTTTCGAAACAATTTGTTCACTTTTTAAAGGTGTTGACTTTCTGACTAGATTATTTCTCTTAATGATTGGAATCTGTGGTATTGCACGTCAGTTGTTCCATGGATACGATACTGGTCTCACCAGGTTTAATATCTTCTATACTTGGTATTAGCACTCACATCTCTGAGACGAGTCAAGTTTTTGGCACCGTTGCCGGGGACACCGGTATTTGCGATCTATAATTTCGATTTGTATGGATGAATATTCGGTGAGATCCTTCCATCTTATAGTTTAGTACTTCTTTAATTTTCTTTAATTTTCTTTTCGTTAAAAATTCAAAAAAATAAATATATGGCAATGGAATTCAATGGCACAAATTTTTGGTATGATGCAGAATATGTTATTTTGCATAAGCACAGAGTAGAGAAAGCCAAGATTGGTGGATTCTATCAAAGAGATTGTGAAAATTTCTACCAAACCTGGATGATGTTCACAATTTTAGTGGTGGGCTATCCACGGCATGGGTACACAAAGAAAGATCTTATTGAATTATTTTACCAAGGACTACAACCAAATATGCATGAAATTTTGAGATACATGAAGCCGGCAGAGGCTTCGGAGTACATGGAGTCCTTACAAGAGAATGATCAAATCATGGATGATACTTCAGAGAGTGAGCCAACAGAGCCTTATTGCGATGACAATGAAGTATGCCTTGATCAAGGAGAGCAAAGCGTAAACGTACACTTACAATTCTTGAAAGAGGAACTTCAATTGCTCATTCAGACACAGGAGGCTAATTCCCAACAGTCGCAGCAAAACTTCCTTACTCGAAGTCGGTAAATTCAAGACCCAAGTAAATCGTGAAAAATCATCGACAATGACAGAGCAATAATGCATACCACCTAAACTAACAACCTTCGTGGGTCCAAATAAATCCAAATGTATCAATTGCAATGGTTTAGTAGTAGTAACAATATTTTTAAGGTTGAAACTACTCCTATGTTGCTTGCCTAGTTGGCATGCATTGCAAAGCTTGTCCATATCAAAACTTATTTGAGGTAAACATCTTACAAGTTTCTTACGAGCAAGCTTTGAGATTAGGTCCATGCTAGCATTGCTTAATCTTCGATGCCAAAAAAACTAGTCACATGTGATGCAACTAAACATTTTAGATTATTTGAATCACTAAGTTTGATAGTATAGATGTTATTGTGTGATGTGCCTTCAAAAAGAATCTCATCGTCTTTTAAAATGTGTACTTTATCATTCTCAAAAGGCACCTTTAAACCAATAGAGCAGCGTTGATCCACACTTAACAAGTTATGTGCCAAACCATATACAAGATTATTGAATGGATCCTTACCAATGTTACCTTTTTCCAAGATTTTGCATTTCTTTCCATCTCCAAGAGTTACCGTCCCTCCATCTTTCCTTGATAGTGATAAGAAGAGGGATTCGTTGCCCGTCATGTGATTGGATCAACCGCTATCAAGTTACCAAATGCTATCATGTGGTGCTTGAAGATGCACCCACAAAAGAAGATGCACCTTTTGGTAACTATTTCTTGGACCCAGAATTGTTAGTACATTGCTTTGGAACCCATATATAATATTCAAGACAATATCAAGCAAAGCAATCATACATAACATGTCCTTTTCTACTGCAATAAAAACAAGTAACATTGGAGTGCTTATTAGTGGATTGACAATATCTGCACTACAAGAAAACATGGCGTTAATAGTTTCAGTGGGAATCATAGGAAAATTTTCATATTTTTTGCAATAACATACGAATGCGAGTTTTCTTATCTTCATACGTTCACTCATGAGTAACTTCAAGCATAGTCCAAATATCCTTAGCAATGGAACAAGAACTGATAGGTTTTATTAAAACCACAATACAAGACGCTCATGGCCTTAGCATTGAGATTCTCTAACCAATCATTCTCATTATGCTACTCATGTGAAGGTTTTTCAACTAAGGTGAAGCCCTCATTAACTATCCTCCACAAAGCTATATCAATTCCCTTAATGTGTATAGACATGCGTTGTTTTCAATAAATATAGTCAGTTCCATTAAACAAGGGTGATCTCAGATATGAGTGTCCTTCTTTTTTGTTATGGGTATCATATAAGTATGTGTACGAAATTTGTGCCTTATGATCGAAATTTCACTAGACTTTGAGTCAAAAAAATCCCACTTTGATACCAATTGGAAAAACACCCTAGAGGGACGGTGAATAGCGTGTATGGCACAAATAAAAAATTATCATGTAATGGAATCAATCAGAGTGCACACAAATCACATATTTTAACGAAGATGGATTCCCGCCTACTCCCCAACCTCTCCTCGAGGATTTAACCTTTTTTGAATCCACAAAAAGAACCTGATCACACTTACGGGTGGTGACCAAACCTTTACAGCATTTGATCAATCTTACAATTGGTAATCGAATCATTACAAAAACTAGTTCGAGAATATAACGCTCAATGATAGTCTCTGTAAGAATTGAAGCTATACAAAAAATACAATATCGCAACAAAATAATGCTAACTGATCTAAAACTGAAGTAATAAATTAGAGATATATTATAGTAGCGTAGGTTGTGAAATCATGATCGTGTAGGAAAAAACGGTTTATCGATTAGAGTCCTGGATTGGAAGATATCGCACTTGGAATTTCTAGGATCTATTTTGCAATTTCTGAACTCCGTAGGGACTTTTCTGTAGAACTTCTGTTTTCAGTTTCTTCAAAATTCTGGACAGTGCAAAACTCAGCCAGAACATGGTGTTGATTGCACCTAGGATTGCCGACCTATGTTTGGGCTCGAGAAGAACCAAACTAGGGGCTTGGGCTTGGTTTGCTTGCATGAGAATGCGCCCAAGAGCTCAGCTTGCACCCGTGAGCTTGCTGCTTGGGTTCTTTTGCTTGCTTGTCGTCCTGCATGAGTTGATGAAAGGGAGGGCCGGCCTAATTGTTTGATAGCTAACTCTTTACTTGGTAAAACTTTGAGGTGGGCCAAGAAACTTGCTTCCAAGGAGAGATATGAAGACCTTGGCTTGTTGTTGATGAATAGGGAGACCTAGTTAAGTAGCTTGGTAGGAAATTGCTTAGTGCAGTTGATGTTGCATGGAGCTTGCATGATGTTGAGGAGAGTAGGGCTGGCCTTGCTACACTTTGATGAAGACATGAGATGAGGGGTTCGGCCAGTAGCTTGTGTTGATGAGGAGGCAACTTGTTAGCTTTCTGATGATGATTAGAGCTGGCCAATGAGATTGGCTTGATGAGTATAGGGGCTGGCCTATAAGTTTGAGTTCCTTGCTTAGCTTGAAGATGGAGGCAGCTTTGGCTTCTTACTTATAGCCAAGACTTGCTTGATTGAAGAATAGAGGGGCTGGCCTTACTATGTGTAGGGCCGGCT
This sequence comes from Scilla litardierei, assembly GCA_030789695.1. Classification (NCBI taxonomy): domain Eukaryota; kingdom Viridiplantae; phylum Streptophyta; class Magnoliopsida; order Asparagales; family Asparagaceae; genus Scilla; species Scilla litardierei. Next base: position 18,651,410 of record CM061137.1, read on the forward strand.
AGCTAGGGTTGGAAAGTTGCTGCTCTCTCTTTATTTTACTCTTCATTTGTTTTCCTCTCTCTTAATTTCGACCAAGTGCATGTGGAGGGTATATGTAGGGTATTGAAACCCAAGTCCTACTAGCACTTGAACCCTTGAGTTGTTTGGCGCATGAACTCTTATAATTGAGTTGCATATGAACTTCTTCTAACCAACTTGAACTCATATTGCACTTGCACATAAACTCTAGTAGCACTTGACGTTGTGTTGCTCATGATTTCTAGTAGTATACCCAATTTGCAATTCTTCATGAACTTGAATCCTTCTTCCCTCTTGCTTTGACTTTTTAGAGAATTTTGACCAAGGAAAAATTACCAAATTATCCCTTCATCTTCTACTTGATTTTAGTCATGATTTTGAAGCTATAATTCATAGAGAATTAGTGTGATGTGCTTTGGCCATGGACTATGATCTTTGAGCATTTTTTAGGGCAAGTTGAATGATGTAGACATTACCAAGTTACCCTTTGGTCAATGTAGTCTTTCCTTAATCTGAAAGTCACTCCACAATTAATAGCATGTGACTTGTTTGTCATCATCAAAATTCAAAGTGTGACCTAGTTAGTAGGCTAATTAGGCCTATAGGAATAACCAAATCACATATTGTACCCTCGAGCATGAGTCACACACTTAGACTAAAATTATCGTTTGTTTTTAATAGGAACATATCAAGATTATCTTGCTAACCACATTCATATTTATTGTGGATATGGGTCAAATTTAGGGCAAGACATTCGTTAAGGTCAATTCAGCCCGGGGTTAGTCACCCAGTATACAATCAACTGCCAACGTCATCCTATGCCAGCTACTACAACCGTACCATCATCAAGAATCATCCAACAATATATGGGGTGAGAAAACACCCGTAAACATTGGGCATCGTCTGTGGAAAATTCGAGTTGACATCCACGTCTTCAGCCACACTAACGGTGACTTGACCCACCAATCAAGGGCTTGAAAGACCAATTATCATAGGGGTGACGGATGTTACGCTGCTGTCACGCCCCGCTTCCCTAATATGGAAGGCGAGACGTGAGGAGGCCCGCTCAGACGTGGAGCTGTGAAGCTGCAGTCTGATAAGCGTCTGTAAAAATTTCGAAAAGTAGCAGGTCCTTGCATTGCGACGAAACAACAACAATAATAAAGCAGATAAAAGAACATCCAACAAATATTACAACATCACAGAATAGTCACAAAAGTACAAGTCTGAACAAAAGGCCTAAAGTATGGCCGACATAATACAAAACATCAACATAAAAGAGAGGTACTACGCACCGACAACCTAACAGCGTCTAAGCAGAAAGCAACAACAACAAGAAAGAGCTCTAGGACAGGTCTCCGGTGTCCTCGAACTCAACACCTGTAACATGTTCGTCCTCGGCGACGAACTCTGGCTCACAACCTAACATGTGACACCCAAAAGAGAAAGGGGCACATGTCAGCAAAGTCTCCAAGGAGACTTTGTGCAAGGAAACTAATAAAGGTAAATTAAGTGCAGCTAGCAGTTCTATAAAGAATGAATGCAATGACATGGCATGTATGGCATGAGTGCAACAAGTAAGTAAACGAAACAAGCACGACAAGAGTAGCAGAGCTACTAAACAATATTCATTATTTCACGATTTAACTTGTTTTCACGATGTGCACAGGGTTTACGCCTTTTGGCTAAAGTGGCTGTACGGGCACACTTCTACGCTCAAGTGATCGCTTAACCCTACCCCTCCCACATGTGTCGAGCCTTGGTTTCCCAAGTACGTGAGCCCGCTTCTGGATCACGAGTCTAGGAAGTGTTTCTCAATATGGACTGGCGCCCATCTTCTGGATCACGAGCCAGGAAGTGTTTTTGGCATGGGGTTGTGCCCGCAAAGCAGGTGCCTGGCCTCAATAGTTACAATTTTTGTAGCGTGTGCTACGCAATCACGATGAAACATTGAATGCATGACATGACATGGGATGAGCAGTTAAAGTGCGTACCGTTAATTGAAAATTAAACATGGCATGACAGCATGAATGAAAGCAGGTAAAGTGTCGGATCTAGTTTCGTTGCCAAACTAGATCAAATAGGGCGTCTAGGCGACTATCATTTCACCGCCTAGTCTCTTTTACACAATTTTAGAAATTGGCCTAAAACATGGCCTAAATAATTACTGGCAAGTATCACTTGCTTGTTTCCGGTGGTATCGGTTGTCGTGGGTTCGTCTCAACGGGTACTACGTATTGGTACTTCCGGTTCTCTGTTTCGGTTAAAGAATTCACAGAATTAGATTCATCGCGAGAAAAACAAAATATCAAGTCGATCTCTAAATTGGGTTCGTCTAATTTTATTGGGTCATCTGCCTAGGGTGACGTATATATTGTGTTATACTAATATGATACGCCTCATCCCATGTAATCTTATTAATCCAACATTAATTTACAACTAATAATTTGCTGAAATAACTTAACGAATTATCAAGTAAAATTAAATTAACACTAATCAACCCATTAGTTAAGTATGCTAAGCTAATTATAATGTTAACATGACTTCAATGGGCTCACATACTCTACACCTATTAGTTTGACTTAGGGTAAAAGTTAACATGTTAAAAATATAACCCTAACATCCAAATAAATAACTCTGTCTCTCTCATTTCTTTAAGTATTTAACCTACATACTGTCAACCACTCATCAATTCTTTATTCCTAAGGCTGACACTCCCCTTTAACATTTATTTTTCTTAAACTCCTCTTTATTCAATCAATGTTCTCTTACTTACTCTTTTTATTGTGTGTACAGGCTGTCTCCACTTCTATTATTATTATTTTTTTATTCAATACTCCATCTTTCTATATTCATTTAATAACCCACAAGTCTCCTTCTCCACTCACTTGTACTAACTCTATCTGACACCTTCCATTTTCATTTCGTTTTTTTTTCTTGTGCTCAAAACTTGCAGCAAATCAAACAAAGGGGAGAAGGCACCTGCGTGCGAGGGCTGAAGGAGGGCGGACGGCGGAGTCTTCCTGGGCGACAGCTCCGGAGCTCCGGCCGCTGGCGACTGGCAGCGAGGGCTTCCGGCGTACACGCGCAGCAGGGTGGCGCGACGATCTGCTGGCGGCGGCGCGGCGATTTGCTGGCGGCGCTCGATCCCAGCTCCACGGCTGCGGCTGCTGCTCCCAGCGATGGACGGCGGCTCACGGTGAGGAGCTGAAGGAAGGAAAGGAGAAGAGAGGCTTGGTTTCACAGTTTGTATTTTGATTTTTGATATGGAATTTGGTTTTTCAGATTTCACAGTTTGTGTTTGAATTCTTGCTTTTGATTCTGAAAATTTGGATATCGGATCTGAAATGGGTTTGATTTTTTTTTGGATCTGGAATTTGTGTTTTCAGATTTGGATTTGGGAAGAAAAGATTGGGGAATTGATTTTGGGGCTGATCGAAGTTGTTTGATGGGTTTGCAGAATCTGTTTTGCAGGGGGAGAATTGTTGGCAGGAGGAAGGAGGAGATGACTGTTTGCGCTTCCTCCTCGTTGGTTACTGTTATAATAACATAAGGGGGACAACCTGATGGGGGAGAGAGAGCTGGATGTGGGAAAGATTCAATTCAATGTCGGATCTGAACCACCCCAAACGGTGGAATCAATAGGTTAGGTTAATTAATAACTTGATTAAGATTAAAGTTAACTGGTGATTAGCCTTTTAATTAGCGAGATAATTAAGTTAAGATAATTCATTAAGATTAATAGTCAATTAACGATGGTACGGTAAAACGAAACGGATACGCGCTCGCGTTGACGTACGAAGGAATTCGCGCACAAAAATATCCGGATGGAAATACGGACATACAATAATCATACGTCTAGAAAATACCGGCCGTTACATTCTACCCACCTTAGGAAAAATTCCGTCCTCGGAATTCTCATCAACTAAAGAGTAGGGAACAAATATGGATAACGCTCCCGTATCGCATCTTCCTGCTCCCAGGTTGACTCTCCTGGCGAGTCGCGACGCCACATCACCCTGACTAGATCAACAGTCTTGGTCCTGAAAACTTTCTGACGTCGATCTAAGATCTCCACCGGTTACTGTTCGTACGTCAGATCTGGTCGAACTGTGATCTCTGAGTAATCCACAGCATGAGAAGGGTCGCTGATATAACGACGGAGCTGGGACACATGAAAGACGTCATGAACTCCCTCCAAGGACGGTGGCAAAGCTACGCGATATGCTACCTCTCCAACTCGCTCCAGCACATCGAATGGTCCAATAAATCTCGGACTAAGCTTGCCTCGCTTTCCGAAGCGGATCACTCCACGATTCGGGGAGATCTTCAGGAACACATAATCTCCCGGCTGAAACTCCAGAGGACGTCGTTTAGCATCTGCCCAATGCTTATAACGGTCCTGAGCGATCCGAAGCTTATCCCTGATATCACGCACAACATCAACTGCTTCCACAATCATCTTTGGCCCCAACAGTTCCCTATCACCAACGTCATCCCAACTCAGTGGTGATCGACATTTCCTCCCGTAGAGAGCAGCAAATGGCGCCATGCCAATGCTTGCCTGGTAGCTGTTGTTGTAGGAAAACTCCACCAGGTGTAAATGATCCTCCCACGAACCCTTGAGGTCCAACATGCAAGCTCTCAACATATCTTCCAATATCTGAATAGTGCGCTCCGACTGTCCATCCGTCTGCGGGTGATACGCAGTACTGAATTTCAGACTGGTACCCAGATTGGTCTGCAGACTCTTCCAGAACTGAGATGTGAATCTCGTATCACGATCTGATACAATGCTCATAGGGACTCCATGCAAGTGCACGATCTCCTACACGACATAATTCATATCACGACTAGTACTAGAAGGAAACTATTAAGGTATGAGTTAGGTTATTACCTCCATATATTTCCTTGCTAATATCTCCGTAGATTGCCCAACTCGGAAAGGTATGAAGTGCGTGGACTTGGTCAATCGATCAACGATGACCCAGATCGCGTCGTTCTGCCTGGTGCTTCGAGGTAAGCCAGTCACGAAGTCCATCGTGATGTGCTGCCACTTCCACTCGGGAATCGGCAAAGGTTGTAGTAGTCCAGCAGTGCGATGATGTTCAGCCTTCACTTGCTGACACACGAGGCACTTGGCAACGCTCCATGCCACACTTCTCTTCATTCCATGCCACCAGAAATTTTGTCGAAGATCCTTGTACATTTTAGTACCTCCAGGATGGATAGAATAAGGCGAACTGTGAGCCTCATTCATCAACTCCTCTCTGATATCCCCTGCAGGCACGCAGATCCTGCTACCATATCTCAAAGATCCATCCGCGTGAATCAGAAAATCTGTCCGAAGTCCTGCTTCGACTTGCTCTCTGATCTTCTTCAATTTAGCATCTCCATCTGGAGCAGTCTTGATTCGATCCACGATCGTCGATTGAATCTGCATGTTCATCAACGACAATGTGACTCCCGGTAGAACAGCTTCAACATTCATCCTTCGCAGATCCTGCTGTAATCTCCACTGAGATGTGAGAATCATCACTTCGGGCAGTCGACTCAAGGCATCCGGTACGACATTCACCTTCCCTGGATGATACTGAAGATCGATGTCGTAGTCTGCCATCAATTCCAACCATCTGTGATGTCTCATATTCAGCTACTTCTGAGTAAATATATATTTCAAACTTTTGTGATCAGTGAAGATTTTCACTTTCTCACTTAGTAAGAAATGCCTCCAAATCTTCAAAGCAAAGATGACAGCAGCTAACTCCAAGTCGTGAGTCAGATAATTCTTCTCGTGGATCTTCAACTGCCGAGACGCATAAGCGACTACATGACCGTGCTGGTGCAGAATGCATCCAAGTCCCTTGCCCGATGCGTCACAGAAAATCTCGAAGCCTCCGCTTCTGTCTGGAATAGCTAAGACTGGTGCAGTAGTCAGTCTCTCCTTCAAAGTAGAAAAAGCTTGCTCACAAGAGTCTGACCAACTGAACTTAATATCCTTCCTTGTCAACCTCGTCATCAGCTCAGCTATCCTCGAGAAATCCTTGATAAATCTGCGGTAGTATCCAGCCAATCCAAGGAAACTCCTGATGTCCGATGCCGATCGAGGTGTAGGCCATTCACTGACTGCTTTGACCTTCTCCGGATCCACCGAGATTCCAGCTCCCGATACTACATGCCCAAGAAATGCAATTCTATCCAGCCAGAATTCGCATTTGCTGTACTTGGCATATAGTTTATGGTGACGGAGCGTCTCCAACACTATCTTCAGATGTTCTGCATGCTCTTCCTCGCTCTTCGAGTACACCAGTATGTCGTCGATGAAGATCACTACGAACTTGTCGAGGAAGTCGTAAAAGATAAGGTTCATGAGATTCATGAACACAGCAGGAGCATTGGTCACACCGAACGGCATGACAACGAACTCGTAATGCCCGTACTTAGTCCGAAAAGCGGTCTTGAGTACATCTTCCTTCTTGACTCTGACTTGATGGTATCCGCTCTGGAGATCCAACTTCGAGAATACCCTCGATCCACCAAGCTGATCGAAGATATGATCAATGCGAGGCAGCGGGTACTTGTTCTTCACTGTGATCTGATTCAACTCCCGATAATCAATACACATCCTTCTCGAGCCGTCTTTCTTCCTCACTGGCAAGACGGGTGCACCCCAGGGAGATACACTGGGATGAATGAAACCCTTCTGTAGTAGCTCATCCAACTGCTTCCTTAACTCTTCTAATTCTGCAGGAGCCATACGGTACGGTGCCTTCGAAATTGGTTGAGCTCCTGGCATAAGGTCAATGCCGAACTCCAATGCTCGATCGGGCGGCAGTCCAGAAATGTCTTCAGGGAAGACGTCTTCGAAGTCTCTCACTACTGCGGGCTTCTCTGGCTCAGCAATCATAGATGCAACGGTCAATCGGTAAGGCTGGGCTCGGAACTTGACAGGTCCAAGCGAACGTCCTCCATCGACAAACTCGAACACTGGGTGGTCAGGAATTTCGAACACCACTTTCTTCCGGTGACAGTCGATCGTGGCATAAAAAGCTCCTAACCAGTCAATTCCGAGAATAGCATCAAAGTTGGATAGGTCGTGGAAAATGAAATTAGCATATAGTTCATGTCCACTAATCACCAACGGGCATGGTCTACATCCCAGTGCAACCTTTACTACACCATTCCCAGTTGTAATGTTCCAACACTTGGGAAGTGTATATGTGGGTATCGAGTGTTCGACTACGAACTTCCGAGATAGGATGCACATGGAAGCTCCAGAATCGAACAGAGTCAAGGCCAGGTGAGAGGCTACCTGGGCATCCTAAGACGAGTACGACTAAATCTTAACGAAGGTGTCTGTCTATAAAATCGAACGTCTATCTAAGTCTTCTAATCAAAACCTATTCTAGCAACCAAGATCTAATCTAACATGCGGGTTCAACTAATGAAAAGTGAAGGTTAGCCTAAGGATTACCTGCAATAATTCCGTCCTCAGCCTCAACCTCTACTGCAGTCATCGTGCAAGCTTGTCTCCTAGGCTGAACAGCCTGCTGAAATGCCTGCTTCTGGGGTTGAAGAGGCGTTCCACGTCCAGCAGCTACCGGTGCTTTCCGTAGTTGAACTCTGACTGGCGCTTTCCACGGATGCTTAGCTCTCAGACAGTCCTTCAAGGTATGCGCTGCGTCGCCACATATCCAGCACTGGCCCAGCTTCCACCTGCACTGTTCCTTCACATGACCAGCCTTGCCACAAAAATGGCACATCTTCCGACTAGGCCCAGCTACTGATGTTCGCTGCTGTCGACTAGTAAGCAGACAATCCTTTGAGGTGTGCGAAGTGCCGCCACAAGTCAAGCACTGACCCAAGAATCTCCTGCACTGCACCTTCTCATGAACAGCTTTGCCACAAAAATGGCACGTTTTCCGGCTAAGCCCACCTGGCCTCTTAAACTGTGCAGACGGACTAGACTTCAATGCGGGTCTAACTACAGCTCAGGTAACGCGTCTCCCAGCCATCTAAGACAAGGAAACGTTCAGGTTAGACTGAATCATGACTCGAATGTTATGAATAATTAATTGGATGTTGTCTATCATTATTGTTGTTCCGATATTTGGCAGATGCAAAATGGAAAGACCTGCATGGGCCACCACTAAAGCCTGTCACGCCCCGCTTCCCTAATATGGAAGGCGAGACGTGAGGAGGTCCGCTCAGACGTGGAGCTGTGAAGCTGCAGTCTGATAAGCGTCTGTAAAAATTTCGAAAAGTAGCAGGTCCTTGCATTGCGACGAAACAACAATAATAATAAAGCAGATAAAAGAACATCCAACAAATATTACAACATCACAGAATAGTCACAAAAGTACAAGTCTGAACAAAAGGCCTAAAGTATGGCCGACATAATACAAAACATCACCATAAAAGAGAGGTACTACGCACCGACAACCTAACAGCGTCTAAGCAGAAAGCAACAACAACAAGAAAGAGCTCTAGGACAGGTCTCCGGTGTCCTCGAACTCAACACCTGTAACATGTTCGTCCTCGGCGATGAACTCTAGCTCACAACCTAACATGTGACACCCAAAAGAGAAAGGGGCACATGTCAGCAAAGTCTCCAAGGAGACTTTGTGCAAGGAAACTAATAAAGGTAAATTAAGTGCAGCTAGCAGTTCTATAAAGAATGAATGCAATGACATGGCATGTATGGCATGAGTGCAACAAGTAAGTAAACGAAACAAGCACGACAAGAGTAGCAGAGCTACTAAACAATATTCATTATTTCACGATTTAACTTGTTTTCACGATGTGCACAGGGTTTACGCCTTTTGGCTGAAGTGGCTGTACGGGCACACTTCTACACTCAAGTGATCGCTTAATCCTACTCCTCCCACATGTGTCGAGCCTTGGTTTCCCAAGTACGTGAGCCCGCTTCTGGATCACGAGTCCAGGAAGTGTTTCTCAATATGGACTGGCGCCCATCTTCTGGATCACAAGCCAGGAAGTGTTTTTGGCATGGGGTTGTGCCCGCAAAGCAGGTGCCTAGCCTCAATAGTTACAATTTTTGTAGCGTGTGCTACGCAATCACGATGAAACATTGAATGCATGACATGACATGGGATGAGCAGTTAAGTGCGTACTGTTAATTGAAAATTAAACATGGCATGACAGCATGAATGAAAGCAGGTAAAGTGTCGGATCTAGTTTCGTTGTCAAACTAGATCAAATAGGGCATCTAGGCGACTATCATTTCACTGCCTAGTCTCTTTTACACAATTTTACAAATTGGCCTAAAACATGGCCTAAATAATTACTGGCAAGTATCACTTGCTTGTTTCCGGTGGTATCGGTTGTCGTGGGTTCGTCTCAACGGGTACTACGTATTGGTACTTCCGGTTCTCTGTTTCGGTTAAAGAATTCACAGAATTAGATTCATCGCGAGAAAAACAAAATATCAAGTCGATCTCTAAATTGGGTTCGTCTAATTTTATTGGGTCATCTGCCTAGGGTGACGTATATATTGTGTTATACTAATATGATACGCCTCATCCCATGTAATCTTATTAATCCAACATTAATTTACAACTAATAATTTGCTGAAATAACTTAACGAATTATCAAGTAAAATTAAATTAACACTAATCAACCCATTAGTTAAGTATGCTAAGCTAATTATAATGTTATCATGACTTCAATGGGCTCACATACTCTACACCTATTAGTTTGACTTAGGGTAAAAGTTAACATGTTAAAAATATAACCCTAACATCCAAATAAATAACTCTGTCTCTCTCATTTCTTTAAGTATTTAACCTACATACTGTCAACCACCCATCAATTCTTTATTCCTAAGGCTGACACTCCCCTTTAACATTTATTTTCCTTAAACTCCTCTTTATTCAATCAATGTTCTCTTACTTACTCTTTTTATTGTGTGTACAGGCTGTCTCCACTTCTATTATTATTATTTTTTTATTCAATACTCCATCTTTCTATATTCATTTAATAACCCACAAGTCTCCTTCTCCACTCACTTGTACTAACTCTATCTGACACCTTCCATTTTCATTTCGTTTTTTTTCTTGTGCTCAAAACTTGCAGCAAATCAAACAAAGGGGAGAAGGCACCTGCGTGCGAGGGCTGAAGGAGGGCGGACGACGGAGTCTTCCTGGGCGATGGCTCCGGAGCTCCGGCCGCTGGCGACTGGCGGCGGCGGCTTCCGGCGTACGCACGCGCAGCAGGGTGGCGCGGCGATCTGCTGGCGGCGGCACGGCGATTTGCTAGCGGCGCTCGATCCCAGCTCCACGGTTGCGGCTGCTGCTCCCAGCGATGGACGGCGGCTCACGGTGAGGAGCTGAAGGAAGGAAAGGAGAAGAGAGGCTTGGTTTCACAGTTTGTATTTTGATTTTTGATATGGAATTTGGTTTTTCAGATTTCACAGTTTGTGTTTGAATTCTTGCTTTTGATTCTGAAATTTGGATATCGGATCTGAAATGTGTTTGATTTTTTTTTTGGATCTGGAATTTGTGTTTTCAGATTTGGATTTGGGAAGAAAAGATTGGGGAATTGATTTTGGGGCTGATCGAAGTTGTTTGATGGGTTTGCAGAATCTGTTTTGCAGGGGGAGAATTGTTGGCAGGAGGAAGGAGGAGATGACTGTTTGCGCTTCCTCCTCGTTGGTTACTGTTATAATAACAGAAGGGGGACAACCTGATGGGGGAGAGAGAGCTGGATGTGGGAAAGATTCAATTCAATGTCGGATCTGAACCACCTCAAAACGAAACGGATACGTTACAGCTGCACCCCGTGGATCCTAGTTCTTTCGCTCATGGAATACCCGAGCTGTAATTAGTGACTTTGGAGCAAAGGCGATAATCCTGGTAGATGTCGGCGAGGAATCACTTTAAGCAATTTGACGAGGGAAAGAATCTGGAAGGCCTCAGACTGAATGTATAGCCTGTTGATGAGGTATGAGACTGAGCACAATATAATTCGACAGAAGCTTCTGATAGCTCGGTACTATAATTCCAGAATCAGAGGTAGGAGCTTTCGCTTGGGTGACCTAGTATTGAGGAAGACAGAATTCTCCCCAGAGATCATAAGTCTAAGCACTCGCTGCTAAGTGGGAAGGTCTGTACAAGATTACTAAAGTTCTTTGTCCTATAACATACAGACTCTCAACAATGGATGATAGAGATCTCGTCTATCCTTGGAATGCAGAGCATCTACGGAGGTATTATTAGTGAAAAATAAGTAAACCGAGCAAACTATTGTGCTACTTTTTATTTTGATTTCTCTGTTTTTCATTTCAAAGAAGATTATACCTTGTCAAGCTAATATGTCTTCTAAGAGAACATTAATAGGAAGAACATGATTGATTGTTCCCATTTTACTTTCTCTAAGTGCGCAGGTTTGTAGATCAGCGTGGATACCTCGACAATTACATCGTGGGTTGATCAGGCTGTACTATCGGGGGCTGCTTACACAGTCACCCTCACTGGCCGATCTAGCTATATGATTGGGGATCACTCTCAGCCGACCTCGTGGGCTGATCTGGCTATACGATCAGGGGGTCACTTACACATTTGCCCTTGTGGGTCGAACTAGCTATACGATTAGGGGTTACTCTCAACCGACCTCACAGGCTGATCTGGCTATACGATCGTGGATTGCCTATGCAGCTACCCTCGCAGGCCGATCAAGTTATACGATCAGGGGATTACTCTGCCTCACAGGCTGATCTGGCTATAGATCGGTGGCCGCTTATGCAGACACCCTCGTGGTCCGATCTAGCTATACAATCTACGATCGCTCACTCTTTCTTGCGGGCTGATCTGGCTATACTATCAAGGGGCCACTTATGCAACTGCCCTCATGGGTCAATTTAGTTATACGATAGAGGTTCATTCTTAACTGACTTTGCATGCCGATCTGGCTATACAATCGGGGGGTCGCTTATACAGCCGTCATCGCAGGCCGATCTAGCTATACGATCAAAGATCACTAACAGCTGACCTCGTGGGCTGATCAAGCTATACGATCAAGGATCACTCTCAGCTGACCTCGCTATAAGATCAGGGGACACGTACGCAGCCGACCTTGTGGGCCAATCTAGTTTGGGGTATTACAAATAGATTGCATGATGCACTTGGCCGAGCTATGATATGCCAAGGAGCAGCCAAGCCTTCCTTCGGGGTGCTCGGCCGAGCGACAAGCTCGCTCGACTGAGCGACCAGCCCATCGTCCGAGCTAGCCATCAGAGGAGCCCAATAAATGAAGGACTTGGGCTCTGGAATTCTTGGAGCTTAATTCACTCGACTGAGCGACATGACGCGCGGATGAGCGACTCAACTCGCTCGCCCGAGCTGCCCCTTCTCGAGCGCCAAGCAGAGCAAAACAAAAGGCACTGCTTGACCGAGCGAGCACTGCGCTCGGCCGAGCGGTAGGTCGGCAGACTCCAATTTAACTTAAAATAATGGGTTTCGGGTTGGTTTTCTTGTAAAACCCAAACCCAAACTGTTTTGTATAAATAGTGAACAATTTTTAGAGTAGGTTTAGCTTTAATTTTCGGTAGCAAAACCCTTAGAGCTATTTTGGGAGCTCTCTTTTAGTAAACTCTTTTGCACTCTAATTCTTTGTTTGTGGTTGGATTTCCTTGATTTCTTCGCCATTGCTCTCATTTCTCTTGCTCTCTCTATTGAAATTAATTGCATGCAATTTGACTGGTTGGATATGCCTATCTCTATTGCTATTGTATTTAGAGCTTTTGCAATGCTAGAGTAGTGTGCATCTAGGGCTTTCGTCGGCGGAGCTTGGCAGCGTGTCGGGGGCTTGGGGGATCAGGTTAAGGTCGAGGGTGGGAAGAGCGTGGGGCTTCGGACTATCGACGCCGTTGTCGGAGGTTCTCCGGGGTGCAGTCGGAGAGGGAAGCGGAGGGGTAGAGAGCGGGGTTCGCTCGGTGGCAGGGGAGGCTGGAGCAGGCGGCGCTCGGGGACGGAGGGAAGCGGTGGGGTGTGAGGGAGAGCGTGCGGTGGTCGTGAAGACGTGGACGACGGCGGTGAAGGCCACCGGAGGTTGCGGCGAGGTGAGAAGAGATAGAGAGAGGGATGGGTTTTTGTGTGGGCCTGAGAGTAGAGAAAGAGAGAGAGAGGAGGGAAGTATTTCCGAACGTAAAGGGGGGAGAGAGAGAGAGAGAGAGATAGAGTGAAGCTGTGTGTGCGTGAGTTTGAAAGCGGGGAAGCGTGGGTTTGAGAGAAGAAGAGTTGTTACAGGGTTTTAAATAGGTAATTACGAATTATAATAATAATTAGGTTTAGTTAATATTATTAATGAGCTTAGGTATTTAGGTGTGGAAAAAATTGTATTGATTAATGATGTTAGGTGACTAACTGTAGAAAATGGTGTTGGTATGAAACACATGGGCTACAATCGGTTTAAATTAAAGGTAATTAGTAGTTAAGTAAAAAGTAATTAGGAAAATCATAATAATTAACATGATCACGAAATTACGATTTTGCCTCTACTAGTAAACGTGTCCGAGAAATTACGAAAACATACACACGGGTTCGTATCGTCGCAAGGATCGCGAATACGAGATCCATTTTGGGGTTTGAGCTACGGGGATACTAGTTTTAGGCCAAAACATTTAGGAAGCGGGTTTGCGGGTTCTCTATTGATTTGACTTCAGAAAATTACGAAATTAATATGGGGAGCCCTAAATTATCATAGAATGATACTATAGAAGTTTAAAAATGTTTTGATGATGTTTGTCTATAAAATTAATTCATTAAGCCAAAACGGTAAAAATTGAAAATGGATTTTTATCAGATTATTTAGAGGTATTTTGTCATGCCCTATTTAGCACTATACGTGTATTCCACTGAACACACGTGGTATTTCTACCTATGATGCACACGTAGGCATGAAATAAACATGGATATTGATGTATGTAACGTAGTGAAAGGGAGATTGGGCCGTAATGCGTGGCTAAAAGATGAGAAAGCGAGATTGAGTGCGGGAGAAGTGTGAAGGACGTCGTGGGTGCAAAACAACAGTAATGTGTTGGACGTGTGTGCGTGGTGCATAAATGCATGTGTAGGCATGCATGGGTGTGTGTAGGGAAGCCATGCAAGTGTGAAAGGGGTTAAGGGTCAATGGCAACCCCTGTAAAATTTTAGAAAGGCGAGGGGCAAAATGGTCATTTGGACCAAAAGTGCTGTGTGTACATACTAAAATGGTGTGTGCATAAAGTAATGTCATAATTGTAAATACTTGAATGTGGGAGGGATAGTTTGGTCATTTAATAATTAACATGGCTTATGGGATAAGCCATGGAAAACCCTATTCTAGACTTCTCTCCCTCTTTCTCTCCGTTTCTTTTCTTTTCTTCTCTTTTCTTCCATTATCCTTATCCCCTCTCCTCCCTCTCAACCTCCCCCCTCTCTTCCAATTTCGTGCTCCCCCCTCCCTCTCTATGTTAACCAAAATCCATTAAAAAAGAGAGCAGAAGAAGAAGAAGAAGGTGGAAGGAAGAGAAAGAGAGGAGAAGAAGAGAATGGTTCTTTTGAGGTAGGTTTCCAACTTGGTTTTGGAAATCTCTTTAGTGTTTCTTTCTATTATGTTTCATATTATGTTTTACTCAATTTGTAGTATGGGTAATCAAATCTATGTGCCATGATTCAATTGCATCAATTTCCCCTTGAAATTCCAAGCAAAACCACCCCTTTTGAAATTCTGAAATTCTGTTGTGTGTTGTTGCTGTGATTACGGTTACTGTAGCTTGAATTAGATTTCGAAAAAACAATATCCATGTAGATCTTGAAGTTCTACCCCAAAATCATATAAATTTTGATATATTCTCAATTCAGAAATTAGGAGCAAAAATTCCATCTTTACAACATGTTTGTTTGATCTTCAATCCGAACACAGTTTAGTAACTTTGACCTCAGGACCTGCACACACAATGAAATTTGATGATCTTGGTCTCGTTGGAAAGTTAACAAGGTTTTCTAAAATTTCATCACAGTGTATATATTTAGAAATTTTGGCTAAAACATGCCCAAAACAGCAATCTTTACAGACCCTGAAATCTGTCTTAAAAACAGATTTGATAGACTTCACCAACTAATTCACCATAAATCACTTACTTAATATTTTTGCATGAAATTTTATCTATGAATCCAGGACTAATATATTTGTAACTTTAATTTATGGAAATTTGTCAAATTCTTAATGAAAACGGATGTTATATGGCCATGTATTGTCACTTCCTGCAATTTCAGCAAGCTGAATTCATTAAGTGCTGTTCTTACTCATTAATTGTGGTTAATTGGCCATCATTATTCTTGCTTAATATGGTTATATGGTGAAATGAATATTCATACCCATGGCACATGTAAATGATATTGTGTTGCTTTGATATGAATGACGCCCGTCATGTGTTCGATGAAATGCCTCAATGAAGGCAATATCCGGTAATTTGAGGTATGTGCATGTGTTAGTCTTGGCCTTAAGCCACAGTGATGATTGGTGAAGTTAGAGGCTCGAATGGCATGGGTACATCGTATTTGTGAGTGGATGATGTGTTGTGATAGAGGGCATTGTAATGCCCTACAAGCTACTGCACAAGTACTAGAGGGGGGTGAATAGTACTTTAAAAATAACAAGGAGTATAATTCCTAATTATCGTGCAAACAACTACCAAATCAATTTGCGGAAGCTTAAATTGATGACAACAACAAAATTAACAATGCTAACAATAGATATTACTGGGTTCGGATCCACCCAAGTCTCCCCGACTTGTTCCCGGTGATCCTACGTCCCAACCACCCGGATCCCCTCTGGATACTTAGGTTAGAAATCCTAACCCAAGATTTCCACTATGATATCTTGTGAAAAACCTTCACAAGATCAAATCATACATGCAATGGCAATAGTGAATCCCACAACCCGGGATCACAACATTCTCTCACAACCGAGAGAATCAATAGCAATGAAAATCAGTTTATATATGAAATAAACAATCTTACCACAAATCCTATACCTTGAGTTTTCTTACCAAATAGGTGCAAGGAGGGATTTGAGGAAGAGGAAGTCACCAAGACCTAGCACCACTGAAATGAGCAGTAATGGGTGCCTAGGAGTGATTAGGAGACTTGAATCAAGCTAGAGCTTGAATGGCTCACCAAGAACAAACTTCTCTCAAGATGGATTCTAGATCTAGAAAGTGAGAGAATGGATTTCTTGTGAGGGAGAGAGCTTTGGAAATGAGTGAGAATATCTTACTCTTTCAATCTCAATGAATCTCTTAATGGCAGCTCTAACCTAGAGAGAAATGACCAAGCATCGTATTTATAGGGTCCCATAAAAACGAGCTAGGTCAAATCCCAACGGATAGAAATCTGAAGCAGTTAGTCGGTCAAAGAACAACCACTGACCGACTAGTTCATCAACTAGTCGGTCGGTCAAACAACATGGACCGACTAAGTGATGAACAGTGAACAGATTGAATTTCAGACCTAGAAATATAGTCGGTCCAAGAAGACTGTCTGACCGACTAGTTTCACAACTAGTCGGTCGGTCAGTGAACTTAGACCGACTAAGAGTCAAAAACTATTAGTCTGAATACAAATTGATTTAGTCGGTCCAAGAACAAATGTTGACCGACTAGATCATCAACTAGTTGGTCGCCAAACGTTCTTAGACCGACTAACGATAAACAGTAGCTTAGGAGAAAATTGGCATGAACAGAGACTGTTCAACTAGTCGGTCTAAGTAGCATCACTGACGGACTAGTTCACAAACTAGTCGGTTGGTGAGTCAACGTAGACCGACTAACTGTAAACAGTACTGAGCAAGAAAAGACTAACTGAATCTAGTCGGTCCAAGAAGCTTTGCCGACCGACTAGATCACCATCTAGTCGGTCAGTTCTTCTTCTTGAACCAACTAACATGCACAAAAAGTCCGAATCGAAGCGCGATGCTTCGAGGAAGTTAGAATGGACTTCTAATAAGATCCTAGAGCTAAGAAATGAGCGTTATGAAGATAAAAATGTAAGATAAACTCAAGGCTTAACATTCTATAGATCGAAACTAAAAGACTATAAATAAAACCTTAAGGAACGGTCTTTGAGAGCTTCGATCAAATCTTCATGACTTCCAAAATGGTCCAAATGCCTCAACGAATCTTTAGGCATTGAATACGAGCTTTGAGAAGTCTTGAGATGTCGCTTTGAGTGTTCTTGTGAATTTGGCGACGATCTCCATAACTGCGCTCACAAATTGTTAGTTCATGAACTATTTATGTTTGCTCATTGACTGGACCAAAATGTTGCAGTTTAAATTCCCAAGTATAGGAAGTCGGTCAAGTAGTAAACCTGGTGAGTCCAGGGTCGTATTCCACAGGGACAAACTAGTCTACAAGTTTTACAATCTGAAACTTGCTTTGGAAGTGATTTAGCAAAGTATGAACCACCCTTTGAAGGCGAATTTTTAGTTGGGTTTTTGTTTAAGGTAAAACGGGTATGTAAAAATAATACGGTAAAAATGTGAGTGTGTTGTGTTTTAGTTAGTGTTGTAGGGTCTCATGGTAATCATTCTTCATGGGTAACTCAATCCCTCATCCATGCCAAGGTATGGGGATCGGATGATTTAACTTTGAAAACGGTGATTTTTTAGCAAATTACATAAACATCGAATCGGTCGTTTTTCAAGACAATGACATATAAATAGATGAACCTCGCGGTTCATCACCCTCCTTGGGCCCCTCTACGGGTTTGTGCACATAGACGATGCCTCGCGGCATGTCATCCTAAGCGGATTCCTCACGGATAGCGCGTAATTAATTAAGAAAGCGGAAAACGACGTATTCAACATTTTCGATTAAAACGAGTGCTATGAAGAAATGAAAATATGAAACCCATCAATACTAGCTTCCACACAACACAATCACATGATATTTAGCTAGCCATGGTAATAAAAACAACAATTTTCATTAATACAAACATCGTTTAATACAAACTTCAATACAAAACTAATTAAAACATAGAAAAGTGGAAGGAAATCACCCAAAACGATGCCAAAACGATGCCCAAACGTCTCCAAACTTCTCCCAAAGCTGCTCCAACTCCTCTGGAATTTGGGGGAGAAGCCCCCAAAACTTGTTTCACTCAATTTGGAGCATGGATGATCAAGTTATGCTCCAAATAGCCCTTTTTATAAGAGTTTTAAGCTTATTGGGCTTGCGGGTCTGCAGGCTGCAGACCCGCAACCCAGTCAACATGTCAAGACAAACAGAATGGTCAAATAGGACTTGGCGGGCGCCGCCCGCATGATAAACGCGGGCGGGCGCCCGCCTGTGTCGACAGGCGGGTTTGACCCGCCTGTTGAACAGGCGGGCCGCCCGGCCCGCCTGGGAACAGGCGGGTTTTTGACCCGCCTGTTCCACAGGCGGGCCCCGCGGGCCCGCCTGTTAACAGGCGGGCCTGCACCCGCCTGTACAGGCGGGTGGGCCCCGCCTGTAACAGGCGGGTGGGCCCGCCTGTGGGGCCCCCCATTAAAGTTGTTTTTTTGTTTTTGTTTTTTTTTCTTCTTTTCCAATAGCTTTATTGGGCCTTTTAAATCCCTAAAAATTGCTCCGATCTCCGAAAAATATGGAAAAATAGCCGTTGGATTCGGAAAATTGCAAGCTTCTCCTGAAAAATAAAATAGAGACAAAATTAGGCCATAAATTGGTATTTTGCGTATAAATAAGCGATATACTCTAATTTTAAATGATATTTCAATAATACACGTATTAGAGACCAAATAGATATTAAATATACGCAAAATACAGTCAACTTAGGGGGTAATAAACGCAATATTCTCTTAGAATCACACACCCCAACTAGCTTTTTGCTAGTCTCTTAGCAAAATAAGCGACTATTCCAAAAATATGTTATACACCCCAAAAAAAATGAATTAAGAATACTATTACCCAACAAAGTTTAATAACTATCATGGGTTCTCATGGAATAATGCAATAATCTACAATTTTATCTCAATCCACAGATTTTCGGTATCGCACAAATTGCATTTGTTTAATCAAAAGGTAATCACGTGTCCTAGGATGTAAATTTCCTAGGATTAGGCCACCACAACATCCAAATCATGATCTTGAATCTTCTCAAAAATTTCTCATCTCTTTTTGTATATATTTTTTTTTCTCTTTTTTTTTCTTCTTTTTTTTCCTTTTTTTATAAACTTTTTAGAACAATCCATGTAACGAGCGTTAGGTCAATGACTCCCAAACCAGACGGTTATAGGGCATTAGGCTTGAAAACCCCTCAGACTTAATAACTCGGAATGTCTAAAGATTATTATGCACTCCCCCATACTTCCCTTTTCGGCGCGAATACCCATGCTTCCTGAGGCACGAGGACCCGGCTACTAAAAGAAGCTGGAAGAACGGTGCATTTTATTCAATTTTTTTTTGCTTTTCCTTTTTTTTTGACATGAGACAAGTTTGAGTAAAATTCTCCATCATCTATTAATCAGCAAGCTTGTGTATGTGGTTGGCCTTTATCCTGAGAATTTATAACCTTCTTCACATAATTACCAATTCATAAACGCATACGTAATATGAAATTGCCTAAACCAAACAATAGTTTCATGAGATTACAATTGTGGATACATGCACTAATTTACATGAAAGTCATGATAATTTAAAATTCTACGCAGGGGTAAAACATTCTTAATCTATTTTACAATAATGAATAAGGGTGTTCAACTTAGACATGTTGGAATTTTCACTTCAAAGGGACATATAAAGATGGTTTGGGTAAAAACACAACACTCTTTTTTATTATACAAGCATATGAAATTTTTTTTAACAACATTTCTTTATGCAAACTATATAGGTTGTTTATGCAAAACATATATATTTTATTGTTTACTACTTCCTCCCCCCAACTTAAAATGAACATTGTCCTCAATGTTTTAAAGCGTGGTAGAATACAATTTGGAGATCAGAATATATGAATGCATAAACAAAAAGCTTCCCTTTCAAATATATAACAACGTATAAGGGTAAAAAGGGAAGAGATCACCGTAGCCTCCCAAATGGAGGATCACTGATACCAATCGGTGGAGGAATTTGTTCCAGAAGTTCCTTGTGTATATCCTCCGTTAGCGCTCGAGAGGGCGACGCCAAAGGCATGTGTGCAATAGTTGACATCCAATAAGCGCTAGGCGTCGAGTATGGTGAAGGTGCAAAATCCATCACAAATGGAGGATCCAGAATATCTAGCAGAGGTGGCATCTGCACGATCAGCTCCGTGCGCTCCTCAGCCAGCCGCTGCGAAATTAGGCCTCCACCGGCCTTCTTGGATTCTAGCAATGCAACTCCCAGACGAGCTGCATCAATCCAAGCGTTGTCCTCATGCCCTGTAGCAAAAGTGTTCCAAAATGAGTCATCAAAATTAACTAAAGAATTTAAATTCAATTGACGACATTTTGAATCTAAAGTATATGGAATTGAAATTCGTGATTCAATAATATAAGGCATGGAACTGTGGGAACTCCCCTGATGTGTGTCGCTAAGCTCGATCTGATACTCTGCCTCGTGAGGAGGAAGTGTCTGCAGAAGTGGATCTGGAGGGTAAGACAGCGCTGGCTCAACGTAGATCATCTCGTAATCACCATCAATCTCGTCATGCGGTGAAAGATGTGGAAACTGCTGCATGGAAGTAGGAAGAATGTATGGCTCGGGCTCCATCTCGGTCTGTAAGCTCGCTCCCTCGCATATATCCTCCTCGTCATCATCAAAGTAGATTTCCTCATGGTCAATACGCACCGCATCATCCATCTCCTCTTGCTCCTCAAGTGGTGGTTGTTCATCCTCTTTCTTTTGGCTCCAATGTCCCCCATCAATATGATCGTCAAGTTCTTCCATAGGGTCACAATGGATGCAGCCCTCAGGCGGAACGTCAGGCTGACTGTCGACCTGTTGGAGTGCAAACTCATACTCAGCAAGATCATTCAAGTACCAACATGCTTCCTCGGTCGAATAAGCAAAGAATTCTCCATTGCAGCTTGTCTTCACGAAATCCCGTGCAGAAGCCAGTAATCCCATGTAGAAGATCTGTAGGAGATGATCATCGTGGAAGCTGTGGTGTGGACATGCAAGCATCAAGTCATTGAACCTCTGCCAAGCTTGATAGTATGCCTCCTCGTCAGTTTGAGCAAAACTCGCTATTTGGTGCTTCGTGGCCTGCCGCTCCTGTACCTGCGCAAAGAAGAGAGGAAAAAATACTCGAAGAAATTTAGCCTGAAAAGACAACCAAGTAAAATCCGAGTCAAACGTCAATGTTTCAAACCAATGCTTAGCAATATCTCTCAAAGAATACGGGAAGTATTTAAGAAATAATTTATCAATGCAAGCATTCCCACCGAATAAAGTGCGGCAAATCGTTTCAAACCTTTGTAAATGTAAATGTGGGTTCTCCTCCTCCGTACCATGGAAAACTGGTAGGATTTGAATTAACCCTGAAAGAAAGTCTGAAATGATAGCATCACAGTCAATATCAAAATCCATCTCTTTTATCTATTATACATTTGACAGTGTTTTTTGAATCCTAGGGCTGACTAGGACAAGATAAAGAGTGGTTGAGATTTGATCTTGGTAAATCAATGGTTGAGATTGGATTTTGTGAAATTTTTTGAGGGAAAATGCCTTGGGAACATAAACTTTGAAATTAGAAGTGTCTTGGGAAAGAGTGTGAAAATTAAATTTGGGTGGAGAAGTGCATTGGAAACCTAAACTTTGAAATTAAAAATGCATTGGGAAAGATTGTAGAGAATCATAATCCATTAAATTAAACAAAATAAAAAATTTACCGTAAAAATACCCTGATGTTTGCTGTTCCGCGCAGAAGGCGCCTGCGCCGAATTTGTTGTTCTGCACCGAAGGTGCCCGTGCCGCTAAAATTTTTACACTAATTTATTGTTCTGTTAAATTTTGGATGTGGAAATAATTTTTGGGGAGCAAAGATTTCGCGGGGGAAATAACATGCGCCTGCACCGAAGGCGCCCGCGCTGCACTAAATTTTTTTACAAAGATTTGTTGTTCTGCGCCGAAGGCACGGGCGCCAAATTTGTTGTTCGACGCCAAATTTGTTGTTCCACGCCGAAGACGCCTGCGCCGAAGGTGTCCGTACCTTAAATATTTTTACGCTAATATACCGTTCTGTTAAATTTTGACTGTGTAAATAATTTTTCGGGGAAAAAAGATTTCGCGGGGAAAATGTTAAATGAACCGTGCCCGCGGGCACGGGTTATGACTAGTGTATATATATATATATAAAGTTCTTTTTTTTATTATAGAAAGAAAAGTAAAAAGTAAAAGTAAAAAGTGAAAGGAAAAGGTAAATGTAAAAAAAATAAAAAAAGAATTTCTTTTTTGATTTTAGAAAGAAAAGTAAAAATTTAAAGAAAAGTAAAAGTAAAAAAAAAGTAAAAAAAAATAAAAGTGAAAAAAAATAATAAAATAAAAACAAAATAACTTAAATATAAAGAAATTTTAAATCACACACTAAGAAAAGTAAAAGTAAAAAATGAAAGTCAAAAAAGTAAAAGTAAAAAATAAAAATATTAAGAAAACAAAATGACTTAAAAGTGAAAAATAAAGAAAGTGTAAATCACACACTAAGAAGATGGAACACTCTAACCAGTAAAATAAAAGAAAACGTAACAAAAAATAATAACTAAAGGGGAAAAAAATACGGATATACAAAGAATATATACACAAAAAGTGGACAATTCTACCAAAAGTTCCAAGCTAATTAGAAATTGTACAAATTATAGACCGTTGTCCCCGGCAACGGCGCCAAAAACTTGACTGGACCAAAATGTTGCAGTTTAAATTCCCAAGTATAGGAAGTCGGTCAAGTAGTAAACCTGGTGAGTCCAGGGTCGTATTCCACAGGGACAAACTAGTCTACAAGTTTTACAATCTGAAACTTGCTTTGGAAGTGATTTAGCAAAGTATGAACCACCCTTTGAAGGCGAATTTTTAGTTGGGTTTTTGTTTAAGGTAAAACGGGTATGTAAAAATAATACGGTAAAAATGTGAGTGTGTTGTGTTTTAGTTAGTGTTGTAGGGTCTCATGGTAATCATTCTTCATGGGTAACTCAATCCCTCATCCATGCCAAGGTATGGGGATCGGATGATTTAACTTTGAAAACGGTGATTTTTTAGCAAATTACATAAACATCGAATCGGTCGTTTTTCAAGACAATGACATATAAATAGATGAACCTCGCGGTTCATCACCCTCCTTGGGCCCCTCTACGGGTTTGTGCACATAGACGATGCCTCGCGGCATGTCATCCTAAGCGGATTCCTCACGGATAGCGCGTAATTAATTAAGAAAGCGGAAAACGACGTATTCAACATTTTCGATTAAAACGAGTGCTATGAAGAAATGAAAATATGAAACCCATCAATACTAGCTTCCACACAACACAATCACATGATATTTAGCTAGCCATGGTAATAAAAACAACGATTTTCATTAATACAAACATCGTTTAATACAAACTTCAATACAAAACTAATTAAAACATAGAAAAGTGGAAGGAAATCACCCAAAACGATGCCAAAACGATGCCCAAACGTCTCCAAACTTCTCCCAAAGCTGCTCCAACTCCTCTGGAATTTGGGGGAGAAGCCCCCAAAACTTGTTTCACTCAATTTGGAGCATGGATGATCAAGTTATGCTCCAAATAGCCCTTTTTATAAGAGTTTTAAGCTTATTGGGCTTGCGGGTCTGCAGGCTGCAGACCCGCAACCCAGTCAACATGTCAAGACAAACAGAATGGTCAAATAGGGCTTGGCGGGCGCCGCCCGCATGATAAACGCGGGCGGGCGCCCGCCTGTGTCGACAGGCGGGTTTGACCCGCCTGTTGAACAGGCGGGCCGCCCGGCCCGCCTGGGAACAGGCGGGGTTTTGACCCGCCTGTTCCACAGGCGGGCCCCGCGGGCCCGCCTGTTAACAGGCGGGCCTGCACCCGCCTGTACAGGCGGGTGGGCCCCGCCTGTAACAGGCGGGTGGGCCCGCCTGTGGGGCCCCCCATTAAAGTTGTTTTTTTTGTTTTTGTTTTTTTTTCTTCTTTTCCAATAGCTTTATTGGGCCTTTTAAATCCCTAAAAATTGCTCCGATCTCCGAAAAATATGGAAAAATAGCCGTTGGATTCGGAAAATTGCAAGCTTCTCCTGAAAAATAAAATAGAGACAAAATTAGGCCATAAATTGGTATTTTGCGTATAAATAAGCGATATACTCTAATTTTAAATGATATTTCAATAATACACGTATTAGAGACCAAATAGATATTAAATATACGCAAAATACAGTCAACTTAGGGGGTAATAAACGCAATATTCTCTTAGAATCAATCATCATCCAAAACGAAATCCGGGGAGTCCAATACTCAACATTCTCCCCCTTTTTGGTGATGACAAACCAACATAAATAATAATCAAAAATAATGATTCAAATGTAAAATACTTACTCCCCCTGCATTGATGACACGTTAATTCCAAATTGAATAAATATAAATTGCATCAATCAGACGAGTAAGATATATAATGAGAATCGATTTTTGAAATATCAGATTTGAAAATCCTTATATATATCTTAACTCCTCCTGAATCTAACATTTCAAATTAGATTCTTGGAAATTGAGTTAAATTTTCATTTGCCCTAATCATTATCATTATCTCTCCCCCTTTGGCATTATCCTAAAAATGGGGGGCATACAACGACAACAACAAGGATAAAGAAAATCCAACATCGGGAGTCGTAGAATATGACGATGGACCAAATTGACACCAAGTGAAAATAGATGAAATCAAATCAAAGTGTGCCAAATTGTCTATTTTCGAAAAACGAAATTAAAATCATCAAAATACCAAATATAAATTCACTTATTGAATAAAGAAACGTACTCTCCAATACTCAATATTCTTGGTTAAATTTGTGCATGGAAAACAATTCTATGAAATCAAAGAAATAATTCTATTTAACCAAGTTAATAATCGTCGAGCGACGAAATCACATATCATAGACATTGAATGAATATTAAATGTGCACAATGAAGTAAAAGGAGAACATCGATGTATATATATAAGAATATCATGAGTACATGCAAAAATACATCGACTACATCAAACAAAGTGCAACATCTATATCACCAACAAAAAGATACAACATCATCATCGAACACTATCATCAAACATCCAAAATACATCAAATACACCGACATCCATAAAATCACAAATACATCAAAACACCACCAAACTCTATCCTAACCCAAAACACTCTCTAAAAGATGTATCATCCAATGATCACCGGAGAGTCCTCGAAACTGACGATCACGAGGAAGTGGCAGGATCAGCAGTCTCTGTGGGTCCAGTCGAGGGAGTGGATTCAGGCTCTGCTGCAAGGAGTGGTGTGTGAACAGAAGGGATCGTCGGGGTAGGAGTGGAGATAGCAACAGCAGGCTCAACAGCAGAGGTATCAACAGGCACGTCAACAGGAGCAGACGTCACTGGAGCAACAGTAGACTCAACCACTGGAGCAGAAGACTCTGGAGGACCTGAAGAAGTGGCAGCCCCAGCAACAGATGTGATAGCAGCAGCAGGAGTGGACTCAGCGCCACGAGCAGGAGAATCAAGAAGATCGTCGATATCCTCATCATCCAACTCCTCATCCTCAGAAACAGGAGGAGGGACCTCAACACCAATGACACGAGCAATGCGACACAGAATCTCCTCGGAACGAGCATACCGAGACTCGAGACGACGAACGTCACGAGTGAGACTCTCAAGTGTGGTGGGAGGTCTGGAAGCAGCAGCTGCAGAAGAAGTGCCCTGAGAAGCTGAAGGAGTCGTCCGATGCACGTGACGGAGTGCCGCAAGAGATTTCTTTACGGCCGTCGCGTTCAGGGGAGGACCAAGAGGACGCTCATCGTCAGGAGGCAAAGGCACGCGAAAATGACGAAACACCAAAGTCAACAGACAAGGATAAGGGATATGCACAGATTTAGTGGTCTTGTGAATACACTCGAAAGAGTCCATCTTATCGAGTATAACACGAGCCCAATTAATCTCGCAACCCAAGAATAGAGCGTAAATCAACTTTAGGAAGGGCTGGGATGGCAGAGAAGATGAGCCGTACTTGGGAAGCAAGCACGACTTCAGAATGAGATTGAGCACCCATGCATTTGGCTTAAATGACTTCGAAGGAACACCAATGAAAGCTGGAGGGATCGCATGGAAGATATCAGCGAGAACAGACTGATCCAAAGAGGAGATACCATCAACAGAGATGTCTGACGGGAGGAGACCAGACGACGAACAACCAAGCAACTCCCCCAAGATTTCTGCCGTGAGGACTATAGAAGTCCCCAAGACAGTAGTCTCGATGGAATGGCTCTCATCGTAGTGGCCCCGGACATGATTTGCGTAGAAAAGTTTGACCAGGCGAGGATAGGGTCGAGGGTTCGCCTTAGGGTCGAAGCGAAGGTAGTCTAGGAGCCCACTATAGGATAGGAGATCTGCTAAGCCAAGGAAGTCGGAAATCTGAACAAAGTGCTCCAATAGCAGCGGGCAGTGCTCAATACGGTTGTAAGCCGCTAGACACATAGGGTCGTCGCGACACAACGATATGTCTACACCACCTGCTGACATTGGGGCCTTTCCCTTAGGCTGTCGAGTCCTAGGACGAAGTGTAGGAGTGGGTTCCCTATGGCCAGACTCATCCTCGGGTCTAAACTCAGTATCGGAATCAGGAGGTGTAGAGGGGGTATGGAGTATAGGCTTTCTGGACTTAGAATGTTTACCGGGTATGACGGTCGCCGTCCTCTGCTTCTTCAGAGGAGGCGAAGACGGTGAAGGTTGGGTTGATTTAGCTCGGCGTTTGGGTTTAGAAGGATTCCTAGGGTTAGATGGCCCTACGGTCATGGGGGATGCCCCAGAGGAAGTAATCGGGAACCTCGTTTTTGCCATGATCGTGACACAACGAGATCAAGCTACGCAAGAATAAGATCAAAGAACCCTAAGTATAAACCCTAGATGCGAAATCAACAAGCCCTAGGATTTAATTCGAAACCCTAGAAGTAGAAATCAAGCCCTAGAATATGAAATCGACCTAGATCAAACCCTAGAGCTGGAATCGAGACCTAGGAGGAGGAGATATACCTAGGAGGAGTGATCGACGGCGGCGGTTGGTCGGAAGAACGCCGGAGATCGACGGAATACGAAGGGACACGAATGGGGGAAAGGGGATTTTCGAGCTGGAGGAAAGCTGGAGACCGACTAAATGAGAAAGAATCCGATTGGATTGGGATTAAGTCGGTCGAAATCACGAAAAGACGTGACTGCCCCTGATCACTTAGTCGGTCTAAGTTCAAACGCTGACCGACTAGATGACAATCTAGTCGGTCGGTTAACGAGCTTGAACCGACTAAAATGAAAACAGCGACCAGTCGAAGATTCCATGAATGAGAATTAGTCGGTCTACGTTCAAATACTGACCGACTAGGACTAAATCTAGTCGGTCGATAAGTGAACTTGAACCGACTAAAAGAACTAAGCTGGAGAGGAAATCCTAATAGCTTGAGTTAGTCGGTCTGAGTTCTTTTACTAACCGACTAGATACGAATCTTTGGTGATTGAACTGATACCGACTAAAGGAGTTCAAAAATTTAGAGAATGAGCTAGTCGGTCTGAGTTCATTAGCTGACCGACTAGATGTGAATCTAGTCGGTTGGTTGATGAACTGAGACCGACTAGAAGAGTCCAAAAATTGACAATTAAGTTCTCTCCTAAATACACTTGGACGAAACATCATAAACCTCTCAAAAATCATCTAAACTACCCCATTAAACATCGAAATCTCAAATACGACATTCAAATATGAATTCGAGCAAAAATTCAAAATATCACATAAAATCCCGAAAAATCCAATAAGTCTAGCATGAACGAAATATTACGAAATATAATAGCATGCAAGATTATTGAATGAAACATGAATCCTATATCTCGCATTCACCCATAATCCCCAATTCTCGACGCAACCGCACAAAGGAGTCCTCCTTTAGGGGTTTCGTGAAAATATCGGCGATTTGCTTTTGGGTTTCAACGTACACTAAAATGATGTCCTTTTTAGCAACATGATCATCTAAAAAATGGTGTCGGACATCTATGTGTTTCGAACGGGAATGGTGTACCGGGTTCTTGAAAAGACATATTGCACTTTGGTTGTCAACCATGATAGGGCAAGTATCACAGTTTATACCAAAGTCTTTAAGTGTGTGTCTCATCCAAAGAACTTGAGCACACGCGGCACCGGCGGCAATATATTCCGCCTCGGTGGTTGAAAGTGATACCGAATTTTGCTTCTTGGAAAACCAAGAGACAAGGGAATTTCCTATAAAGTGGCAAGTGCCACTAGTACTCTTCCTGTCGGATTTGCATCCCGCATAATCAGCGTCACTATATGAGACTAACTCATATGTGCTAGATTTCGGATAAAGTAATCCAAAATCTAAAGTGTAACTTAGATAGCGAAAAATACGTTTTACCGCTACTAAGTGAGAATCCTTAGGTTGAGACTGATAACGAGCACAAATACAAACGGCAAACATGATATCGGGCCTACTAGCGGTAAGATAAAGTAAACTACCTATCATACCTCGATATAGACGAATGTCTACATCTTTTCCGCCCGTATCTTTATCAAGATGCGTTGTAGTGCTCATAGGAGTCTTTTTCCCGGAGGCACTCTCCATTCCAAATCGCTTTAGCAACTCCACCGTATACTTCGTTTGGTGGATGAAGATTGCATCGTCCATTTGGCGAATTTGGAGACCTAAGAAATACTTGAGCTCACCCATGTGGCTCATCTCAAATTGTTCCTTCATAACATTAGAAAACTCTTCGCAAAGAGCAAAGTTAGTAGCACCGAAAATGATATCATCAACATATATTTGAACTAAAATTATATCATTATTCGAATGCTTAACAAAAAGTGTAGAATCGGCTTCTCCCATTTTAAAATTCAAATCCAAAAGAAAATTCTTTAGGCGATCATACCAAGCTCGAGGAGCTTGTCTCAAACCGTAAAGTGCTTTCTTTAGTTTAAAAACATGATTTGGAAATTTTTCATTAATAAAGCCCGGAGGTTGAGAAACATAAACTTCCTCAACGACATCTCCGTTTAAAAATGCACTTTTAACATCCATTTGAAATAATTTAAAATCCTTATGGCATGCAAAAGACAATAATAATCTAATTGATTCTAATCTAGCTACCGGAGCGAAGGATTCTTCGAAATCAATACCTTCCTCTTGACGGTAGCCTTGAGCAACTAACCGAGCTTTGTTCCGGACGACGACTTGGTTTTCGTCGGTTTTGTTCTTGAAGATCCACTTTGTCCCTATGACGGTGTGGTTCTTCGATGGCAATGGAACAAGCTCCCAAACTTCATTCCTCTCGAATTGAATGAGTTCCTCCTCCATGGCTAAGATCCAAGCGCTATCTTCGCATGCTTCATTAACATTCTTTGGCTCTATCGAGGAGGCAAAGGCACAATGAGCGAAGTAGTTCACTTGCGATCTCGTCTTGACACTATCATGGATATTGCCAATGACTTGCTCATGAGGATGGTCACGAACGGTATGAAGCCGTTTGGGAATACCTTGATCACTAGGAACATTCTCAACAACTTCATTAGACGGGTTAGTCTCAATAGAATCAATAGAATCAATAGAATCATTAGAGTTAGAATTACCAATTGAATCACATAAGACATCCATAGAGTCATCATCATTAGTAATTCTAGTTGGAACAAATCCTTCATTAAATGACACATGAAGCGACTCCTCGATCGTTGAGGTTCGTTTGTTGAATATCCGGTAGGCTTTGCTACGCGAAGAATATCCAACAAAAATCCCCTCATCGGATCTTGGATCGAATTTGTCCAAACTACCATACGTGTTCTTAATAAAACATTTCGAACCAAAAACACGAAAATGTTTAACTTGAGGCAACCTACCAAACAACAATTCATAACAAGTTTGTTTAGTGCCGGGCCTCAAAAGTATTCTATTAAACACATAGCAAGCGGTATGTACCGCTTCCGCCCAAAATTGATGGCCAAGTTGGCTATCATCAAGCATAGTGCGAGCACACTCCACTAGCGTCCTATTCTTTCTCTCAACTACACCATTTTGAGGAGGTGCACGAGGGAAAGAGAAGGTGTGTGTAATACCAACTTCATCACAAAATGTCTCAAAAGACTCATTCTCAAATTCCCCTCCATGATCACTACGAATAGTGACAATGGTGGTTCCAATGAGATTTTGTACTTTCTTAACAAAAATTGTGAAGTTTTCAAAAGCTTCATTTTTATTACACAATGAAAATACCCAAGTAAACCTAGAAAAGACATCAACGATGACAAGTCCATATCTAGCATTACCTAATGAAGCAACTCTAGTTGGCCCAAATAAATCTAGATGTAATAGCTCTAGAGGCCGCTTAGAAGAAATGCTTTTCTTAGGTTTAAATGAAGATTTTGGAAGCTTGCCTCGTTGACACGAGTCACAAAAGCTTTTCTTTTGAAAGACAAGCTTAGGGAAGCCTCTAATAGAATTTAACTTGGAAAGCTTAAAAAGTGTTCCAAAGTTCACATGACCAAAACGTCGATGCCATAAGTGTTGTTCACTTGTGTTGGCAATAAGACATTGTTCATGTGATCTTGGAAGATCTAGGATATATATATATCCTTATGGCGTGTGCCGGAAAACAATAATTCATTATTATCTTTTCTTAAAATATGGCACATTCCTTTCGCAAAGTTAACCTTGTAACCTTTGTCACAAAGTTGACTTATTGAAATAAGATTGTGGTTTAATCCTTTAACAAGGTAAACATCACATATAATGGGTTTAGAAGGATTACCCACTTTACCAACACCTATGATGGTTCCGCTCTCGTTGCCTCCAAAGACGACGCGGTTCCCATTTGCAATGGGCACCACTCCGGAGAGCAATTGAGCGTCACCCGTCATGTGTTTTGAACACCCGCTATCGAGTATCCAATTTCTCTTGGAGCTAAATTTAAATTTGTTGCTCCGTTCCTTTTTCTTGAGTACCTATAGATATGAAATGTCGTATCATGGTACCCAAGGTCATTGGGTCCAAAAGATTAGACCTTTGGAAGCCAAGTCCAATTGGACTTAGACTTCCCCACATAATTACTACTATGCACAACATTCGAAAAATAAGCATTCATATAAACTTGTTTTTCATCCATGCTTGTGTCCTTTGGGCTCCAAATAGTGAAAATCTTGGGAGCCCTCATCCTATTGGGTGCATGCATGCGTTGTTGGTTTCTACGTGATGCATGATGTGGATAGGCATAAGGAACATGATGGAATGGTGCATGCGGATAGTTATTCATACGATGATGTGGGTGAACATATGCATGTGGAGGAACACGTGCGTGAGGGTGTCTCACATGGTGTGCACGTGCCCGTGAATGTGTTGCATAAAAATCATCATATGTGTGAGCCGGTGGAGTAGGACGTGTGTTCCTACGTGGCATGGTATTTGTGTACATGTAGGCATGACCCTTCTTTGGAGGTCCACCCAAAGTGGGTTTCTTTCCAAAAGAGGGTGTGTGCGAAGTGGAAGCACCATTGGTAGATGAACTACCAATAGAGTGTTTGCTCCCACTCGGTGAGGCATCGGAAGTAGGCCTAACAAAAGTAGTGGCCGATTTGGATGAACTCCCTATCTTATACCCCAAGCCAATGTGGTGATTGCCCGGAAGTAAATCATTTAGGATGTTATCCAAATGGTCTTTACCCTTATTGAATTTATTAATTCGGCCTATCGTGCACTCATATTTCTCGGTGAGAGAATGCATCGAAGCACCCAAAGTGGATATTTGCGATGTGAGCACATAAACACGAGACTTGAGATTTTCATTCTCAATACTCAAAGTCGAGTTTTGAGAAGTCAAATCCGCTATCCTATGTTCTTCCGAATCCTCAACACTAACATGTTCAAGTTTAGATTTGAGATTAACAATCTCATTTCTTAACTCTTCAACAACGGTGTCGTTGTTGGTGATGATAGTCTTAGGCGAGGTTTGAATGCTAGCTAGGTCATCTTTTACCTTAGTATACCTATTTACTAATTTAGTGTATTTAGACCATAATTGAGAATTAGCATTCCTAAGGTCATCCATAGTTACCTCATCGCCTTCGTTGTCGCTATCATCGGAAGAGGAGGATCCTTGATCATGCTCCTCTCTCGCCATGAAGCACATGTGCGCTTGCTCCACTTTCTCATCGTCCGACTCTCCGCTTGAGGAATCCTCGGAGTCGGTGAATGTTGCTCCGACAAGTCCCTTTTTGTACCCCTTTTTGTACTTCTTGGACTTATCGAATTTCGGCGCCTTCCACTTCTCCTTTTGCTTATTTAGAGGACACTCCGCTTTCATGTGTCCTGGCTTATTGCACTTGAAACACAAAGGAGAGGAGGAGGCGTTAGAAGAACCAAATTTAGCTTTGTTCTTATAGTTACCTTTTCGGAAGAAACGGTTGAACTTCTTGGCCATGAGTGCCATGGACTCCAAGTCCAACTCGTTTTCTGAGTCTTCATCATCGGTTGATGTGGATGTGGATGGAGCGGCCTTGAAAGCAATAGCCTTCTTCTTTGGCTCGTCTTGCTTTAGGTAGGACTTCATCTTTTCCTGCAACTTCAACTTGCTATCCTTGCGTACCTCGTATGACATTAAAGTACCCATTAGTTGAACTACGGTGTACTTATTCATATCATTACCTTCCTCGATGGCGAAGGTACGCTTTTCCCAACTAGAAGGAAGTCCTTCGATAAGTTTCGAACACTTCTCCTTTTGGGTGTAGGTTTTGCCGAGAGCTTCCAACTCGTTTATGATGTCGACGAAGCGAGCATAATACTCCTTCATCTTCTCACCCTGTTGCATATGAAACATTTCGTAATCTTTGTTAACAACAACAAGTTTAGAGTCTCTTACCCTACTCGTCCCTTCATGTAGTATGAGGAGGGAGTTCCAAATTTGATATGCACTCTTACATGTGCATATCTTATTGAAGTCCTCGGGCTCCAATGCGCATTGCAAGGCGTTCATTGCCTTGGCATTGCTTACCTCCGCGGCGACCTCCGCGGGAGTCCACTTCTCAAAGTCTTCTTCGGCGGGCTCGACGTATTCCTTCATCGTGGTCCTCCATAGAGATGCACTCCGGAGGAAAGTTTCCATCCGGCATTTCCAGTACCCGTAGTTGGTACCGTTGAAGAATGGAGGCCTCGTTGAGGAATTTCCTTCCATCACCGAAGATGCTCCTTCACGGTTCCTGAAGGTGCCATAGTCGGAAGGTGGACGCACGGTCTTGTTGTCGTTGGCAGACATAGCGTAAACTTGGCTCTGATACCAAATGTAATGCCCTACAAGCTACTGCACAAGTACTAAGGGGGGGTGAATAGTACTTTAAAAATAACAAGGAGTATAATTCCTAATTATCGTGCAAACAACTACCAAATCAATTTGCGGAAGCTTAAATTGATGACAACAACAAAATTAACAATGCTAACAATAGATATTACTGGGTTCGGATCCACCAAGGTCTCCCCGACTTGTTCCCGGTGATCCTACGTCCCAACCACCCGGATCCCCCCCGGATACTTAGGTTAGAAACCCTAACCCAAGATTTTCACTATGATATCTTGTGAAAAACCTTCACAAGATCAAATCATACATGCAATGGCAATAGTGAATCCCACAACCTGGGATCACAACCTTCTCTCACAACCGAGAGAATCAATAGCAATGAAAATCAGTTTATATATGAAATAAACAATCTTACCACAAATCCTATACCTTGAGTTTTCTTACCAAATAAGTGCAAGGAGGGATTTGAGGAAGAGGAAGTCACCAAGACCTAGCACCACTGAAATGAGCAGCAATGGGTGCCTAGGAGTGATTAGGAGACTTGAATCAAGCTAGAGCTTGAATGGCTCACCAAGAACAAACTTCTCTCAAGATGGATTCTAGATCTAGAAAGTGAGAGAATGGATTTCTTGTGAGGGAGAGAGCTTTGGAAATGAGTGAGAATCTCTTACACTTTCAATCTCAATGAATCTCTTAATGGCAGCTCTAACCTAGAGAGAAATGACCAAGCATCGTATTTATAGGGTCCCATAAAAACGAGCTAGGTCAAATCCCAACGGATAGAAATCTGAAGCAGTTAGTCGGTCAAAGAACAACCACTGACCGACTAGTTCATCAACTAGTCGGTCGGTCAAACAACATGGACCGACTAAGTGATGAACAGTGAACAGATTGAATTTCAGACCTAGAAATATAGTCGGTCCAAGAAGACTGTCTGACCGACTAGTTTCACAACTAGTCGGTCGGTCAGTGAACTTAGACCGACTAAGAGTCAAAAACTATTAGTCTGAATACAAATTGATTTAGTCGGTCCAAGAACAAATGTTGACCAACTAGATCATCAACTAGTCAGTCGCCAAACATTCTTAGACCGACTAACGATAAACAGTAGCTTAGGAGAAAATTGGCATGAACAGAGACTGTTCAACTAGTCGGTTTAAGTAGCATCACTGACCGACTAGTTCACAAACTAGTCGGTCGGTGAGTCAACGTAGACCGACTAATTGTAAACAGTACTGAGCAAGAAAAGACTAACTGAATCTAGTCGGTCCAAGAAGCTTTGCCGACCGACTAGATCACCATCTAGTCGGTCAGTTCTTCTTCTTGAACCAACTAACATGCACAAAAAGTCCGAATCGAAGCGCGATGCTTCGAGGAAGTTAGAATGGACTTCTACTAAGATCCTAGAGCTAAGAAATGAGCGTTATGAAGATAGAAATGTAAGATAAACTTAAGGCTTAACATTCTATATATCGAAACTAAAAGACTATAAATAAAACCTTAAGGAACGGTCTTTGAGAGCTTCGATCAAATCTTCATGACTTCCAAAATGGTCCAAACGCTTCAACGAAGCTTTAGGCATTGAATACGAGCTTTGAGAAGTCTTGAGATGTCGCTTTGAGTGTTCTCGTGAATTTGGCGACGATCTCCATAACTGCGCTCACAAATTGTTAGTTCATGAACTATTTATGTTTGCTCATCATCCAAAACCAAATCCGGGGAGTCCAATACTCAACAGGCATGTCACGTGAGTGCATGACCCTATGTCTAATGATGGACAGCTGAGGTGATATGTGCATACCCATGCCATCATGACCCCTAACGTGTCACTTATGATGTTAACTTATAAATTGAATAAGTCTCAATC
The DNA here is from genome assembly GCA_030789695.1 of Scilla litardierei. Lineage (NCBI taxonomy): Eukaryota > Viridiplantae > Streptophyta > Magnoliopsida > Asparagales > Asparagaceae > Scilla > Scilla litardierei. The sequence goes on from CM061137.1 coordinate 18,686,826, forward strand.
CTCTCTAATGAGGGTGAGTTAGCAAAACTCGTGTTTTAGGTGGGATTTGAGTAAATTGTGGATATGAGGCCTGGACTGAGAAGTTGGGGGAAATGATTATGTGATATGTGATATTTATACCCACTCGCCTTCGCCGGGAGTGGAGGGAATATTTATACCCACTCGCCTTTACCGAGAGTGGAGGGGACATACGGTGGTTGTGTTATTATGTGGAGATCCTCACTCCTGCCAGTGACGGGGGAGCTGAGAGGCCCGGTGTCGACAGTGTCCGTGTCCACTGCGTCGTGTGATATATTCACCCCAAATTTGGGGTGATGTCCAGGTCCTGGTATCACACAGTTTACCCAAGTTCCAATTAATTCAATAATAAAATAAACGTCTTGCCTGTTACTTCTTCTGCTTACTGCACTTCCTTTGTCCTTATCTGCTATTCTTGTCATGGCGTATATTGAATTACACTTGTGGCATTCATACCTTCCTTTTAAAATTATGTTGGTAGGAGCACTTGCTTTATTATTCATGCTAATCTTTTTCTTGCAGTAGCTTGACATCTTCTTTCTTTCTCTTGAAAAGTGATCTTAGACATTGGACCGCAGGTATGATTCTCTTCATTGGCTATTTACTTTACGCCATATTACTTAGTTTACATGTCTTATGTCTCTTGCCTTGCCTTGTGTATTGATAACCTTAACACGGTGTCCCAAATCCAAGTTGGTTCCTACTGGGGCACGCATTGACCTGCTCCTCTCCATTTTTCAGGTAGCAGGGTCAGCTTGGTTGGAGGTGACTTGGAGTTGGGTTTCAATGGTAGTACTCGGTGTGAGATGTAGCTTGGAGAGTGACTTGGTTGTCTTGGGAGGTGGAGAGTGCTGGTGTATGTGAAATTATGTAACTGGGTTATATATATAAATGAAAGTTGTTATATAAAATGTGTTGTTGTTCTATATCATTATGAGTTGTTTGATATTATAGTGGAACTTCATGTGTAATATCCCAGCATGTGCGCAGTGGCCTGCTTATTCAGTTTTTTCTTTCTCTATCTCTTTTCCTCTCTCATCACCCTCACTTTTCAGGATACTTGGAAAAAAAATTAAATGCAGGGTATTCTGGGGAACGGAGCGTGAATTGAAGAAATCCGAACTTACTAAGATACTCCTTAACTAGTTTGATACTTCAAAATATTTTTATAAGAAAATTTTGAAATCGTAAAACTCCTGACGAACCATTATAAAATAGTTTTAAAAAATTTTGAAAATAGGTTAAATACGTAAATAGTTGTCTTGATGAAAACAGGCTGTTACATCATACCATCCTTAAAATAATTCCATCCTCTGAATTAAGAAGACCGTTTGAAACAAATAATTGATGTTATGAAGGAGCTCAAGCAAATAAATGATAGAAAAGATAGTAATCTAGTACATCATGTTGTAAATAACATGAAATATAATGTGATGTTATAGTATCAAGAAAACAAAAGATGATATTTTTGAATACTTACTATTGACATCACCCTTGCTTCCGTAACTAGTCAAAATAGGCTCAGATAGAAGAAGGAAGACAAGTTCAAGAAAAGATGACGAAGTCCGTCTCGGTTTGATTCGTCTCAAATCCTCCAATAGTTCCGAGCGTCCTTCGATTTGCTTCCGTTGTCGAACTCGAACTTTTGGTGATCGAAAAGTCGAACTCTGCCCTCCTTAAAATAGACGTAGCTAGAGTTCAAACATACTAAACGCGATTAGGAAGAATTAAAAGAATTGGTAGAATGATCAGAAGGCCATCATTAGCTAAAGAAAGGGTGATAGTGATGAAAATTGATGGTGTTACATAATCATGATTCACGTCCTTGCGGTCTAGCGAACACGACCAGGGAAGTGACTAAGCCAGGATCACTTGCCCCCAGTCTAGCTAGGGTGATCCAACATACTTAGCCAAGCACATTGACCGGATCATGGTCCATTGAAGGAAGCTTATCATTTATATTCATGCCATCATCAACTGAAGGAAAGGTGAGGAAGTGGGTAGATAGTTCAACCTATGAAAAATCACTATAACTGCTAGCAAAAGAGGTTACTAGGGAGGGTATAACCAAGAATGGAACACGAGTTCCTAAGCAAGGGTTAAAAGTTCAAAGGAAGTGATGAGGATCAAGGAAGACCTAATGAATATGGACGCTTCACCCATATATCCAATACATGTGAACACTCGAGACATCCCGTACTCGAGGTAATTTGAGTATTTTATATTGTACATCCTGATCTTGCTATATTGTTCACGAGGTAGTTAGCGCAGACCTGCATGGGCCACCAAACTTGTAACGACCCACTCCCAGGAGGCCCGTTACTTATTTGATATTTGCACATGTCCTGCAGTTAACCAGTGAAATCAAAATAGTCACGATGCAGAGATGTACAAAAATACCCAAATAGTGTCCAATTATTACAATCCATACTGTACAAAATGTTCCAACCAATATACATGAAAGAAAGAAAGTACACAACTGAAAATAGCTCTGGAAGCTGCGGTCAAATTCTGGCGCTATTAGCTCAAGAGCATCTACCTCCATATGTACGTCGTCTGCGGTGCCACAGAGATGGAACCGTAGGTAAGTCACAAAAATTCTAAACATAGAAAAGAAGCAGTGCACAAGTGTGACAAAAGTAACTACGTACGAGCAGACCAGAGTGAAAAATAAAGTACTGAGCAACAACTGTACACAACTAAGTAGTAAAAGTAAACAAAACTGAAAGGAGAGAACAACTGTACTGTAATAGTGCAAGTGTAAAGCAGGCTAGGCAAGTGAAAACATGCTACTGCTGTAGCTAAAAGTATGTCGAGTAAAGTACTGTGATTGCACAGGTGTAATAGGTAAAGTGCATGTAATGCGTAAAGTAAAGGTGACTGTAATGCGTAAAGTAAAAGTGATCATTGAGATGCTATATTGATCTGCGGTCCTAATAAGAGGTTCTTGATCGAATGGCTCACGGAGAAACCGGCGTCTCGAATCCAACGGACAGCAAAGCCCGTAGGAGACTGGCCGCAATCCGACCAGCCATGATCCTACGGCTGACGAGCCTGCGGTTGACAACGAAGTTACGGGCGCAACGGTGTAGATCGACTACACACACCAAACCCAATCATGCAAGCTACACTAGAACTATGTGACTTAAGTCGGAGAGTACAATATGTGACCATCGAGTCCATCTTTTGCATTGGCGCAACCCAGACGAATGCCGAAACACCGGCACGGTACATGTATTTTGCCGAAACTCATGCAGCGGGACGGGATGTCGAAACACAGGCACCAGGACGGGAAGATTGAACTCCAGTCACTCCCGTACTCTCTCAAACTATGAGTTACCCCAAAAACCCCAGTGATGTGTCAAGTGTTCTATGTACATGTCTTATACGGGATGTTCCACAAAATATTCCACATGATATTCCATACGTTGTATCACACGATGCTAGTCAACCCAAGTCCACTGGTTGACTTTCTTATTGAAAACCAGAAAGTTGGAAATTCTTTTCAAAGCAGACTGTGCCAAAGCGAACTGAGAATAAAGACAAGTCCAACAACAGTAATTCTGATTCCATGCTTCAAGCATGTAGTAATGTGGTTTAGCACACAATTTACCCAAGTTGATGGTTGTGTGCTACAATCACCAAAGTTGAAAGTTGGTAAAGTAATCTGTAGTTGATTACTTTTCTATTAGTTTAGATCTTTAGTTCAGTTCAAGTTAAGTAGCCGTTTAGAGGCTATAGGTAATGTTCATAAGTTCATATGTGGACACTAATTAATTTTCTGATTTTAGAATTAGTCGTTATCGAGCTCGTCGTGGCAAGACGAGGTTGGAGCTAGAGAAGATGGTGCACGAGGATTGGTACATGCAAACACAAGAAACAAATGGTTAAAAACACACTATTTTCTATTTAAATAATTTGATAGTTTTGATTTTTATAACTGACTGAAACGTTGTCGAAAAGCGTTCTAAATTTTTCTATGGGTTGGTTATAATAAAAATAATTTTACTATGGGAGGAAATATTTTTCAGGAGTCACTGGTAATTTTTAAAATTTTCAGAAGCTCAAAAATAACTTTTAAAAACCCAATTTATTTAAGTAACGTAAATATTTCGTAATTTATTTCGGGTGCAATACTAGTCGGAAATGTTCAAATGAGCAGTCAAAACAACCGTCTCGAATAGTTCTATAACATATATTTTTATCACGTATCAGTGTATGTGAAAATAACAAGTTATGAATTTTTAAGTGAATAAGACGTATTTAAGTTTTAGGGTTAAAAATTCATTCTGGAAAAACTAAGCATTTGATTGAGATCAAACTAGCACCATTGGTTCCAGAACGTCATTTCTGATTTTCTAGAGCTAGTCTCACATTTTTCTGCTCTGTATAGTATTTATTATGCATTTAAAACTATTAAATTCCTATAAAATATTATATAAAATACGAAAATATGGAAATACGTTTTCGTATTTAGAATAATATGATTTCGTATTTAACTCACCCCCGCTCTCTTTATCGTGCTTGGGGCTCTTCCGAGTGTCGAACGGCGGGAGCGGATGCAATCGGGGACGGCGGCGTCCGGAGGCAGCTTCGGCGGATGTCGGTGAGGGCGGGAGTTCGTCGGTGTACGACGGTGCGGCAATGGCCGGCGGTTTCGGGAGGCGGAGGGTCGAGGGGCATTGCGGGTCGCCGTTGGGGCTGGGCGGAGAGAGCACGGCGGTGTGGGTTGATGCGGACGCGGTGGTCGACGGCGAGTGGAGTGTAGGTGGGTCGAGGTCGACGAGGTACGTGTGAGAGGGGCTGAGAGAAGTGGTCTACGACGGTGGGGAGATGGGGGAGAGGCGCTCAGGAGCGGGCTGCGTTCGTGGGTGGTGACGAGGGGCTGAGGGTTGCTCGAAGTTTCCGAGCTCGCCGGCGGAGCTTGGTAGCGTGTCGGGGGCTTGGGGGATCAGGCGAAGGTCGAGGGTGGGAAGAGCGTGGGGCTTCGGGTTGTCGACGCTGTCGTCGGAGGTGCTCCGGGGTGCAGTCGGAGAGGGAACCAGGGGTGCAGTCGGAGAGGGAACCAGAGGGGGGGTGCAGTCGGAGAGGGAACCAGAGGGGCGGAGAGCGGGGTTCGCTCGGTGGTAGGGGAGGCTGGAGCAGGCGGCGCTCGTGGATGGAGGGAAGCGGTGGGGTGTAAGGGAGAGCGGGCGGTGGCCATGAAGACGTGGACGACGGCGGTGAAGGCCATCGGAGGTTGCGGCGAGGTGAGAAGAGATAGAGAGAGGGATGGGTTTTTATGTGGGCCTGAGAGAAGAGAAAGAGAGAGGAGGGAAGTGTTTCCAAACGTAGGGGGGAGAGAGAGAGAGTGAAGCTGTGTGTGCGTGAGTTTGAAAGCGGGGAAGCATGGGTTTGAGAGAAGAAGAGTAGTTATAGGGTTTTAAATAGGTAATTACGAATTATAATAATAATTAGGTTTAGTCAATATCATTAATGAGATTAGGTATTTAGGTGTGGAAAAAAATGTTTTGATTAATGATGTTAGGTGACTAACCGTAGAAAATGGTGTTGGTATGAAACACATGGGCTACAATCGGGTTAAGTTAAAGGTAATTAGTAGTTAAGTAAAAAGTAATTAGGAAAATCATAATCGTTAAAATGATCACGAAATTACGATTTTCCCTCTACTAGTAAACGTGTCCAAAAAATTACGAAAACATATCCACGTGTTCGTATCGTCGCGAGGATCACGAATACAAGATCCATTTTGGGGTTTGAGCTACAAGGATACTATTTTAGGTCAAAATATTTAGGAAGGGGGTTTGCAGGTTCTCTATTGATTTGACTTCAGAAAATTACGAAATTAATGTGGGGAGCCCTAAATGATCATAGAATGATAGTATAGAAGTTTGAAAACGTTTTAATGATGTTTGTATATAAAATTAATTCATTAAGCCAAAACGGTAAAAATTGAAAATGAATTTTTAACAGATTATTTAGAGGTATTTGATGAAATCCGAACTTACTAAGATACTCCTTAACTAGTTTGATACTTCAAAATATTTTTATAAGAAAATTTTGAAATCGTAAAACTCCCGACGAACAATTATAAAATAGTTTAAAAAAATTTGAAAATATGTTAAATACGTAAATAGTTGTCTTGATGAAAACAGACTGTTACAGACCTCCTCCCATGGTGCATCAGATCTCTAATCGCGTATTGCAAGAGATGGTCCAAGCTATCAAAGGAGAACAAAATCCCAGAGGAGTCATACAATAATTCCGGTCACTCCACCCGAAGACCTGGAATGGTGTGGATGGCCCTCTGAAGGCCGAAGAATGGCTGCAAAGCATCGAAGATAATTTGAGAGCCCCTCAGATCGGAAAACATGCATGGGTGGACACTACCAAGTCCCAATTGACCGACGAAGCTAGAGTCTAGTGGAACTCCACTGAAGATCATCTACAACGACCAATCAACTGGGCGACATTCACCGACCACTTCCACACTCAATACTTTTCACCTGAAGCTCAGATGGAACTTCAAGCGCAGTTTGTCGGAATGAAGCAAGGTTCCATGTCTGTGGAACAATATGATGCCCAATTCACATTGCCGAGCCGTTTTGCGCCTGGGATGGTCGCCACCCCTCTGACCCGAGCCCAACGCTTCAAGCAAGGGCTGAATATAGAGATCCGACAGAACTTGGTCGGACGTCAACTCTGCACTCATACCGAGATCCTGGCTGCTGCTCGTGAATACGAGTTCATTGAGAGAGAAGAAAAGCGTGAGATGGCTGCCCCTCTCAGAAGGCCACTGCCTCCAACCCATGCTGCTGGACCTAGCCGACGACCCCCCGCCCAACCAAATGTATCGGCCCACCTAGCAGACACAGTTCAAGAGGTATGCCCCACCACCACGACATGTGTGTCATCATTACAGGAAGCCCGGGAACTTTTGTTCCGAATGCCGGTCTTTTCTGAACCTTTGCCTGATCTGTGGGGTGAAGGACATGCTGCAAGAGATTAACCGAAGAGGCCACCACCTTCTAACTCTGCCCCGACCAATGCCCCCTGCCAGGAATGCTCCGCAGCGACCACCACTATCTGCTCAGCAACGTCAACCACTCCCTCCTCAGCAGCAAGTGTACCAGCAGACCCGACGACAGGTGCCACCCCCGAGGTGCCAATCTTATACAATGACTGTAGAAGAGGCCGAGGCTACAGACCAAGTAATCACAGGTACGAGATATCCCACTCAGTAACATACTCTATTATTTAGAATCGTAAGCTTAGACATGATTCTCATAACCGTAGGTACCATCTTAGTAGCCAGTAAGCATGCCCTCACATTATTCGACTCGGGAGCTACACATAGCTTCTTGGCAAGTCGTTTCGTCAATACACATGCCATCTCTGTTGAACCTCTAACTTCCCGTTGGAAGGTCGAGACCGTTGGCGGTTCCCTACTGGTAACCCGCGGATGCCTTCACTGCTCAGTAGTGATTTGTGGACGAGACCTTTTCACCGACTTCATGGTGATAGAGATGCCAAGCTTCGATGTTGTCCTTAGAATGGATTGGTTATGGACATTTCATACCACCATTGACTGTCGTCAAAGGATGGTAGAATTCGAAATACCCAAGCATCCTAAGTTCGAATTCCTCAGCGGAAGCCGATCGGAAGGACCAGTGAAATTCTGAGCCAGACTTTCAAAGGTAGTAACAGCTGCAACAGAAGACGATCAAGAGAAGCCTGAGATAGTGCGAGAATTCCTGGACGTATTTTGGTGGGCTCCGAAAGGTGCTCTCTCTCAAGCGCAAGAGTCCGTACAAGTAGTAAAATCTGGGAGTCCAGATGTCGAATCCACGGGAAGAAATCTGTTGCAACCACAATTCAAATCAAATAGAAATCCTACGAAAAGAAACTAACCACTTCGACAATGATGGCGATGGTGTGAAAGTGCGTGATGGTGATGTGCGAACAATGAAATTCGTGTATGAAAATATCTATAAAAAGTATGCACATGGTATGGGTTCGTTAGGATCAATGATTCGTATTAATTTGGTTGATGAATATATCACAATGAATTCTCTTTTTGAGAGCAATTCACCGGGAAAATATCCAATATAACTCAATGAATTCTCCTTTTGGGAGCAATTCATCGGAAGATGCCCTTTTGGGGGTTAAATCACAATATTCAATAAGATCGTCGCTAAAGTAATAATACGATATGAAACTCTCTTTTGGAGAGATCAAAACTACGGTATGAAACTCCCTTTTGGGGAGATCAAAACTCACCCTTTTGGGGTGATCATCAACTAAATCAATTCTTTTGGAATATGAAAAAGTCGATTTACGAACAAAGATTACAATTTTAACGACGTTTAACGATTTAACACAAGGAATACAACCAAATAAACACAAATTATATCCCCTAACTACTCCATACCTTGCGCAAATAAGAATTAGCTACTCATAATACAAGAATAAACAAGTTTCATAGCCAAATACTTCAAGTTCATAGCAAAATACAATAGAAAACACCAAAATACGGAGTAGAAGTTTAGAAATATATCACCAAATCTCCAAGTTTCGACTTCAAACTCTCTGGAAATAATAAAATAAGCCTCTGGAATTTTACAGAATTTTTCAGGGGGGAAATACGGCTCCTAGAGCCTCCAATACGCCCAAAATACGCCCCAATCTGCTTGTCTTCGCCCAAAAACCCTAGAATATGCGTATATAATAGGCTTGCGGGTTTACTGTGCTTAATGGGTTCCAAACCCGCATCCACGTCGCTTAAAACCCTACCCATCAGCCGTTGAACGATGTGGGCCGTCCAATCGGATTTCAAAATGCGGGATTTAATGTGGCGTTGACACGTGTCCGACTTAACGGGTTCTCGCCCCCGCGCCGCCCGCATCCGCATCCGAATTCAGCTTGGATTCAATATTAGCCGTTGGATGCTAGATCATGCGGTCGAAAAGCCGCCACGTCGCCCCAATAACTCGCGCTCGCTCCGCTCTCGTTCGCTGCGATGCGCACCGTTGGATCTCCGCGCAACGGACCGGATGACGCCACGTCGCCGCAATTACGATCGCTCCGTCGCTGCGTGTGGAATGGAACGTCGACCGTCCGATGAAGCGGGGATGCATCGATGGCCGCCACGTGGACAGCTAGGACGCCTCCGCTGCGTCGTTCGAACGCGGATGTGAGCCGTTCGATTTGCAATCGACGGGCCGATGGATGCCGCGTCGCCCGCTTCTGATTACCGTTGGATGCTGGCGGGATTACGCGGATGAGTGCCACGTGTCGAGCGCTGATTGGCAGCCGTCCGTATTCCTCGTATTTTAAGTGTATTTCTTCTGTATTTCTTCATTTTATTGGTATTCTGCATTCAAAAAATCATAGAAATTAGCACAGATCTCAGAAAAATACAAATAAATAGTCGTTGGAATTGTGAGATCGAGACCAAGCTAGGAAAAATATAAAAAGTGCAGAAATACTTCGTTAAATGTTGTTTTGTGCTCAAATAGTGTGTTTTCTCTAATAAATAAATGTGAAGAAAATACGCATGAATTAGAGAACAATGTAGCATCACATGAGTACAAAATAGGGCTAAATGGGGGGTTAAATATGTAATATTGAACCCGAATCACACCCCCCCAACTAGCGATTTGCTAGTCTCTAGTAAAAAGAGAGATTAATACGGATGATTAATAAAACAATAAATTCTATCAATTGCTTATGGCATGGCTCAATAATACGCTTTCCAACATGATCTAGACTATCAATATACACCATCCATGAACAAAATCAATCACATGATATTTTCTCTAATTTAGTATAAATAAATCACATACAAGCATCGTTTTGCACAAGCGAAAGTATAACACGTCGTTTTTCTCTAGTTTTCTTATTTCCAAGGACGTGGCCTATCAAAACAATCATTCAAATCATGGGTATTGAAGCTGCTTAGTACATTCACCATTCTTTTCTTTTATTCATTCTGCGTAACGCGCGTCAAGCAACATTCGCAGAAAAAAGTATAACTTGGATCGCTCCATCAAATGAGTGAGTTTCCTGTCAATGGCTACCAAATCAGACGATAATAGGGCATTATGCCAAAAAGGACCCCTCGGACTGTACTACTCGAGCCAACCAAGTTATTTATTAGTGACATGCTTATTCATTCATTTTTCATCATTCATTTTTCATTCATTTTTCTTTTCTTTTCTTTCTTTCTTTCTTTTGTAAGCAACTCAACACCCATTCTTTGAATATAAACATTAGTATCAAAGGCCAAATTCCTCTTCAACTTGAAGATTTTTTTAATAAATCGTGTATACTTAAGCTTTTTCATCACATTAGCATGCATGAAATGAATTCAAACTATTTCGAGATATTAATCATGGAAATTGAAAATTTTCATGAATAGCATATTAACGAGTAGTTCCATGAGGAAAAATAATTAACTCAAGCCACAAACAATTTTTAGAACTCAATTAATGTGTAATCATCCGTATTTGAGGCATGTGAATGAGTTTTAAAATGATGAGATTTGGTGATTTATTCTTCTCAAAAAAAATTCCTAAGGTCTCATACACACCCCCCAACTAAAGATGGACATTGTCCTCAATGTCGAAAGGGGCACGAGTTTATTCAAGCAAGCAACCTAGAAAGCATATAAAAATCTACACTACTGGAAAGAACACACCGTGATCAAATGGCGGATCCCGAATCTTTAATTGTGGAGGAAGTTGTTTAATTTGCTCATTGCGCTCCTCGGCGATTATTCTTCCTCCAAAAACTAAAGTGGACTCCAGCAACACAACTCCAAGCATCTCTATAACTTGTTTACCAATGTCCTGCAAGAGATGAGTTATGTCAGTCCAAATTAGTTTAAAATTCTTTTCGATAAAATTATTCCAAACGTAGTCATCAAAATAAGTGAAATAAATTAAAGCAAGTTGACGACTACTCCCTGAAAGATATGCACTACTCTCTGTACGATGCTCGATCGTTGGGGAGAGGGGTAAATGATTTTGGGAAAAAACTGGAGGAGGGCATGGTTCTGACTCCATGGAGATAATCTCAAAACCATTGTCCCTAGCTGTCTCCTCCTCTCGTTCATCCAAAATTGCTGGCTCGTCCTCTCTTTTGCACACACTTTCTGCCATGTGTATATTTATATTCGTGTCCTCAACGTGACATGGCTTGCTCGATTTTCTTGCAATAGAAGATAAACTCGTATTAGATTCTTTAGATTGAGTTTCAAAAGCATTACCTTCTTCTACGCAAGTGGCAACCAAATTAAGATCTTCAATAGATTTTTGAATCTGCCGGCTCCGAGCAAGGAAATTCTCTTGGAATTGATGGGATGTGGCCTCCTGTTTCTGAATAATCAGGTAAGCGTCCTCTTTCAAGGATTGCAAAGGTACGTCTACACTTTGCTCTTCTTGATCAAGGCACGAAGACTCCGTTGAATCGCTCTCTGAAGTCTCTTCCCTGGTTTCTTCATTTTCTTGCAGAGACTCCATGTATTCCCACGCCTCTATCGGCGTCATGACACCCAAGAATTCTTGCAGCTGTGGTCGTAGTTCATCTAGGAAGGACGCCATAAGCTCTTCATTTGTGTACCCATGCTGCGGATAGCTCGATATTATATCTGTGAACCTCCTCCAGGCCTGAAAGAAAGTTTCACAGTCAGTTTGATTAAAATTAACGATCTTGAGCTTTTCCATCCTATGTTTGTGTGCGTTAGCATACCGTGCATCATACAGATTGTTTGTGCAATAGAAATTCATATACTCCATTTTGAAAAAAATAAAATAAAAATAAAAATAAAAGTTTATGTACAGTAAAGTGGAAAGATCTCACCGAAGGTCCTCTAAATGAAATAAACCGTAGTCACAAACCATTCCTCCCCGGCAACGGCGCCAAAAACTTGGTGGGCTCCGAAAAGTGCTCTCTCTCAAGCGCAAGAGTCCGTACAAGTAGTAAAATCTGGGAGTCCAGATGTCGAATCCACGGGAAGAAATCTGTTGCAACCACAATTCAAATCAAATAGAAATCCTACGAAAAGAAACTAACCACTTCGACAATGATGGCGATGGTGTGAAAGTGTGTGATGGTGATGTGCGAACAATGAAATTCGTGTATGAAAATATCTATAAAAAGTATGCACATGGTATGGGTTCGTTAGGATCAATGATTCGTATTAATTTGGTTGATGAATATATCACAATGAATTCTCTTTTTGAGAGCAATTCACCGGGAAAATATCCAATATAACTCAATGAATTCTCCTTTTGGGAGCAATTCATCGGAAGATGCCCTTTTGGGGGTTAAATCACAATATTCAATAAGATCGTCGCTAAAGTTATAATACGATATGAAACTCTATTTTGGAGAGATCAAAACTACGGTATGAAACTCCCTTTTGGGGAGATCAAAACTCACCCTTTTGGGGTGATCATCAACTAAATCAATTCTTTTGGAATATGAAAAAGTCGATTTACGAACAAAGATTACAATTTTAACGACGTTTAACGATTTAACACAAGGAATACAACCAAATAAACACAAATTATATCCCCTAACTACTCCATACCTTGCACAAATAAGAATTAGCTACTCATAATACAAGAATAAACAAGTTTCATAGCCAAATACTTCAAGTTCATAGCAAAATACAATAGAAAACACCAAAATACGGAGTAGAAGTTTAGAAATATATCACCAAATCTCCAAGTTTCGACTTCAAACTCTCTGGAAATAATAAAATAAGCCTCTGGAATTTTACAGAATTTTTCAGGGGGAAATACGGCTCCTAGAGCCTCCAATACGCCCAAAATACGCCCTAATCTGCTTGTCTTCGCCCAAAACCCCTAGAATACGCTTATATAATAGGCTTGCGGGTTTACTGTGCTTAATGGGTTCCAAACCCGCATCCACATCGCTTAAAACCCTACCCATCAGCCGTTGAACGATGTGGGCCGTCCGATCGAATTTCAAAATGCGGGATTTAATGTGGCGTCGACACGTGTCCGAATTAACGGGTTCTCGCCCGCGCGCCGCCCGCATCCGCATCCGAATTCAGCTTGGATTCAATATTAGCCGTTGGATGCTAGATCGTGCGGTCGGAAAGCCGCCACGTCGCCCCGATAACTCGCGCTCGCTCCGCTCTCGTTCGCTGCGATGCGCACCGTTGGATCTTCGCGCAACGGACCGGATGACGCCACGTCGCCGCAATTACGATCGCTCTGTCGCTGCGTGTGGAATGGAACGTCGACCGTCCGATGAAGCGGGGATGCACCGATGGCCGCCACGTGGACAGCTAGGACATATCCGCTGCGTCGTTCGAACGCGGATGTGAGCCGTTCGATTTGCAATCGACGGGCCGATGGATGCCGCGTCGCCCGCTTCTGATTACCGTTGGATGCGGGCGGGATTACGCGGATGAGTGCCACGTGTCAAGCACTGATTGGTAGCCGTCCGTATTCCTCGTATTTTAAGTGTATTTCTTCTGTATTTCTTCATTTTATTGGTATTCTGCATTCAAAAAATCATAGAAATTAGCACAGATCTCAGAAAAATACAAATAAATAGTAGTTGGAATCGTGAGATCGAGACCAAGCTAGAAAAAATATAAAAAGTGCAGAAATACTTCGTTAAATGCTGTTTTGTGCTCAAATAGTGTGTTTTCTCTAATAAATAAATGTGTAGAAAATACGCATGAATTAGAGAACAATGAATCATATTTCCGGACGACCTCTCAAGTTTGCCTCCAGATCGCGGCCTTGAATTTACCATTGATCTTATGCCAGGTGCACAACCGGTATCCAAGGGACCGTATCACATGGCACCGCCTAAGCTTGAAGAGATTTGAGCTCAGCTAGACGACCTCATCCAGAAGAGACGGATACGACCCAGTGTATCTGCATGGGGTGCCCCTGTGCTACTCGTGAAGAAGAAGGAGGGATCTCAACGCATGTGCATCGACTACCGCAAGCTGAATAAGATGAGGGTGAAGAACAAGTATCCTCTGCCCCGCATCGACGACCTTTTCGACCAGCTTGGAGGATCAAGCGTGTTTTCGAAGTTGGACTTGAAGACCGGATATCATTAAGTGAAGATGAAGAAGGAGGACGTCCACAAGACTGCTTTTCGGACCAGATATGGACACTACGAATTCTTGGTGGTGCCATTTGGTGTGACTAATGCACCTGCTGTATTCATGAGTCTCATGAACCAGGTCATGTACAACCATCTGGATAAGTTCGTAGTGGTCTACATCGACGACATCCTCATCTACTCGAAGGACGCCGAGGAGCACAGAGGACACCTGAGGAAGGTCTTGGAGACACTGAGACAACACCAACTGTATGCCAAGTACAGTAAGTGTGAGTTCTGGCTCAACAAGGTGGCTTTCCTGGGACATCGTGTCTGGAGAAGGGATATCCGTTGACCCTGAGAAGGTAGCTGCTGTTCAGAACTGGCCGATCCCTAAGACTATGACTGAGATTTGAAGTTTCCTGGGACTGGCTGGTTACTACAGACAATTCATCCAAGACTTCTCGAAGATCGCAGGATCCATGACGCGATTGACGAGAAAGGACGTGGTATTCGTCTGGTCGAAGGCTTGTGAGGATGCATTCCAGGAGCTGAAGAGAAGATTGACTTCGGCCCCGATTCTGGTCATCCCAGACAGAACCGGATGGTTTGAAGTATTTTCGGATGCTTCTAGTAAAGGACTTGGGTGCGTGCTACATCAGCATGGCCGAGTCGTTGCCTATGCATCTAGGCAATTGAAGATCCATGAGAAGAACTACCCCACTCATGACCTTGAGTTGACGGTAGTTATATTTGCTCTGAAGATATGGAGTCACTTCTTGCTGGGCGAACTTGTGAAGATATTCTCAGATCAAAACAGTCTCAAATATCTATTCACACAGAAGGAGCTAAACATGCGCCATCGACGATGGATCGAGCTGATGGCAGACTATGATATTGACCTTCAGTACCAACCTGGAAATGTCAATGTCATACCGGATGCATTGAGTTGTCTCCCTGCAGTGATGGCTCTCACATCACAATGGAGACTTCGGCATGAGATACGAGCCATGGAGATGGATGTCATACTACCTGGAGTAACGTCTTCATTACTCAACCTTCAGATCCAGTCTGACTTGGTGGATAAGATCAAAGCTGTTCAAGCAGAAGATGAGAAGCTGCAACGGATCAGAGACATGGTGATAGCTGGTCAAAGGCCTAAATTCAAGATCCATGAGGAGGGATCTTTGAGATTCGGCAACAGCATCTGCATACCATCTGGAGACGTCAGAGAAGCTTTATTGGAGGAAGCCCA
Organism: Scilla litardierei; assembly: GCA_030789695.1. Taxonomy (NCBI): domain Eukaryota; kingdom Viridiplantae; phylum Streptophyta; class Magnoliopsida; order Asparagales; family Asparagaceae; genus Scilla; species Scilla litardierei. The sequence continues at coordinate 18,702,196 of CM061137.1, forward strand.
CAGCTCTCCATATTCCATTCATCCAGGCGGTACCAAGATGTATCAGGACTTGTGACAACACTACTGGTGGCATGGTATGAAGAGAAGCGTCGCACGAAGTGTGGCGAAGTGTATAGTGTGCCAGCAAGTGAAGGCTGAACTTCACCGATCTGCCGGTTTGTTACAGCCTTTGTCCATTCCAGAATGGAAGTAGCAACACATCACGAGGGACTTTGTGACGGGACTACCCAAGAGCACGAATCACAACGATGCTATCTGGGTGATCGTTGATCGATTGACCAAGTCAGCACACTTCATCCCTTTCAGAGTGGGCCAATCGACCGAGGTGCTTGCCAAGGAGTACATGGAGGAGATCGTGAAGCTGCATGGTGTACCTGTCAGCATTGTTTCAGATAGAGACACTCGATTCATGTCACGACCCGCTTCCCTAAAATGGAGGCGAGACGTGAAAAGGTCCGCACGGGAGTGGAGCGGTGAAGCCCCAAACCCGATAAGCGTCAATTTAGTATAGCAGGTCACTGTAATTGCAATCGAAACAACAACAATAATAATATAAGACGGATATGAAATACCAATCCCACAATTGTCCACAACGTATTCAACATCACAGAAAAGCCACCAGGCTAAAAAGAAAGAGTCTAAGGCCCAGAACAAGGCCAAATAAAAGCAACGACATAAATAAGTATAGGTGCCACGCACCGATAACAAAACAACTGTCTAACAAAAGTAAAACACAACGGAGACACTAGGACTGGTCCCCAGTGTCCGCGTACTCCCCGTCCAACACGGGCTCAAGCTCGGCGTCCGCAAACACCTCACCCTCAGCAAGCAACTCAGGCTCAGGGTCTAACATGCGTCACCCAAAAGAGTAAGGGTCACATGTCAGCAAGTCTAAAAGACTTGGGCAAGGAAACTGAAAGTAAGGCAACTAGCAACCTAGCAGTTTAGTATGCATGACATGGCAGTTATAACATGAGTGCACAATTTAAAACATGGCAAGACAATTTGTACAAGGGAACAATTTATCGGGACAAGGCAAGAGTAGCCAAGCTACTATCAATTCAATCAATTCACATTTTGTAGGTGTTTACGCCCTTCGCTGAATGGCATAGCATTTTAGACCGATCGGCACTAAACACTACCCAATACTCACAAGATATGGAGCCTGGGGTCCCTGCACATTGAGCTCATCTAGTGAGCCTAGGGTTGCCCCGCACATTGAGCTCGCATTCTTAGTTCACAATTCAATATATTTCGAGCGTTGGGGTTAGCAACTCATTATGCTCGCTTCTGGTTGGCCCGCCTCTGGAACACTTGCCTAGCACCGGGGATGACGATCACTTTGTCACACGGATGCCAATCTACGGGGAAATCGCTGTTTGGGGGGGACCAATCATCAAACAACATGAAATATTATTAGGGTTTCATAAAATTATAAATAAGTTATAAAAACAACGGTAGATCGATTTCTTACCGAGAGAAGGCGGAAGAAACACTCCGGAGAACCCTAGGATCAGATCTGGAGAAGATTGGAGAAGTTTGGGGAAACTAGGGTTTTGGGGATTTTGGGGGTTTTGATGGATTTCAATGGAGATTTGAGGAAGATGAGAGGTGGAATGAGTGATTGGATGGATTGGATGATGGATTTAGGGTTTGGAATGAAGGATTGAAGCTTGGAGGAAGATGGGGGCTCAAAGGGGGAGAAACAAGGGCTTAGGGTCGTGTTGGAGAAGATGAAAACGTTTGGGTTGGGTATTTATAGGTTGAGCTGGCGGCTGCCCAGAAATTAGGGTTTTAACACAGACTAGTCGGTCAAAGAACAACCACTGACCGACTAGTTTGGCAACTAGTCGGTCGGTCGACCAACGCAGACCGACTAAGTGTAAACAGTAACTCCTGAACGAAAATAGGATTTAGAGTTAGTCGGTCCATGAACAAGTACTGACCGACTAGTTTAGCAACTAGTCGGTCGATGAACGTTCTTAGACCGACTAAGAGTAAACAGTAACTCAACTAAAATTAAGATGATGTGTTAGTCGGTTCAAGAAGCATTGCCGACCGACTAGTTTGCAACCTAGTCGGTCAACAACTCTTCTTAGACCGACTAACGATAAACAGTAACTCCTGAGAAAATTTAGAAAGCTCACTAGTCGGTCCAAGAAGGATTTCCGACCGACTAGATCGTCATCTAGTCGGTCGGTGCCCCTTCTTACACCGGCTAATGAGCACCAAAAGTTCCGATACGGAGCGCGAGGCCCCGTGATCGAATCCTAAGACTCCTAGGCTTGATCTAGTAGTTAGATATGACCGTTATGAAGCCCGTCACAAACGACGTACTTCGAAATCGACGATCCTAAGGAAGAAACGAGAAAATACGACGAATCGATCGAAAATGAAAGCTACTGAGACGAAAACCACGCAAGGGGAGAAAATCCATCAAAACATATATTATATTATAATAAATTCAGATACAAGGAAACCAGTCGTTACAATTCACGTCTCACTTTGGGAAGAGCTTGCAGGAGTGTCTGGGGACCTGCTTAAGCTTCAGTACAGCTTATCATCCTCAGACCGATGGCCAATCAGAACGCACCATTCAGATCCTGGAGGACATGTTGCATGCATGTATGCTGGACTTCAAAGGATCTTGAAAAGACCATCTACATCTCGTGGAGTTTGCTTACAACAACAGCTATCAGGCCAGCATTGGTATGGCACCCTTTGCAGCGCTATATGGCAGGAAGTGTCATTCTCCCTTGAGTTGGGACGACGTTGGTGATCGAGAACTCATCGGTCCAGACTTGATTGTTGAAGCAGTGGAAGTAGTCAGGACCATCAGGGAGAAGCTACACTTGGCTCAAGATCGATACAAGCATTGGGCAGATGCAAAACGTCGACATTTGGAGTTCCAACCTGTCAACCATGTATTTTTAAAGATCTCTCCGAATCGTGGAGTAATTCGTTTTGGACGAAGAGGGAAGCTCAGTCCTCGATATATTGGTCCATTTGATATCTTGGAGCGAGTAAGCGAGGTGGCCTATCGCCTTGCCTTGCCATCTGCATTGGAAGTAGTACATGAAGTCTTTCATGTCTCACAGCTTCGACGCTACGTGAGTGATCCTAGTCATGTTGTGGATTACTCCGAGATTGCTGTTCGTACAGATCTATCTTATGAGCAGCAACCAGTCAAAATCCTGGATCGACGACAGAAGACCCTCAAGAATCGAGTGATCAATCTTGTCAGGGTAATATGGCGTCACGACTTACCTGGAGAGTCTACTTGGGAGCGAGAGGATGATATACGAGAACGCTACCCTTACTTGTTTACCGAGTCTGAGGATCTTACTAGTCTTGAGGCTAGTCTCGGAAACAATGTTGATGTCGATAGTATGTATTCATAAACATCACCTTTTGTTTTCTAGATGCTGTGATATCACATTATATTTTATTTTTCTATCATTTATTTGCTTGAGCTTCTTCATAACATAAATTATTTGTTTTAATAAGTTTGAGAAATTCCGAGAACGGAATTATTTTAAGGAGGGTAGGATGTAATGACCAGTATTTTTCAACAAATCAATTTACGTATTTTGCGTATTTTCAAAATTACTTTATAAATGTTAGTCAAGAGTTTTATATCAAAAACTGATTTCAAAAATTTCTTATAAAAATATTTTGAAGCACTAGACTAATTATAGTGTATTTCAATAAGTTCAGATTTCATCCAATACTCAAAACAATTTTGATAAAAATTCATCTTCAATTATTACTGTTTTGGCTTAATGAATTAATTTTCTTTACAAACATCTTCAAAACATTTTCAAACTTCTATAGTAGCATCCTATGATCATTTAGGGCTCCCCACATTAATTTTGTAATTTTCTGATATCAAATCAACCTAGAACCTGCAAACCCGCTTTCTAAACGTTTTGGCCTAAAACTAGTATCTCTGTAACTCAAACCCCAAAATGGATTTCGTATTCGCGATCCTCACGATGATACGATCTCGTCGGTATGTTTTCGTAATATTTCGAAGTCGTATGCGAAAACGGGGTTGTATTCCTCCGTTTTTCATTAAATACATTCGCTAATGACCCTTTTACATTTACTAACTACTTTTACCTAATTACTTCTACCCTAATCCCCCAACTAACTCCGTAAACCCACCTCCCTTAGCTGGTTGAGATCCAAAATTTCAGGATCTCATCCAACCCCCATTAAAGCTTTTGTTCCCCCCTAATTACAACTTAGCCATTTCTAATCACTATATAAACCCACATCCCTTTTGTATTAACCCACTGATTAGGGTTCAATATTGTATATTTTACCCCTCATTAGATAGTATTTTGTGAATAATTTGTGTTCATTTTGGCTCCGATACGAGCATTTTGATGATATCACTTAATACTGGAGCTTACCGTTTTTATATGCTTAAAACATAATTTTTACAGCTTATTAGCATCTTCATCTTGGTTTCCTATTATTTTTTTGAATTTTGTGAAGTCCCAAATCCAACGCATATTTTTTCAGAATTTTTGGAGGTCGGAGCAATTTACTGCATTTTTTGGAAGACAAGGTGACAGTACTGAAAATTTCTGGGCTAGAAAGTCTGCTTTTCCCCTCTTGTGTAAAATTCTGCTATCATTACAGCATATAGTCCTGCCTAGTGATATTTTCTGGTATTGTATACTTTGTGACGGTTCCATCGCCGCCTGGAACACGTCATTCTGAGGTCGGATGATTTTTCTAGAATTTTCGCAAGACAGGGTGACGGTGCTGAAAATTTCTGCAGATTTGCCCCTCTTATGAAGAAATCTGCTATCATTCCAGTGTATATTCTGGCCTAGTGATATTTTCCTGATATACTACACTCTGTTACGGTTCCATCGCCGCCTGGAACACGTTATTCCGAGATCGGATGATTTTTCTAGAAATTTTGCAAGACATGGTGACTGTACTGAAAATTTCTACAGATTTGGGCATTAGTTGCGGGTTTGGGCGCGGATCCGACCCGTTTGGGCTGTTTTCAGCCCGAAATTCTGAGCCTATTTCTAGGGCTTTTCCCCCTCTATTCCCTTCATTCCATTCTTCCCTCTTCTTCATCTTAGGGTTAGAGGCCATTGGAGAGGAGCAAGAAAGCTTGGAGGAGCACTTGGGTGGGGCTTTTGTTTTCCTTAGAGAAATCTTGGTGAACTCTTTCCTCTTCTTTGTGTATTTGGATTTGGATATTTATAACATATTGGATGATGTTTTTAGAAGTAAAAAATCTTTCTTTTATTGTTATGAGTAGCTAGGTCGATCTCTTGTGTGTTGTATGGTGATATTTGGTTGTTGGGCTTTGGTATTTCAATCTTGCATGTTTTAATGATTATGTGTTAGATTGTTGAGATATATTTTTGAATTAGAAACCCTAGTGGGTATCCCTAGAGTGGAGTTTGCTTAGTAGTACCACTCATGCATGCTTGGATGTTTATTATCTCGAATTTCCATACATTACTTTCATTGCACACCATGTGTTTGATAAAATGCCACATCCACCGATTGCGCTTTCCTTAGCCGGAAAGACAATTGAGTTATCCTCAGATTGAACCCATATGCCTAACAACCACATCCCACACACCACACAAGCTTCCTCGCCTATTTTCCTCCCCGATACTTCCATCCTAGGTTGTTGATTTGGTAGATGGTTTCATATACATGTTCACATACATTTCCCCCGTTAGCTTAGTTGGTTGTAACTTCGCCTTTATCTCTCCTTTATTAATTGAACTTGTGATTGTAAAATGACGTGTCTCCGTGATCCGACCCGCTCTCACCGGTTATAAATGTATTACTTGACGTCCTCCTACACTTGGGAGTAGCGCTCAAACATCACATACTTGAGACGCGTTCAAGCACCCACAGTGTGTTCAAGCACCCACACTGTATCCTCTCTCTCCCCTCTTATTTTTCGTTGAAACAAATGAAGCCGCATAAAAATCCACTCTCAAACACTCTCTCCCTCTCAAACTCACTCTCCCTCTCTCGTTCTCGCACTCATCCCCTCTCGCCTCCGACGAGCTTAGACCGCCGCTCTTCGCCTGCCACCAAAGCGCCGTCGTGTCCCGGTACGCCGTCGCATCCCGGCACGCTCCAGAAGACCCCAGCTCTGCCTCCCCGCTCCACTCTGACGAGGAACCTGCCAGCAAAGTCCCCGCTTCCGAGCCCTCGCCGCCGCTCGTCGTAAACCGCCGCTGCCCCGAATCCACCTCGACGTCCTCCGCCCGTCCACGGCCATCGCCAAGCAACCGCCGCCCCGGCGCCCTTGCACCACCGACTCTCCCATCAACCCGCCTTTCCCTCTCTCTCTCTCTCTATTCGACCCGTCGGCGCCGCAACCGCCTGCCGCCGCTACCACTTCGTCGCCGTCGCACTCCCCCGCTGACGTCGACTCCGCTCGCCGACGTCCGACAACGGACACCCCCGCAACGCACGCACATGAGAGAAACGAAGGGTGAGGTGATTATCTCCGAGCGTATTCCGTTTAAATACGAATACATATTTTAGTATATACGTATTTTTAATAATTATTAAATGGGTTTTATGGTGTTTGATCGCGCCCGGGCGTACACCCTAAAGAGCGACCGTGTAGTTTTACCGTAAGCGCACGGTGTAGCGGCGAGCGGGTATCGAACACATGGAGGACGTATGACAGTGCCTTCTCCGAACAACCTGGCTATAGGGACAGAAGAGTAGGAAAGTGCCTTTTGGCGATGTTGTCACAATTGTCAAACAAAGTATAGAGATATAAAATCAAATAAAGACGCCTAGGGAATAGGGAATCCCCGCTACTTACCGTATCTCGTCAATGTGATTCATCGGTATCACAATTGCTAGGGTAGAATGTCAGGTGAACTAGTTGCAACTGAATGTAAAACCTAGCTCACGCTCTCGCGCTATTGCCGGTCTATAGCAAACCTAGGTTCGGCTCCAATATCTTGCAAACCCTAACATAGGCAAGCTAGCATTAGGATCAACATCATTGTTCAATCGCATCCCGAGCCCACTCTCGTGCAAACTCGGGCCACGACCTAGGTTGGGGTAGTTCCTACCCGTCCAATCTCTTGCAAACGGGTATCGGTATAGAATTGCAACCGAGAACCCTAGTATCGATCCAATCTCTTGCAAACCGATACTACGGAAACTCAATTTCAACCCAATTCAGATTTCTAGGGTTTACTATCGAATTGGGATCCAATCTCTTGCAAATCCCAATCGATATGAACACCTAGCTATCCGTAAAATATCGATCCCAAACTAACCCTAATAGCAATTCTAGCAATAGTTCTACCAAATCATCACAAATCGGAAATTGGGCTCGTAGGGTTCATCCCCACGCCCTAAGACGTTAAGACTACTCACAAATCATATCTTTAATGGAAGAATAATCAATTGAAATAGCAATAGAATTCATGACAAATATCAAAATAGCAATAAAAATAGGATTTTTAATAGAGAGGGAGACAAACCAATGTAGCTTTCCAAGAATCCAACAAAATAACACTTTTCTCTCCTCCCCAATCACAAGAATCAAACTCTAAAAAGTCTAATCTAAAAAAGGCTGCCAAAAGCAATAGAAAAGCTCTCTAAACTAGGTTAGAATCTGGGGTTACATACCCCCCAAAACTGCCAAAAAATTCGTGACCAAACTGCCCCTGCGTAGCTCCAAAATCGTGATTTCCGCTACAGGCAGCGCTGCTCACTCGGCCGAGTGACAAAAGTCGCTCGGCCGAGCGAGAGACCCTGAGAATTTACATTAAGTCCGGGGTCTTGGGGGGTCTTCACTTCGGGCGTCACTCGGCCGAGTGAGTTGTCGTCACTCGGCCGATGGGCTTATCTTCACTCGGGCGGTCGGCAATTGCCACTCGGCCGAGTGGGGCTTCTGATCTCAGACTGACAAAAAAACAGTAAGTTGGCTCTTTTTGAGGGGCGTCGTCTGAGTGCCACTCGGGCGGACAGGATACGTCACTCGGCCGAGGCGGCTTCTGATGCTCGACCGAGTGCACACTTGGAGCGTGTCCGATCTGGCCGGCCGAGCGGGGTCTCGCTGGTCGGCCGAGTGACTCCTTCACTCGGCCGAGTGACTCCTTCACTCGGCCGAGTGAGACACTAAAAATGCCCATTCTGAGTGTTTTTGCCTCCTCGTCGCTCCTACGACGTTCTTTCTTCTTCCGCTCCTCTCCAATCTCAAAATACCCCTCAGGGGAGTCTTCGGTGACACTCCGGAGTGGGTGTATCTCGAAATCACTCCAAATCGCTCCAAATCTCCTGAAATACGACAAAAACAACAAATCGTGAAAAGTATCGCAATATTGTCGATAAATCGTGAAAAACGTGATTTGAGTGATCTAAATGGCATGCAAACATGCGGAAAAAAGGTGTAAAATATGGAGTGATCAAAATCCCCCAAGCTTACCTCTTACTCGTCCTCGAGGAAGATAAGTAAAAGGCGAACCCGGTGAATTTAGAAAATGAAAACGATGGAAAAAAACGGAAAACGAAAAACGAAGGAGAAAGAAGAAAGCGAAGAGGGAAGCTGCTAGATCATTTTTCTCAGGACATGGGTTTTGCTTACTCATATAGCATGCACCGAATGTAAGACACATGTCAAAGGCTTTTATTTCGATATCATAGTATAATGGTGCAAATAGAGATAGAAAACCCAAGAATATTGATATAGCATGAAAAACGGAATAATTCTAAGATTAACATTGTCTGAATCGTCTAAAGCGGTATACAATATCGCAGATCACACACTTTTCAATTGAATGCTTTCTATGAGGAGTATAAGAATATCACGCAATAGAATAGAAAGAATAGAAAAGCGTGGATTTCATGAAATGAATGCTAGGCGTAGATTTCTGGATTTCGTGAAGCTAAAACAATCTCACCGAGTATAGAATATTACTTAGCCTAGGTTGTCATGCACCGTCAGGTAGTCACTCTCTCACACATCATTGGATTCTATCCCCCAAGCTTATCTATAAGCGTGGTGGCATATACAAAACTGTATTTACATTCCCCATTTCTTTTGAAGCTCCAAATGCAAAAGAAAATAAAAATAAAAACAAAAAAGGGAAGAAAGAGAGAGTATATGAGATGGGATCGTTTATTGAGATTCTTTTCTCTTCTCTTTTCTTTTTCTCAAATCTTTTTCTTTCTTTTTTTTTCTTTTCTCCTCCTTTTTTATAGCATATATACACAAATGATCCCAAATCAAAAGAGAGAGAAGGATATACAAGAAGTTTTCTTTTTCTTTTGGGTTTTGGGAAATTTGGAGCTAGGAATTTAATAACGGGGGAAATGCCAAATATTAGAATCGCTAAGGGGAGATTCACCAATGATTTTAAAATAGAGAATTAATGTTCAAGATATGTGGAGAAAGAAATAAATATGTCTCTAAGTTCACTATAAAAGACGTGCACGACAACTTCAGCAGGGTAATTTAATTTACTCGGTTTCGATCACAAAAAAGCAAACTAATCCAGATTTATCATAGCTAACATCATTCAATCATCCTGAGGTGAAGTGTACAAGTCATGCAAATAGAAGTGATATAGGAAAAGAAAACGGTACTCCAGATATAAGCATTCAATGCGTGAATCTTGGTGTGTTTTCTGCGATAGCATACATATGAATATTCAGACTCAGCTAATAATAAAATTTCATCCATTTTCATACGGAAAAAGTGTGGGTTACTATCTCTAAATGCAAGGTAGATCACAGCATATGATATCAGAAAATAAAGCTAAGACATGACAAATATAGCATGCATATAGAGAAAGCTAACTCCACGTCATCATCATCACAGAAAAATCATCTCAAGCATGAGATGAAAAGAAATAAAGATAAAGAGGGAAAATAAAACTATTTACAATGCGGCACACGAAGAAAATGAGAAAAACGTGATGCATGGTAAAAAAAGAAAAAGTGATGAAAATGAGTGCAAATGCGGAAAATGGCATGAAAAACTAAAAATAAAGGTGGTAAATCGAAAAGCGTGAGAACTCACCCCCCCAAGCTAAAGTGCACAGTGTCCTCAATGTGCGAAGTGTGGCACACCGAGAGACGTGTAATGTGAGAGGTAGGTGAGGATGCATGCATGAAGAAAAAGAAATAAAAATAACAAAATGAAAAATATGATGCGGACATGATGCATGCAGATATAGGAGTGAATCAGATATAAGAGTGTGACACCAAAAATCTCTCCCTCTCTCCCAAAAATGATATAGAAAGATATGATCAAAATGTGGACCCAAAAACAGTGAGGGGAGGGGGTGGGGTGGGCAAAAATCATCAGGACCAAGCAGAGACGGGCAGCATGACGGCAAAAAAGATCAATGGCATCAAGGGTGCCTAAGAGGGTGGGGCTGCGCCGTCTCCGTCCTGAGGCGGAGGAGGAGGTGGTGGTGGCTGGGGAACAGTCTGCTGGGTAGGTGGGGGTGTGGGTGGACTGGCCTGCGGGGTGGGTGTGGGTAGGGGTGTGGAAGCAGGCTGGGTGTGTGTAGGAGTGGGGGTAGGTACCTGCTGGGGCTGGGTGGGTGTGGGTAGTGTCGGTGCGCGAGGAAGCCGATCGAGAATCTGGGTGAGGCAATAGTGAATGCCCGGAAGTAGGTCGAAGCGGCTTGCCATAGCGGTGACGGTGGCAGACATGGTCCTGAGGTCACCTCTGAGGCCACTCACCGCCCCCTCAAGAGCACGAATGCTCTGAAGTACAGTGTCGGGGGGAGGTGGTGCAGAGGGGCGCACGTGTCTGTGCTGTGCAGGACGGGGCTGGCGGACTCGGGTGGTGTAGTGGATGGGCTCAGCATGCATGTGGAGGAAGGGTGCTGTGCTCACAAGTGGGGGCCTAGCCTCAGTGCGAGGCTGGGGCGCAGGCTGGTGTGAGGTGGAAGCAGCAACAGCGGAAGTGGAGTATAAAAGTGGCGACGAGGCGGCAAGAGAGGTCAGTGACACAGACGTGGGAACAGACGTCACGACACTCTCAGATAGTACGGCTGCGGTGGAGACAGAGGTGACAACCGCTGGGGAGGCAGTGTGGGGTCCAAAAGGTGAAATCCCAGCGGAGATCATACTGGCCATGGTCTCCACGACCGCAGCGAAAGAAGGCTCTCCGCTCTCAACAAAAGTAGGTAGGCGCTCGGGTAGTGCGGAGCAGAGGGGCTCAACGGACAGATGGCCAGCTGTGGTGGGAGTGGTGGTAGTGGAGGCGGTCTCAGCAAGTGTACTCCCGACACCGTCAGAAGTGTGGACAGTGGTGGCGGGAGCAGCAGAAATATCAGGGATAGGCTGAGGGGCCACGGGGTTAACGGGTGCAGCGTGTGTAGCGTGGGTCTGCTCAGCCTGCTCAGCCTCTTCGGCCTCAAGCACATAGGCGGTGGGGATCAGGATATCCATCGCCGGAAGCCAGTCCACCTGTGCTGGTGCTATCTGTGTCCGAGCTGGGCTCGGAAGGATCATGTAATCAGCACCGTAGGGACCGTGCAACCAAACCCAGTGCCGCTGGCCGTGCGGACGAAGCATCTTCATTCGGGCCATGACGTCTATAGACAGAGAAGTGGGGCCCGGGGCTCGTCTCAGGTCAGCCGGAAGGTCCTCGCCGGTCATCAGGGTGAGCAGGGTGATCAGACCGCCGCAGCATATCGGTGAGCGAGCGCCCACCGATACGATGATGCGGTCCAAAAACCAGCTCGCGATATCAATCACGACGACGGGGACCAACTCATCACTCTCCCTAGCTAGAGCTCTGGGGCGCGTCATCGCGTAGAGCATATAAAGCTCCGGCGTGGACATCGTCCCAGGCTCATACCTCGCCAAAAAGGTAGTCGCCATAAGGCGCTGAGCTATGCGGAGGCAGGGGTGGACGATCGCCGAGGCCTTGGCCCTACTAGGGTCAAAGGCAGCTGGTAAACCCGTGATCCGGGCCCAGAAAGCGTGGGAATCGAAGGAAGGTGGGGGAATGTGAGTGGGGGCGTAACCACGGTCGGCCCCGGGGACATCGGGCCACGAAAAGAATGCTCTCATCATACCGAGAGTGACCTGGCACTCTCGGTCCATAAACCTAAACGAGCATCCCTCATCGGTCCGGACTATAGAACTCAGAACCTCAAGTGTCGGACGGACGAAGGTGTCCGCCGACACTTGGAAAAAATCACGCCAACCCACGTTGTCATACAACGTGAGCATCCCCTCAAGTACCCACAGGCGTCCTAGGTCTGCAAGGTGTGCGAACCTGGAGGGTACAATCGGGCGCTGGGAAATGCGCTCAAAAACGACGCGGTGTGCGTCGTCTCGAAACGTAATTCCCAGTGGCCCGACAAGTGGAGCCGGTGGTGGCAGTGGGTCGGTAGGGAGTGGCTATGCGGGGTGAACGGGGACTGCAGGCTATGGCTGTGCGGGGTGAGATGGTGTAGGCGGAGGAGAGTCCTCCATCTCGTGGGAGGGGCCGGGCTCATCCGGTCGCTTCCGCTTGGCGGAAGCTCTCCTGGCGCGTGGCCGTGTCCGGGGCGGCATGTGGGCCCCGGGTGCTCACCAAAAAACGAAATAAATGCGGCGTGCGAAAATGAGTGGAGCGAATATACCAGAACACGCCGCGAGAGCAAAATGGTGGCTGCGTGCGAAGACGCCGCCTCCACGAAGCCAAAAACGCTCCCCGGAAGCTCCCCTAGGCTCCCCTAAGCTCCCCAATATAGCCTGCACATCAAACGAAGATTTCAGCGAGTAATATTCAAAATGTATGGGGGGTTAGGGGTATAATGGATAGATAATGAAGTTAATTTGAATTTGGGGCTCGATTAGTGCGCGGATCGTCAAAAAATACAAGAAAGATGAGGAAATAGGCGATTTTGGGGTTACCGGAGCTCGGCCGGCGGCGAGATCGTCGGCGGCGACTCGGGCGGAGGAGCGGTGGTCGTCGGCGGCGGCGGTCGGCTGAGCGCTGCGGCGGGCAAGGGCGGTCGGGTGAGTCGCAGCGTTCGGGAAAGAGGAGGGGGCGCTGGTTCGGGCGAATGAAATTTTGTGTCGCTTTGAATTCCGTGCCGAGCCCGCGCCTCTTATAAAGGAAAAGTTACGACTCGGCCGAGTGAAAGTATCACTCGGCCGAGTGATCGTAACGGAAATATTTTCAAAAATTCCTCCCCGCTTACGACTCGGCCGAGTGGCTTTGCCACCCTCGGCCGAGTGGAAAAAGTCCATTCGGCCGAGTGGCACAAGCTACTCGGCAATACTTGCCCTAGGAGCGTATCAATTTCACTCGGCCGAGTGAATATATATACTCGGCCGAGTGGCAATTATACTGAAATCAAGAAAAGAAACAGAGAGTTGGGTACAGCAGACTTCCCTCGTTTGTGCGCCGCTCGGGCGGACGAACTTATGTGCTCGGCCGAGTGGCTAGTGTACTCGGCCGAGTGAATCCTGTTTTCTGCTGTTTGGCTCCGTTTGGGCTCTAATATCTGTTTTTCTTCCTCCAGTCGATTTCATCCTTCTCCTAAGCTTCGAGCGCATTCCTGGAGCGCTCCTCGTCGCCTTGTTCATCCTCCTAATGATAGATATCCCTTTCTCCTCTCTTGTCAAAGAAAAATAGGACCATTTATCACGAAATTTTCAGGCAAATGACTCAAAACACTAATAATTTCTAAAACAAAAATAAAGAACAAAGTAAAAATAAAGCGATAACCGTCGGGTTGCCTCCCGACAAGCGTTCGTTTAAGGTCTTGAGCTCGATCCCCTTGGATTTTCAAATTAATACGGGATATTGGGTGCATATGAGATGCACCCGTCGAATTTATCGGGAAGAACACTTAAATTTGGATGTTGTGGCGGCATGTCCTTCCTTGGTGACCTTTCGTCTCGGGTAGTGTTGGGGGGTGGCTCCCCAAGCTTGTGCTTGCTCCGGGCCTTGGCTCCACCGGTGACATCGATTTTCGTATCGGTGGGGCTTTCTTTGGAGTCTTCATCTTTGAGAGCTTGCAGAGCTCTCGTATTCTCGCGACATCAGCGTCGCCTTCATCAATTTCCATGGAGGGGTCGGGGGAATGCTCCATCTTTTCTTCTTGGCCCAAGTCTGGCCCTTCCTCAAAATCTTCCTTGAATAGTGTGCCGATGGAATGGGGGATCGCCTCCTCAATAACCTCGTCAAGGAGGTCCATATAGTCCAGCTCCTCATGATAAGGCATGTGTTTCATTGCCTTGGGTATATGAAGCTCCACCTCGATGTTGCCAACGATCAATGTTAGAGTCCCTTCTCGTACGTCGACAATGACACCGGCGGTGGCGAGGAACGGGCGTCCAAGTATTAGCGACGTATCTCCCTCCTCCTTGACATCCATGATCACGAAGTCGCATGGCAAACATATGCCCCCTGGGACTTGTAACGGGATGTCCTCTGCGATCCCTACCGGCCTTGTGATCCGACCATCTGCTAGTTGTATCCGCATGTTGGTAGGCTTCAATTCTGTGCCGGTGTTTAGTCTTCGGAACATAGAGAGAGGCATGAGGCTAACACTAGCCCCTAAGTCCACTAACGCCTTTTGTAGAGGGACGCCGCCTAAGGTGCAAGGAATTCGGAAACTCCCCGGGTCTTTGAATTTAGCGGGCTCCTTCTCTCTCTTGGTGAACCAAGTCCCCTCCTCAGCGAGCATTATTTTCTCCTTCATCTTTCTTCCCGTTATCAAATCCTTTAAGAGCTTGGCGTATGTCGGGATCTCCACGATAGCGTCGAGGAAAGGAATATTGAGGCTTACCCCTCTCAAATATTCGAGAAACTTGGCTAGCCGTTTCTCCATCTTTGCTCTAGCAAGCCTCTGAGGGAATGGGATCGGTGGCATAAAACGCCTCTCTTCAATCAGTTGCTCCGTTCTGGACTTTTCTTCCCCTTGTGGCTCTTTCTCCCTCTCAACTTCAATGACCGGCTCACTTGGCTCTACTCTCTCTACCACGGGCTCCTTGGTTGGGATCATGACGGGGGTGGTATCCTTCCCGCCTCTCGTAGTAACTGCAACCACGGCGTTGATATGTCCGGTGGTGCCCCGTGGTTTTTGCTCGGGTTGAGCCGGCAACTGTTGACTATTTCGATTGAGCAACGCAAGTTGCTCCGAGATTTGGCCTACAACGGTTGCAAGGGAATCTTGGCTCGCCTTCAAGGAAGCATTAGTCTTCTTCTGCTCGGCCATAAACTCATCCACTCTAGCTTCAAAATCGGAGCGTTGTTGAGCTTGTGGATGGTTTGGATTTCTCCACCCTTGATTGTATCCGGGCGGCCTATAGGGTCCCACTTGTTGCTTTGGTGGGAAATTTTGTTGCGGAGGCCCCCTTGGTGGATAATGTTGTTGTTGTTGTTGTTGTGGTCGAGCTTGATGAGGTAGTTATTGAGGGGGGTTCAATGCTCCATCATTGTTGGCATAGGAGAAACCGGGATGGTTTCTAGTGGCCGGATTGGCCCAATATCCTTGGTTCCCCGCGACGTATTGAACTTGCTCCAAAGATCCCTCTCCTTGTTCTCCTCCCAAATACATAGCTTGGGATTGGTCTTGCCAATCACACATTTGATTTGTTGGTGTGGATGTGGAAGGGGTTCCTTGGGGCTCCGTAATATATTTCTCCAGTCTCTCCACCACCTTGTGGAGAGAATCGAACTTGTTGGTCAGCTCCGCCACGGCCTTGGCCTCATAGATGCTAGACGGCTTCAAGGAGGACGAAGAGTGTCCTCGCTCGTCGCCCCATTGTTGATTGTTCGAGGCCATCTCCTCAATTAAGGCCGTAGCTTCGTCGGGAGTCTTCGATAAGATGGCCCCATTTGCCGCGGCATCAATAATCTGCTTGGTCCCCGGTTGGAGACCATTGTAGAAGCTATGGATTAGCTCTCAATCTTCAATGCTATGGTGGGGGCACTGATGCTGCAGGTCTTTGAAGCGCTCCCAAGCCTCGTAGAGTGTCTCTTGAGGTCCTTGCTTGAAGGACATGAGAGCACTCCTAATCTTTACCGTCTTGGAGGGCGGATAGAACTTGTCGATAAACGCGCTCGCCAACTCATCCCATGTGGTAAAGACTCCTTCAGCTTGCGTCCTCAACCAATAAAGAGCTTTATCCTTTAATGTGAAGGGGAAGAGGCACAATCTGATGGTATCTAGGGTAACGCCCGGCATCTGGAAGGTGGCGCACTTTGATAGGAAGAGCTGAATGTGGTAGTGGGGATTTTCATGGGCGTTCCCATGAAATGGATCCTGCTGCATCAGAACCACAAGCCCGGTCTTCAACTCAAAATTCTTGTCGGCCGCCAACTCCGGCATGGCTATGGACGAGGTCGTGGAGGAAGTCTTAGGCCGGAGCCTATCTCGAATGGAAATAATCCTTGCCATTCTTGCCGCTAACTCTTCAGGCGTCTCCCGAACGTTCATAAACCTCCCTTCCGTATCGGGTCTCCTCTCCGCTCTGATTCTCCGCAATGTACGCTCGATCTCAGGATCAAACAATATATCGATGGGGTCCGCTGTGGATCTCGTGTACATGCACGGGAAAACAAAGTTTCAAAGAAGTGATTAGCACAATGGAAGGGTTAGATAAAAATAAAGAAATAAAACAAAAAGAGAGAAATAGCTAGGGTGGTAGGATCAAACACAATCGCTTCCCCGGCAACGGCGCCAAAAACTTGATCGCGCCCGGGCGTACACCCTAAAGAGCGACCGTGTAGTTTTACCGCAAGCGCACGGTGTAGCGGCGAGTGGGTATCGAACACAGGGAGGACGTATGACAGTGCCTTCTCCGAACAACCTGGCTATAGGGACAGAAGAGTAGGAAAGTGCCTTTCGACGATGTTGTCACAATTGTCAAACAAAGTATAGAGATATAAAATCAAATAAAGACGCCTAGGGAATAGGGAATCCCCGCTACTCACCGTATCTCGTCAATGTGATTCATCGGTATCACAATTGCTAGGGTAGAATGTCAGGTGAACTAGTTGCAACTGAATGTAAAACCTAGCTCACGCTCTCGCGCTATTGCCGGTCTATAGCAAACCTATGTTCGGGTCCAATCTCTTGCAAACCCTAGCCTAGGCAAGCTAGCATTAGGATCAACATCATTGTTCAATCGCATCCCGAGCCCACTCTCGTGCAAACTCGGGCCACGACCTAGGTAGTTCCTACCCGTCCAATCTCTTGCAAACGGGTATCGGTATAGAATTGCAACCGAGAACCCTAGTATCGGTCCAATCTCTTGCAAACCGATACTACGGAAACTCAATTTCAACCCAATTCGGATTTCTAGGGTTTACTATCGAATTGGGATCCAATCTCTTGCAAATCCCAATCGATATGAACACCTAGCTATCCGTAAAATATCGATCCCAAACTAACCCTAATAGCAATTCTAGCAATAGTTCTACCAAATCATCACAAATCGGAAATTGGGCTCGTAGGGTTCATCCCCACGCCCTAAGACGTTAAGACTACTCACAAATCATATCTTTAATGGAAGAATAATCAATTGAAATAGCAATAGAATTCATGGCAAATATCAAAATAGCAATAAAAATAGTATTTTTAATAGAGAGGGAGACAAACCAATGTAGCTTTCCAAGAATCCAACAAAATAACACTTTTCTCTCCTCCCCAATCACAAGAATCAAACTCTAAAAAGTCTAATCTAAAAAGGATGCCAAAAGCAATAGAAAAGCTCTCTAAACTAGGTTAGAATCTGGGGTTAAATACCCCCCAAAACTGCCCAAAAATTCGTGACCAAACTGCCCCTGCGTAGCTCCAAAATCGTGATTTCCGCTACAGGCAGCGCTGCTCACTCGGCCGAGTGACAAAAGTCGCTCGGCCGAGTGAGAGACCCTGAGAATTTACAGTAAGTCCGGGGTCTTGGGGGTCTTCACTTCGGGCGTCACTCGGCCGAGTGAGTTGTCGTCACTCGGCCGATGGGCTATCTTCACTCGGGCGGTCGGCAATTGCCACTCGACCGAGTGGGGCTTCTGATCTCAGACTGACAAAAAAAAAAGTAAGTTGGCTCTTTTTGATGGGCGTCGTCTGAGTTCCACTCGGGCGGACGGCATACGTCACTCGGCCGAGGCGGCTTCTGATGTTCGGCCGAGTGCACACTTGGAGCGTGTCCGATCTGGCCGGCCGAGCGGGGTCTCGCTGGTCGGCCGAGTGACTCCTTCACTAGGCAGAGTGAGACACTAAAAATGCCAATTTTGAGTGTTTTTGCCTCCTCATCGCTCCTACGACGTTCTTTCTTCTTCCGCTCCTCTCCAATCTCAAAATACCCCTCAGGGGAGTCTTCGGTGACACTCCGGAGTGGGTGTATCTCGGAATCACTCCAAATCGCTCCAAATCTCCTGAAATACGACAAAAACAACAAATCGTGAAAAGTATCGCAATATTGTCGATAAATCGTGAAAAACGTGATTTGAGAGATCTAAATGGCATGCAAACATGCGGAAAAAAGGTGTAAAATATGGAGTGATCAGTGTTAAATTTATAACTAAATATATAAGCCTCAAAAATGTGAGGCTAGCTCCAGAAAATCAGAAATAGTATTCTGGATCCAATGGAGCTAGTCTTATCTCGATCAGATGCTTAGATTTTTCTCAATAATTTTTTAAGCCTAAAACTTAAATACGTAAAATTCTTTCTAAAATTCGTAACTCCTTATTTTCACATACACTGATACGTGATAAAAATATATGTTATAGTAATCTTCGAGACGGTCGTTTTGACTACTCACTTGAACATTTCTGACTAGTATTGCATCCGAAATAAATCATTGAAGGTTTACGTTACTTAAGTAAAATTGGTTTATTAAAGGGATTTTGAGCTTATGAAAATTATAAAAAATAACAGAGGCTTCTGAAAATATTTTTCTCTTGCAGTAAAATTATAATCTTCATTTTCAGCATATATAAAAATTTAGAATGTTTTCTGACACCGTTTCAACCAGTTTTGAAAATCAAAGCGATCTAAGTATTTAGATAAGTGTGTTGTGTTATCTAATCAATTACTTTTGTGTTGTATGTACAAATTCTTGTGCACCAGCTTCCGTGGAAGTCCTGGATCAAATTCCGGCTTCCTACGTCAACATCGAATTTTGTATGTCACGACCGATTCTAAACTTAGAAAATTAGTTAAATGTACTGGATGAACTTGTAGAACATCACCTATAGCCTCAGAACGGCTATTCGACTTGAACCGATCTAGAAACCTAATCTAATAGGAAAGTAATCAACCAAAGATTACTTTACAACTTTCAACTTTGGTGGTTGTAGCACACAACCATCAACTTGGGTAAATTGTGTGCTAAACCACACTATCACGTGCTCGAAGCACGGAGGTGACACTTCTAATGTTGGACTTGTATCCACTGTGCTTTGGCACAGTCTGTTTTGGAACGAGATTCCTACTTTATGGTTTTCAATAAGAAAGTCAACCAGTTGTCTTGGTTTGACTAGTAACATGTGGAACATCATATGGAACATCTTGTGGAACATCTTGTAATGATCTTGTACTTGACACATCATTGGGGTTTAGGGTAACTCGTAGTTTGAGAGAGTGCGGGAGTGACTATAGTTAATCTACATGTCTAGTTGCCTGGGTTTCAGCATCCTGTCTAGCTGCACGTGTTTCGGCAAACAAAACTATGCTGCCTTGCCAGCATCCTGTCTAGCTGCCTGGATTTTGGCATTCGTCTGGGTAAGCGCACCCGGGCAAGAGATGAACTCAACAGTCACACATTGTACCCCTTACTTGAGTCACGTAGTTACTTTTGTACAGTCACCGTACTTTACTTGTCGTACTTTTAGCTACAGCAGTAGCATGTTACACTTGCACTTCCACGTATAGTTGTTCTCTCCTTTCAGTGTGTTACTTTTACCACTCAGTTGTGTACAGTTACTTTACTTTTCATTCTGATCATTTTGTACACAGTTACTTTTGTCATACTTGTACACTGCCTCTTTTCTATATTTAGAATTGTTGTGACTTACCTACGGTTCCATTTATGGTATCAACAGACGACGATCTGATTGAGGAAGTTGCCCCCGAGTTCGAGGAGCCTGAGTTTGACTCGGAGGCTGCAGAGTTTTAGCTGCTTGCGTTGGTGTATGTGTTGTACTATGTATTTCCATTTCGTATTTTCTTTCCGTACTTCCTTTATGTACTTTGGGTGAGAGAGTGCTACTGCTTATTGTACTTTATTTTGGACTGTAATAATATCTGTATGCTGGTTTGAGTATTTGGTGCAGCTCTGGATTGTAGCTATATTGATTTTACTAGTAAACTGCAAGACCTGCAAATAAATCAAATAAGTAACGGGCTTCCGTGAGCGGGTAGTTACACTTTCCCCTTAATGAAGGAGTTAACATATCTTATTATTCTCATCCCCTCTCTTTACTTTTGAGATTTATAGATCATCTCTCAGATTCTAATTTAAAATTGGAGCAGTCGAAGCCGGGGTCTGCATCTTGGATTCGACTCATTGCTTTCGCTGACGACGATGCACATATTACATAATTAATAGAAGGAATTCCTATTTAGCTAATACTAATCCACTTGATTATCTAGTCATCAATTCAACTTTATGGGAGGGGGATTGATTTGCGCACCCACCGTTTTACTGCGCGCACATACCACTTATTTACAAGTTTGCGATTACCCCCGCGCACATATCATTTATTTACAAGTTGTTCATTTGTCATTGAAATTTTTCCTGCACACAGACCAAATACCAAATTTCCAAAAAAGCCCCTAAGGCTCCTGGGTTTCACCGACTATGTCGTCCAATTACCTCCGCGGCTGTCCGATCTCGCCGGGGTCTCCCTAGCCCCTTCCCCTCATCTGACCTCCGTATGCCCCCTCCCTGCCGCGAACAAGGGGTGCTGCGGAGGGGGGCGTCGCTTGAGGGGGCAGGGGGTGGCGGAGGAGGGGGCGGTGGGGATGGGGAGGGCAGTGGAGGGGACATGCGAAGATGAAGAGGAGGGCTGGGGAGGATGGAGGAGGGGGAGGGGGAGGGCAGAGGAGGGGGGAGTGGGTGCTGGGGAGGGCGGAGGAGGGGGCAGGCGAAAATGGAGAAGAGGGATGGGGGGGTTGGAGGGGGGGGTGTGTGGGGGGGGGGGGGGGGGGGATGTGAGCGGAGGGGGTGGAGGAGGGCGGTGGAGGGGACATGCGAAGATGGATAGGAGTGCCGGGGAGGGCGGAGGGGGGGGGGTGGATGCTGGGGAGGGCGGAGGAGGGGGCAGGCGAAGATGGAGAAGGGGGATGGGGAGGTTGGAGGAAGGGGGGATGTGGGATGGGGAAGGCGGAGGTGGGGGGATGGGGATGAGAGCGGAGGGGGCGGGGGTGGGCGAAGAGCTTTGGGGGGGTGCTGGGGAGGTCGGATGAGGGGCTACGGATGTGGGGATGTGACTGGGGAAGAGGGGGAGGGAGGGCGACGGGGGGCTAGGGACAAGGGAAGGACCAGCTGGGGGAGGACGACCGCCAACGCTTCCTTCTCGTCGGCCGCACGGTGGGTTACGGCGGCGGAGTAAAACCGTGGGTACGTGCGAGTGGTTACAGAGGAAACTAAATTTGGGTATTTTCGTGTGGCAAACTTGTAAATAAGTGGTATGTGCGCAGAGTAAAACGCCGGGTGCGCAAATCAATTCATTTATGTAAGTCCACGGTTTTTTGTCGCTTCTACTTCATCGGTCTAACGTCTCCACCTTTCCGATTCGTTCGGTCCACCGCCGGCGATCACTCTCCACTTAAATCGGTAATCATTCTTTACCTCTCTCTAATGATTAAAAAAATAAACATGCTACGATTTTTATCCGGTCTGTCTCTGGTCCGGTTCTTGAGATGTCGGTCCGGACGTAGACCGGAATGGGAAACAATAAAGGGTTATTTAGGGTTTCTAAATCTAGGGTTTCCTCCGTCGAATGAAGAGGAGTCTAGGACTGAGTAAGGTAGAGTTCTGTAGTAGTAGTCTAACGTTGTTTTCTTCCAGTTTTGGAATTTTACCTGATTTTTAGTACGATTTCACGATTAGTTTCTTTGATTTGCAGGAGCTTTTCTGTTGACTTGCAAGAGAGAGAGAGATGGCCTCGAAGAATGGTGAGAAATGAGAATTGAACACTAACCATAATTGAAATGAATTTGGATGGGCAATAGATTTGTTTATTTTTGTTAAAACCTGATTTTGAGTGTGATTTTTGGCTTGTTTGGTTGTGCAGCGAAAAAGAAGGAAGTGAAGAAAGAGACTGGACTTGGGATGACCTATAAGAAAGATGAAAATTTTGGAGAATGGTACTCTGAGGTATTGTGCAGTTGCAACATGCCGATTCTTTCTTTCTTTTTCTGGCCTGTAATTGTTTGCTTATTTTGTTTATTTATTTGATTCTCAGGTTGTTGTTAATGGGGAAATGATTGAATATTATGACATTTCTGGCTGTTATATCCTAAGGCCATGGACAATGTCTATTTGGGAAACCCTACAAGTGAGTGCTTAGATCTTGCACGCAGTGCACAAATTTCTTTTTAAAGCATAGTAATATAGCCACTGACTTTATCATTAGATTCTGTTAGGAAGAACATGGTATTAAATATGATCACTTCTAAAGATGAAGGCGAAAAGAAAAAGCAAGGACAAAACAAAATGGCTCGGCTAGCAAACATATAATCCTCAACTGCCACTTTTAGGCAATCCCATTTTGCTACCTAACAATGTTTATGTTCTTGCCACTACTACCTTTATGATGATCTTTTTGTTATTTGGAAGATTGAATTCCATTTTGGTGTTCTAATGTTTTAATATCATATTATCAAATACTCATTTTCTTTAGAACTAATAATCAAAGGCATATTTTTCTTTAGCGCAAATAGTAACATGACTTGTAGAACTTTAATATATTATCTTTTTTGTGATAACGGCGTACGCTGTTGTATTATGAATCTGCGAAGTTGGAGAACAGTCATTCTGAGGCACAGATTAATGGACTCCTCATATTTTAGACCCCTAGATTTCATGTGCTCAAATTAAACATCTTACTATTGTACCTTAAGCCAAGAGCTTTTTATATATAGAGGGAGGAAATGAAGGATATCAAGTGTCGTAAGAAGAAGCTGCCTCTTTAGACACTCAAAAACTTTAAGCTCTCTCTCTGAATGGCTGATCTGCCCTATCCAAAGGGTTATTCATTGCTTAAAAACATACAATTTGCAACATAGAGACCTGACACCTATGCCACAGCTGGTAATAAAATGAATGGTCCTGCTCATAAGAAAACAGATCCAAACTGCCAGATCCATGAGTAAGTATGGGCGCAAACAAGTAAACTATGACCTGCATGAAATGATGTCCCGATCTTGTATTGTTCCCTCTTACCATTTTTCTTGTTGCTCTTTCAGTCTCACCTCTATCTATCTATTTATCTATCTCTCTCTCCCTAGTATGAAGTCTAAACTTTATACTGTTACACCATGCTAAACTGTTTCATACATCTCATGTGAATAATGTAAGTTAATTTTATTATTATGCCCTGCCATTCTTTGCTAATATACTTCCTTGGAGTTCTTCTTGAAGCTTGTTTTTCAGATACAGTGAGTGATTTGCTTCATTTGTCTTATAAGAGCATATCAATTTCTCAGCAAAGCTAATTATTGTCATTTCTCGCTAGTGCAAAATAATTTTATCCTTTATGACTTTACCATGGTAGTTATGTTTTACTGGCATATTTAATTGTAAAATATGAATTTACACGGCATTAAGTGTACCATATACTTATTCTTTTAGTACTTCTTTTGTTGCAGGAATTTTTTGATTCTGAAATAAAGAAGATGAATATTAAGAACTGTTACTTCCCACTGTTTGTAACTGAGAATGTGTTGCAAAAGGAGAAGGATCACATCGAGGGCTTTGCTCCAGAGGTGATTTGTTTTCTCTTTAATTAGCTTCCTAATTTCTTTTACTTATGATCGTGAATATTTTCTATCTATCTATTTTAACATTTACATATGAGTATTTCATGTGTATCATTTAATGTTAAAATAAAATTTCATAATTACTATACTTGTGCTAATTTATTTTTGTTGTTATTTGTGGGCATGGTGAAATTTTTTGCATAGGAGGATCATGGGATAATTGGGTGTCTAGGAGGATCATGGGATAATTGGGTGTCTAGCTAGAAGTTTTCAGATATTTCATATATCCATAGTATGATTGCATACAAGTTATAAGAGAAAAAAGCAAAAAGATCTTGTAACTGTCACCGGATGGCTCATATTTATGAAGTTGGATCAAGAAATCTGTTTGACAAATCTTTGATGTAGTTATGACTTATGAGGATCCAAGATATGTTGTAGGATGCTAGCCTGGGATTTATCATATGAAGAAATTTTTCTTGGCATGCAACTTAAATTATTCAATTGATGGAATCATCACGTGCGGCAGCGCAGGAGGAAGAGTGATGCAGAGGCTGAAAACTGAATTCCAGGGGCGTTTTCGTAATAGTCAACTTTATGGGTATTTCTGTAATTTTATTGACTGAAAAGCTGTTTATTATATATAGGGGCTGAGGGAATTAGGGAGATATGCTAAATTGTGTGTGAGAAGAGATTCCTACTTTTGGTGGAGAGTGCTTTTGGTTGAGAGTGCTGCTTCCTCTCGAATAGAAGCTCGGAAGAGTGGTACACCTCTCGAACGTGGCCACTATCTTTGTTATTTTCTATCTATTTTCAATAAAAATCATATTTTTCTTCTTCAAATTCTAGCGGATCCTATCAATTTGGTATCAAAGCTACGATCCATGGTGGCGACAACGGCAATAAAAAAGATGAAACTTTTGAAGGAGAAACCCGACACCAAGGTGGGAGATTTGAAGAAATCGGTGATCTCCCTCGAAGCCGGGTTCGAGGAGAGGTTCATGGCGTCAGAGGCAAGGATGGAGGTGATGATGGATGCGAAGTTGAGAGTTTTCACAAACCATAACCTAACAACTTTCGGATTTAAAAGCGGCGAAGAATTCAGATTTGGACGGAAAACCAAATTTAGGGCAAAAGGCAAATTCCTTGAAGAACGGGAAGGGAAAAGTTGATGAATATGTCGAACGATTGCTTTCTGACGCATATCAATACTTCGAGGAAGCGATATGCGACAAAGAGGGTGGCAAGCCGTCCCACACCCCAGGGGCTCGTGGACCCCTAAGCAGCCCCGCTAGGGCTCGCGTCCCCTTATTGGCCCGCCAGGGCCTCGATGAGCCCATACATGGCATTGCCAATCCCTTACATGGCCACAGGGGGCCCCATGGCCCCTGGCGGCCTGATAGGGGCCACTGTTCTGCGACCATTCCATTAGGGGCCCTGCGGCTCCCTGTCGACCTATCGAGACACCGGCGGCAACCTGAGGCTCGGAGCCGGACGACGACGGAGATGACTTACAGGGGCCCCACGGCCCCTGGTACGCTACAGAGAGGCGACGACGTCCACTATCGGCCAACGAGTATAAAAAAGACAACGACGATGATCTGGATCATGAGGGGGACGATAGAGACTCAGTTTAGGACGATGATGACTGGGGTGACGATGGTGACAGAGTCTACGCCCCACTGAGGGTTATGGGCGACCCAAGAACAAATGACATGACACGTATCATCCACATCATTACGGGCAGGCTGGAGGACGTGTAGACCAGATGAGTCTTGGGGTGGATGGTAGAGTGAGAAGGTTGAATATGCTATTGTTTGAGCAAGATGATCCTTATGGTTGGATCTACCGAGTTGAGAGATTCTATGCGGTGACACGGCTGACAGATAGACAAAAGTTGTAGGCGGTCAATATTTGTTTTGAAAGGAAGACGCTCTTTTGATTCCAGTGGAGGGAGCAGAGGCAACCTATATGCTCATGTGAGGAGCTCAAGGATTGTTGGTGGGCAAGTTTCGAGACATACATGTAGGGAGCTTACCGGAGCAGCTGCTGGCGCTCATGCAGGATGGGTCCGTCTGGGAGTATAGAGAGAAGTTTGAAGCACTCTCAGGCCGAGTGATGGACATACAAGAGGAGACCTTGGAGGGAAGCTTTATAAAGGGGCTCAAGCCGAACATCTATGCCAAGCTTCGCATACAGTGGCCTAGGGGATTGATAGAGACGATATACCTAGCCCAGCTGGTAAAAGATTGTCTTACTCAGGAGAGGAGGTTCAGGGGGATGTGGAGTGGATCTACGCCCCACAGCCAGGTACCAGCAGGAGGGCAGAAGGCATCGATCGGGGGCGATCAATCCAGTAGAGAGAAGTATAATGAGCCACAACCAAGGGACTGTTCAGGAGGAGGATGACAAATCCGGAGATGATGGACAAGAGGTTGAAGGGATTGTGCTTTCGGTGTGATAAAAAGTTTATCCTAGGGCATCGTTGTGCAGTTCGTACGACTGATGCTATTGGACAATATGAGGAAGACGTTGTGGAGGTCGAGGCAAAGGAGACAGAGGACCAAGAGCCGCATCGCTTGGATGTCACGAAGGTTTCATTAAACTCCGTAGTGAGGTTCATCCCGAACCACACCATGAAGTTGACAAGGAGGATTGCTGATCAGGCGAAGACAACACTTATTGATAGTGGGGCCACCCACAACTTCATCTCCTACCGGGTCGTGGAGCAACATGGCTTATAGTGGTGGATACTGGAAGTTTTGGAGTAATGATGGGGACCGGTCAGGTGGAGCAGAGCAAATGAGTGTGCCGAGGCCTTGTTCTGCTTCACGACATTCAAGTTGTGGAGGATTTTCTGCCGCTGGAGTTGGGGAGCACCGATGTGATATTGGAGATGTGATGGTTGTAGTCGTCGGGAGATATGAAGGTCAACTAAAAGCTACTGCGGATGGAGTTCCAGGATGGTGGGAGAACAATTACATTACAAGGGGACCCTAGTCTATGCCGAGCCACGGGTTCGTTGAAAACCATAGTAAGGACGATTTTGTCAGAGGGGGATGGATTTTTGGTAGAGATACATGTGTTGGTGAGAGAGGATACTGAGAAGGTTGAGAAGGTTGAGGATGAGCAGATCATTCCCGTAGAGGTGCAACAGCTGCTGATCCAGTTCGAGGGAGTTTTCCATACTCTCTATATGGTCTCCACCACGAGACCATGAGCACGCGATAGTCCTGCGCGAGGGAGTATTGCCTATCAGTGTGCAACCCTATCATTACCCCCAGGTCTAGAAGGATGAGATAGAGTGTATAACTGGAGAGATGGTGCAGGCAAATGCGATTCAGCCTAGTGTGAGCCCTTTTTCGAGCCCATTCCTGCTGGAGAAGAAGAAAGATGATAGCTGGAGGTTTTGTGTGGACTACCGGGCATTGAATGAGGAAATGGTCCCTGATAAGATCCCAATTTCAGTGATTGATGAGCTATTTGATGAGCTGCATAGGTCGGCGATTTATACCAAGATTGATTTGAAGTCCGGCTACCATTAGATCAGAATGCGTGCATATGACGTCCCCAAGACCGTCTTCAGGACTCATGAGGGCCACTATGAGTGTCTGGTCATGCCTTTTGGCTTGATCAATGCCACTGCCACTTTCCAGACCATCATAAATTAGGATTCCGTCCATATCTTAGATGTTTGGTTTTGGCTTTCTTCGATGATATTTTGGTGTATAGTTGGTCTCTGGAGGAACATGTTGGCCACTTGCAGATAGTGTTACACAATCTTCAGCGCCACCAGTTATATGCAAATAAGAAGTGTCTTTTCACATAGCAGAGGGTGGAGTATTTGGGGCACGTGGTATCAACAGAGAGGGTGTCCGCAGACAGATTGAAGATTCTGGCTATGGTGGAGTGGCTATGCCCTACTACTTTGAGTGGTTTGAAGGAGGTTTGGGGCTGACCGAATATTATATGAAGTTTGTGAAAGGGTACAATAGCATAGCTTGGCCACTGATAGAGCAGCTTAAGAAGGATAGTTTTCAGTGTAGCGAGGATGTGTAGCGAGGATGTGATGAGAGCTTTTGAGGCTATAAAAGGGCTATGACCAATGTACCTGTCTTGGCTCTTCCTGATTTCAATAGGCCATTTGTAGTAAAGTCAGATGCTTTAAGATATGGATTGGGTGTTGTATTGATGCAAGATCAGAGACCTTTAGCATACTTCAGTCAGCTGTTGGCGGTGATG
The DNA here is from genome assembly GCA_030789695.1 of Scilla litardierei. Taxonomy (NCBI): domain Eukaryota; kingdom Viridiplantae; phylum Streptophyta; class Magnoliopsida; order Asparagales; family Asparagaceae; genus Scilla; species Scilla litardierei. Next base: position 18,730,365 of record CM061137.1, read on the forward strand.
GCGAGGCTGAAGCTATATGGGAGAGCTGATGGCCATTGTATTAGCAGTGCAGAAGCGGAGACCTTGTTGAGTCGTCGTTTTGTTGTGCGCATAGATCAGAGGAGCCTGAAGTACTTGCTCTAGCAGCGAATGGTGAATGAGAAGCATCAAGATGGCTTACAAAGCTGATGTGCTGTACGGGTGGCAATTTGGGCCGGCTCAGTCTTATCGGGCCGTGCCGGCCCAGTCCGGGTTTCTTAAAGGACCGGGCTAGCCCGGTCCGATAAGACTTCGCGCCATTTCGGTGCGGCCTGGGCCCGGGCCGATAAAAATTCAGGCCGTCCGATCCGGTCTGATAGGATTGAAAGAATTATACATGTGAAAGATTGATATCACTCTTCAAAGTTCATGGTTGGTCTAGTTATTTTATGGAGTAAGTACACTCCAATTAGATGTTACTAAGAATTACATCTACGGAGAATATTTCACATTTAAATTAAAGTAATTACCAACATGGAGTACTATATAGTATACAATGATGAGTGCTTCTCGTCGGGTCGGGGATTATATAGAAATAGAATGCGAAGTGAAACAAAATATGAATTAGTACTTATTAATACGAATTCAACTATTGAAGTGGGGTGGTTAAGCAAACTCAAAAGGATTTCGTGCAGTGCCGTCCCGCTCAATGGGCCGAATAGCTTGGCCCGGGCCCGACACGAAAATGAACCGGGCCGGGTCGGCCTGGTCCAATACGGATTTCGGGCCAAAATTGTCGGCCCAGGCGCAGTCTTATCGTGCCGTGTCCGTGCAATGCTATCGTGTCGGGCCGAAAATTGCCACCCCTAATGTGTTATAATTTTGAGATCCAATACAAGACATTAGAAAACAAGGCGACAGATGTGTTATCAAGGCGTGGAGAGGCTGCACAGTTGGCTGCTTTGTCTATTCCGATATTGCATGATTGGAAGCCTTTGAATCGGAAGATTGAGTCGGATCAGGAGTTGGCGAGAATTAGAGCAACACTTTTATATGGGTCAGTGGAGTATCTGGGATATTCCTTGCATGGACAGATGTTACTTTATCAGGGGCGATTGGTTTTATTGAGGACTTCCATGCATATCCCGAGCATTTTGCAGGAGTTAGCACAGTTGGGAGCCATTCTGTGATCCTCAAGATTTATAGACGCCTTGCAAGGGAGGTGTACTGGAAGGGAATAAAGAAGGATGTCACAGAGATGGTGACGAAGTGTGACGTTTATCAACGTCACAAATATATGAAGATGGCTCTTGGAGGATTGCTGCAGCCCATGTCTCTACTAGAGCGAGTTTGGGAGGATGTGACTATGGACTTCATTGAGGGGTTGTCGAAGTCTGCTGGATTTTCAGTCATTCTTGTCGTGGTTAACCGCTTTAGCAAGTATGTCCACTTTCTATCTCTTCAACATCCTTATGTTGTATTAGTTGCTGATGCCTTATTATGAGAGGTTGTGTGGTTGCATGTTCTATCAGAGTCCATTGATTGTATTATACATAGATCGAGTCTTGAGTCAATTTTGAAAGGAGCTTTTTAGGCTGCAGGGGACAATGTTGAAGTGGAGCACAACCTATCATCCCAAGACCAATGACCAGACTGAGGTCGTCAACATGAGTATCGAGACTTATCTGCACCATTTTGTTTCAGAGATCCCCAGGCAGTGGTCGAGGTGGTTAGCTTGGGCGGAGTATTGGTCTAACACTTTGTATCACACCGCATCTCAGACCACGTCGTTCATGATTCTGTGTGGGTGAGACCCTCCTCATTTATTGCACTATGGTCATAGTTCTACATCCTTTTCTCGGGTGGAGCAATAGTTAGAGGAGACGGACCGCGTGTTAGAGAAGCTGAAGCGACATCTGATCAGGGCTCAACAGATAATGAAGACACATGCAGATGCTCATAGGATGGAGGTTTAGTTTGTAGTTGGGGATAATGTGTACTTAAAGTTGCAACCGTACCGGCAGAGATCTTTGGCATATAAGAGGAATGAGAAGCTGTCACCGCGGTATTTTGGTCCATATGAGGTTGAGACAAGAATTGGCTAGGTTGCTTATAGGGTTGAAGCACCTGAGTCTACCATACACCCAATCTTTTATGTATCACAGCTTCGTCGGGCCATTAGGGATCACACACCTTCTCCATCATTACCATAGACTTTGAGTGAGGATATGGATGTTATTTTGGTGCCAGGGGAGCTAAAGGGAGTTCACAGGGATGTGAGCGAGACCTGCTGATTCTGTAGAGGGGGATTACTGATCATGATGCTATTTGGGAGCTTTTTGGAGTGATTGATCAGTGATTTTCTGATTTCCACCTTGAGGACAAGGTGGCTCTTTTGTGGGAGTAATGATGAAATCATCACGTACATGCGGCGGCGCATGAAGAAGAGTGCGGCGGAAGCTGAAAACTGAAATCCAGGAGCGTTTTTGTAATTTTCAGGTCTAGGGTTATTTATGTAATTTTTCTGAAAAAACTGTTTATTATATATATGGACTGAGGGGGGAATTAGAGAGGTATGCTGAATTTTGTGTGAGAACTTCATAGAGGTTGAGAAATTCCCTCTTTTGGTGGGGAGTACGGCTTTCTCTCGAATAGAAGCTTGGGAGAGCTGTCCACCTCTTGAACGTGGCCAATATCTTTGTTATTTTCTATCTATTAATAAAGATCAAATTTTTCCTCTTCAAACCCTAGCGGATCCTATCATCAACCTCCTATATTGGTTCAAACACTAGTCGAAACAGAGCAACTGATGTCAATATTCTGTCATTTTTAACATCATTCTCATAATGTCTGCAATTTAGATTTAATTCATGTCTAAGAAATATCGGCAGTGGTTAACAACTGGTGCTTTTGCATGTGAGTTTTAATTTTGGTTTTTAATCATATACATTCCTTTCAATTCTTACATCTCATTTTATTTTTTACTCCTTCAAATGTGTATATTTAACTGGCTTTCTAACATATATTCCTTATGTTCTGTCTCTATTTTTTTCTATTACTGTTTTAGGTTGCATGGGTAACAAAATCAGGACAAAGTGATATGGAAATTCCCATTGCAATCCGTCCGACTAGTGAGACCGTTATGTATCCATATTATTCAAAGTGGATTAGGGGACACAGAGACTTGCCTTTGAAGCTTAATCAATGGTGCAACGTGGTGCGTTGGGAATTTAGCAATCCAACTCCTTTTATTAGGTAATATCTTTTTTATCCTGTTAGACTTTCGATGTATGATTGCGAATTCATCTTTGCTAGTAACCTGAACATGTCCATGATGGATACTCTTGGATATACCATGAATATGTGCAAGCATCATCCATCACACTTCATACTTAAAAATTCCCAAAATTTGTGTTTCCTTGCCGAGGAAGGGAAATCTGTGTGCAATTTGATCTTCTTGATAATCCATCAGATATATCTCATTTGAAGAGGGAATGAAAAAGAAAGAAGCTATGGTGACATTGTCGAAGTTGCTTGTTGATATTGCTCGGAGGGAAGGAGAGAGGGAGTTAGAAATAATCCAGCATAAACTTATATTTGTTAACTGATGGGGTTCATATTCTAATTTAGCAATAGGGACCCACACCAACTTAATGTACATTCGCATGCGTAACTAACTTGGGTTCCAAACATGACCTGATAAACTTTTATTTGTTTTCTTCTATGTTTGAAAACAGTTAAGTGTATATATATACCCTTGTCAACTTTTCAATTTGCATTTGCACAAATGTGAATATATATATTTTACTTTTTTACATAATACTTTATATTATGTAAATCTAACTGTTTATTTTATATTGGTATATCAACAACATACCCATATCCTAAATATTTAAGTTTCACACATCTGTGCACCCTTATTGTATCGCACCTGTACCCCAAACCGGTAACAGTGCAACCTTGCTGATGGTTATACTTGTCCGTCAAAGAGAATGTTTGGTAGGTTTAGAAGCTTTCATGTTGAGCATACAACAATTTTGAATTAAAGATGTTAAGGCTATTGAATGGCATCTTTATAAGCTTGACTGAAGACTATGCTTTATTACTCATATTATTTTACTCGTCTCAGGTTTTCTTAACTCCTAAAATATATGGCATGCCAGTCATTTTATAAATCCATCATTTGATGTATGCTGTTCCGGTTAGAATTACAATAATTGTGAAGCTCATGGAAACTGTATATCAAAATCTTTCCTTATATTATTGGTATCGGATCTTCGGTTTTATGCTTTTTTTCGTTTTTAGCAGAATGATGTTCTGAAACTTCTGTTTCAGGTCAGTTTTGTAATATCAGTATCATGGTTGAATACACAGTCATGCACATGTGCGTGTCGTGTCCTTCCCAAGTGGGAGGTTATGTGCTTAAGTCTTACCATCATCAGTCATGTTGGGTGGGTGGATGAGTGTGTGTGGTTTTTTTTTTTTTTTTGTTTGGGGGGGGGGGGGGGGGTTGTGTGTTCCAAACATTCCCAACTACCTTTCAAAATACACAAACACCCCTCAAAATAAATAAATAAGTAAATAGAATGAAAAATGAAGTAAAGTAAAATTTGATTCTCACCTATGAGATTCCATCATGTTGGTGTATATGAGAGGACTCTCTCACTTATGATACCCAATTTTCTATACACACATGTATGTCTGTCTGTATCATTACACAAACATATTCAACGGGGCAATCACGTTTTTAAATGCCATTTCATCATGGGCCCGTCCTTGGCGCTATTTTCAATAATTTGTTAAGGAAAGATGAATTGTTGCTCCAAAAGTTGCTATTTATCAGTTTGTCGATACTTATGCAGTTTGCTCTGTTATACATGGGAGTTTTTAGCGGATAAATTATCATTGGTGATGTGAAATAGTGATGTAAAAGTGGTATCATATCTTGGAAGTTCGAGTCTCTGGGTTCTATACTATTACCTCTTTTGCTGGATTGCAAATTATCACTTGCCTGCTTTGAACTTGGTGCCAGGATATGATTTCATTTCAAATATTTGTAGGAGTCGTGAATTTCTCTGGCAAGAAGGGCACACGGCTTTTGCAACAAAAGCAGAAGCTGATCAGGAGGTATGTTCGAATGGTCTTTCTTTATACTTCCTTTATAATGGGTTCTGTGATTCAGGATTGTTTAATAATTGTATATTTTACTATGACTGATTGCCAATTATGTCAACTCTCAACCTATCATATTTTGGTGGCATGAATATTATAGTTGATCTTAAGACAACTTCCATTCTGACTAGGACAAGATGCTTAGCAAGATCTCATTCAAGATGACAATAGTTTGTAGGCTTGGTTCATGACAACTGAAGGAGTCTGAACCCTCTGAGCCTTAATGCATTGAATTATGTTGGTTACATGGCTTTTCCACTTTGATTCCAGGTTAAGAATGTTGAGGAGAAAAAGATTGATTCCATCATTGGCTATATTATTTTTCATTGATCCAACTGAAGAACAAACATCCATATCGGAATAAGCTTGCCAGTCCCTCTGATGTGACCTTTCCCTGGAATCTGAAGGTAGAACCGGGAAGTGACCTCATGCTCTATCTCATCGGTTGCAAACTTCTGTGGGAAATGACGCCTGTGATTGCATGACGAAGATCAATGCCATATTTAGGTTTCTGAGTTTTATTATGATTCTGTTGTATTATCCAATGATGAAATGACTTAGGATCATGTGGCAATGGATGTCCAAATGTTACTTTCATGCATATGGAGTACTGGTTTACAAGCGATCACCCCAATTTGTCATTAGTTGAAGCATTTTCCTTGAATAAGACATCCTTGTTGGAACCAATAAAGGATGCCACAACAAGCTCTTTTAATCGTGAATGACCTTTTCCATCGCATGCTCTATTTATAATATGATAAATTTTCAAAAAGAGACACAAATTAGAAATAATTTTAAAACCCAACCAAAATTAAATTTAATTACAAAACCTGAACAACTTTTTGCCATGTTGGATTTCGCTCGCAGAATGGCGTCGAAAAACGACCGGGGTTTGCAACCCCGGTCAGTTTAAACGACCGGAGTTGCCAACTCCGGTCAAGTTGTGTAGCCTCAAAATCGCCGGGGTTGTCAACCCCGGTCATTTCATTGTAGTGCATATTGAGAAAACCACAAAATGTCCGGGGTTGCCAACCCCGGCCATTGTGTAACGGCTAATTTGCCAACGTGACGAAAGTTGGTCGGTTTTTGTGATTAAATTTAAGTTTGGTCTACTTTTAAAATTATTTTTAATTTTGGGCTGATTTTCATAAAATTGTCCTTGATAATATTGACATGTTTTTGGTTGTGTTGTCATTATTGCAATTTGCTGGATGTGGCAAACCTCATCCTTACTTTCAAACTAAATAGAGTCAAGAATATTATGGGTTATAACAATGGGTACTTCCATACACATATTGGACAATACTTTGGCTGACGGCATCCTCTTCAGTACCTAGTATCTATATAGTCAATTTGCGCCAGCTTCATAGTTCAAGTCTCCTATTTGTACACTATAAAAGCAAATATTCTTATATTTTATCAACTATTTTTGTGGGACAACTTTTCAGGTTCTTGAGATTCTGGAACTATACCGAAAGATATACGAAGAATTCTTGGCAATTCCAGTAATCAAGGGCAAGAAAAGTGAGCTAGAAAAATTTGCTGGTGGCCTTTACACAACAAGTGTTGAGGTATTTTTAACTACAGTTAGTCTCTGAGTACTTACTGAGCGATCCGACCAGGAATTTTTCATTATTTAAATACATCACATGTACACTCCTCTTCAGTGTATCTCAACATCTCATCGTTTTTAGGCATTTATTCCAAACACGGGACGTGGAATACAAGGTGCCACTTCACATTGCCTTGGCCAAAATTTTGCAAAGATGTTTCAGATCCATTTTGAGAATGAGAAGGGTGAGAAAGCAATGGTCTGGCAAAATTCTTGGGCATATAGCACCCGAACGGTAATTGTTTTACCCAAGTCTTTGTAGTTGCATGTAATTTTATTTAACTGTAGCTGGTTCCATCTTGCTTTATTATAATTATCCTTTGAGAGAAGTGTATCTTTAAAAGAAATTATCTAGTTACTACTCGGAGAATTTTATTTTGTTGATATAACAATCATTGTTATATGTGGAATCACTTTCATAGGACTATTTACATTACTGATTTTAGTGGTTTTAGACACGAAAGATTCTTCACTGGATCATATATGGTTCTTGGGTATTCTAACAAATATCCAGTTAATGATTGCATCCACAGTCAATTTACTTCTATGTTGACTCTATTGCTTTTACGTGCTTTAATGCAAATTGATTGAGGATTTGTTTCCATGCACTTGATTAAGTCTTTACCTTGGTAAATTCTTGAGCTAGTTTTCCTTTGGTGACATGTTAACAGAACCAATCATGATAAATATATTTAGCTGCTGTTAGAAAGTTCTATAAATTTTTGGCCTGACTGGAAAATAATACTTAAGCCAGTGATTTCTTTGTGGGAAATATCACCAGGCTGCAGGATCTGAAGCATTTTTTCTTTATGCAAAGCCATTTTAGTGTTAAAATATAAAAAGAGGAATTATGATGTTGAATAGAAGTTGATTTGATGTTTGTGCACTTGTTTAGATGCATATATGGTACAGATGCAACCATAACTTGTGGTGAAATTGTTTGGTCACCCACCTTTTACGGGAATCTGATGGCAAACATTCCCTACATTGGTGGATGAGGTTGCATTACAATTCTGCAAATCAGTCTTTGTGTTTTCTTTAGTCTGTGTACTGCTGTATAGGCAGTACTCACATTGAGGTTACTTTTACTTTATTTTTTAGATTCACTTGTGGAGGTTGGGCACACGTGCCTCTATATGTACTTGCTGTGATACAAATAACAATGACTATATCTTAATTTTAAGGCAAATGTTTGTTGCAGATCGGTGTGATGGTGATGGTTCACGGAGATGATAAAGGCTTGGTATTACCACCAAAGGTAGCGGCGGTCCAAATTATTGTAATTCCTGTACCATACAAGGATGCCAATATGGAAGCCATTTTTGATGCTTGCAAATCAACAGTTGCAACATTGAGGAAAGCAGGTTTCAGGGCTGAGGAAGATTTAAGAGAAAATTATTCACCTGGTTGGAAATACTCTCAGTGGGAATTAAAAGGTGTTCCCTTGAGGATTGAAATTGGTCCAAAGGATTTAGCAAATAATCAGGTAGTTAAATTGTTAACTGTTTTGTGTCAAGGCTACTTGTCTATGCTTTTACTTTATTGACGTGCATTAGTGACATTTTAAACACTTTTTAAATGTGTGCCAGTCGTATTATTTGTTTAGATATTTAGGTATTACCTCTTCCACTTTCTTTTTTCTGTTCTTCTTAGTCTGTCATTGGTAGTTTATGCCATGTGTATTTTCTAGTCCTACTAGTTGAGTTGAGAAAGGATGACTTGTTGAGATAGAAATATGTCGCTTAGTAATTTGGCAATATTCCGGTAGTTTCTGTACCAATGATTTTTCCCCTTGATGGTTGAACTTTTTCTGTCAACATAGTTTCCGCTTGCAAATATTCTCTGTGATTGTTTTGCTTTATATGACAACTTTTCTACTTTAGTAAAGTATATTTCTGCGCGTTTGACTAGGAATTTTCTCGAGAAATAGAATGATCAACTATGGACAACCAAACTGGATTTACATACGGATTCAATGACAACTACTTCACCCGAGAAGGTTATGTGAAGTTGATTACTATGGCCATTAAATTACGGTTACCATTTGCAATGTCCATGGCTTTGTTAATGAACTTATATAAATGTGCACATGGCATCACCTTAATCTTATAAAGAGGGCATTGTGGAGTCGAATAGCATTTTTAAGTGTTTTCTGGAAAGATTTGTCTCATAATGTTGTATTCAAATCCATAAAGTTTCTTGTGGATTTTCTTTTGTTTGGCCTTACATTAAGATTTAAATAAATTGGCACTGTTGTAGATTCTTCTTGTCAGGATTTATTCTATTACTAGTCATTACCTGTGCACATAGTGCACGGCGCAGAATAAATGGAACCCACGTTCGGTCATTATTGTATTTCTATTAATGTTTGTGCTTTTAATTTGTTCATTTTTTTGGGGAAATTGATGTTTCCATTATCCTAGTCAGCGTCCTAGTCAACAACCCAAAATATGACTGGAACAAAACTGTCACGTGGGACAAAGATTCAAAAAACAGTCGTCAATTGTATAATAGATAGTATCTGATTCATTTCCATGTTGCTTTTACTTTACAAAAAATATTTTACAATTTATTTGTAGGTTCGAGTTGTTCGCCGTGACAATGGCGCAAAGCAGGACATACCTATGGGAGATTTAGTGGAGCAAGTAAAGGAGATATTGTCCAGCATCCAACAGAGCTTGTTCAATGCAGCAAAACAAAAAAGAGATGCATGTATCCAGATCATCAATACATGGGATGAATTTGTTGCAGCACTTAATGAGAAAAAGCTGATTTTGGCACCATGGTGTGATGAAGAGGTATGCATGATTTTGATCATATCATTCTGTTTGCTAGTAAGCAGTAAACTCAAAACATTCACGTTTTCTAATTACTTATTCTGCTCCATTTTTGTTATGATTCATGTGATCCATCATATTATGTTGATCTTATAGAGAATTTTTCCCTTTGAAGACTCAATGTGTTTAAGCCATTGATGCTAAGAGTTATTGTGTACTAGCATTCAAAAGACTAATGATGCATAATCTAATTGTTTATTTCATTTAGGAAGTGGAGAAGGACGTGAAATCACGGACAAAGGGTGATCTTGGAGCAGCCAAGACATTATGCACTCCATTTGAGCAGCCGAGACTTCCTGAAGGTATGCAACTTATCTCCTGTCATCTCTGATCTTTATTTATGAGCCTGTGGGCATGAATTGTATTACAGTACATCAGTAAATCACCAGGCTCTATAAATAAACCAGAAGATCATCTTTTGAATGGTCCATTGCATGATGCTAAAATGGTTTAGTGGTTGAAATTTTTGATTTTTACACTTTTACTTTTGACAATAGTAACTTGCAATGAAAACAGCCTCAACTGTTTGTGGTTATTGACTAAAACTTGCATGATATGCTTTAAAGCTGTTGGCAATGAAATTGATGTTCTTAGGTAATCTAAAAAGAGGAATATATGCATCAGCTAGACAAGGAGGAAATTTCCTCTTTGTCTAGCTTAAAAAACCCCACCACCTATGTTTTTGGACGATCGGTTCCATTCAGTTTGATCTTCATATTCTAAAACCCCAAATCATCAATTCAATGGATTGCTCGTTCATATAGCTGTTGCTAAAAGTTCTATTGCAAAACTGTTAAATTTGCGACGAGTCGATGAATGAGCAAAATTCATTTGGTTCACTTGAAAATTGGTTGTTTATGGGTTTAGAACATGAAAGATCAAAATGAATGAAACCGATCGTCCAAAACATGGGGGCCGGGGGATGAAGGTGTGGGGTTTTGAAGCTACCCAAGGAGTAAATTTCTGCCTTGGCTACATGCCACCCATATTCCTCTTAAAAAATGTTGAGAACTAATGTTATTATTAACTGTCATAATAAATAAATTTTAATTCATTAAAAAAAATTATGCTTATACATTTCATGTATAAAATGAACATATAGCCAGTCAACATTCTCATTGCCATTGATGCCAGAGGGATGCGCTTCACTTATCCTGTATATTGTTCTCTTAGAACGCAAAGACAAATAAAAAATAAGTGAAAGTGAAGATGTTTAATTGTAAAAGCTAAGGTTTCATATATATGTTTAGTCTGCACCCTACTTGTCACCCACCACCCTTCTTTTAGTTTCTTCCAATCCATTTCTGTTAAACTTCTAAAAAGCTGCAGTGTTGGCAAATCCTTCATATAATATCATTTCAAAATCGTCATAATAATAATTACCACTAGCATTGCCAACAGTGGTTCATGCAAGTATTTCTAGAGTAGAATTTTGGCCCCTGGAAATAAAAGACTTCAATGCAACATTTTTACCATTGGTGCACATCAAGTTCTTGCCTAATTTTAATCAAGCACCGACTTTGAAGCATGTCCACGGGACACACATACGACTTTACATGGATATGAGGACGTCACAAATTCTTGCAAAATAGGATACCATATATTGCATATGTGCATGCATATAGCTACCTATATAATACCCATAAAAACTATTAGTTACTAGGATATGTTCTATTAACAATAAAACACGAAAGACAATATAAAATTGACAACAGTCCATAGCTTCTAATCAAGTAACAAAAAGTAAACTGAAAAGATCTAAAATAAGTGAGTGAATATGTAACTAGATCGAAAGCTCTGGTTCAGAAGATCACATTTGTATTTTCGTTCAACAGACTTGTGGCTCTAAAGTGTTCGACATGCAGTCTGTAGGCTTTGTTTAAATCTGACACGGCTTGGATACACGCAACTTTTTAGGTTTTTAAAATTGGACGCTACTCTGGAATGTCCGATCCGTGTTGGATTAGTGTCGTGCCAGCATCGATGTGCGACATGTGCCCGTGTTGGACATGATATCTTTTTTGAAATGTCCGCGCTTATTCTTTTGGTTGTTAACAAATTGATCATCTTTTCAAGATAAATAGCGTTTATTTCATTGTGCATTTCATTGTCGGGGAAAGTAAGCAAGTTCATAAACTTTTGCTCCCTTGGGAAGAAGAATTGTAAATATCAAAATGCGGAAATTAATTTTGGAAATTGGTATCCTCAAAATAATCTTTGCGCTACAAGAGTGGGCATATCATATCCCATATTTTGGGAGCTCTGCTTTTAGATCTTCCTAATATTTGCCTCTCTTGTGCAGGGACCCTTTGCTTTGCATCTGGGAAGCCTGCAAAGAAGTGGACATACTGGGGCCGAAGTTACTAGAAGTGTGTGATTTTTCTGCCAGCAAAATGCTGAGTGCGCTGATTTTTAACCGTTACAATTTCTCTCTTTGCGAACTATTCTGAACTTATGCTTGTTCGAAATCAAGACAAATGTCTTGAGAAAATTATAGTTGCAGCATGTCGTTTGGTGTCACTTACAGATGAGATTTGTGATTTGTACAAGTTGTACCATACAAAGAGGATAATCAAAATAATTTTCCAATTGTATGGAAGAAAATGTAGGGAGAAAGGATTTGCTTTGCTCACAATCTTTTCCTTCTCATAGGTGACAGGTCTGATGGATTATGTGTTTGCTGGGATTTTTTCCTACATATATTCTAAGCATGCCTGATGGAGTAGGTTCTAACTTGTCAGATTGGGTTGTTGGCTAGCTGGGCCTCTAGCTGCCGTTCGTTGGCCGTTAGATTTGGTTGCAACTGTCGAGCAAACGTCGAACGTCGACTCAAAAGTAGTCGACTGATATTCATTTTGTAGTCGACTTTTCGTATAACGGTAGTCGACTCCTCAGACTACTACCGTTATACTCTACTACGGTAGTATGCTATTTTATCATGTTTTTCTCAAGAAAGCAGTCGACTTATACTCATATAATAGTGGACTATTATTCTAATACATGAAAAAACATAAACATATAGAAATAATTCCAAAAATCGTTCTAATAGTTTAAAAGGGTTTCTAAATGGTTGAAGAAGTTTTAAACCATCATTCGTGTGAGTGTGCAAGCTTCAACTACTAGCTTTAACATTCTAAAGACCAACACAAAAATATAAAAAACATTGTCACACTACTAGGAGTCTTGATGCATTTTCCTTTTAACTTGACCACTTGTTTTGAAGTCTTGCACCCCAATGAATATTTGACTTGAGCCTTTGATCTTCAATTAGAGTTACAAGTTTTTTGACTCTTTATCATCGAGCTTTGAGTCCATATCATCATTGTCTTTAAGCTTGAGTAGACCATTGTTGACTTGAAACATCCTTAGCAACACTAATTGTTTGCTTATCATCAAAACTAACTTAGGGCGACACAATAACCAACATTCACCTCCTTTTTATGCTGGCAAATAATTTGATAAAAATACGAAATTACAAAATTTAGATACTTACACCCCCTGCACCGCATGATTGTTATAGAAAAGTTACTTCCCTTGCATTAATGCCCGTTAAAGATAATCACCTATGAAGCACATGTATCATAATTATTATCAAGCGTGCCAATGTGACGTTGAGTGTATATATAGAAAACATGGGTCGTGGAACACATGTACACCCGTCCTGATCGCTTAACCCCAAACACGGAGAAGCCAGGTATCCATCGGAGCCCTAAAAGCTGTAAAATAAAGAAAATTAAAAAGGTGATAGTGGGATTCGAACCCGAGGAGACCGGGTGATTCAACCACTAGGATGAGCACCCAGATAGTGGGATTCGAACCCGAGGAGGCCGGGTGATTCAACCACTAGGGTGAGCACTCGAGCTCTTCTGATGACATTTTATATATTAGAAGATTAGGTCACTAATTACATGATTTCCTCTGATATCCTCCCATGAATCGGGGAAATTTTTTTCCCAAAATCTCATTTGTCCTCCTTCCTCACACGTTCCTTTTCATCATCTTCCTTCCTAGATCTGGGTTCGAAGTAGTAAAAAGAAAAACAAAATTGTGAGAGAGATTAATAACGGGAAATATAAAAGGGAGAAGAAAAAAAAGTTGAAACCTCTTCTTCTCGACTCTTGCTTCATCCTTCCATTGAAACTGCTCTGTCCTGTTGGTGAGCCATAGATTTTGTTTTATCCGCATGATAAGCTCATTTGTTTGTGTTTTTAGTTTTCAAGTCTATTCCAAGCTCATTTGCCGGGAACTTTGGGATAGCAGGGAGATTCTCTTCAAAATTATGATACAAAACAACAAAAATTTCTCGGGATGAAACTGGGGTTTTTAATAGATTTTTGGAGATTTTTTTGGAGCCCGAATCAACGGATTACAGAAGCCAAGCACAAGTGTTTAAATCGGATTTTTCATGGTTACAGTCCATGGCCCGTGGGCCTACAGCCCACGGGTGCTCGGACGTGGGCGGGTTCGGCCCGCAACACAGCGTGCGTATAGCAGAGCGGAGAACTTGGCCACGTGGCGTGCATCCGAAGCCCCGCCTTGATCCAACGATGCTGGCGCGGAGTGGAGCAGCAACACAGCTGCGAGGGACGTATGGCAAAGATCCGAGTGCTGAATGCTTGATCGAACAGCCATAGTTGTTTGCAAATGCGGAGTAGGTCTGTTTGGCGTTTTTGAATCGGTTTTGGATCCGATTCCGAACCGTTTACAGCACAGACACGCTAGCTATTTAAATAGGTGTTCGACTAGGTTTTTTGATGAACTCTCGAGCAATTCTTGGGTGGTTTTCTCTGTAATGTTTGCTGCTATTGTAGGGAAACAGAGAGCAAACTGTGGGCTTTGTAGGGCTTGGTTGTGAGGTTTTCTCCATAATTTCTTCTCCGATTCCATAGCAGGTTTGGTTATTTCCTTTTAATCAAACGCCATAGCTTGTAATCCAAAGACGTTGAAGCATTAGTGATCTCTTCAACTGGACGTACACCAAGAATTGAGTGAACCCAGTATAAATCTTTGGTGTTAGGTGCATAATTTCTTTTGTTTTGCGTTGATTTCACATTATTACTTGCGTTACGGGTTTTGTAATGAATCGTTGTTTGCTATGTTCGTTGTCACAATGATCCGGGAATTTCTGCGCGGTTATCGATCGAGGTGATCGTCGTCTATCATCTTCCTAACAAGTGGTATCAGAGCAAGGTTCGTGAACAAGTCCGATGCGATGTCAGAGAGTTCTTCTACAAGAGGTGGTGCAACCGGAGAAGCAATGGATTCGAGTTCGTTTGCGGATGGCACGTATGTGACGGTTGCAGGAACACAATTTAAGAGTGAAATGTTTGATTGTAAGGGAAACTTCGATATATGATATATTGATGTACAAGATGAATGCTATCTTGAGGAAGAATCGTGTCCACGGGATGGTGTACGGCACAGAGACTTTACGAGCGGATATCTCGAAAAGGGAGAAGATAGAGATGGTGGACTTAGTAATGACATCCATCTAACTCAGCTTATCAGACGATGTGATGTATCATGTGTCCGAGTAGACTACATCCATTGGATTATGGGAGAGCTTAAGAAGATACAGCTCGAGAAGATGTATCTGAAGAAGTCACTCACCAACATGCTTATCTTGCTGAAGACAGTCTTCCCTTTCATGATGCGAGACAGGACCTCATTGAAGGATCACATGGATACCTTCAACGACTTAGTGATGAAGATGAGTGCCATTGGATTGATCGTGGAGACAGAGCATGAGGCGATGATTCAGCTCCTGTCGTTGCCAGAGAGATACACTACATTCGTCAACAACATGATCTACAATCAGGATACTCTCAGTCTTGAGGATGTGAAGGCAGTGCTCTACAGCGAAGAGTTGAGAGATTGGATGACAGGATATTGGAAGATAGACTACCCTGAGAGGAGGAACAGAAACAAGAAGAATATGCCAACATCATCTTCAGTTGCAGCAGTTGTGCAGTCAGAAGATGTGAGGAGAGGCATATGATGTAGTCACAACGAGTTCTTCAGATGTTGTGAACCATGCTTGGGTCATGGATTCAAGTGCATCGTTCCACATGATGTCAAATAGAGTGTTTTCTTACCTATCGGAGGATGGAGGATGGATCGGTCTTTATGGGCAATAACGAGTAGTGCAAGGCCGTTATAGTTGGTTCGGTGAGAATCAGGATGTTCGATGGCATAGTGCGCACACTCACCAATGTGTGGCATGTTCCAGAGTTGAGAAAGTCACTAGTTTCGTTGGGGGCGTTAGATTTTATGGGTTGCAAAGTAATGATAGAGAAGGATGCTAGGAAGATATCGAAAGGTTCGATGGTGTTGACGAGAGGTGAAAAGGTTAGTATCTACTAGAGCGGTACGATGATCATTGGAGATTCCAGTGCTGGCTTTGAGAGTTCGCAAGAGACTGTGTTGATTCGATCAGGTTATGGCATCTCAAACGTGGACACGTCGCAGAGAAAAGCTTGAAGGCTTTGAGTAAGTGTGGTCTAATCAAAGGGATGAACTTCGACGGAGCTGGAGTTTTTCGAAGATTGTGCCTATGGCAAGTAGACAAAGGTTAGGTTCGGTGAGAGGAAGCATGACACAAGAGGAATTCTTGAGTATGTTCATACTGACGTTTGGGTGGTTTAGACAGGAAAGCCGGTGGATTTAGATCGTGTTCCGGTGCTGCTAGTTATGGTTTACCTGCATGGATGTTTGTTTTTCATGTTATCCACTGCCAGGGCATTTTGTGTTTATTATGCATATTCATGTTACCCAATTGATCCCAACCTGTTCTTTAATGGGAGGATTACATATTGTTTCATCATGCAGAGTGTTCTAGCAACAGTGTGCTGTTCTTTCTTCCTCATCGTTTAGGCTGTTTCAAATGCAAGATCTCAACCCCAGATTCGACGAGAAATTCATCTTCGACCTACCCCACGTGCGCACAATGCATGCAGGACATTAATGTGTGTTTCAGCTTATGGTTTTTCAAAAACTTCGTTATTCGAGAGCTGATCCATGAAGAACTAGATCAAGAACTGAATGCACATCATGCTGTATTTGCAAGAAGCTCGAATATTGGAGTAGAGACTGCCCAGAGAGAATGAAATGGAGACATTGAGGGAGTGTCAACATCTTCGTCAGTTGCTATTGTGAAGACAAATGATGCTAGAAGTGTATAGACTTATGACATGCTAGTATCATGTTTGTCAGATGTTGAGAACCATGCATGTACATAGATTCTTGGGCATCATTCCCCATGATACCAAATAACGAATGTTTCTCTAATTACGAGAGAAAATATGATGGATCGGTCTTTGTGGGCAACAATGATGCTTACAAGTCTGTTAGAGTTGGTTCAGAGAGAATCATAACATTTGATGGCACAGTGTGCGAACACATTAATGTGTGGTGCATTCCAGAGCAGAGGACGCCACTGGTTTCTTTGGGAGCATTAAATTTTATATGTTGCAAGCTAATGATAAAAAAGAAGCTCTAAAGATATCGATTGGATTGATCATGATAATTAGAAGAGAAAATTTTAGGAATGTATATCGGCTTAAAGGGACGACAATCATAAGAGATTCTAGCATTGGAGTTGAAAGTTTGTATGATATTGATTCGACTAGACTGTGGTGTCTCAGACTTGGACATGTCACACAGAAGAGTTTGGAAGATTTGAGTAATCATGGTTTGATCAAAGTGATGAGCTTCAAGGACCTAAGGTTTTGTGAGAATTCTGACTATAGAAAGCCAGCAAATTTTAGATTTAGTGAGGTGAAGCATGATACAAAAGGGATTCTTGAGTAAGTTCACACCGACATTTGGAGTCATGTACCAATTCACTCTTTATGTGGAACTCATTATTTCATATCATTTATCGATGATTGCTTCAGGAAAGTTTGGATGTATGTGATGAAAGAAAAGTCAGAAGTGTTTGAGAAGTTTAAGGAGTGGAAGACCCTTGTGAAGATTCAAACAAAAGAGAAGCTGAAGGTGCATAGATCTGACAATAGTGACAAGATTAACGATGGTGATTTAAAATAATTATGTTGAAAGCAAAAAGTAAAAATACACTTCACGACACCGGAAGATCTACAGTCGAATGAAGTTGTAGAATGTATAAACAGAACACTACTTCTAAAAAGGTGAGGTGTTTGAGACTTACATCTCGCTACAAGAAGAAATACCTTTGTTGATGACAAAACCTGTCAACAAAGGTTTAATTACCGTCAACAAAGATTATCGCTGATGGTAAAAATTTGTCAGCGGCCACGTCAACGTGTGGTGGTAAGCAAACTTTTGCTAAATAGCTGCCATCAGCGATTTGCCTTCACTAATAGAGAAAATGTGTCGTTAGAAAAAAGTTGTTTCTTTGGATTTGGCATGGGGCTACATGGTTTTTTGGATGCTTAGGGCTTTAAAATCGACGTCCGGCCTAAGTCGGTCAGACGACGAAAGCATAAAATCAGCGGAAAACATATCTTAAAATAGTTTTAAGAGCAGCCCTAAAGAAATAAACCATAGCCAGAATCTCTACTATCCCGGGGTTGGGTCCGACTAACCCTTAAAGATAAATCTATCAAACTATTTCAATTATAAACACAAGTAAATTAAACTACATACTCGAAACTTCGTTTACGCAAAATACGAAATGTCGTTTTCAACAACCATTCTTTGACTCTGAAGCGATGCCCGAGCCGCTTCTCCCAAGCCGAACTGCGTCCCGAGTCGAACCTCGTCCCGAGCTGAACTGTGTCTTGAACCGAACCGCGTCCCGAGGCAAGCAATACCCTCGTCGCCGAGCCAACCATGCACTCAAGAAAGTTTCACCTTGAGTGGATCCTCCGTCAAGACTTCGGATCCGATCCGAACTCCTTCGTAGCTTTGCTAGAGCCTGATCAGGATCAAGGAAGAATTAGGGAGAATGCATGAATATTAATTTAAGTCTTAATGCGAGCGTGCTTGAAACATTTTGGAGCTTCTCGAAATTGAAGACTTGGTCCAAGTTTAAAGGAGGGGTGTTGGCCCCTATTTATATAGGTGGCTGACCCCTCCCCTTTTCTCCATATCCGACGTGAGACTAAATTTTTGGAGGAGAAAAATCAATAAAGTTTGCCTTACACGAAGGCCAAACCTTAGCGAATTTTTCCTCGCTCACCGTTGAGCTTCGATAGCGATATCATATATCTAATCGAAGAGCACTGAACGGTGAACACATAGAAACAAACAGGGCTCAATTCCGACTCCGTTTGACCCCTCCAACGTATGTCCAAAGATGACCAAAAAATCATGCTTTGCTAAAAATTCCAGCCGCCATTAAGGTTTCAAAAACCACAACTGTGTGCCCCCACAATGGGGCCCACCTGTGTCAGCTACAACAGGCACCGCGGGCACCTGCTCATCAATTGGGTGGGCCCAGCCGCCCGCTTGCATGCAGGCGGGCCCAGCTGCCCGCTAATAAGCGGGCGGGCCCAGCCGCCCTGGGCCTGGGCCCCGCATGGGCCTAGCGCACACTGGGCTCTTTCCCACCAAAGGGCTGGGCAAATGCCCAGCCCTTTTAATCCTTTTTATTTTTATTTATTTTTTTATTTTTGTTTTGACCATTTCTTTAGCCCTATTGGGCTTGGACCAAAATCAAAAATTTCTGGGACATTCCTAGACTTCTTATATTGAGCTTAATTCTATGCCTTTGATTATATAAATAGGCTCGCAAACATTTTGCAACGTATTTAAAATACATTTGCATCAAATGCAATTAATCTCAAATCTATCGCAAACTATTTGCGATATAAATAATTCCAATGTATATATCGCAAACCTTTTGCAACACATTTTATACATATACATCCGATGTATAATCTCATAACGCAGACTCTTTGCGACTTAATAAATTCACATACATCATATGTATTAATCTCCCTAAAGATTTTCTATTACTAGACGAATGTCTCACTCTGTGTGAGACCCTACAGCCTGACCCTACTACAGGTGGGGCTCGAAACTCCAAACGGCAGAGACCACGAGCAATAGTTGTCGTTCCTGTTTCGTTATCATAATTATGTTGTTAACTCATTAACATGAGTATTGTTGGGACCACACTGACTATGTCTGTGATGAATACCGCAGTTTTATTCCCTTCATCAAAATTATGTCGCCTGGTCAAGGCTAGGGTACGGTCAAACTGACAACACTAATAGCTTGAACTTGGTTAGTCTCCATCGGTCTTTAGTCAATCAATGTTGGATTTCTTCCAACATACTTTGGCCAAAGTTTTCACTAAAAAACTGAACAAACTCATGCGACACTAACTCTCCATAAACTGGAGAGACAAATCCTCTCTTGGTCATTACTCTCTTTGCACGCTTCAGGTGTCAACCAACCAAAGACCTTTCAACAGGCATTGCCTCGAAGCTAGGTCAAAGATCTAAGTGACACCGTTCACGTACATGTTCGTACAATGACCTCAAATCTAAGGACCAACTTGCATATCATCACTAAGAGTTATCATTGACAGATTAGTTATGTTTACCATGTGATAACTCTCGTTGGATCGTTCAGTGAACTCATTGTCCAATGAACACATGTGTCTCGTCTCCGACTTCGCCAAGTAGAACGACCATGAGATCATCGTCACCACTCCATGGTGAAGATAAAGACGCAATGGTCTATCCGATGTATGTATATCCTTTTCTCGAAACATCTATGACCATGAACGATTTTAGACTTATGCTACAAACGGTCAAACAATTCACCATGATCAAGATCCTCATCTCGATACTTGTTTGAACTCACATCAAGTCTCGGGACTTTACCTAAGTTCTAATGTCGACTACATTATAATTAACTTAGGTTAATACTTACCAAACAGCTTACTATTATGGCCGTGAATGTGCTCAACTCCTGCGCAAAAAGCAAGCTCTGTATAACGAGTCGTGCTCAACTCCTCCTCCTCCTCCTGCTCGGCTGTAAGATGCCATTACAATGCCCGTGAGATATATCCCCCACTCAATGAATCGCACTGGAGTGATACTGAGTCATGCAAGAGATTCAATGTATGTGTCTCCATTTTTCCTTTTTTTGCTCTTGTGATCATCAAATTCGTTTTAGACAGATACTAACATTTGAATGGCACAGCTATGGTGTGTGCTTGTGCAAAGACGCTGGCAGAGAAAGAGGCATGTCACCCTTTTGCTGCCGGAAAGGCTTTGCTGTCGGGAAACTGGGACCTTTCCTGATGGCAGCCGTCGGCAAAAATCTTTGCATACTTTTGCTGACATGAATTTTTTTGCCGTCAGTGTATGTCTGACCTTCCGTGACAAATCTTGAAGATGTCATTGAAACCCAGTCATTAAAAGTCGTTTTTCTTGTTCTTGTAGTGTCTGGATAGTCGAAGTGGATTTTGGTCCGAAGATATATCGACCGCAGCTTAATTAGTGAATAGAATTCCACCATCGACTATCAGCAAGATAATTCTAGAGGATGTGTGGACATGAAAGCCAACCGTGCTAGTCTATCTTCGAGTGTTTGGATGTACAATTTATGTGCACAAGGAAGATAACAACTTTGACCCCAATGGAAAAAAAATGTGTCATGTTGGAATACATAGATGTTGTCGAAGGTACAGAGTTCGGTCTCTGAATTTGAAGAGGATCTTAGTTAGCCGACATGTGATGTTTGATGAGTCCATGATGCTGAAAGAAAATAACAAAATAAATAAAGGCAAGGAGATGCCAAAAGAGGTGGATGTGCTTATTCCAAACCACACGTTTGACATAGTTGTTGGCAAAAGAATGAAGATTGATGGGAAGAATCCACATAATGTTACTACTACAGACTCTGATGGCAAAGGTAGTAGCAAGAGTTCTAGTCGAGGTGAAAATCATAGTAGCGCTACTGTAAATGACTCGATTGCTAGCAGAATAGGATGATGCATCATTAAGACCCCAGCCGATATAATGCATGCGAATTTGACATATGCATTGCATGCGCATGGAGATTCTATGGTTGATAAGGGTTGCAGCGAATGCATTGAGTTTGGACGTAAACTCAATGAGGAGGTGAAGGAAGATGCCGACAAGATGGCTCATCTCAATAAAATTCGCAAGGAGAATCTGTCGGTGGCAAGGTCGATGGCGAAGTTTGAGCAGTGCTAAAACTTGTTTTCCTTGAAAAAGTGCTAAGGTGCCACGAAGTGACATGAAGAGACACTACATATTGCTTCAGATATATGGATTTAAGAAATATGGTAAATTTAAACATTCACATTTGCAATGGGTTCGTTGGACATTCAATTAGTTGGTGATGCTTAGTGTGAAGCTCACTAGCTAAGTGGCATGTCCTCACATCAAGGTGGTTAATTTTGAAGGCGAATGTTTTGGAGATTTGATTTGGATTAGACTTTGAGATGTATTTGTTTCAAGATGGAGCGTTAAAATATGTAATACAAAACACCCAAAATAATTCTAAATAAACTCATGATTTTTTTTAGGTTTCCTTGAAGGCTATTTAGATATTTTTGGAGCCTAAACATCAAGTTTCAAAAGACCAAATATCAGATTTACAGCCCAGAAGCCAAATTTTTTGGTGGCCCGACTTAGATTTTTTTAGCGGCCCACGCACATGAACAATATGGCCCACAACAGCATGCCCACGTGTGGACCGCGTGCATGTGGCACGCACACGCCCAAGACATGTGACGAGGGCGGTGTGCGGCCACGCAGCGAGCACACGCACAATCGCCTATGAGGCGTGCTCGCTGGCGAGGCGACACATGGCAACATCTGAGCCATTGCGCACGGATCAAGCTACTATGAGCGCATGTTTGTGGTGGTAACAGGTTGCGGTTGCCAAGAGAGTTCGGAATCCGATTTCGAGTTGTATCCGAAAACTATTCAGCTGGCTTTAACTCGAATTTGAAGGTTGATTCGACTAGGATTTTTCAGAACTCTGAGAGCTGATCCATGGATGTTATTTTTCCGGATCATTTTGACATTTACATAAGACAAAAACAGATAGGTTTAAGGGTTGTTTGAGAACCAAAATTAATTTTATTTTTCTTTAGGTTTTCTTCTCCAAATTCTTATCGGGCATGGTTTTCTCTTGAAAGTATATACTTTAAAATTCAATATTATTGAAGCATTAGTGATCTCTCCAACAAGACATATACCAAAAATGAGATGAAACCTGAAACCAGTATAACTCTTAGTATCATGTATGTGATTCTATTTTATTTTGCGTTTATTTTCTTATATTTCTTTGTCTTGCGAGTTTTGTAAATATTGTCATTAATTTTACTTGGTTCAAGGATTCTTGGATTTTCATTGTGTGATTATATATGTGACAAAGATTCACCCAAATTCCCACAAATAATAGTGTTATTAAATCCACAGATAGTTTAATGTAATTTTTGCAAACTAAGCCAAAATTTAATGAATCAAAACAGTCCAGGGAGTTAGTACTCTTCAGGATCAACCGAAAGACCAGTAAAATATGTGAATCTCAAAGATCAACAATTTGGCACACGCAAAAGAGGGGAGACAAGTCGTGCCATAAATTTCACAGAAGAGACTATTCTGATCGTTTAATCTTCATTGATTGCAACGTCAATGGCCAAAATACATGGAAGCTGCAGCAGCACATATCTAAAAGAAGAATCTCAGTTCGGACAAGTCAAACACCCCGAATTACTAATAAATATAGCAAAATCTTAGTACAAAGGTTGAAGGTGATGGATCGTATCGATAGGGAAGAAGATGACAGTGGCTGAGGCAATGAGTGAGATGGTCATGATGATCCGGAGGTGACAATGGGGGTGATGGTTTTGATTAATTTTTCCTCCTCCATTCTCAACTCTTTGATTCGGTTTATATATCAATATAAGGTTAATAAATCATTACAAACTTTGATCATGGTGCTTAAGATTGAATTGCCAGCTAGCACTTAGATTCAAGTAGCCGAAGACTAAACAAATCGTTTAAAAAGGTTATCAAGCGACAGCTAGCATTTAGATGGAAAGATTGAAACCCAAACGAACTTCTTATTGGAGGAGTGGAGGAGAATTAAATAGGAAGAACATGACTCAAAATGGCATTTTTGTAGTCACACAGAGAGTTGATATGGAAAATATGTCAAGGAAATGTAACGTCTATATGGAAAATAACCACAACACATCTATGAAATTATCTCTCTTGGAAAGAGTTGCAGACAACCGTGTGTCGTCACTAGCCATCCCCTTAAATTCACAATCAGATGTCAGTAAACTGTCTAAATTCACACGTGGAGAGTTAGTAAGGCGTGCTTGAGAGGTCACAAGTTGATGCATGCTTCCAAGAACTACAACGTGAGAAATTTTCTCCTCTAGTTACAGGAGGTGATGCCGATCCATGGGGATGCACCTTGTAAGTGATTTAAAAAGTAAGACCACTGCATATGCTATCCTATCATAGCATACCACTATACAGGCACCAGTCGCGATTGATATATCACAACCGATGCAATCAAGCAACCCGGTGTTGTCTTGGAGTCCGAACAAAGGCCAGCACAAATACCCTTAAGGGTCCATGTTTCAACCATAATACATACCATTACGGCAAATGGGTGAATGTATAAGATTACGTCCATATTAGAAACAGACATTGCCCCTTGGTTCTTTAATTAAACGCTTAAGGTATCAGCCCAACATGCAGCATCCATATAGTATACATGTGTTGTGCCAAAAAGGTGTCAAAAGCCCTTCATTTACATAAACACATATATTCTAATGCCATTAGATATGTTATATTGGAATGCTTGAACCTATGATTTGCAGATACCGACATTTCATAAGCCTCCACCTCCCGCCATTGGACACAACAATTCTACAAAACCCAAACAGAAGAATATGGATGTGAGTGTGCGTGTGTGTGTGATTAATGTGTATCATATGACATGATAGATCTTTCTCATATATGATAATACGACATTTTTCTCCACAAAGTACAAAGGGTCACATGTGCTAAAGGGTCACATGTGTTGTACTTTTTTATCCTACATTCCTTGTGTGTGTATATTGTTAGTTTATGGTACAATCAATTGGATCAAACATACTGATCCAACCCAATCAAATTTAAACTTAAACAACCCAAATAAAAATTATATTCGTTGGATGTGACCTATCATATTCAAACTACTTATAAATAAAAATTCTAATGGTTTGGATGTGTTTTACCTATGTAACAAGTGATGGTAAAATCAACTTTTCAAAATTGCTTTTAAAACATCTAAATCATTTGAATTTTTATTTATAAGTGGTTTTAATATGTTGGATCACATCCAACAAAATGGAAATCCATTTGGTTTGGGTTGGATCAACAAGTTTAATCCAAATGATTGTACTATAATCTAATTACACACACCTATGTTTTTTGGGTTATTATTCATATATGACCAAATCTACAATGCTAAAATGATCATAAAATAGTTTGTTTTTGCCAAAAGGGGCATAGCACACTTCATCTTGTGGATAGTTCTATGTGAACTAATCTGTACATATTTATAACTGTTAAACATAAGTTGACATGTATATCACGTCCAAATGTGTTGGAACACCATTTTTTTGGTTTAGAAAAGTATCCTATATGCTATAGTTTTAAACACAGTCCGGGGTTACCAATGGTTTCACACATGAAATACCTATTACTTTATTGGAAATAAAATCCAACAAGAGATCATTTCGAAAGGAGGAGGACTAGCAATATCGAACAATGTATTTCCAACTCCCACAGGTCGCAATTCATTAAATCATCACATCCACATGCTAGTCATAAGCTCTTTGCAGAACTCCTGACAAAAAAGATGTCCCTTCAATGACGAAATTTCTACAGCTCATGTTTAGTTCATAGACTCCATTAATAAAAAACTATCATAACGAATCCATAAAGGCACACAAAAATAACAGGCATTCGCTGCTCATAAACATATATATGAAAGGGTGCAAGGGGGTTCTAAGCTCAAAAAAAAATACAAAAGATGCAAACCCTTACCATATACCACATCAAATACACTAATATGTCTACTATATGTAATAGGACAAATATGCTTACTATACGCAATTGTTTGCATTTGTTATTAAAATCACAAATTGAAGATGTGCAATGTTAAGCAAATGTAAGGGGTTTTGTTGTCGCATAAGAGGTTTGTCAGATATACATCTAGATTAACCTGGAGCACATAATGTTTTAGTTTGAATGCAAAAGATAATGACACGGGCTTAATTGTCAGCCATCCACACCAGCCATCTGGGCCAACAAAACCTCACACGAAATAAATGGATATCAACCAATTTAACTAAATTTTAATTGAGTCAACAGAAATATTCACCAAATAAAGGTGGATCTTTGCAGGCGTAGCAGGCATCAGAAGAGATACCAACAGGGCAAATCCAGTCGAAATTTTTTCTTCTATCACATGGTTACTCAATAGCAAGTAGTGAGGTACTTAACTACAGATCAAGCAGATCCATAAGCCATTAAAATAATAATCAAACCAAAAACAAATAATAAGTACGTAGTAGTCATATCATAAATCTCAGAACAATAATCACCTAGTCTAATGAAACTTCATTTTCTCATCTTCCTCTTTCATCCTTTTTGTCCCTCCTCCTAACGACCTTAAAAATAGTAATTTCGCTGCAAATTAAATAAGGTTGAAATGTAAGATGAGGATCGAAATCTACCAACAATGACATTGAAGAAGCGGCTTTAGCATAAGATCTAGGCATGTGAATCGTTCTTGTGCTCCCCATCCCTCTCCTCCAGCAGCCTCCCTGACTCCTCGTCTGCCGGCGCCATCTTCTTCTGCACCTCCTTCGCCTTGAGCGCCTGCAGCTTCACATGATTGTAGTAGGCCACCCCCAAGAACGCGACCCCATAACCAAGCAAATTGATCGTCGTCACCGTGTCCCGAATCACAGACCACGAGAAGGCGATGAGTAGCCAATCCTTCACAACGCCGGCCACATTCATGGTCAAGGCCGACGTCTTCCCCACAAGCAAGAACACCGCCAGATTCAACGCAAAGGCGCATAATGAATTCGTCCCAAAAATGAGGAAATCGAAATGGAACGACGAGGTAGCTCTTAAGATGGGGAGCTCGACGACAAACCAAGGGACAAATAGGAAGACGAGACAGCAGGGTGCAACGTAATAGAGAGATGTGATTGGGTTGAGAGAGATCCCTTTGGAAGTGAGCAAGATCTGGATCAGCACAAGCCTGGTGGCCTCGAACGCGACGGCGGCCAGCTGGAGGGTGACGCCCCAGGCGTCAAAATGGGCCTCACCGTAGGCAGCGATGGCGACCCCGAAGGAGATGGAGAGCATGTTGGCCATGGAAGAAGACTTAAAGGTCTCTTTTTTAAGCACGACGCCGATGGAGTAGACGGCGACGGGCATCAACGCCTTGAGCATCTGGATGAATGAGACGGAGAGGTAGATGTAAGCGGAGTTCGAGAACCACAAGGAGAGGGAGTAGAGGGCTCCGATGGGGACGACGGAGGCGATGTAGAGATCTCGGGTCATGGGAGGGGAGGAAGGTGGCTCGACGAGGCGAAGGCCGCGGACGAGGAGGACGGCGAGGGAGGAGCAGAACCCCATGTGGATCATGGTGAGAGAGATGGGGAACGGCCAATTGTACATCTTCGGATCGAGGATGTATTTGTTGTAGACGATGACGGAGAAGCTGAGGAAGATCCAGATGGCCACATAGGAGTACGAGAGGATGATCTTCTTCATGACGCCCTCGTTGACGGAGGTGGCGGAGGGGCCCATGGCGACGGCGGAGACGGAGGTGGATCGGTGGCCCTACGACCAAATCCTAACCCTAACCCTAGTTTTGGCGGAGAATTGGGGGATGATGAGGAAGGAGGAGAGAGGTGGAGATTAGGGTGAGATTAGGAGTTTTTGAAGTGAAGACGGGGGTTTCGTTGGTGTGAGAGGGATGGATTAAACAGCACGGCGACACGTGGGCGCAGAATTTTGGGGATTGGCGTTTGCTTTAAGATCCGTGTAGTTAGTTGATCCAGCTTTGATCTTTCATGCTTTTTTTCATTTGGCTCCTTGGATAATTTTCTATTTTTTAAATTACGCTGCAAACAAGTACAGCATTCCTGCTCTCTAGTAGCGCTGCATTGTAATTTTGTATTTATAATCAGAGGCTGTCTGCAAATTAAGCTAAATCACATAATACAATAAATAATCGGACGGTAGTTGGGTGCCACGTGGCGGTCGGAGGTTAAATGAGGCGCGTATTTTTGGGGCGGAGAGCAGTGAGATTTTTCACATGAGGGGATCTTCGTAAATTTAATTGCATTGACGAGGACCAAGTCAGGCGTGCTGCTAGTCACATTGCACATTTTGCTAAACAAACCACGTTTATTTACAAGTTCGCCATCGTCCGCTAACAGCTTACCAAAGTGAATGGTAGATTTGTAAATAAATGCGCTTCGGTTAGGAAAACGCGGACGCTGAGTAGCGGCACCACAAGTCAAGCGTGATCCCAATTAAAATTTTTATTCATATATTTAACGTCGCTGGGTCCCCCAATTTTGGTGTTAATTATAAATTAAGATGTTGAAATCAAATTTAGATTCTTATCTAAATACACAGATAATACACGTATATTATGTTATATTTGAATAAACAAGAGATGAGGAAACTGATCGTCATATACAGAAGACAGTGTGTATAGATATAGTTAGAGTCCACGCGAAGATAATTATCAAAAATTATAAAAAAACATAGATTAAAATAAAATACGAAAACTGTTATGAATGAACTACTTGGGAACGGGAAGGAGCTTCCAACCCTTTATTTATTGGCAATACGAAGAGTACTAAGATAAGATACATGGGTATGGGGCCCATCTCTAAGAGCATCTCCAACCCAACCCTCCATTTTTGGGGGTTGGGTTGGAATATTCTCGGAATATTCCCTTTATGGAGGGTGGGAAATGGAGGGAGCTCCAACCCAACCCTCCATAATTACTAAATATCCAAATTTGGAGGTGTTGCTCTAAGATAGCCCACAATCCGAACTAACACGGGTTCATATCCATTCAATACTCCCCCTTATCCAGCCATAGGTGTAGATTCTGCTCATGAATACTTCAGGATTCTAAGCGTAGTAAGAGTCTCACATAGGGATGACAATAATGGCCTGACTCGACTGGCCCGACCCGACCCTACCAGTTTTTGACCCGTCCCGCCCCGGCCTACGGACGGGTCGGGGCAAGCTTGGGCTTCGTATGCGGCCTGCCTCGCCCCGGCCCGCCCCGGTAAACTATAGAAGTTCTAAAAATCCTTACTATTTTGATGCGGACCATGCGGCTAGTCCGTAACCCATAACTCATACTCTGTTCCACTGTTCTATCAATTGAGCCAATTTCCAATTCCAAATTACCAAATATATCACAATTCTCCCAATTTTGAAATAAAAATTTTGTTTTGGATTCATAGGGATTGTAGTAATGACCTGACCCGACCGGCCCGACCCGGCCCGACCCGATTTTGGTAATAAGTTAACCGCCCCGCCCCAGCCCGAGACCCGACCTGCCCCGACCAGTAGACGAGACGGGTCAAGCTTGGGTAGTTAAATACCTGCCCCGCCCCGCAATATTGCCATTCCTAGTCTCACATGGGTTGGATACTTCAGGATCCTGAGCTGGTGTGATTTGCCTCGTTAAAATCTTTAGCTATGGAAAATCATGTGGGAAAAACCATATTTAAGAAAAAAAGAGTGCAAACACTCCTTAACTCCCACTGATCTGTACAAGCTCTCAGGCTTTCAGATCTCTTAGGAGTCTCATCCCAATTTTTGGTACAAACCTCCTAAAGGTAGCCGTAGGAAGGGCTTTAGTGAACAAGTCTACCATGTTGTCACATGATTATACTTGTCTGACATCGATCACGACAAATCTCTGTAGTTCGTGCGTCCAGAAGAATTTGGGGGAAATATGTTTCGTTTTGTCGCCTTTGATGTAGCCACCTCGTAGCTGAGCTATGCAAGCAGCGTTGTCCTCGAACATTGTAGTAGGTTCAAGATCCCCAGACTTCAATCCGGTCGTCACCAGGATGTGATTTACAACTGACCGTAGCCAGACACATTCTCTGCTTGCTTCATGGATGTCGATGATCTCTGAGTGATTGGATGAGATTGCCGTCATGATTTGCTTAACGGATCTCCAGGAAATGGCTGTCCCAGCATGGGTAAACATGTACCCTGTCTGTGACTTTGCATTGTGGGGATCAGACATGTAACCTGCATCAGCATAACCAACGAGTGCGGAGTATAATCCATTTTTGTAAAAGATTCCCAAATCTGTAGACCCTTGAAGGTAGCACAAAAGGTGCTTTACCGCGATCCAGTGGCGATGCGTAGGCGCTGCACTGTATCTGGCTAGTAAATTTAATGCGAACGCTATATCGGAACGCGTGCAGTTGGCCAGATATAGAAGTGCTACAATAGCACTTAAATAATGGACTTCTGGACCAAGTATATGCTCCCCCTCTTCCAGCGGCCGGAAGGGGTCTTTATGTTCATCCAGAGATCGTACCACCATAGGTGTACTAAGTGTATGACATTGGTCCATGTGAAATCTTTGTAACATTTTCTTCGTATATGTGGTTTGGTGTAATAGGATTCCGTCTTTTAGATGTTCAATCTGTAAGCTAAGGCAGAATTTCGTTTTGCCTAGGTCTTTCATTTCGAATTCTTGTGTCAAGCTTACAGATACCTCAGTGCTCTCTTCAGGAGATCCAATGAGATTTCCTTTCCCCTTTGCTCTTATGAAGATGCAAGGGCAGACTTCATTATTGTTGAATCCTTGTTGTACACAGAATTTGCTTAGTCTGTTATACCACATCCGTCCCGATTGTTTAAGACCATATAATGATCTTTGGAGCTTAACAGAGTAAACGTCCCGAGGTTTATCTTTTAATTCAGTAGGCATAGAAAAGCCATCAGAAAGTTTCATGTATATCTCCTTGTCGAGATAACTGTATAGATATGCAGTCACAACATGCATTAGCTGCATATCTAAACCTTCATTTGCTGTTAAGCTTATCAAGAATCGGAAAGTGATCGCATCCATGACCGAGGAGTATGTTTCATCATACTCAATACCCGGTCTTTGGGAAAATCCTTGCACTACAAGCCGTGCTTTGTAGCGTGCGATCTCATTATTTTCGTTTCTTTTTCTCATGAATACCCATTTGTATCCCATAGGTTTGACATCAGTATGTATCTGGACTATTTGCCCAAAGACTTTGCGTTTCTGAAGCGAGTCGAGCGCAGCTTCTATTACCTGATTCCACTTTGGCCAGTCATTTCTATGTTTGCATTCAGCAACGGAATGTGGATCATGATCATCGTCGCTTCCGGCGACGTGCATAGCAATGTGAAATGCGAAGTCATCTTTGACGAATGTACTCTTTCTGTCCAACACCTCCCTTGTACGTACATAATTTAATGATATTTCAGTTTCTCCCAGCAGTTCCTCTGCCGTGGATTCCGGGAGGGGTGAGGGTATGGACATAAGCTCATTTCTCTGTGGGGGTATCGTCCCAAGGTCTCCTGATATTTTTCTTTTTCTTGGATTTATATCCTTGGAGCGTGGTAGTCTGCCTCTTTTCTGTTGAGGTGCAGCCACTTCTACTGCTAGTGGATTGCATCCATTCTCAGTGATGTCAATCCTAGCTGGAGTATTTGTGGCAGGGATGTGTGATTTGACAATCTTCTGGTTGTCAGTAAATTAGTCCGGTAATCGGTGGACAATGTCCTGAATGTGGAGGATCTTCAGGATCCCATCTTCACATTGTTTCGTTACAGGATCATAGTGGGTCAAACTTTTTGTATCCCACGTTATGATGTGCTTCGCACCAGATTTCTCAGTTTCTGGGCCCATTTTGGAAAAAACGGTCTCATCAAATTCACAGTCTTCAAGACGTGCCTTAAAAGCGTCCCCCGTTTAGGGTTCTAGGTATCTTATAATTGAGTGTGAGTCAAACCCTACATAGATACCTAGGCGACGTTGAGGACCCATTTTTGTCCTCTGTGGTGGTGCAATAGGGATGTAGACCGAGCAACCTAAGATTCTCAGATGAGAAATGTTCGGTGGATCTCCACGCAAGCTGCATTGGAGATAGACTCGGACCTCCAGAGGGTCTTATTTTTATTAACGATGCAGCATGCAGAATTGCATATCCCCATGCATCCACATGCAACTGGGATTTCATTAGCAATATACGTGCAATCCATTGGAGTTTTTTTATCAGTGACTCTGTCAACCCATTTTGGGTATGAACATGCAGCACTGGATGTTCAATTTCTATTCATGTTGCCTGGCAGTACTCTTGAAATGACCGGGAGGTAAATTCTCCAGCATTATCCAGATGTATTTTCTTTATATGGTTGTTGATTCTGATAGAACATTACATTTTTAGCCCCTCATTTATGTAGTGCCCTGTGAAGCTACTGCACATGTACTAGAGGGGGGTGAATAGTACTTTAAAATAATCAAGAGAGTTATTCCTAATTATTGTGCAAACATACAAACAACAATGCGGAATAGACTACAAACAACAAGAATAGACAAACACAAACAAAGCATGTAACGGGTTCGGATCCACCCAAGTCTCCCCGACTTGTTCCCGGTGATCCTACGTCCCAACCACCCGGATCCCCTCCGGATACTTGAGTTAGAAACCTCTAACCCAAGATTTAGCACTATGAAATTCTTGTGAAAAACCTTCACAAGACCAAATCATACACAATATAAATGTGACTCCCACAACCCGGGATCACAACCTCTCTCACAACCGAGAGACACAATTGCAATATCAATTGAAATGAAATAAAGAAACACTTACCACAAAATCCTATGCCTTGAGTAAATCTTACCAAATTAGGGCAAAGATGGATTGTTGTGGAAGAAGATGTCACCAAACCCTAGCTCCAAGAAGTTGACCAGCAATGGAAGCCTAGGGTGGAGTTGGTGACCTTGGATCAAGCCCTTTGGCTTGAAAGGCTCACAATCAATGAATCTCTTTTTTGAAATAAGAGTGAGAGAGAGATTCTAGTGAGAAGAGATAGCTTTAGAATGGAGTTGATTTGCTTCTCTTTGATTTCTCTAAACCTCTAGAATGGCAGCCTTGGATCTTATGAAAGAACCCCTCCAAGTATATATAGGATAGAGGAAAGAGAGGAGAGAAATTCGTGCAATAAATGCTCCAACGGCTCTATTCTGAAGCAGACTAGTCGGTCAAAGAAGGACCACTGACCGACTAGTTCAACAACTAGTCGGTCGGTCAATCAACATGAACCGACTAAGAGGTGAACAACCAAAAGATTAAGTTCAGGGAAAGATGAACTAGTCGGTCCAAGAAGACTTGCCAACCGACTAGTTTCACAACTAGTCGGTCGGTGAGTTCTCTTTGACCGACTAAGAGTCAAAACAAGATAGGCTGAAATCAAGTTGAACTAGTCGGTCTGAGAACAAAATCCAACCGACTAGTTTCATAACTAGTCGGTCGACGATTGAACTTAGAGCGACTAACTCGAAACAGTAGCTCAGGCTGAAATGAGACAATGATAACTAGTCGGTCTGAGAAGGATTCCTAACCGACTAGATCGTCATCTAGTCGGTCGGTGAACCTTCTTTGACCGACTAATTGATCAACAGGGAATGAGCTGAAATGAGCAAGGACATCTAGTCGGTTCATGAAGAGTTGCCGACCGACTAGATCGTCATCTAGTCGGTTGGTTCTTCTACATGAACCAACTAAGATGCACTAGAAGCCGAGGGAAGAAGCGATAAGCTTCGGGAAAGTTTCTAATGGCTTCTATGATAATTCTAGCTCTAAGATATGAGCGAAATGAAGATTATAATGTAAGTTCTACTCAAGGCTTAACATTCTATTCTATGAAGCTAGAAGACATAAAATATAAACATGACGAACCGTCTTCAAAGCTTCAATCTTCACTCTTGACTTCATTAATACTCCTTGAGCTTCAACGAAGCTTCAGGCACACGATCACGCGTATTGAGAAGTCTTGAGACGTCGCTTTTGATGTACATAGTATTTTGACGACGATCTCCATAACTGCGCTCACAGAGAGTTAGTACATGATATTTATGTTTGCTCATCATCCAAAACCAAATCTGGGGAATCAATACTCAACAATTTAGACCGTATTTTGCGTATATGTATTTATATTTGATCTCTAATAAGTGTATTTTTGTAATATCATTTAATAATAGAGTATATCACTTGTTTATGCGTAAAATACAACTTTATGGCCTAATTTTGTCTCAATTTTATTTTTCAGGAGAAGCTTGCAATTTTTCGAATCCAACGGCTATTTTTTCATATTTTTTCGGAGATCGGGGCAAATTTCTGTGAATTAAAAGGCCCAATAAAGGTGCTGTAAAAGAGAAAACAGCAAAAAATATAAAAAAAATTCGAAACAATAACGCTGACGCCAGGCGGCGTCAACTCCTGCCCGCAAGCGGGCGGGAAAAATTCCCCAAGCCAACGCCCACTTGACTCCCGCCTCTATTAAATGCGGGCTGAGCCCGTTTTTTTTGACCATGCGGGCACCCGCCCCGCGTGGACCACGCGGGCGGCGCCTGCCTCTGTTGATTTTCTGGCCAGCCGCCCACTTTGACCACACGGGCGGCACCCGCCTAAGCTGAACAAGACCCAGCAACCCCCTTTGACTTACGGGTTGCGCAACCTGCAAGCCCGATAAGCTTATTTCCTATATAAGGGGGTATTTGGAGCATAACTTGATCATCACAACTCCGAATTGAGAAATTCTTGAGCCAAAATTCTCTCCATCAAATTCCAAACAACATTTTGCAGCTTTGGGAGAAGTTTGGGCTCGTTTGTGCATCAAAAGTGGTGAAAAACTCCTTGTTTTCTCTTGTTTTTATTAAGTTTTTATTAGTTTTTTTATTAAGTTTTGTATTAAAACGATGTTTGTATTAATGAAACTTTTCGTTTTTGTTACCATGCTTAGCTAAGGTACTGTGGGTGTGTTGTGTGGAAGTTAGTGTTGCTAGGATCTTGCTTTCATATCTCCATATATTGTGCAATTATCGAAATCGTTAAAAACGTCGATTTCTTCACTTTTTGAATTATGCACAATCCGTAGAGGAATCCGCTTAGGATGACATGCCGCGAGGCATCATCTAAGTGCATCACTCTGTAAAGGAGCCCAAGGAGGGTGATGAACCGCGAGGTTCATCTTTTATATTTTATTATTCAAAGAAATCGCTTGTTTTTACGATTATCTTTTTAATTGAAAATCATCGTTTTTAAAGCTTTATCTTCTGATCCACATACCTTGGCATGGATGCGAGATTGAGAATTTATGGAAAATGAGTAGCATAACCTACTGCAACACTAACAGAAACACAACACACACACACGCTTGTTATAAATCGTATTTTCATGTTCCCGATATTCTACTTTCGTAAACTCTTAAAACAACTTTTACTTCACGTTAAATCCAAATCAAAAATCGTCTTCGAAGGGTGGTTCATCTCTCATTAAATAACTTTTATCGCTTAATTTTAAATTGTGAAACTTGCAGGCTTCTTTCTCCCTGAGGAATACGATCCTGGTCTCACCAGGTTTACTACTTGACCGACGTCCTAAACTTGGGATTATCAGTACATCTTTTTGGACCAGTCAAGTTTTTGGCGCCGTTACAGAGGACAACGGTCTACATATTTTACGGTTTCCAATTAACTTGGAAAATTCGGTGAGATCGTTTCACTCTTTTTGTGTATAAAAACTTTGTATATCCATTTTTTGAATTTTTTTTATTTACTTTAATTTCGCATAAATATTTTCAAAACCCATAAAAATTAGCTTGAGATAAAACAAAAACAACAAAAAAATTATCTTTTGTGTTCTTATTTGTTTATGTGGCTTAGAAACCCTAGGACACATAGATTAGTTCGACACTGAATATGGCACACAACACAAATGACACCAATGGAAATGACAACGATGACCACTCTCAAACTTTTGAAGATAGGTCACTTAGAGATGTGCTCAGACCTACTAGGTCTGCTTCTGGCTCATGCATCGTGCTCCCAGCCGATGCCAATTCCTTTAGTCTAAAACCCGGAATAGGTCAACTTCTCTCCCCCATCACGGTATGGAGAGGGAGAATCCATATTTAAATATAAAGAAATTTGAGGATGTTTGCCTAACCTGTGTAGATGGAACGACGAGCAGTGAAACTATATATCTTAAACTCTTTCCATTTTCACTAAAAGATAAGGCGAAGAATTGCCTCAACGCTTTACCTTCGCACTCTATTATCTTATGGGTAAATTTACAAGCTGAATTTCTTAAAAAGTTTTTCCCTTTGCACAGGACTCAGGGGCTGAAGAAACAGATTGTGAACTTCTCGCAGAAAGGAAATGAATCTTTTGATGATGCATGTAAGAGGTTCAAAGACTTTCCGCTTGCATGTCCCCACCATGGATTCGATGAGTACCGCCTCATCGGCTTCTTCTACGATGGGCTTCCCCTTCCATGAAGCAATTTGTAGAGATGATGTGCAACGGAGAGTTCTTCGACAAAAAGCCAGCTGAGGCATGGGATTACTTGGAGTCTATAGCTGAGAGTGCACAGACTTGGGAAGCGACTCCTGACTACGATCGGACGGACCAACCTCAATCTTCATCCCGTGGAGGCTCATTTACGTTGAAACCCGAGGAGGCATTGGAAGCAAAGATGTATGCCCTCATCACTGGAAGCTCCAAAACCTAGAGATAAAGGGAGTGAAGGCGGTGACTATTGAAGAGAAGTGTGCTCTTTGCGACAGTCTGGAGCACAATACATTGGGGTGTCCTACCATTCTAACACTTAAAGATGTGCTCAAGGATCCTAGTCAGGTAAATAATATTTCAAATTCTTATCCAGGGCAAGGATTCAACTGAATGCATACAGTTCAAATTGGCGCAACCACCCCAATCTCAGTTGGCAAAACAAGCCACAAGCTTCTCAACCATACAGGCCACCACCTCAAAACAACTACCAAGGTGGAAATTAGAGAAAGAAGGAGGAGTCTGGCGCAGATCCACATTTTCAGACACTTAGTGACACGCTCCAACAGTTCATGCAGCTGCAGCAGAACCAAAATCAACAACTTCAGTAACAGCAACAAGCTCAATTCCAACAGATGCAACAACTTTAGCAGTAGCAACAAACACAGCAGACTCAGTTCCAACAAATGAATGATGGCATCACAAAGCTTATGGCAAGTCTGGAGAAGGGAAAGCTCCCTGCTCAAACACTCTCGAATCCCAACACGAATTCATCATCAGCAATCAACAACATCAAACCATGCCAAGCGGTGACTACTATGAGGAGTGGAAAAGAAGTTCAAAAGCCTGAACTGCTAAAGGACACTTCTAAGACGGTGGTAGAGGAAGAGGACCGTGAACCGCAAGGAGTAACAGAGGAGAGATTAACCAAGGACAAAGATGCTTCAAAGACGAGAGTTCCAGAACCAGAGCCTTACTCTCCTTCTGCACCATATCCATAGAGGCTCTTGCCTCTAAAGAAAGATAAGTATCAATCTGAAATTCAAGAAATTTTTCAAAGTTGTCAGATTAATATTCCGCTATTAGATGCCATTAATTAAATCCCTGCATATGCCAAATTTCTTAAAGACCTCTGCACTGTCAAGCGAAATCTTAATGTTAAGAAAAAGGCATTTTTAACTCAACAAGTCAGCTCCATGTTTCAACATAACACACCATCCAAATTCACGGACCCTGGATCTCCTACCATTTCTTGCACTATAGGCACCAAACAGATAGGTCAGGCTCTTCTTGACTTAGGTTCCAGTGTTAACATTTTGCCATATCCTGTGTTTACTCAATTGGGGCTTGGGAAATTGAAAGCCACACCCGTTAGGTTAGATAAATAACCTAACGACATAGCGGTCTCAGGATCCTTGTAATGATTTAAACGTAAATTAATATTTATTTTTATCCAATTTAAAAAAATTAAGCGATAATTAATGAATTAAACATAAAATCCAGTAAAAAATTTATTATTTGCACCAAATACCCCAAAATGAGTTAGTCAAACTCATTATCCTCACACTGATTTTTCCCGATTTATCCATAATTTATTCTTTTTTTTTCGTTTTTTCAGAAATTTTTGGATTTTTCAGGGTTTTTAATAGGATATTTTCAGAAATATAAATTAATTTTCTGAATTAAAATTAATTTGCCCTGCAGACCTGTGGACCGCGGGCTGGTTGCGGACTACATGCCCGTTAGCAAAAAATACCCATTTTTATTATCAATTTAATTACTGGGCTTCAGGCCCATCAGGTGAGGCCTGTGTCTCTTCTCCCCCTTACCCTAGGGTTAGAGTTAGGATTTTAAGGGGAGAGAGAGTGAAAGGGGCAGCCATCGGCTATTCCAAAATTTTACAAAGGCCTCCAAAATCGGTCTCCTTTTGATCGAAGCTCATATAGCTACGATACGTTCGATTACAAGGAGGCCACCCCGAGAGGGGCGGCAAATCGACGCTCCGGGAGGATTCCCCCTCTCGACATGGGAGAGGGGCAAATCGGGAGGCCCATCCCCCATCTCCGCCAGGCGTTACCCCCCTATATGCAGCGACCATCGAAGCCCATGCCCCTTCTCCGATAGGGAGGTTGGGCGGTCAGGCGTTACCCCCGACAGGGAGGTTGAGCGGTGGCAGACCCCCTCGACAGGAGGGGGGCGAGTCCGACAGGGGCATGCCCCCCTCCGACAGGGAGGGGGCGGCGATCCGATCAGACGACGCGTTTTGGCGTTTCGAGTCAACCCTCCGACAAGTAGGGTTCCGGCGTGCTTGACAGCACAGAAGCCATTGGAATATTTTGATAGTGTTGATTCGATAGTGTTGATTCGACAGCACAGAAGCCATTGTAATATTTTCGACAACACAGAAGCCCCCCTCCGATAGTGTTGATTCGGTATTTTGATAGGGGGGTCGTTGATTTTAATAAGACATTGGAGAGCCCTATGGTGATAATTCGACAGAAGCCCCGACAGAAGCCTCGCGAATATCGACAGAAGCCCCCTGTCGGCGGCGATCCGACAGGAGGGGCGGTGCCACCCCGACAGGGGGTGGCACATCGGTGCTCTGGGAGCCCCTCCGACGGGGCGAGAAAGCCCCCACCGGGGGTGCGCCGTACCGACAGGAGGCCGATGCCCCCGCGACAGCGTTGGTGGGGGCGGTTCATCTCCGAATTTTTTTATTTATTTAAATGGAGAATTGTTTAATCCATTGAAAACTGAGTACATATATTTTGATTTAGAAAAGATTTTCTTGCTATATAAAGTACTATAGATCTCATAGAAAACATATATCTTAGATGTAACAACATGCGCATGTTAAGATTATTGATCTAGGGGTTTTTCAAAATTTACCTCTAAATCTTACCCTCCGGATCTAGCGAAGTTCGGAGAAGGAAACCCTATCAGCGTCCTCGCAGTTCGTTCGTCGGCAGGGATTCAGCTCAGCTTCAGAGCGTGCTGATAACGTGTTAGAACTCAAGAGATGATATCAATTTAAAATGGTTGAGTAGTCATGGCACTAAGCCATGTCTCTCTATATATTCATCCTCTAAGGGGTACTTAGAATACCAATGGACCCCCACTACTAAGTAGTGGGGTGTAATGGGGAGATAATGAGGGGATGGAGGCCAAAAGCATCCCTTAACTCACAACAAGATCTAGATTACGCATGCTAAATCTTAAAACGTTACCTACTCTGATTAGCGGAAGCGTACCTGAATCCATCGCTAATATTCTGAAAGAGATCCTGACGATAACGTGTCGGATGATTTTTCAGAACAACACGAATTAACCGTTGGAGAAATCCTTTGGCTTTCTCCCAGTTTCTCTCCTAGCGACGGGGCGCAGAAAAGACGGCTAACTTGTTCGTGTGCTCCGGGGATCATGACCGCAAGTATATATAGGGGCTAGCCTCCTTAACCCCAGGGTTTCCAATTCGGCCCATTGAAGCCCAATAGTCACCACACATAAAGGCCCACAACCTACCTGACTCATTTAAGCCCACTTAAGTTAATAAATGAGATCACTTATACATTGGGCTTTAATATGACAGTGTAGCACCATATAATTATTTATCGCATATAAGCCCAATGTTGGATTAAGATCCAACTTAGTTGGATAAATTCCAACATAGTTGACTAAGAGACTTGCTAGTCTATTAATGTCAAAAATCCAAAGTAAAGCAAATCAACATCAGTCGATAAGAAAACGAGTTAGTTAACTAATCAATACACTGATGAAAAAACAAGCTTATGTATTAGTCGACCAATGTCTAGATTAGTAGACTGCTAGTTTGAATAACAAAAATATATTAGTATTTATTAGTCGATTAGAAAAGGGGTTAGTCGGCTACAAGGGTTATTGGTCGACTAGCAAACACTTAGAAACACTAGTAAGACTTAGAATCAGTATGTTATGATCAAGATTTGATGACACACATAGTTCAAGTCTTGAACCTAATAACCGATATATGTGTGAGTGTGTTTAAAGGATTTTTACACTTAATTTTTTTGGCCCAAGAACCAAGAAACTTAAATTGAAAGCTCACAAAATGGGCTTTTCGTATTGGGCCTTAGTATTGATGTGGCTTTTTAAAGTTTCTATTTTTTTATTCGTTTGTGTTTTTCTTTTTTTGGGACAACCTCAAACAGTTCTCCGCACTTAAGTGATCGAGTCTCTTCTCAAGAAAGAACAAAAAATCCAAAAAAATCGAAAAAAAAAAACTTTGAGTAAACTAAGAATTACTGTTAAATTTTCTTAAAATAAAAGTCGAAAATGGAAATTTTTGTCATTCAAGTCATTGAGGGAAAAAAAAGAAGCCAATTGTCCGCAGAATCTATTTCTCTGTCAAATCCCAATCAAACCAAACCTCTTCCCCGTCTCAGCGTCTCTCATCCTCATTCTTCCCTAGATTCTGCTCTCTCCCTCTAGACGACAATAATAAATAAATAAAAAGCTTCGCGTCAATCTTTTGGGCCCCTTTTTCTCTTCAACAGACAAAAGATCGGAGTTTTTTTTTGCCAAGGTCTCCCTTTGATGCTCGATTTCTACTCTCCAGTGCGATTCGTATAATGGGTATGTCTCGATTCTGTTCTTTTTTTTTGTCTTAGTTGCTTGTTGAATTAGGTGGGCTGTTTCATTACTTGATTGAAGCTTGTCAGATCTATCTACTAATTGCGTGCTATTGGAATTTCCCCTTTGAAATCCAGTACATAATTTTAAAGAATTCGATCGCTTCTTTAATTGCATATGTATGTTTGGCAATCTCCTGGCAGTCTCTTGATATTATTATTCACTTATAGTGAGGTTACGTCTGTTGGATTTTTGCACGATTCTACGATATTGAAGATGCAAAATCCATGCATAGCTTGATATCTAATAATGCAGAATTTTTATGTTTTTAATGTTGATTTTATGCACTTTATTCTCTTCAATTTTTAGAATTTTACGGATTCGCTACTTATGTATAATTTTGTGTCAGGGCCGTTTCTTGCTCTGAGGGGGAATATCATTGTGTCGTTGAGCTTTGAAATATTGGACCTTTGATTGAATCCACTATTAGTTTGGAAAAACTGGAAGAAGTTTTCAGTCTGTTTTCACATTGAATGGACAATTGAGATTTAAGTGGAAGGATGGACGATGGAGAAACTGATATTTCAAGACACCTGCTTATGTCGAATGCCAACATGTCGAATAGCTTTGATGAATTCTTGCTAAACAGCAGGACATGCACACACACCCACACCTGCAATCCCCCGGGCCCCACGGCTGCCGCACACACCCACACTTGCTATCACACCCACACTCAAGTGATTGCCACGACCGATGGAGAGAATGAAGATGAGCTGAAGAAGCCTCGGAAGCCATTGGGGAACCGAGAGGCTGTTCGGAAGTATCGGGAAAAGAAGAAGGCACATGCGGCGTACTTGGAGGAGGAAGTTAAAAAACTTAGGATCATAAACCAGCAGCTTGTGAGGAAGTTGCAAGGGCAAGCAGCGTTAGAAGTTGAAGTCATTAGGCTAAGGAGTCTCCTGGTTGATCTCCGGGCAAAGATCGACGGTGAATTGGGTGTTTATCCATTTCAGAAACCGTGCAATGGTGTTGGTCTGCAGTGTAATGAGAACACAGGATGTGTTGGTGTTAATGGGGAGCTGCTTGCATGGGATGGGAGCTGCATGCCTGCGATTGTTGATTGTCAGATCAATCCAAATGGGGATGGGAGGCAAAATATGGATTTTGTTGAAGCAGTGAAGTCAATGGATGTTATGGGGAATTTGGCAATGCCTGGTACCCTAGCGGAGTGAATCTGATGCCTGAAATGATGAGGTTTGAGCTCCTCTGAGTCCTGTTACTTGTATTTAATTTTGTTCCATGTCCACGTTTTGTTGCTAGTGATGATAGCACATCAGTGATGATTTTCTGATTTTAGGTATATCTAGAAAATGTAGATATTTCGATGAAAATAATGTTACATATATGGAGAAAGCTTCCTACATAGTATGTGTTAGGGAAGATTAGTCTGTACATAACAACGGGAGCTCCTTTCTTGGGATGGATGTACACATAACCTTGCCACAGTTTTTCTTCGGGTTGCCCTGTATTAACCCCCCCCCCCCCCCCCCCCCCCCCCCCCCCGGGGCAGCATTATGAAATCTGACTGACTTGCTTTATTTCTGTTAGGAATATGGATGCAGATCCGTTATCTGATCATTATTAAAAGACTATGATACAGCTTATAAGATTTTTTTTAATTCTAAATTTATCTTTTAAGTTTTCAATGTTTCTGGTTTTGATAGTCTTGTTGATGTCCATGTCATTTTCTACCGAATACTTTTAGCATAAAGTCCATATAGTTTGGTTTTCTGAATCTAAGATTAGTTATAGAAATACAGAATCTTCTTCATGGTACCAACTCTTGTTTGTTACTGGCACTTGTGTTGAACCTGCATTATGGGCAGTGAGAGAATTGATGTCCGGGCTTGATGTGTCTTCTTCCCAATTACGTACATCCAATCGTCTGCTCATTAAACATTCCCCCCCGCAAGGTAGGATTTAATGGACTCAGATGTACTCTCGGTAGTAAATAATGTTTGTAGAATTGATTCATGTTGAAAGTTAGATCTGTTGTTAAAAAATGTGAGGTTAGTTTTGATCAGTTCATACAGTTTGTGTGTGAACACATCATATATATTTAGGTGCAATTGTCTGATATTTCTGTGCCGGAACCTTTTGATGCCTTCTTGCAACTGCACTTGGGATGATAGCTTGGTATTGAAAGGGTTCAACTATGCACATGTGATTTTCCTTACTAAATTTTATAGTTGATGTAATATGGATGTGTTAAGGTATCTTATATTCATGCAAT
This sequence comes from Scilla litardierei, assembly GCA_030789695.1. NCBI lineage: Eukaryota > Viridiplantae > Streptophyta > Magnoliopsida > Asparagales > Asparagaceae > Scilla > Scilla litardierei. The sequence goes on from CM061137.1 coordinate 18,773,443, forward strand.
ATCTTAAACCTTCTATAGAGATTGCAATGCTAAAAATGATCTGATGGTAATGATAGCAGTGCTAAGTTTTTTATCCAACTCTGTTACATTTCTGCTTGGTGTAGCCAGCAAAAGACATGGACTACCGATTACCTAATTCTACATCATTATTGTAACTATAAGGGTTAAATAAAAATTAGCAATGATTAGCATAGCACTGGATTAAGAATGGTTAAAACTCATAGGATTTCTTTAAGATAAACACTATGTTATCAGTTCTGTAATATTGGATATTTTCCTATGGACTGTAAAGAGAAATTTATATGGTTAACTGACATCTTTTTGGGACAAAATTTGGATGGTGGTTGTTTTGCTTATCCTTTGCCGGTCGCTCTTAGTTATATATGAGGACGCAGTGTGCATTTTTCTTTCTTTTTTTTGTCTATCTATATGTTGCCGTCAGTATGTTGGCAGAACTAGTCACCATGAATTATAGATGAAGAAACAGTCTTGCAGAGATCAAATTTTCTTCTATTCTTTGCTATCTCCATGATCGTTCACTGCCCTTTTGCTGTGGTACTTCTAACCAAGGTTCAAGCTATCGGAAACTTTTGTTTTGGTCTCGGAGGCAACCGAGACCGAAATCACTACTATAACTCGGTATCGGCCGGAACTCTAGGGTTTCGGCTTGAAAACGAAGACGAAGATGGTCCAAAATTGAAGAATTAAACGACGAAGAGGCAGAAACAAGAAAAAACTGCAAGAAAAAGAAAAAAGGAAGAAAAAGCAGAGTTGAACTTGCCTCGCCACCCTGCCTACTGCCGCGCCGAACCCCTCGCCGCTCCCGCCTTGCTGAACCCCTCAGAAAGAGAGAGAAGAAAGCAGAGAGCGCGCGTGAGAGAGCGGCCCGATAAAACAAGTGATTTTAAATGGAAAACTTGTAAATAAGTGGTATGTGCGTAGAGTAAAACAGTCGGTGCACACATCGAAGAAGATTTGTTATGGTAAACCTGTAAATAAATGGTATGTGCGCAAAGCAAAACGGTGGGTGCGCAAAGCTGGCAAACTTGTAAGTTGTACGTGCGCAAAGTAAAACGATGGGTGTGCTAGGCAAACTTCAGGAATCCATTCATTTATGTAGTATTTAGTATTCAAATATCAAATTTTAGGCAGTTAGTATTTGATATGATTACGAACTCAAATTTTAATTATCTATTTAGTATTTGATAGTAATGATTAATACTTTAGTTTTTTTACGTATTTGATAGTATTTGATATGTTTTTAAGTACTTTAAACTACCAATACTGATGAACTGAAACTCACTTCTGAAATTGTCGAAACGAACGATACCGATACCGAAACCTAAATTTTCGGGTGTGCAATATCGAGACCTCAAACCTTGCTTTTAACCAAAACCAATATCCACAATAAGTTCTATGGTGCCTTGAACTGGTGCTTCTAGCAATGCCAGTAATTAGGCCCCGCCATAAATACACTTTCCACAGGCTAAGCAGCACATTCATCTGCCGACTCAAAAAGCATATCTTTCTTGAAAATGATAATTGTCTGCAAGTTGATTCGTTAATGTCTCTTTACGCTCTCCCTCATAGGTACCAGTATTTTACAATCCCATTTAGAACCCCCACATATCGTAAAAGAGAGTATTCAAGCGCAAATCTCTCCTTAAAGTTGTTTATGCATCCAAGGACTCCCTTCATTATTGGGCAATTTAAGCAATATGCTTGTCTTCCGTCAGTGGACTGTTGAGAAGAACTTGAAGGAGTGCTAAAGAGAAGTTCTGATGAGACTGCATCATCCAACGAAGGGCAGATCTATATTTTTTCCCCATCAGGGGAATTTTCGTAATTTTTAGTTTTCAAGGGGGGTTTTCGTAATTTTTCGTTTTGAGTTCTTTTTGTAATTTTATATTTTCAGTTTTTTATTTATTGGGTGCTAGGGGGGACTAGTGATTCTCATGCTATTTGGCGAGAGAAATTTCATAGAGATTGAGAATTCCCTCTTTTTGGGAGAGTGTGGCCTCCTCTCGAATTGACGGCTTGATAGAGCGCACGTTTCTTTCGAAAGAACTCATTATTATCCTTTAATATCTCTTTATTTTCATTTTTTATCAATAAAATCCGTTTTCCCCCCCAAATTCTTCTCATTAAAAACCTTAAAAATCACACCTTTCTTATAAAAATCCCACCTTTCTACCAAAACATTAACTTTCATCAACAAAAACTAGAAAAAAATCATATCAAGTGGTATTAGAACACTACGATCTATAGCGGCATCAAGAAAGGTGGTAGCTTTCAAGGAAAAGTTTGAGTTTGATACGTGGGTGGAAGCAGTGAGTCCATAGTGAGGCAAAGGAGGAAGGAGATAGACAAGATCTTTCGCCTTCGGAAGGAGACCACAAGTTTGAATCTAAAGGAAAACGAGAGAAGTAACACCGATATAGAGCAAAAGACAATGTCTTTGAACCAAAAAGGCGGAAAAGCCAACAGCTTTGAGGCAGATTTGCATCCAGATAGCGAAGATTGACGCAAGGAGGAACGCAGCGGGATTGACTACCAGCCCCCAAGGGCTCGTTGGTCCGGGGAGACCAGCAGGGTCTGCCCGAGCCCCTGTAGGACTTCGCATCACCCCTGCAGGGCTTCGTCGAGCCACTGGAGGGTCATGTGGCCTTATAGGGAGCTGCTCGACCCATGCATGGATTTGCAACGCCCTTGCAGGGTCGCAACGCCATAGAAGGATGCGTGGCCATATAGGGAGCTGCCCGACCCATGCAGGGCTTTGCAACGCCTTTGCAGGGGCGCAACGCCCTACAAGGCTATGTGACCCTGCAGGCCTTCGTAGCCGCTCTACAAGGCTCTGAAGGACACCCGCGGAGCCGTTAGGGACCCCGCGGCACCCTGGCGACTCGTCGGGACCCCGCAAGCCCTGGACAGTTCTTCCATGGCCCGACAACACTTTTAAAGGGGCCCCGCAGGGCCCGTCGACACTTTAAAGGACATCATGGCTCATGGTTTTCAGTTGTACGACCTCCCGAGCGTCAGAGTTCAATTTTGTGCACGGTAGACCTTTCGATGAACTTGACAACTACCAGCTAGAGATCGCGGGGGATAAAGGAGACCTTGGGTAGCCTTTTAATATATGAGGGGATGGGCACATTCAGTCGGAGATGATTGGCCTACGCACTTCATGCACCACCATGAGAACAAGTTGTTTTTTGATGGCAGAGTAATGATGAGATCGCATCATCCAAAAAGGACAGATCTGCAGTTTTGGCCCACCGGGAGCTTTTCATAATTTTTGGTTTTGTAGGGTTTTTTTTTGTAATTTTCAGTTTTAGGTTTCTTTTTGTAATTTTATATTTTCAGTTTATTATTTATAGGAGCTAATGAGACTAGTGACTCTCATGCTTGATTTGGTGAGAGAAACTTCATATAGGTTGAGAATTCCATCTTTTCGAAAGAGTACAGCCGTTCTCTCGAATTGGCGGCTTGGGAGAGAGTTCCTCTCGAAAGAACTCATCGTTATCCTTTGTTATCTCTTTATTTTCAGTTTTTATCAATAAAAATCTCTCCTTTTCCCAAATTCTTCTCATCAAACCCCAAAAAAATCCCACCTTTCTTATAAAAATCTCATCTTTCTACCAAAACTTTGACTTTTTATAATAAAAACTGAGGAAAAATCCTATCAAAATCCTATCAAGTTCAAATGAACAAAAGAAAGTAGATTTGGATCTAGCAGGGGTCATCCAATAGGATCGCATCCATTTCTCATATCACAAATAATTAAACAAATAAATGAATTGGATTGAATTGAATTATTATGACATATCCTGTACCTGTTAGTTGTTTTGCTCTAGATATGTGGATACTGACACCCCTGTGTGGTACACAACATCGTTCAAAACCAAACACAAAGACATTGCTATATAATTATATTTCTTCTGAACATTTGTTTGTTTGGATAATATAAATACATGGATTTGTTATTCAAAAACTGACCTTGCAAGCAATTAGCTTCATACGAAAGAGGGTGTATCACATTCTTTAAATTTAATTACTAATTAAATTTTCGTAAGTGCTGGACATAGATGCATATCTTTGGTGTCCAAATCTGTCACAGATGTTAGCCTGTTCGACACACAAACTTAGGTTGGGGATGTGCCGTTCAAATCATAGGCAATACTTCTAAATTTATAATGCTCATCAAAATTGGGTTCTAATGCTACTCAAGCGTAGGGTTCTCATCCAAATTAGTTTCTAGAGTTCATGCAGCTAAGGTTAGTCAACCTCTTTCAGAGGTGGGTATATGCTTTCAAGTAGAATGTCGATAGAAATTGCCAACCATGCTTCTGCAGTAAAGATTCTTATGATAGTAGGTTATATACTTTTTGGGTCAAAAATCCAAAAAACAACATAATTCGCTATAGAAATTTACCCCTTAGTACTTCTTTAGATATCATAAGCTTAGGAAGAAACTTCTCCTCAAAGAGCAAATATCTTCTTTTGGTGACCAATACTTACCATGAACTTGCACAAGAATTATCTTTCCCATAGATATGGTAGGCAACCTACTATTTAAGAAAATATCCTAGAGAATAAGACCACACTAGATAGTTGAGAATTGTAATTATTCATATAAAACCCCACAATAATGATATGTTAACTGTTCATTAGTGTTGCATCACGTTTTACACGTGCATTACATACAACATAATTCAGAATAGGGGGGTCAGAATGATTTCTAACCTAAAACCCTTTGATGCTTAAATATAATCTTCATTTAAAATGGCTAAAAGAATTTAAGGTAAGACTGTATTGCATATATAATGACCATAAATGACTCCCTTTATATAAAGTTGCATGGGAGGTTAGGTTAACTATCCTTTTGATGAAACCTAGCTTGATAAACTAGTATGATTAGGAGTATTTTGACGATAGCATACCTATGTCACTATGTGTAGGATTCTTTTTGCATAGTATCCTCGTATGTATTCTAAAAGTTTAGATGTACAATCGTGTGCTCATTTGTAACATTGCCATAGAGGACATTATGTGAGCTTAAGTCGTAGTCTCTTCGTATGTCAATACTTAGGCCAAGATATGAGGCTTTTGTGGGTCATATTTTTAAGGTAATAGCTTTCCCCCATCTCGAGTTTAATCAACCATGCTCGAGAGCAGAATTGGTCCAATGTCATGCATTCACAGTGCTCGAGACATAGTGTACGCAATTGCTATGGTTAATAAGGGTAGTTAAAGCATCTCTTTATCCATAAACATGTAGTAGAGTCAAATTGTGTGGTCATTTCATCTTTAGTAAAAATCTTCAATCATGGCTGGTCGTAGCGAGGATATGAGGAGGCATGTTCTAACATGATGATCATTTGGATGAAATGATTCGAAACGTGCGAGTTTATGCCCAGGATCTTGGAGGTCAGGAGGCTTTTACTTTGGTTATGGAGATTCATGTACTGAGAAGATGCATGCTGGTGATCAGGTGAAAGCTGTTGAATTCAAAGGCAAAGTGATGTGCCATCAGAGAATTGGGTGTAGATGCAGCCACTTATGAGGTATTTGATGATCTTTGCCCCTGGCATCTCTGTCCACCCCCCCCAAAGAGCCTTCTGCTTGAACCCTTTCAATTTTTTATCCATAAAATTATCAGTTTGTATCAGTTAAAACAATATCTTACTCAGTTTTGATTTTGCTACTTGCAATGAATTGACTTTTGATGACAGTTGGTCTCCCACTTAGAGCTTAATTACTGATTATTTGATTCGGCTTTCTCTGCACAATATCTTATTGACTTTTGCACATGCACGGAGGGCACAGAGACAGTCGTCACATAGGCGTAAATACGAAAAGAAGCGGGAGGCCAAGGGGAAAAAAGCATGTATGCGTGTGATGAGCGACGGGGGCCAAACAACGTAAATCGGGAATCGAAGCGCAAAAACCCCACTCCAAACCAACTCCCCAAAAACACACCCCAAACCAAACCCAAAACCCCATCCACCCACCATTGGGCCACACCCAGATGAGGTGGAGCATTCCTGGCCAATCCTTTATTCCAGTCAACTTGTAACTCAGATTTCAACTCATTTAGTTAGTTTTGCAGTAATTTTGGGAACAAAAGAAGACTAGGTCATAATAGCCGTTATCATAGCCATGATTAATTCCAGGAGTTTCACTTAATAGATTGTTAAAAAGGATTAATACTATGAATTAGTGGACACAACCAACAACGTCGCCGCCGGCGATTATACTAATTCTCGTCCTTCCTGAAAAATGCTGCTTCAAAACATATATTTCTTCCCAAAATGAAGAACATTTGACGAGAAGCAAGGATTTTTTTTTTAATTTATACAAAGAGATCGTAAGAACGTCTAACCATCATCATGTCTAAAGTTGAAAGGATTTCAAGAGTAAATAAAAATATATTAATTAAATTGGCAGAAGCTTTATTATTCCTGGGTTATTCTAAATATATTGTTGTTGTCATGTCCTGCATTTTCAAATCAAATCTAGAATAAGATTTGTGATCCTAAGATTAACATTGATCTTGAAACGTTTACTCACATAAAAGAACGAAAAAATGTGAATCTGATACCCCAAAAAAAGGGGTATGTACGAAATAAATAGTATTAAATTGATTATATCAGATTCATATGAAAGACAGTTGAATAATGACTGCATTACACTGCACTATAGCCTGTAACCCTAGAGACACATGAATTGGCCTGATCTTCCATACACAAAGAACAATCTATACAACTATCACTTTGGATTCACAATGGCATTGCTCCCTATCTCAAACTGATACTCGCTTTCGCAATGCTGGACCTGAGAATGGAGACAAACTCATTCCAAAACGAGAACTTCGATCCAAAGACTCTTACCCGAACTGATTTCTTCCATCCTTCTTCCCTAACGTATTCCAAGTCTCTGCACACGCCATACTCCTCGAGTTCAGGTTCCTCGATAAGAGGTAATGGAGCGGAGCCATTGGACTCGAGGTTCTTAATCCATCCGCGCAGCAAATAATTCACAACCTGCAGTTCAAATGGGCCCTTTTAAGTCAATCTGCTTCTAAGTTGTTGCTAGTGCAAGCAATCACTACAATAACAAAAACGGGATGAGGGAAACTTAAAGATGGTGTATAAAGTAATGGAGAACTGGATTATCAATTTATACAGAATCATCGCAGTACCAAGTTTGGCATATATAGTAATGGAACTCGATTACTGTATATGCCAAACTTGGTACTGCCGTGATTCTTTAGTCCTTCGAGGTACCAAATTGTTGGTGATCTCATCAGAAGAGTCCAAGTCGCGTGTTACCAGATTATGACATACATGTTGAGGCATATAAGCAAAAGGGTCTTGATGATTTTGAGCAAACAAGATTTACTTGAACCCACAAAGTGGATTGATTGAATTTTTATGAGCGTTACATCTTTGAAAAAGCAGAAAGAAATCCAGTTTCGGTATCGCTGCTGACAAGATGAAGCCTATATTGGATTACATTTATTCGGATATCTGGAGCCTTTTCAAATTCTCCCCAAGGATGATTTGAGATATGTACTTACTCCCATTAATGATTATGTGTTGAAGAAGAATCATGTTTTCAGTTCATTCAGGAATATAAAAACTTTGGTCGAGAACTGAATTACAAAAAAAAAAAAAATCAAGCATCGTTGGATGGACAATATGGTGCTATGTTTAAGAGATTTGATGAGCAATACCAAAAAGAGGTTATTGCGAGGCGTCCATAATGAATGAAAACCCACAGCAAAGCAAAATTGTGGATGAATAAATAAAACCTATGTTGGAGAGAACAAGATGCATGCTTTCTATTATGGACAATTTTTGCATTAAGGCGAAATTTTAAAACATATTAATAAAATCGACCAACTTAAAAACTTATTACGAAAACCGACCAACTTTTGGCCAGCTCACCGCGCGCGCTGCTTTTCCGTTTGGCCGCGGTTTCAAACCGCGGCCAAATTGAAATTTGGCCGCGGTTTGAAACCGCGGCCAAATCTCCTCTCCAAATCGCCCATCAGTTTTCCTTGAAACATTCGGCACCCTTACTTTGAGAATTGGCCGTGGTTTGAAACCGCGGCCAAATTTCAATTTGGCCGTGGTTTCAAACCGCGGCAAATTCTCAAATACGTCTCCGCGCTGATCTGGCCAAGAGTTGGTCGGTTTTTGTAATAAGTTTACAAGTTGGTCGATTTTGTTAATATGTTTTAAAAATTGGCCTTAATGCAAAAATTGTCCTTCTATTATTAGATCATCAAAGGATTTTTGGAATAAGATGATATTCATAACTAGCTATCTAGTAAATCAATTTTCAGCAAATGTAATCAAGTGCAAAATCTATACTAAGATATGATTTGAAAACTATCGATTCCTCTGTTTTGAAAGTATTTGATCGTCTTGCATATTATCAATGATGGAAAGCTTAACCAATAGGGAAAGAAGGGTATCTTAGTCATGCTTTATGGGTAAAAAGATGATATTTGATGAGAAATTTATGTTTCATTCAAGAAAGTCTGATGTCTCTTCAGAAAAAAGAATAATGTCAACTAGTAGGGGTTTGAAGAAATCCCAAAGAGAAATCATGTGCTCATTCTAGGTCATCCCAAACAGGAAGCTATGCATGAATATGGTGCAAGGATGAAGCAAATGAAAAGAAACAATATAGTAGCGCCACCAATGGAGAGAGGCAATTCTAGCTGCCTCAAAGATATGGCTACACGTTGATTTGTTTGTTTCTATGTTGAGCCTGGCAGAGTTTACTCTTGAACATTCTAGTTATTCGAATGTCATTGCTGGTAAAGAATTTACTTATTAAACTATTTCAATGGACTAAGAGATGGGGTCTCTTTAAAAGAATCAAAAATAAAACCTATTCAAACTTTTAAAAAGGAGAGATTATTGCAAGTGGGTATTCAAAAAGAAGGTAAAAACTCGTATGGTTGAAGAAACGAGATATAGAGCAAGGCTTATTACGAACAGATACAATCATAAAGGTGTATATTATATGCGGTTCTTTAGTTATAAAGCACATCTTCATTCATGTGCTACTTGCCATGTTTGGCTGTTATGATTTAGAACTTGAGTAATTTGATATGTAAGTTATTTTTTGCAGGGTAAGCTAAATGAAGAAATATTGATGAAGCAGCAATTGTACAAAGGATTTATAGTAAAAGATATTGTTCGCAAGCTGAAGATATCTTTGTATAATTTAAAGCAGTCTTCTCATACAAGCGAGTTGATATGTTTATGGTAAACCATGAATGCACAAGCTTGAATGACAAGTTGCATCTACCATAGGAAGCTGGGTAATGGTTCATATATCTACTTAATGATATGCTCATTGCAATCATGTTTGATATGCTGAAACGGATTTTAGGAGAATTTGACATGATAGATCTTAGTGCGGTAAAGAAAAGCCTCCACATGAAGATTCATATGGATAAAAATAATGTAAACTCTTTCTCTTAATAGAGTTACATTTAGAAAGTTCTTAATCAATTTGGCATTAAGAAAGCAAAGCCAGTGTCTTTACCCGTTGCTCACTTTTGCCTTCATATGCGCTCTTCCCTTGGTTTGAAAAAAGATACATGTGCTGTGTATCTTATATCAACGCCATCGGTAGCATTATATAATGCTTTGCACATGTCCAGATATCACAAGTTATTAATGTCATTAGCAAATATACATGTAAGTAAACGAATGTCTATTGAGATGTTGTGAAATGGATATTTTCGATCTGATGTACTATAGAAAGAGTCTAATGGCAGTTGCAATCTAATTGAATATTCAGATTCAGACCCGATTTAGATCGAATGTGCATGACAGGGTATGTTTTCACACTAGAAGGTTATGTAATCGGTTTGAAAGCGACTTTGCAATTGACAATTGCTTTAACTATAAAGATGCAAGTCTATATCAGTTATAGAAGCAGTAAAGAATCCATCTAACCAAGAGGTTTAGTTGATGATCTTGTTTTTCACCAGCATGACTAGTGTATTGTGATATTTAAAGTGCTACTCACCTTACTAAAGATGGTATACATCATGAGAGGATCAATAATATTAATGTTAAACACTATGTTGTTTGAGAGACTGTACTTCATTTGAGAGTTGAAAGTCAAGGTGAAGAAGTTGCTGCTAAAGATAATCTAACTAATATGATGACCAAACTCGTTCCTGTACCGAAGTTCATGCAATAGGTTCCTTGCTTGATATTCCTCGCATTGAAGGTTAAGCCCTTATGGGCATTAGCGATAACAAAGACAATGGACACCTATTTGCCCAGTGATCGAGTTAAGGCAGAGTGTCTAATGCAAATTTAAGTTAGGGAGGAGATTGATGCGGACGCATCACCTACCCCACCGGCCGAGGATGATGCGGAGCCACCCATCGTGACGTACGTGAGGCGTAGGAGGCGCGGGATCGTTCCGTAGTGGGTTTAGTGAGTCGAGTGGTATTTTAGTCCTTTCGGGCTAAATTAGTAAATCCCCGTTTTCTATTTATTAGGGCTAGCCGCCATTGTTAGGGCTATGCTTATTTTGTTGAAGAACATCCTTAGGCATCTTGCGAAGGATCTTTAGGCTTTTTATCCGTTCACATAAAAGCTAGGAGATCGAGTTCGTCTCGAAAGAACTCACTTATCTTTGTTCTTCTTCGAAATTCTCAATCAAAAAGTCCTCTTTTTAATTTTTCCACCTTTAAAATCTGATTTCTATTGATTCGATCCTCCGGATCGTATCAAATTGGTATCAGAGCGCTACGATTCCATGACGACGGGAACAACGGCTTCCGTGGATGAGAAGATCCAAGGTCTACGCGACGATCTCAATCAAGAGATCGAGGGTTTGAGGAAGGCGATGGAAGCTTCGATCAAGGATCACGCACACACCCAAGAGAACATTCAAACGGAGCTTCGGATCATGAGAAGGGAACCCGCGGAGACGGGAAGGGATCTTAAAAGTTTGAAGGACGCCACGACGGCGATTCCGGCGATAATGGCAATGTTGCAAGGTTTGACCAAGGAGAAGGCGGCGGATCGCGACAAGGGGAGGGCAACGGAAGAGATCCAAGGCGATTCCGGCATCGATTCAACAAATCAAGAACCCCCGAGCCACGGGGAATCACATGCGACGGCGGAGGCTCAAACCCTAGCCGGCGAGCTAGGGTTTGGCGCGGCAGGGCCCGGATCCACATCCACGGGCCCTGTCGGGCCTGTTTGGGGGTCGACCGACCCGCCAGGCTCATCCACGGCCTGGGCGGGCCCGGTCGGCCACCCCCGGCCCTCGGCGACCCCAATCGGGGCCGCCGGAGGGCCGGCACCCCCTTCCGGGGGTGCCCAGGGCCCGCCGACCCCCATTGGGGGTCGGGCGAGCCGCGCGACCCCCGCTTGGGGGTCGACAGCCCCAGGCGGGGGCGGCACAGGGGTTTCGGCCCCTGTGTGGGTCCGCTGGACCCCGGGAGGGGGTCAGCGGGCTCGGGCGACTTCTCCGGAGGCGTGGCGAGCACGGGAGGGGTTTTTGGCGGTGTTGCGGGGTTCGTACCCCAATTTGGAGGAACTTCGGGGGCAGCGAGAGGCGGATGGGCCTCGGGAGCAGCTATTGGGGCCCAGCGGGCCAATTTTGGAGAATGGAGAACGCCCCACCTGGGCTGAGGCCCGTGTTTGCACGACCACCAGAGTTTCTCGGGCATCACTATCAGCCCGAGGCTTGGGAGAGACCTGCATGGCCGGAGGAGTTGTACGGGGTTGATGGGGGAGGCCCGATGGAGCCCCGGGGTGGCGTTTTGGTGCGGGGCGGTGACCGTGGAGGAGATAGGGGACAGCAGGGAGACATCAACGCCGACCGGCGGTTGATGAAGCTGAAGATGCCGACCTTCGATGGCACCGATCCTGACGGATGGATATATCGAGCGGAGAGATATTTCCAGGTGATGGGGCTGACGGAGGAGGAGGTCCTGAAGGCCATCGGGATTTACTTTGAGGGGAAGGCTCTGGCCTGGTACCGGTGGAAGATAGCGCGATCTCCTTTTCGCACTTGGGAGGAGCTATCAGCGCTAATCGTGGATCGATTCCAGGAGACAATAGGGGGGATTTCTACGAGTAGCTGTCGGCCCTGAGGCAGGAGGGGACAGTGAGGGACTACGTAGAGAGGTTTGAGATGCTGAATAGCCGGGTGAAGGGGGTAACCGACAAGGTGATGATCGGAAATTTCATGAGGGGTCTAAAGCCGTCGATACGAGCTGAGTTGCGGATGCAGAGCCCGGCGACCTTGGAAGATGTCCTTCGCTTAGCTCATAAAGCGGAGAAGAAGAGGGGCGTGGGGGGGCCAGAGTTCCCGGCCCACTCCACCAGCCGCGGCACCTAGGCCACCTGCAGCTGCTACTGAGACTCGAGGGGAGGGCCGCCCAGCTACCCTGGGGCGGCGGATGACTGAGGCGGAGGTGAGGGAGAAGCGGGCCAAGGGTTTGTGCTTCCATTGCGACGAGAAGTTCACCCCTGGGCACCGATGTGCGAGCCGCCTACTGCAGATCACCATGGTACCCGACGAGGAAGGGTACGTGTGTGAGGAGGAGGAGAAGCCTGAGGAGCCACTGGTAGAGGAGGAGAAGTCTCACCTAGACTTCGCAGAGGTTTCCCTGAACTCTGTGGTGGGGTTCACACCGAACCACACCATGAAGTTATTAGGGCAGCTGGGGGACACGGCGGTGACGGTGCTGATAGATAGTGGGGCCACCCACAACTTCATCTCCAGCCGAGTGGTAGAGCGACATGGGCTCCAGCTGAGCACTTTGGAGAAGTTTATGGTACTGCTGGGGACAGGAAAGATGGAAGAGAGCAAGGGGCTCTGCAAGGGTCTGTGCCTGACCTTGCAGGGGGTACAAGTCATGGAGAACTTCTTGCCACTGGAGTTGGGCAACGTGGATATCATCTTAGGGGTGCAGTGGCTGAAGAAGTTGGGGAAGATGAAGGTGAACTGGAAGCTCCTGAGGATGGAGTTCCAGGATGGAGATTGGACCGTCGTGCTGACAGGGGACCCGACCCTTTGCTTTTCTTTAGTGGCCTTCAAGGCCATCACTCGAGCGCTGCGGGACAAGGGAGAGGGGTTCCTGGTGGAGTATCAGGGGATGACAGCTGAGGGTGAGCAGCAGCAGGAGGAGACCGCAGCGGAGGTCGAGCAGGTACTAGAGCAGTACCAGGAGGTCTTTCAGGACCCGCAGGGGCTACCACCTTCCAGGGGGCACGAGCACGCGATTGTATTGCGTGATGGAGCAGCACCGGTGAGTGTGCGACCGTACCGGTACCCGCATGTGTAGAAGGACGAGATTGAGAGGATGGTGCGGGAGATGCTGCAGGCTGGGATCATCCAGCCAAGTGTGAGTCCTTTTTCGAGCACAGTCTTGCTGGTCAAGAAGAAGGACGGGAGTTGGAGATTCTGCGTCGATTACCGGGCACTGAATAAGGAAACTGTCGCTGACAAGTTTCCTATTCCGGTGATCGACGAGCTGCTGGACGAGCTTCATGGAGCGGCGATCTTTTCGAAGATCGACCTGAGGGCAGGATACCACCAGATCTTGATGCGGCCAGAGGATGTGCCGAAGACTGCCTTCCGCACCCATGAGGGCCATTACGAGTCCAGAGTCATGCCTTTCGGCTTGACGAATGCCCCCTCTACTTTCCAGGCCTTGATGAACAAGGTCTTCCAGCCTTTCCTTAGGAGGTTCATCCTCGTTTTCTTCGACGACATCCTCGTCTACAGCAGGAGCTTGAGGGAGCACTTGGACCACTTGGAGGTGGTCTTTCGGGAGTTGTTGGCGCAGCAGCTGTTCGCCAACCGGAAGAAGTGCAGTTTCGGCCAGGAGCGGATCGAGTACCTAGGGCATGTGGTGTCAGCGGAGGGGGTAGCGGCTGACAGGTCGAAGATAGCAGCTATGCTGGACTGGCCAGTACCTACTACACTGCGAGCTCTCCGCCGGTTTCTGGGTCTGACGGGCTATTACCGGAAGTTCGTTAAGGGGTACAGTACCATAGCATGTCCCCTTACCGAACAGCTCAAGAAGGACGGATTCCATTGGGGGGAAGAGGCCACCAAGGCATTTCAGGCCTTGAAGGTGGCGATGACAACATCGCCAGTTCTTGTCTTACCAGACTTCAGCTTATCTTTTGTGGTGGAGACCGACGCGTCGGGATATGGATTGGGGGCGGTGCTCATGCAGGAGGGACGACTCATAGCCTATTTCAGTCAGGTGCTATCGGCCAGGGCACGGCTGAAATCGGTTTATGAGCGAGAATTGATGGCCAGCTGACGGACAGCTGAGGGTGAGCAGCAGCAGGAGGAGACCGCAGCGGATGTCGAGCAGGTACTAGAGCAGTACCAGGAGGTCTTTCAGGACCCACAGGGGCTACCACCTTCCAGGGGGCACGAGCACGCGATTGTATTGCGTGATGGAGCAGCACCGGTGAGTGTGCGACCGTACCGGTACCCGCATGTGCAGAAGGACGAGATTGAGAGGATGGTGCGGGAGATGCTGCAGGCTGGGATCATCCAGCCAAGTGTGAGTCCTTTTTTGAGCACAGTCTTGCTGGTCAAGAAGAAGGACGGGAGTTGGAGATTCTGCGTCGATTACCGGGCACTGAATAAGGAAACTGTCGCTGACAAGTTTCCTATTCCGGTGATCGACGAGCTGCTGGACGAGCTTCATGGAGCGGCGATCTTTTCGAAGATCGACCTGAGGGCAGGATACCACCAGATCTTGATGCGGCCAGAGGATGTGCCGAAGACTGCCTTCCGCACCCATGAGGGCCATTACGAGTCCAGAGTCATGCCTTTCGGCTTGACGAATGCCCCCTCTACTTTCCAGGCCTTGATGAACAAGGTCTTCCAGCCTTTCCTGAGGAGGTTCATCCTCGTTTTCTTCGACGACATCCTCGTCTACAGCAGGAGCTTGAGGGAGCACTTGGACCACTTGGAGGTGGTCTTTCGGGAGTTGTTGGCGCAGCAGCTGTTCGCCAACCGGAAGAAGTGCAGTTTCGGCCAGGAGCGGATCGAGTACCTAGGGCATGTGGTGTCAGCGGAGGGGGGTAGCGGCTGACAGGTCGAAGATAGCAGCTATGCTGGACTGGCCAGTACCTACTACACTGCGAGCTCTCCGCCGGTTTCTGGGTCTGACGGGCTATTACCGGAAGTTCGTTAAGGGGTACAGTACCATAGCATGTCCCCTTACCGAACAGCTCAAGAAGGACGGATTCCATTGGGGGGGAAGAGGCCACCAAGGCATTTCAGGCCTTGAAGGTGGCGATGACAACATCACCAGTTCTCGTCTTACCAGACTTCAGCTTATCTTTTGTGGTGGAGACCGACGCGTCGGGATATGGATTGGGGGCGGTGCTCATGCAGGAGGGACGACTCATAGCCTATTTCAGTCAGGTGCTATCGGCCAGGGCACGGCTGAAATCGGTTTATGAGCGAGAATTGATGGCCAGCTGAGGGACAGCTGAGGGTGAGCAGCAGCAGGAGGAGACCGCAGCGGAGGTCGAGCAGGTACTAGAGCAGTACCAGGAGGTCTTTCAGGACCCATAGGGGCTACCACCTTCCAGGGGGCACGAGCACGCGATTGTATTGTGTGATGGAGCAGCACCGGTGAGTGTGCGACCGTACCGGTACCCGCATGTGCAGAAGGACGAGATTGAGAGGATGGTGCGGGAGATGCTGCAGGCTGGGATCATCCAGCCAAGTGTGAGTCCTTTTTCGAGCCCAGTCTTGCAGGTCAAGAAGAAGGACGGGAGTTGGAGATTCTGCGTCGATTACCGGGCACTGAATAAGGAAACTGTCGCTGACAAGTTTCCTATTCCGGTGATCGACGAGCTGCTGGACGAGCTTCATGGAGCGGCGATCTTTTTGAAGATCGACCTGAGGGCAGGATACCACCAGATCTTGATGCGGCCAGAGGATGTGCCGAAGACTGCCTTCCGCACCCATGAGGGCCATTACGAGTCCAGAGTCATGCCTTTCGGCTTGACGAATGCCCCCTCTACTTTCCAGGCCTTGATGAACAAGGTCTTCCAGCCTTTCCTGAGGAGGTTCATCCTCGTTTTCTTCGACGACATCCTCGTCTACAGCAGGAGCTTGAGGGAGCACTTGGACCACTTGGAGGTGGTCTTTCGGGAGTTGTTGGCGCAGCAGCTGTTCGCCAACCGGAAGAAGTGCAGTTTCGGCCAAGAGCGGATCGAGTACCTAGGGCATGTGGTGTCAGCGGAGGGGGGTAGCGGCTGACAGGTCGAAGATAGCAGCTATGCTGGACTGGCCAGTACCTACTACACTGCGAGCTCTCCGCCGGTTTCTGGGTCTGACGGGCTATTACCGGAAGTTCGTTAAGGGGTACAGTACCATAGCATGTCCCCTTACCGAACAGCTCAAGAAGGACGGATTCCATTGGGGGGAAGAGGCCACCAAGGCATTTCAGGCCTTGAAGGTGGCGATGACAACAGCGCCAGTTCTTGTCTTACCAGACTTCAGCTTATCTTTTGTGGTGGAGACCGACGCGTCGGGATATGGATCGGGGGCGGTGCTCATGCAGGAGGGACGACTCATAGCCTATTTCAGTCAGGTGCTATCGGCCAGGGCACGGCTGAAATCGGTTTATGAGCGAGAATTGATGGCCAGCTGAGGGACCGCTGAGGGTGAGCAGCAGCAGGAGGAGACCGCAGCGGAGGTCGAGCAGGTACTAGAGCAGTACCAGGAGGTCTTTCAGGACCCACAGGGGCTACCACCTTCCAGGGGGCACGAGCACGCGATTGTATTGCGTGATGGAGCAGCACCGGTGAGTGTGCGACCGTACCGGTACCCGCATGTGCAGAAGGACGAGATTGAGAGGATGGTGCGGGAGATGCTGCAGGCTGGGATCATCCAGCCAAGTGTGAGTCCTTTTTCGAGCCCAGTCTTGCTGGTCAAGAAGAAGGACGGGAGTTGGAGATTCTGCGCCGATTACCGGGCACTGAATAAGGAAACTGTCGCCGACAAGTTTCCTATTCCGGTGATCGACGAGCTGCTGGACGAGCTTCATGGAGCGGCGATCTTTTCGAAGATCGACCTGAGGGCATGATACCACCAGACCTTGATGCGGCCAGAGGATGTGCCGAAGACTGCCTTCCGCACCCATGAGGGCCATTACGAGTCCAGAGTCATGCCTTTCGGCTTGACGAATGCCCCCTCTACTTTCCAGGCCTTGATGAACAAGGTCTTCCAGCCTTTCCCGAGGAGGTTCATCCTCGTTTTCTTCGACGACATCCTCGTCTACAGCAGGAGCTTGAGGGAGCACTTGGACCACTTGGAGGTGGTCTTTCGGGAGTTGTTGACGCAGCAGCTCAAGAAGGACGGATTCCATTGGGGGGAAGAGGCCACCAAGGCATTTCAGGCCTTGAAGGTGGCGATGACTTGAACAGCGCCAGTTCTTGTCTTACCAGACTTCAGCTTATCTTTTGTGGTGGAGACCGACGCGTCGGGATATGGATTGGGGGCGGTGCTCATGCAGGAGGGACGACTCATAGCCTATTTCAGTCAGGTGCTATCGGCCAGGGCACGGCTGAAATCGGTTTATGAGCGAGAATTGATGGCCAGCTGACGGACAGCTGAGGGTGAGCAAGCAGCAGGAGGAGACCGCAGCGGATGTCGAGCAGGTACTAGAGCAGTACCAGGAGGTCTTTCAGGACCCACAGGGGCTACCCACCTTCCAGGGGGCACGAGCACGCGATTGTATTGCGTGATGGAGCAGCACCGGTGAGTGTGCGACCGTACCGGTACCCGCATGTGCAGAAGGACGAGATTGAGAGGATGGTGCGGGAGATGCTGCAGGCTGGGATCATCCAGCCAAGTGTGAGTCCTTTTTTGAGCACAGTCTTGCTGGTCAAGAAGAAGGACGGGAGTTGGAGATTCTGCGTCGATTACCGGGCACTGAATAAGGAAACTGTCGCTGACAAGTTTCCTATTCCGGTGATCGACGAGCTGCTGGAACGAGCTTCATGGAGCGGCGATCTTTTCGAAGATCGACCTGAGGGCAGGATACCACCAGATCTTGATGCGGCCAGAGGATGTGCCGAAGACTGCCTTCCGCACCCATGAGGGCCATTACGAGTCCAGAGTCATGCCTTTCGGCTTGACGAATGCCCCCCTCTACTTTCCAGGCCTTGATGAACAAGGTCTTCCAGCCTTTCCTGAGGAGGTTCATCCTCGTTTTCTTCGACGACATCCTCGTCTACAGCAGGAGCTTGAGGGAGCACTTGGACCACTTGGAGGTGGTCTTTCGGGAGTTGTTGGCGCAGCAGCTGTTCGCCAACCGGAAGAAGTGCAGTTTCGGCCAGGAGCGGATCGAGTACCTAGGGCATGTGGTGTCAGCGGAGGGGGTAGCGGCTGACAGGTCGAAGATAGCAGCTATGCTGGACTGGCCAGTACCTACTACACTGCGAGCTCTCCGCCGGTTTTCTGGGTCTGACGGGCTATTACCGGAAGTTCGTTAAGGGGTACAGTACCATAGCATGTCCCCTTACCGAACAGCTCAAGAAGGACGGATTCCATTGGGGGGGGAAGAGGCCACCAAGGCATTTCAGGCCTTGAAGGTGGCGATGACAACATCACCAGTTCTCGTCTTACCAGACTTCAGCTTATCTTTTGTGGTGGAGACCGACGCGTCGGGATATGGATTGGGGGCGGTGCTCATGCAGGAGGGGACGACTCATAGCCTATTTCAGTCAGGTGCTATCGGCCAGGGCACGGCTGAAATCGGTTTATGAGCGAGAATTGATGGCCAGCTGAGGGACAGCTGAGGGTGAGCAGCAGCAGGAGGAGACCGCAGCGGAGGTCGAGCAGGTACTAGAGCAGTACCAGGAGGTCTTTCAGGACCCATAGGGGCTACCACCTTCCAGGGGGCACGAGCACGCGATTGTATTGTGTGATGGAGCAGCACCGGTGAGTGTGCGACCGTACCGGTACCCCGCATGTGCAGAAGGACGAGATTGAGAGGATGGTGCGGGAGATGCTGCAGGCTGGGATCATCCAGCCAAGTGTGAGTCCTTTTTCGAGCCCAGTCTTGCAGGTCAAGAAGAAGGACGGGAGTTGGAGATTCTGCGTCGATTACCGGGCACTGAATAAGGAAACTGTCGCTGACAAAGTTTCCTATTCCGGTGATCGACGAGCTGCTGGACGAGCTTCATGGAGCGGCGATCTTTTTGAAGATCGACCTGAGGGCAGGATACCACCAGATCTTGATGCGGCCAGAGGATGTGCCGAAGACTGCCTTCCGCACCCATGAGGGCCATTACGAGTCCAGAGTCATGCCTTTCGGCTTGACGAATGCCCCCTCTACTTTCCAGGCCTTGATGAACAAGGTCTTCCAGCCTTTCCTGAGGAGGTTCATCCTCGTTTTCTTCGACGACATCCTCGTCTACAGCAGGAGCTTGAGGGAGCACTTGGACCACTTGGAGGTGGTCTTTCGGGAGTTGTTGGCGCAGCAGCTGTTCGCCAACCGGAAGAAGTGCAGTTTCGGCCAAGAGCGGATCGAGTACCTAGGGCATGTGGTGTCAGCGGAGGGGGGGTAGCGGCTGACAGGTCGAAGATAGCAGCTATGCTGGACTGGCCAGTACCTACTACACTGCGAGCTCTCCGCCGGTTTCTGGGTCTGACGGGCTATTACCGGAAGTTCGTTAAGGGGTACAGTACCATAGCATGTCCCCTTACCGAACAGCTCAAGAAGGACGGATTCCATTGGGGGGGAAGAGGCCACCAAGGCATTTCAGGCCTTGAAGGGTGGCGATGACAACAGCGCCAGTTCTTGTCTTACCAGACTTCAGCTTATCTTTTGTGGTGGAGACCGACGCGTCGGGATATGGATCGGGGGGCGGTGCTCATGCAGGAGGGACGACTCATAGCCTATTTCAGTCAGGTGCTATCGGCCAGGGCACGGCTGAAATCGGTTTATGAGCGAGAATTGATGGCCAGCTGAGGGACCGCTGAGGGTGAGCAGCAGCAGGAGGAGACCGCAGCGGAGGTCGAGCAGGTACTAGAGCAGTACCAGGAGGTCTTTCAGGACCCACAGGGGCTACCACCTTCCAGGGGGCACGAGCACGCGATTGTATTGCGTGATGGAGCAGCACCGGTGAGTGTGCGACCGTACCGGTACCCCGCATGTGCAGAAGGACGAGATTGAGAGGATGGTGCGGGAGATGCTGCAGGCTGGGATCATCCAGCCAAGTGTGAGTCCTTTTTCGAGCCCAGTCTTGCTGGTCAAGAAGAAGGACGGGGAGTTGGAGATTCTGCGCCGATTACCGGGCACTGAATAAGGAAAACTGTCGCCGACAAGTTTCCTATTCCGGTGATCGACGAGCTGCTGGACGAGCTTCATGGAGCGGCGATCTTTTCGAAGATCGACCTGAGGGCATGATACCACCAGACCTTGATGCGGCCAGAGGATGTGCCGAAGACTGCCTTCCGCACCCCATGAGGGCCATTACGAGTCCAGAGTCATGCCTTTCGGCTTGACGAATGCCCCCTCTACTTTCCAGGCCTTGATGAACAAGGTCTTCCCAGCCTTTCCCGAGGAGGTTCATCCTCGTTTTCTTCGACGACATCCTCGTCTACAGCAGGAGCTTGAGGGAGCACTTGGACCACTTGGAGGTGGTCTTTCGGGAGTTGTTGACGCAGCAGCTGTTCGCCAACCGGAAGAAGTGCAGTTTCGGCCAGGAGCGGATCGAGTACCTAGGGCATGTGGTGTCAGCGGAGGGGGGGTAGCGGCTGACAGGTCGAAGATAGCAGCTATGCTGGACTGGCCAGTACCTACTACACTGCGAGCTCTCCGCGGGTTTCTGGGTCTGACGGGCTATTACCGGGAAGTTCGTTAAGGGGTACAGTACCATAGCATGTCCCCTTACCGAACAGCTCAAGAAGGACGGATTCCATTGGGGGGAAGAGGCCACCAAGGCATTTTAGGCCTTGAAGGTGGCGATGACGACAACGCCAGTTCTTGTCTTACCAGACTTCAGCTTATCTTTTGTGGTGGAGACCGACGCGTCGGGATATGGATTGGGGGCGGTGCTCATGCAGGAGGGACGACTCATAGCCTATTTCAGTCAGGTGCTATCGGCCAGGGCACGGCTGAAATCGGTTTATGAGCGAGAATTGATGGCCAGCTGACGGACAGCTGAGGGTGAGCAGCAGCAGGAGGAGACCGCAGCGGATGTCGAGCAGGTACTAGAGCAGTACCAGGAGGTCTTTCAGGACCCACAGGGGCTACCACCTTCCAGGGGGCACGAGCACGCGATTGTATTGCGTGATGGAGCAGCACCGGTGAGTGTGCGACCGTACCGGTACCCGCATGTGCAGAAGGACGAGATTGAGAGGATGGTGCGGGAGATGCTGCAGGCTGGGATCATCCAGCCAAGTGTGAGTCCTTTTTTGAGCACAGTCTTGCTGGTCAAGAAGAAGGACGGGAGTTGGAGATTCTGCGTCGATTACCGGGCACTGAATAAGGAAACTGTCGCTGACAAGTTTCCTATTCCGGTGATCGACGAGCTGCTGGACGAGCTTCATGGAGCGGCGATCTTTTCGAAGATCGACCTGAGGGCAGGATACCACCAGATCTTGATGCGGCCAGAGGATGTGCCGAAGACTGCCTTCCGCACCCATGAGGGCCATTACGAGTCCAGAGTCATGCCTTTCGGCTTGACGAATGCCCCCTCTACTTTCCAGGCCTTGATGAACAAGGTCTTCCAGCCTTTCCTGAGGAGGTTCATCCTCGTTTTCTTCGACGACATCCTCGTCTACAGCAGGAGCTTGAGGGAGCACTTGGACCACTTGGAGGTGGTCTTTCGGGAGTTGTTGGCGCAGCAGCTGTTCGCCAACCGGAAGAAGTGCAGTTTCGGCCAGGAGCGGATCGAGTACCTAGGGCATGTGGTGTCAGCGGAGGGGGTAGCGGCTGACAGGTCGAAGATAGCAGCTATGCTGGACTGGCCAGAGTACCTACTACACTGCGAGCTCTCCGCCGGTTTCTGGGTCTGACGGGCTATTACCGGAAGTTCGTTAAGGGGTACAGTACCATAGCATGTCCCCTTACCGAACAGCTCAAGAAGGACGGATTCCATTGGGGGGGAAGAGGCCACCAAGGCATTTCAGGCCTTGAAGGTGGCGATGACAACATCACCAGTTCTCGTCTTACCAGACTTCAGCTTATCTTTTGTGGTGGAGACCGACGCGTCGGGATATGGATTGGGGGCGGTGCTCATGCAGGAGGGACGACTCATAGCCTATTTCAGTCAGGTGCTATCGGCCAGGGCACGGCTGAAATCGGTTTATGAGCGAGAATTGATGGCCAGCTGAGGGACAGCTGAGGGTGAGCAGCAGCAGGAGGAGACCGCAGCGGAGGTCGAGCAGGTACTAGAGCAGTACCAGGAGGTCTTTCAGGACCCATAGGGGCTACCACCTTCCAGGGGGCACGAGCACGCGATTGTATTGTGTGATGGAGCAGCACCGGTGAGTGTGCGACCGTACCGGTACCCGCATGTGCAGAAGGACGAGATTGAGAGGATGGTGCGGGAGATGCTGCAGGCTGGGATCATCCAGCCAAGTGTGAGTCCTTTTTCAGAGCCCAGTCTTGCAGGTCAAGAAGAAGGACGGGGAGTTGGAGATTCTGCGTCGATTACCGGGCACTGAATAAGGAAACTGTCGCTGACAAGTTTCCTATTCCGGTGATCGACGAGCTGCTGGACGAGCTTCATGGAGCGGCGATCTTTTTGAAGATCGACCTGAGGGCAGGATACCACCAGATCTTGATGCGGCCGAGAGGATGTGCCGAAGACTGCCTTCCGCACCCATGAGGGCCATTACGAGTCCAGAGTCATGCCTTTCGGCTTGACGAATGCCCCCTCTACTTTCCAGGCCTTGATGAACAAGGTCTTCCAGCCTTTCCTGAGGAGGTTCATCCTCGTTTTCTTCGACGACATCCTCGTCTACAGCAGGAGCTTGAGGGAGCACTTGGACCACTTGGAGGTGGTCTTTCGGGAGTTGTTGGCGCAGCAGCTGTTCGCCAACCGGAAGAAGTGCAGTTTCGGCCAAGAGCGGATCGAGTACCTAGGGCATGTGGTTGTCAGCGGAGGGGGGTAGCGGCTGACAGGTCGAAGATAGCAGCTATGCTGGACTGGCCAGTACCTACTACACTGCGAGCTCTCCGCCGGTTTCTGGGTCTGACGGGCTATTACCCGGAAGTTCGTTAAGGGGTACAGTACCATAGCATGTCCCCCTTACCGAACAGCTCAAGAAGGACGGATTCCATTGGGGGGAAGAGGCCACCAAGGCATTTCAGGCCTTGAAGGTGGCGATGACAACAGCGCCAGTTCTTGTCTTACCAGACTTCAGCTTATCTTTTGTGGTGGAGACCGACGCGTCGGGATATGGATCGGGGGGCGGTGCTCATGCAGGAGGGACGACTCATAGCCTATTTCAGTCAGGTGCTATCGGCCAGGGCACGGCTGAAATCGGTTTATGAGCGAGAATTGATGGCCAGCTGAGGGACCGCTGAGGGTGAGCAGCAGCAGGAGGAGACCGCAGCGGAGGTCGAGCAGGTACTAGAGCAAGTACCAGGAGGTCTTTCAGGACCCACAGGGGCTACCACCTTCCAGGGGGCACGAGCACGCGATTGTATTGCGTGATGGAGCAGCACCGGTGAGTGTGCGACCGTACCGGGTACCCGCATGTGCAGAAGGACGAGATTGAGAGGATGGTGCGGGAGATGCTGCAGGCTGGGATCATCCAGCCAAGTGTGAGTCCTTTTTCGAGCCCAGTCTTGCTGGTCAAGAAGAAGGACGGGAGTTGGAGATTCTGCGCCGATTACCGGGCACTGAATAAGGAAACTGTCGCCGACAAGTTTCCTATTCCGGTGATCGACGAGCTGCTGGACGAGCTTCATGGAGCGGCGATCTTTTCGAAGATCGACCTGAGGGCATGATACCACCAGACCTTGATGCGGCCAGAGGATGTGCCGAAGACTGCCTTCCGCACCCATGAGGGCCATTACGAGTCCAGAGTCATGCCTTTCGGCTTGACGAATGCCCCCTCTACTTTCCAGGCCTTGATGAACAAGGTCTTCCAGCCTTTCCCGAGGAGGTTCATCCTCGTTTTCTTCGACGACATCCTCGTCTACAGCAGGAGCTTGAGGGAGCACTTGGACCACTTGGAGGTGGTCTTTCGGGAGTTGTTGACGCAGCAGCTGTTCGCCAACCGGAAGAAGTGCAGTTTCGGCCAGGAGCGGATCGAGTACCTAGGGCATGTGGTGTCAGCGGAGGGGGGTAGCGGCTGACAGGTCGAAGATAGCAGCTATGCTGGACTGGCCAGTACCTACTACACTGCGAGCTCTCCGCGGGTTTCTGGGTCTGACGGGCTATTACCGGAAGTTCGTTAAGGGGTACAGTACCATAGCATGTCCCCTTACCGAACAGCTCAAGAAGGACGGATTCCAGGAGGGACGACCCATAGCCTATTTCAGTCAGGTGCTATCGGCCAGGGCACAGCTGAAATCGGTTTATGAGCGAGAATTGATGGCCATCGTCTTCGCAGTGATGAAGTGGCGAACATATCTGTTGGGTCGGGAGTTCGTGGTCAGGACGGACCAACGGAGCCTCAAGTACCTCTTAGAGCAGCGATTGGTTACTGAGGAGCACTAGCGTTGGTTGTCCAAACTGGTGGGGTACCGGTTCGCCATCGAGTACAGGCCAGGATTGGAGAACAAGGCAGCTGATGCCTTTTCTCGCCGGGAGGAGAGCATGGATTTGAGAGCTCTGTCGCGACCGATGTGGTTGGACTGGGAGCCCATTTTTCAGGAGGCAGAGAGTGATGATGAGCTGGGGCGGATCCGGGAGTTGCTGCAGCAGGGAAAGGAGGGGCCGATCGGATATTCCTTACAGGGGTGTAGACTGCCTTACCAGGGGAGGTTGGTGCTACCGCGATCCTCAGGGTTCATACTAGTCCTCTTTCAGGAGTTCCACGGGTCAGCGACTGGAGGCCACTCGGGGGTACAACAGACGTACCAGAGGATGGCCAGGGAGGTGTACTGGCCCGGGATGCGGAGGAGAGTGGCCCAGTTAGTAGCTGCTTGTGACGTCTGCCAGCGTCACAAGTACATGACGATGGCCCCAACGGGACTCCTTCAGCCGTTGGAGTTGCCAGAGAGGGTATGGGAGGAGGTCACGATGGACTTCATCGACGGGCTGCCCCGTTCCGAGGGATACTCAGTGATCCTCGTTGTAGTAGACCGCCTGAGTAAGTATGCCCACTTCATACCTTTGAGGCATCCTTACACAGCGGTCTCGGTGGCCGTAGTATTCATTCGAGAGGTGATACGCCTACACGGGATCCCGGGGTCCATAGTGTCCGACAGGGACCAGGTCTTTTTGAGCGGGTTCTGGCGAGAGCTCTTCAGGGTACAGGGTACGGTCCTTAAGAGGAGCACCGCGTACCACCCGCAGACAGACGGGCAGACCGAGGTGGTGAACCGCTCTATAGAGACTTATCTGCGGTGCTTCGCGTCAGATAAGCCTCGACAGTGGTGCATGTGGTTGGCCTGGGCGGAGTACTGGTACAACACCTCGTACCACTCTTCAGCAGGGACGACTCCCTTCCGGATCCTTTATGGGCGAGACCCACCATCCTTGCTGCGTTTCGGTGATCGGCAGACACCGGTGTCGCAGGTAAAGGCTTACATGGGGGACAGAGATGCTATGCTGGAGGAACTACGTCGACATCTGTTGAGGGCGCAGCAGGTGATGAAGACCCGGGCAGATGGCCACAGGCGGGACGTCCACTTTCAGGAGGGCGACATGGTGTATCTCAAGCCGCGGCCCTATAGACAGAAGACATTAGCTCGGAGGCAGAATGAGAAGCTGGCAGCTCGCTACTACGGTCCCTATCAGATTGCAGCCAAGATTGGAAAGGTGGCGTATCGGTTACACCTGCCACCTTCCTCGACGATACACCCGGTGTTCCATGTGTCGCAGCTACGAAGGGCGATTGGAGACCAGTCAACCACGTCGACTCTGCCACCTACACTGACGGAGGATATGGAGGTATTGCTCGAGCCCCTGGATGTGCGAGCAGTTCGTTATGGACCGGGACGGCGGAGGGAGGTGCTGATCTACTAGGTGGGCCTGCCTGATTGTGACGCCACGTGGGAGGCATATGACGTGGTCCGGGAGCAGTTTCCAGATTTCCACCTTGAGGACAAGGTGGCACTTTTAGGGGGGAGTATTGATGCGGACGCATCACCTACCCCACCGACCGAGGATGATGCGGAGCCACCCATCGTGACGTACGTGAGGCGTAGGAGGCGCGGGATCGTTTTGTAGTGGGTTTAGTGAGTCGAGGGGTATTTTAGTCCTTTCGGGCTAAATTAGTAAATCCCCGTTTTCTATTTATTAGGGCTAGCCGCCATTGTTAGGGCTATGTTTATTTTGTTGAAGAACATCCTTAGGCATCTTGCGAAGGATCTTTAGGCTTTTTATCCGTTCAAATAAAAGCTAGGAGATCGAGTTCGTCTCGAAAGAACTCACTTATATTTGTTCTTCTTCGAAATTCTCAATCAAAAAGTCCTCTTTTTAATTTTTCCACCTTTAAAATCTGATTTCTATTGATTCGATCCTCCGGATCGTATCATAGATTTATTGAAGGCTACCCAAATATATAACCAGAACCCAATTCAATTTGGTGAACACCAGATCTAAAGCTCATGCGATTACCTTGCATTAGTCTTTTAATTGGCTGGAAGAATGGTCCCACACATCAAGTGTGTGAGAGAAATGGACTCATGTGTTCTATATTTAGGAGAAGAGTTGATTAGATTAGAAACCTAACCCCAACACAGATTGATTATATTAATGCAAAAGAGAGTAGGATTGGAAATCATGGTCTAGATCTGAATGGGAAGATTACGTCCAAGATGAATCCTATAAATAAGGACTATAGTATCTCTTTGAGTGGTCTTTCTTATCCTCTCTCATACAAGTAACCTTGGGGGGTCATTGGGCTTCAGGCTGTGGGTTCAAGTTTTGAGATTAACGATATATGTTTCTTTATTTGAAATTCTACAATTCTAATATAGTGAAATGTCGATATGTCATTGCTCGTAGATGTAGACCATTGAGCCAAACCACATAAAATCTGGTGTCATTATCTTTTTGAATAAAGAAGTAGGTGGGTAATTAGGGAATATGAAAGCACACTAGAAGAATCTATACGCCAAGAGGAGACCAAATTTTGACTAGCTGACCGGGTTAGAGCTTAGCAAAAAAGTGTTGATGGTATTCGAATTCAATTAAAAGCTAATGGGATGAAGCTTTTTTCCCCATGTATTATGTCTGACATGTGGACAGGTGGGACTCAAAGTCTAGACTATTGACATAGAACTTTTATAGCATGCATGTCCAAAAAAATTCCATAGTCAAATGCTTCAACTGTATAATTTGCAATGTACTTGGTTGCAAATTCATTTACAATTTTCCATCATTATGGTACTCACAATTTTATTCCTAGACTACATAGAACTTATTACTGTCGTAATACTCAACTAATGCTGCTATTTGTTGGTGTCATTAGTATCTCCAAGAGTTTGTATTGCTGTCATGCCTGCTACAAATTCCATGAAGCGTTGTTACAGAGGTTTACTCCTTGATGTGTCTGGAATGCATGTGCAGAAAGACTTCGACAAGTTCTTCATAATTTTTTGTAAATTTGTGTGTGCATGCCTAAATTTCAGTTATGTGATCCTCCAGTCAAATGTTCCTACATACTAATTCCAAAGGCAGGACTAAGGCAGGACTAAGATAAATGGCACACTCCCCTTTGTTCTCTACTCATTGAATAGAAGTCCAGTCAATGATTTCTAGGAACATTAATACTTTGCCATGTAAAGAAACCAGAAATATCTAATGGAAAATAAAGGCATATGCTGCTTTAACGAATTCACCCGTTAATTACAAAGTGTGATATATTTTAGGTGTCCTTCACCTGGGCAATAGATGTAATAATCAAACAAGAAGTTGTTGGACCTTGCACTAAAATGGTGCTCGCATAGGAAAAATGGTGTCCTACACAACAAGCTTGAATTGTTATGAGAATTGCTAGTAGGTTTCCCAAAGAACTACAGTGATAAACAATACGAAGTAGATAGCGCTATCTTCTTAACTACAAATAAGCACTTATTCAGCGATCGTACTACACGTAGATAAGGGTTATGTATATATCTTTAAAAAATCTTTGCTAGCTAAAATGGTAATATTTAAATCCATTCTCCCATGGGAAGTTTCCCAAGCACTTAAAAGAAACAACAAGAACCTCCAATAACAACCACCTCCCCAACCACCCCCCCCCCCCCCCCCCCCCCCAACACAACAACCAAAAAAAAATCAGAGAGAGAGAACGATGGTAACGATGATGACAAAAAACCCCTCCAATATAAAGAAAAAGGAAAAAGAAACACCAACAACAAAAAACCCTAGCCCCCAGCAAATGGGCATCGTCAGTCGGTAGAATTTCAACTTTCCACTAGTAATTTTAAACTGAGAGTTTTGATTATCTTTCCACACAAAAAAGTTGTCTGAAAAGACAATAATCACCAAATTGACTTTTGCACGATGTTTAAATGCACTGTATAAGCATGATCTTATTTTTACGCTATCATTATCTTAAATAATCACCAAACTGATTTTTTTTCCCTAAAATAAGGAATATGATCAATATTAGATACTACATTTAAGCTATACATCTAAAACTATAACATGATATCCGGTTGCAGTTAGAAATCATATTATCATGAAGAGTGGAAGTGCAAATCTCAGCATACCTCAGGAACTTCGTCATGGGGGCAGTGACCAGCAGGACTAATCTCATAATATGGTGCTTCTGGGAATTGTTGCTTCACTTTCATGCCCCAGACAGGTCTAACCCAGGGGTCCTCTTTACCATACATGAGACAGATGGGAATGTTTTGCATTCGACACCTACAGCAGGTTATTTCAAGAAACAATCAGACACAGAACAGTGCCCAATTTTGTGGGTCATAGTCAGATAGCAAGCAATGTAATCCCATGGTCAAAAGAAAGCATCATATGAGAACGCCATATTTTGCTTCTTGCAATACCTATTCAAAGCCTCCTGGAAAGATAGTTGTCCCTTGGGAGCAAACATAATCGAGGCAAAAGATGTGGCTGCTGCAGGGTGTTGTGTTACCTCAATAATACGAGAGAAAACTTTATCAACCTTTGTTGAATGGTCAGCATATACTTGTTTTAATACCTCCTCTATGCTATCAGGGTCACTTATCTTCTGCCATCTATTTGAGACGAGAATGAAAATTCATTAGAACATCTATATCGAAAAATAATCTCTTAGTTAAGTAAATTAGAAGATAACTGATTAAAAAATAGAAACCTGATTTACACAAGAACAACATGATGCTTTGGTCTTTCAGAAAATAAACCAAAATCCAAGGAGTACCTACTACCTAAGATAATTGAATTGACATGAGTATCTCATTTGATGGTTCATGTTACTTGTGTCTGAGAAATAAGTATCTTGTTATGATTTGACTCAAAATCTAGTCGAAGCCCTAAATGAGTTTTCTTTCTTATGTTTGTAAGTTCTATATTATTTAGGAGACTAACTAGTACCACAATTATTAGTAGGTCAATTTGGTTTAAGAGTCTTTGGTTTAGTTTAAACAAGTCTCGGATCTAAGCGAGTTAATGGGTTTTTTGTGAGAATTTGTAAGTGTTTCTTGGGATTTTTTTTTGAGAGAGTTATGATCCTTTTGTGTATTTTGGTTTAAGGGGCGATGATATAAGATTGGAGAAAATTCTCTCCCAACTCCATTTTCTTACATGAATTTTCCTTCTGACCTAACACATCTTGATATGCTTGGTGCTAAATTTATAGCAACATAGACGTGCTCAAACATTGTATATACCCAATCCAAACAATATCCTACTTAAGTTGAGCTTGGCAGAAGTGTCGGTCTTATAAGTTGGTAGACAACACAAATCCAGATAAAATGGACCACCTGACCCAATGTGATTCCTCTCATTTGTTAGAATCTCTTAGAAAGAAATAACATATGTATCTGATTGTTATATCATTCTTATGACTTGACAGGGATGATATTGTATGCAACTGTGGAATGCCAGAATATGCTCAAGTTGTTTCTTCAACTGTCAAACAGGATTTATATTCAAGATAAAAACGGTAAAATATTGATGTGAAAATATGAACAAATGTGAAATAAAATAAATAAATAAGCAACTCGCTACCTACATGAACTCAAGGAGCTTCCTCACATTTGCAGGCAAAGGAAATGTTCCAGCCCATGGAAAAATCTTGGATAACCTAGGCGATCGTTTGGGGTTAGGAAGGAATCCCCAAAATGGTGTCGCGTTAAGCAATGTAACTCCTTTCACGAGCTGCGGGTTGCAGGCTCCAACGTACAGAGCAACATAGCCGCCAAGTGAATTCCCCACAATATAAACCGGTTCACCGATAACCTGTAACAGGATTCATGAAACTTAGAAGTAGGCTACGGTGTTACATGAGTTTCAGGATATAAAGAATAATACAAGTGCAAAAATTTCATGTTTCTCGTATCAGCATGTGGCTTCTCGGTATCAATAAAACGGGACAACGGGACTTCTGATGGAATAAAGGAGGTGGTGTCTCTGTGCGGTGGCTGCAATGGCGATGGGGTGGGGTGGGTGGCTTTTTTATATATCATTTTTTGTTTTCGACTGATTTACATTCTTCTTCCTCGTCATATCCTTTTTTGGGTGTGTGTGCGCACACACCTGTGTTGAGGGGTAATTATTTTCTTCCTTGTTTCTGGTGGTTTGTGAAGAGGTGGTGTTTGAAAGATTACAAGACATGTTGGTCTGTACCTAGCGCCTTAGCAAAAAGTATGACAGCAATAATAATACACTGTTATAAGGCAGATGACATATTTGACTTACTCCACTGAAAAGAGAAACTCAAAGCTTTTAATAACAAATAGAAGGCCTTTTACTAAAAGAATTTCAAACATAACAAAGTTAGCAAATTATACCTGTTTCACAAAATCATGAACCTGCTCTTGCCACAGATCAACCGAATACGCCAACTCCTGCGCCCAGGGCTGAGATTCCTCTCCAAACCCCCATAACATCTCTCTTGCTTCGGAACTGCTTCCCTGCCTATCAGATGGAGCAGGATCTTCCAAAGGCATCGACATCCCTTGGCCTAAGAAATCCAATGTCCACACTCTATGTTCATGGCCGAGATCTTTCAATTGCTTCTCATAATGAAAAGTCCCAACGCCAAAACCTGGAAGAAATAGCACAACTGGTGCACCAACATTTGCCGCCCCTGACTGCTCATAATGAACTATCTGTTTTGGCTTCCATTCCCAGAAACCGCTACTGATGGGAGAACTCTTGTTGCCATCGGAATCGTTGGGCAAGCGTGGAACTAAGACCTTTGTGACCTCGTCACTCTTTCTTGGAATGCTTCTCAAGGCCACATCTCCATCAGTCGCATGGTAATGACAATTTTCAACGGTAGCCTCCACCATATGAGTGTTTCTAAGCCCTTGGAGGAGAGCTAATAATCTGGGCCCTTCTTTCTGATAGAGATTCTCGACCATGTCATTGCCTTGATGGGATGCCCGTAAACCCCAAGGGGGTTTGGTCCCCGAACATAAAATTCCAGATTTTTTATAAAGAATAAGCTTTGAATTTCTTAAATTTAAGCTGTTGTCCACTAGCTTCCGATTCAGACTATCAAAACGAGGGATGGAGGAGTGAATGGGGATTAATTCCATCTCATGAACAGTCCTAACCCTGCACAATTTGAAAGCAAAGACTTCAATCAGGTAGATAATATTAGCATTTCATGAACAATGGTAAGAAAAACAATGAACTAAATTGTATGTTACAAAAAGAATATATCTCAAAATCCTGTTCTCATTCAAAGATTGGAACTGTGACCATTCCCATCAGTGAACAAGTCCACGCTACTATGATGTCATCAGGGTTATTTTATTCACTAGAGTCTGAAACAAATGTTTGAAAAGATTGTCTCCAACCCAGTAGGTCAAAGCCAAAATGCTAAAAGAGAAGAGAAAGAGCTACTTAAATTTGAATTTCGAAAAACAAAAGACAGTAGCGTAATTAAAAGGTAAGACTTATAATCAATGTAATCAGAACATTGATGAGGGATTCTGCTGCACACAGATAAATCTCTATGCAATAGCATAATGGATATGAGCTTCAAATGTTAAACTGTCCAAGAAATTGAAGAAGCAACCAAAAAATGGGTAAGGTGCAACATTTGAAAACTTGGTTTTGGCTTTGGCTTCGGCTTCGAGTTTGTTAGTTTTGAAGGTTTTTGTTTGGAGCTAGGATTTCGGTTATGTTGTGTGAAAATATATAGTCTAAGCATCTATATCTAGCAAACATGTGGCTGTCACAAGTTGCTTGAATATGTAATGCCTGAAGAGTATACAATACAAACCTATACGCTAAGCTGAGGTCAATCAAGAGAACTCGACAAGGTGACCCTTGCTCCAAACTAATATGAACGCCACCAATCAAAGTCAAATTGAGATACGCAAAGCTATATTGGAATTACATCAGAATCATGGTAGATTAATATCTATGGATTTTGTATAACAATAAGAATTGTAAGGAGATGATATTAACATAACTACGGACATTAAATTCTCCCTCCTTCTCCATTACTTCTTGAAATCTCCCAGTTTCAGCATGTTTGGTTCAAAACTGCTTGAAACTAGCCGATACTATGTTATGTTTAAGACTATGTGAAACCAAAACTACATACAAGTTCCGGACCAAACCTCAATGAAATTAGTTCTGAACAGGTGTACCAGGGACGAAACGTGCAAACCCTTATTCATTGTTCCAGAGGTTATGCCGTCAATTAAGCCCAAGTGTCAGACGAAAAACAATTCAAGCCACGATAACTATCTAAAATGACTACAAGTGGAAGTAAAAAAATAACAGACCATATTATATCAATACAAAGTTATGAAGAAATGACATGGAAAATGGAAAGCATGCAATTTATATCATGGAGATCAACATCCAATTGCTAAAGTAGTTATATCAATGTATGCTAACTCAACAAACCTTTTGATTCCCTAAGTGTTGGGCAAGGAATGAACAGTGAAAGCGAAACCCAGAGGCAGATAGCTACCCAACAATCCTACACCGCGATCTTTCAGATATACACCACAATAGCTCAATATCCCACTAAAACAAGCAATACGAAAAGTAGCAAAAGCAGGAAAGTAACAAATCAAGCGACATAATGTTTACGCTGATTAGGCCCGCTAGCGGCACCTACGTCCAACTTTCCGATTATGGTTTCCACTAATATGATCAGAGAGAATTACACCGACTCCTTGAATCTTCTTCAACAAAAGAGAGCACCAACAACTCCAAGCTTGAAGTTCAAACTCTTCTCACCAACCCAAAGAAGATCAAATCTCACCAAAAGAGAAGAAAACAAAAGATCTCACTAATAATCTCTCAACACGAAAAGAGAGATATCAAGTAGAAGATTACAATGAATTTCACAAAAAAAAAAACTCAATAAGTCACTCACTAATGTATGCCCCCAAAGCTCCACGACGCATGAGGAAGAAAAAACTTGATGACGACACATGCGCTCTTCAAAATAAACCCTAAGAAGTGTTTAAATAGCCTCATGGGTCGTGTGGGATCTTAGCCATCCGATTAGATTAGGTTTTAGATCAAAACATAACTTAAAACCATGTGTCTGGGCCGTCTACCGTCGTCACAGCCGTGCAGGAAATCGGCACGGCCGTGTCAAGCCTGCAGAAGTTACTGCTAGTTTTCTGTTTCATGTGCAAGCTCGGCACGGCCGTACCACAGTCCATCTAGAAACTGTGCAGACTCTATAAACAGTGCACGGCCGTGCTGAACTTGGCACGCCCATGTCAAGCCCAGAACACAAGTTTGAAGCATATTTCAACATTAAGTTCCTTCGAAGTTTCTGGAATCTATGACCTACTTCCAGCAAAGAACTGGAAGAGACCCCCCCCCCCCCCCCAAAAAAAAAAAAAAAAAAAAAAAAAAAAAAAAAAAAAAAAACCCAATGGTCTAAGTATGTATATGCTAGTTTGCTTCTAAGGATCTTGTTTTTAAACATAATCACAAATAATAACGGCAAGGAAAACATACAAGTTACCAACGGATAAGAAAAGATAGAATTGAGAATTTTAAAAGAGAGTTAATCATTAACATAGCTAATAGCCTAAACCCCTACTAAAATTTTGTTCTAATTTCCCAAATATTTCCAATTATGGCAACAGAGATAAGTTCGCAAGTTGGTTTTTTGCCCTTCTGTAATGAAATTCATGATCTAAATGTTTTGTGTTAACATGGGTTTCATACATAGAACTGAACGAGCAAAATTCCAGCAGCCATAGAATTTCGAGAAAAAAAAGGAAAAAAATTGAGAGCTTCCAACTAAAGCCAAAGAAACCCAGAACTAAATTAAAATTGAAAGAGAAAATACCTGATCGATCCCTTTTTTAAAACTCTCTTAGAATGTAGAGAATTAATTAATTGTTTATTAATTTTTATGGACTGTTTTGGGAGGGAGAGACGAGGAGAAGGAAATGGGGCGCATATATTATGGCCGGGAGGAGCGGCCATGTGGGGCCCACGAGGGATGGAGGAAACTCCATGTGGGCCCCCCGGAACTCGCTGGCGTCGTCATCTGATTCGTCCAGGAATAGCTGTTTGCTGTTTGGAGGGAGACACCGTTGGTAGAAGCTGTGTTGTGCACGGCACGTGCAGTGTAGAAAGGAGGAGAACAATTGCGTGCGTTGGAGTGAAAATCCTTTTTTTTCTTTGGCGCTAATTTGTCTTGATGTCAAATTTTTCTCCGAGGGCTGATGGGGATGAATCGTGGCCGTCCGTTGGGATGCCTGACTGGAAGTCTGTCAATCTTCGCCGTTGGAATTTGAAGGCACAGTCTATCGAGACAATGATGCGTGATTAAAGATTCAAAGATTTTTTTTTTGTTTTTTCTGATTTTCAGGTAAAATCAGACAAATGGAGGAGACAACAATAAATCCTGTGCCTGGGATTTAAAACTAGGGCTGTAACAAAATTTTGTTTATTATTTTTGAAATCCTTTAAAAATTTGTGTATCGTCTTATAGATGAAGTTTATTTTATAGATTACGATTTCTTCGTATTGTTTTCCGTTAGGTTGTTCAAGTCGTTCACAGTTTCAATGATACGGCAGATGCCATCTTGGGATGAACCTGGCCAATCCATCACAAGACGAGGTCGACTCACTTTGTGACGGGTCAAAGACGGGTTGAACCTGGCCAATCTGTCACAATACGAGGTCGGCTCACTTTGCGACGGGTCAAAGACGGGTCGAACCTGTCATAAGATGGCCTGCAAGCCAAGTTGGTCTGGTTGTTTTTGGATGGTGGCCTGTAATTGGCCCGCTTCGAGCCAGGCTTGACACCTAGCAATTTGGCTAGGTCGTTGAGTTGACTCACAGGACAACTCGTCTAACAATCCGTCGTTTGACGAGTTGACCTGCCCCCGATTAGGGGAGAGCACGGTCTCAAACCGGCGGTTTGGGACCTAAACCGAACCAGACCGTATAAATAGTTGTTTCTCACAGGCCAGACCAAACTAGACCGACAGACCGACGGTTTCTGAGCCGACGAAACCCGCTTGGAGCGGTTTGGTTTGGTTTGGAACCGCGGTTCAGACATATGATGACGGAAGATCCACTCGTATACCCAATTTTGCTAAATATAGACTTTCTCATTAAAATAATTTCATGACATGGCTTCATTAAACCCCAACCAGTAGATTTGAGATCCGAATCAGCAGCTTAAACGACTCATTATCTCAGTTCCTTGTTCCCCCAGCGAACCCACTGCGACCACCGAAGACGGTTGCGCGACTGCTTCAGACAGCTTCTCAACGCCAGCGTCGGCCTGCTTCTCAATTGAAAGAGAAGAATAAAAAAGAAGATGAATACGAACTAAAACAACAAGAAGAAGAAAGAATAAGAACGAGGAGGAGGGGTTTACCTGGTCCTGGTGTTGGCGATGGCCGATGGGCTGACCGCTGAGTTTTTCAATTTTTCTAGATAAATGATTAGCTACAAAAGGATTTTTTTTAGTGAACGAATCACAGCTGATTACTCCTTTTTTATAGCGATGCTCAAACGGGAAAAAAAACGAATGCAGTCTGAACTCTGAAGAGTGAAGACTGAAGATTGAAGAAGGCAGATAGCAAAATAGGGCCGGCGCGGCGCCTCTCATTCTAAAGGCCTTAGGCTAGGGTTCCTAGGGACTAGGGTTAAAATCCCAACAGTTTTTCAGCACAATATATAATATATATTAGGAGTCGGTTCGGTTCGGTTTAAGCGGTTTCGACAGGGTGAAACCAAACTAGACCATATAAATGGCGGTTTCCAACGATTGAGACCAAACCAGACCGATGGAGAGCGATTCGGTTCGATTTTTGGATCGGTCTCGTTCGGTCCGGTTCGGTTTGGGCGGTTTGAGCAAACCGTACTCACCCCTACCCCCGATAATCTTGCAACTGGATTATCTCTCTACTAAGTTTTGTGTGTGTTTTTAGATAGGTTGTTGCTTTTTGTATACTAAATAAATATTTAACTTTATATGAACCAATAAAAAGCTGAAAGCTTAGTCAGTTGGCATTTATACACGTACTAGTCATAATCCGTGCTCGCGAGCACGGTTCACTTAAGATTTTCTCTCGCAAAATCTTTGTTCACCAAAAAAAATTATTTCCACAGCCAAAATTTAAAAGAACAGATTAGCGTAAATATTTAGCGGCACGAACGCCTTCGGCGCGGAACAACAAATTCGGCGCATGCGCCTTTAACACAGAACAATAAAGTCGACGCAGAACAACAAATTAGTGTAAAAAAAAATTTAGCGCTCGCCTTCGACAAGGAACAACAAATTCGGCGCGGAACAACAAATTCGCGTAGAACAGCAAATCCGACGAGAGCGCCCTAATAATGACGTCATGCGAGTGTATTAATTACGACGTTCTGTTATCCCATTTGTTTCTTTTCTTCTCGATGAAGTCAAATGCACGGATAAATAAGGATGATTTGAATATTCAACATATAATACATTGATAATATAACTTTTCCTTATTTTTGTTATAAATATTGTAATTAAATCACATAAATGTCTAGCTGTTCCACTTCCACGACCTCTTAAATTTAAATAAATGGATATTTGTTATCTCCAAAAAGTTTCCCCCTGTTATGAATGAGGGAGGCCTTTGGCCTCCCCTCCTTCATTACCCATTCATTAGGTCCCCCATTACTTAGAGTAATGGGGACCATTGGTCTACTAGAGGCTTTTGGTCTCCCCACTATGAGATAAATAAATAGAGCACCATGGCTCTTAGCTATGGTTACTTATTCTTAGCAATGAAATGATCTCTCTCTCTCTCTTGAGTTTATTTTCATCCAACACGTTATCAGCACGTGTTCTCCATTATTGAGCAAAAATCTTCATCTAAATTCATCCCTACGCGCAAGGAATCTAACGTTGCTGCTGCGGTTCGTTGGAGCGTTGCGGCATCCTCAAAGCGTTCGGGAGCTTGGATTTTTATTTCTACGGATCATCGTCGCGTTCTTCCCTAGATAATTGATCTAGAGGTAAAACCCAATAATCATGTAGATAAAATTAGACTAAATAATTTTTACATTGTTTTAATATACAAGTAAAAAAAAATTTAGTCTAATAAAAGGAAAAAAAATTAATCCCTTTTACAAAGTTTTTTCTCTGAAATTTTTTTTCCTTTTGCCATTAAAATTCTTCGGTGGGAAGACGAACCGAAATGAAATCCTCCCCTCCCCCCTGACGGAGGAGGGGGCCTTCCCACGCCGCCGCCCCCCGCTGCAGGGGGGCGGCCCGAGGCTGATCCCCCTGCAGCGGGGGGGCCTTCCGCGCTGCCGCCCCCCGCTGCAGGGGGGCGGCCCGAGGCCGATCCCCCCTGCAACTGGGGGGCCTTTCCGCGCCGCTGCCCCCCGCTGCAGGGGGCGGCCCGAGGCCCGATCCCCCCCCCTGTAGAGGGGGGGGGGGATTTTCCGCGCTGCCGCCCTCCGCTGCAGGGGGGCGGCCCGAGGCAGATCCCCCTGCAGCAGGGGGGCCTTCCGTGCCGCCGCCCCCCGCTGCAGGGGGGCGGCCCGAGGCCGATCCCCCCTGCAGCTGGGGGGGCCTTCCGCGCCGCCGCCCCCCGCTGTAGGGGGGCGGCCCGAGGCCGATCCCCCTGCAGCTGGGGGGCCTTCCGCACCGCCGCCCCCCGCTGCAGGGGAGCGGCCCGAGGCCGAGGCCCGAGGCCTAGCCCGAGGCCCGAGGCCGAGCCCGAGCCCGAGCCCGAGAGCCCGAGGCCCGAGGCCCGAGGCCCGAGACCCGAGGCCGAGGCCCGAGGCCGAGCCCGAGGCCCGAGACCCGAGGCCCGAGACCCGAGGCCGAACCTGAGACCCGAGGCCGAGCCCGAGGCCCGAGGCCGAGGCTAATAGCTTATTTTTGGCCCGAAGCCATAATAATTGCGGCAAACAACTTTGCAGAACTGCGGAACGGGCCACAAGCGCTTATACTAAAAATAATTTTTGGCCCGAAGCCACAAAATTCTACACAAATTCGGCTTCTTCATAATTTTAAAGAAGAATTAAATTTGCAAATTGAAATTTATGAGAAAAACTTTGTAAAATCAATAAGTACATTTATATGTTCCTCTATTTATTTAAACATCTCTCTTGCAAATTATTATGTATGGTTTACTAGAATTTTTTTTTTAAAAAAAATATAATCATCTCAGAGATCCTGAGACCGCTCTGCCGTTAGTTAACTAACCTAACGGTGTATGACGTTTCCACGTGGTCTTCGAAATAATTATATTTTCTAGTTTACTTTTTCCATATTTTTGTGCTTGAGATATATGCGTGGTTGTTTAATTTATGCATGTAGCATATAAACTGCGTGGATGTTTAAAATAAGTAAAAATGTGTCTTTCGGGATCGGCCATTGCATACCTATTTACATTTCCAGCACTTTTTCCTTTTTTGAGAGAATTTGTAAGTGAGGAAATTGTATAAATAGCCAAGGCTCGGTGCAACAGCATAAGAAGACGGATGCAGAAATAGGGACCCACCCGGGGTTTCCAAAGTTGTATTTTTCATTCTCTTTTCTTTGGACTGTAATCGGACTTTGGACTGTGCATTATTTTGGGTATCTGGCCGATCCCCGCATTTTACTTATTAATTTCTTTATGCATAAATTATTGAATTTATTTTAATTCATGCTTATCTTTAAATTGCATAGATAAAATGGCTAAATTGGCAAGCGTCGATTTCGAGGTGCTCGATGCAGCTGGCAAGAATTACTTGAGCTGGCGAGTGGACCTGAAGTTCCACTTGCACTCCATGGCGCTCCTGCACTCCATCCTGGCCCCCGCAGTGGCCCAATCATCGGCTCCCGCAGCATCCGATGCATCTGCTAGCAAAGCCCCAGAAACGGCCCCTTCAGCTGGCAGTACCTCTACCACTGTCTCTGACATGGATAAGGCGAAAGCCATTATCTATATCAGACGACACATAGATCGGACCCTGAAGGTCGAATACTTGACGGTAGAGGACCCTCTGGAGTTATGGACAGCGTTAGAGGCACGCTACAGACATCAAATTGATGTCATACTCCCGCGTGCCAGCTATGAGTGGGAGAACCTCCGACTTCAGGACTACAAGTCCGTTGCTGAGTACAACTCAGCACTTCACAACATCACCTCACGCCTGAAGTTGTGTGGTGAAGAAGTCTCGGAGCACCGCATGTTGGAAAAGACATTTACCTCGTTTCACGAGAAAGATGCTATCCTCATGCAGCAGTATCGTGAACGCAATTTCACGAAGTTCTCTGACCTGCTCTCTTGCCTCCTGAGGGCAGAGCAGAATAGAGACCTTTTACTGGCCACTCATAACCAGCGCCCGGCAGGCTCAGCTCCTATTCCCGAAGCCCACAGTGTTCACCCCCCGAAGTGGAAGAACAAGAAGAGGGGCAGAAAGAACAAAGGAAATGCCCCTATGAAACCAGCCAATGCTCCTCCCCAAAACAAGAATAACAAAGGGAAGAAAAACTTCACTTGGAAACGTAAGAACACTGATACAGTGTCAAATCCAAAGAAGACATGGGAGGACAAATGTCATCGTTGTGGCATGACTGGACATTGGTCCAGAAACTGTCGCACACCTCGCCACTTCCAGGAACTGTATCAGGCGAGCCAGAAGCCTCCGCCTGAAACAAACATGGCAAATGTGGAAAATCCGACGAAGTTCACTTCCAAGGATTTCGAAAATGACGACCTCCTCGATTGAGCCTTATCTTTATCTATGCTTTTCAAAGAATAAATTGTAGCTTCATCTCTAGTATGCTTAATAAAGACGATCTTTTATTTTGAATGTATGCATTTTACATTTCCATTAATAAATTATCGTTTTTTTGCTTATATAGATGATGTATGAGTGCCTAGTGGACAGTGCCTCGACGCACACTATCCTTCGCGATGAATGCTATTTCAATAGCATAAGTAAATATGACGGTCATGTCATTACAATTTCAGGACTGTCCAAAATAATCGAAGGATCTGGTGATGCAATATTATTGCTCCCAAATAACACAAGACTAAAAATCAATAATGCACTATTTTCTCCAAGATCAAATAGAAATCTCATAAGCTTCAAGGACATCCGTTTAAACGGATATCACTTAGAAACTAGAGATGAAAATAAGGTTGAATACCTGTATGTCACTCTTCGTAAAGATGGCCAGAAGACCATCTGTGAAATATTTAAGGGACTCCCGTCGGGTCTCTATCAAACATACATTCAACCAGTTGAAGCCAATATGACTGAGCACCAGACGTGCCAGCCAATGCCACCATTTCAACTATGGCATAACAGACTTGGTCACCCTGGATCCATTCTGATGCGACGCATCTTATCTGAATCCCGCGGACATGATTTGAAGAACCAGAAGATTCTTCAGAAAGGTGAATTTCCTTGTCCCCCTTGTTTCAAGGGGAAACTAATAACGAGACCATCGCCCCTAAAAGTGGGTTTAGAGTCTCCTGGCTTCCTTGAGAGGATACATGGTGACATTTGCTGGCCTATTCACCCCGCAAGTGGCCCATTTCGGTACTTCATGGTACTAATAGATGCATCCACAAAATGGTCTTACGTGTGCCTCTTGTCCACCCGTAACCTAGCTTTTCCAAAGCTGTTGGCACAGATAATTAGGTTACGTGCTCATTTCCCCGATAACCATATCAAGAAACTACGTCTTGATAATGCGGTCGAATTCACATCTCAAGTCTTCAAAGACTATTGCCAGGCAACGGGTATAGAAGTTGAACATCCAGTAGCTCATGTTCACACCCAGAATGGATTAGCAGAGTCTCTTATAAAGAGACTCTAATGGATTGCACGTCCATTGCTTATGCAATCCCAATTGCCGGTGGATGCTTGGGGGCATGCTATTCTGCATGCCGCATCTCTTATCAGGATACGCCCCTCTGGAGGCAATACATTATCCCCGATGCAACTAGCATACGGCTCAACTCCAGATATATCTCATTTGAGAATATTTGGTTGTGCGGTCTATGTTCCAATAGCACCACCTCAGAGGACCAAAATGGGTCCTCAACGTCGTCTAGGAATCTATATTGGATTTGATTCACCCTCGATTATTAGATACCTAGACCCCCTAACGGGAGACGCATTTAAGGCACGCCTTGCTGATTGTGAATCCGATGAGAAAACTTTTCCAAAGTTGGGCAAACATTCCAAGAAGCCTGAAGCTTCGGAGACCATTAATTGGGAAAATAAGTCTTTGTCCCTTTATGATCCGCGTACAAATCTGTGTGAAGATGAGATCCTGAAGATCCCTCACATCCAGAATACAGTACACCAATTGCCGGATAAATTCACGGACAGCCAGAAGATCGTCCGTTCACACGTCCCTGCTGCTAACACTCCAGCTAGGATTGACATCCCTATAAATGGATGCAATCCACCCGCAGCAGAAATGGCTGTACCTCAATTGAAAAGAGGACGGCCACCAGGTTCAAAAGATAAAGTTCCTCGAAAGAGGAAGATTCCTGGTGAAAATAAGATTATCCCTCCACAGGATACTGAGCTCAGGACAGCTACCTCTCCCCTCCTAATTTCCCCCGTAGAGGAAACATTAGGAGAAACATCATTAAACTTTGTACGTACTGGGGAGGTACTGGACCGACATAGCACAGTCGTCGACGACGATTTTGCGTTCACTATTGCCGTTCACGTCGCTGAATACGATGATGACGTCGAACCACTTTCTCTAGCGGATTGTAAACGCAGAGATGATTGGCCAAAGTGGGATGAGGCGATAAGAGTAGAGCTGGACTCACTCTCGAAACGCAAAGTCTTTGGACCTGTAGTCCAAACACCAGTAGGTGTTAGACCTGTGGGATATAAGTGGGTTTTCATTAGAAAAAGAAATGAAGAAAATCTTATCGTCCGCTACAAGGCGCGTCTTGTAGCAAAGGGTTTTTCCTAAAGACCGGGTATCGATTATGAAGATACATACTCCCCGGTAATGGACGCTAATACATTCAGATTCTTAATAAGCCTATCATCTCTGGCAAGCCTAGAAATGCAGCTCATGGACGTTGTGACTGCATATTTTTATGGCGATTTAGATAAAAAGATCTATATGAAACTACCAGATGGGTTTAACTTACCCACAGAGATGAAAGAGATACCTCGGGACGTATTCTCTGTTAGACTACATAGATCCTTGTATGGACTAAAACAGTCAGGCAAAATGTGGTATAACAGACTAAGTGATTTCCTTGCACAGCAAGGATTCACTAATAACGAAGTCTGCCCGTGCATCTTTATCAAAAGAACGGGAAAAGGATTCGTCATCATAGCAGTTTACGTTGATGACTTAAATCTCATAGGCTCTCCAGCAGAGATTAATGAGATATCTGCAAGGCTAAAGCACACTTTTGAAATGAAAGACATAGGCAGAACGAAGTATTGCCTTAGCTTGCAGATTGAACACCTACGAGGTGGAATCCTTCTACATCAATCCAATTATACCAGAAAGCTTTTAAATAAGTTCCAAATGGATAAATGTCATCTGTCACGCCCCGCTTCCCAAAAATGTGGAGGCGAGACGTGAGAAGGTCCGCTCAGACTTGAAGCTGAAAAGCCGCAAGTCCGATAAGCGTCAAATAGAACTACAAATGGCAGGTACTTGCAATGCAATACGGAACAACAATAATAACAAGGAGGAGAGACAGATAAAATGTTCAATCTCAGATTATCCATTAACTAAATTACAATATCACAGAGAAGCCACCAGGCTCAAAAGAAAAGGGATCT
The DNA here is from genome assembly GCA_030789695.1 of Scilla litardierei. Classification (NCBI taxonomy): domain Eukaryota; kingdom Viridiplantae; phylum Streptophyta; class Magnoliopsida; order Asparagales; family Asparagaceae; genus Scilla; species Scilla litardierei. The sequence continues at coordinate 18,817,017 of CM061137.1, forward strand.
AAGGCCCAAACATGGCCAACAAGGAATAACATACATACAAGGGTGCCACGCACCGACGACTAACAGCAAACCTAAACAAAGAAGTGAACACGAGCGGTCTTCAAGACAGGCCCCTGGTGTCCACTCACCAGCACAGCAAACATCAGCATCAGCAACGCCATATTCCCTGCAACAAAGCTCTGGCTCTGGGTCTAACATGTGACACCCAAAAGAGAGAGGGGCACATGTCAGCAAGTCTGGAAAGACTTGTGCAAGGAAACTGAAAGAAAGGTAAACTAACAACCTAGCAGTTATAGTATGATGCATGGCAGGGCAAGTATAGTATGGAGGTGGCAAGTAAAGTACAAGTGGCAAGTAACAAGTAAGGTAAAGTATAGTACAAGTGGCGAGGGGTTGTTGTGACATGTAATGTCAAGTAACAAGTACAAGTACAAGGGATCACTCAACGAGTGCCCTATTGCCCGCAGGCTGTGTTCAAGTATCAAGTACAAGGGATCACTCAACGAGTGCCCTATTGCCCGCAGGCTGTGTTCAAGTATCAAGTACAAGGGATCACTCAACGAGTGCCCTATTGCCCGCAGGCTGTGATGAGCTTGTCTTCTGGAACACGAGCCAGAAAGTGTATTTGATAAGTATGGCGTAGGGGTGCACCTAGCCGGAACAAGTAACACTAGTATGTAGCGATGCTACGCAATCACGATGAGTGTTCAAGCATGCAATGACATGAGCAGATAATTCGTATACCATTAATTAAATTAAACGTGATAGGCGAAATGCAATGACATGAACATATTCGCGTACCGTTAATTAAATTAACGTGACAGTTAAAATGCAATAACAGGTTAAGGATGCATGGATGACATGAACAGTTAATACGCGATACCGTTTAGGAAAGTAAACGTGACATACAAGCATGATGAAGGTGACGGACCAAGCTTCGTTGTCAAGCTAGGTCAATGGCGTCTAAACGGCTATCCTTTCACCGTCTAGTCTCTTTTACGCTAAAGCAAGGGAAATGGCCTAAGACATGGCCTAAATCAAGGGATGCAAGTTTCACTTGCCTAGCAACCGGGAATGACGACTACTTCGTCACACGGACGCCATCTACGGGGAAATCGCTGTTTTGGGGGAACAATCATCAAACAACATGAAATTTATATTAGGGTTTCATAAAAATACGAATAAGTTATAAAAACAACGGTAGAATGATTTCTTACCGAGAGAAGGCGGAAGAAACACTCCGGGGAACCCTAGGATCAGATCTGGAAAAGATTGGGGAAGTTTGGAGAATTAGGGTTCTTGGGGGATTTTGGGGATTTGATGGGTTTGGTGAGATTTTGGGAAGATGTGAGGTAGATAGAGTAGATGGATGGTTTGGATGATGGATTTAGGGCTTAGAATGGAGGGATGAAGCTTGGAGGAAGATGGGGCTGAAGGGGGAGGTTTTTAGGGTTTTGGGTCGTGTTGGAGAAGATGAAGTTGTTTGGGAGGGGTATAAATAGGATGGGCTGGCGGCTGCCCAGAAATTAGGGTTTTAACACTGGTTAGTCGGGTCAAAGAGCAACCACTGACCGACTAGTTTGGCAACTAGTCGGTCGGTCGACCAACGCAGACCGACTAAGTGCAAACAGTAACTCCTGAACGAAAATAGGATTAGAGTTAGTCGGTCCATGAACAAATACTGACCGACTAGTTTTGAATCTAGTCGGTCGATGAACGTTCTTAGACCGACTAAGAGTAAACAGTAACTCCAGAATTATTGATTGAATGAACTAGTCGGTTCCAGTTGATTTCCTGACCGACTAAATTGGAATCTAGTCGGTCGGTTGATCTTCTTGAACCAACTAACGTGCACGAAAAGTGCCGATTCGAAGCGCGAAGCTTCGGGAAGATTTCTATGGCTTCTAGGATCGATTTGTACTCTAAGATATGATCGATATGAAGCTCGTCACGAGTGACTTACTCCGAATTCAATGATTCTAAGGAAGGACCTAGAAGATCACATCAAAAGGAACGAAAACGAAAGCTAGGAATTCTCAACGAGATAAATGAAAGCGAGAACTATGGAAATGAAACCACACAAGGAGAGAACCCACCATCGCAAGCAAAACACACTGATAATCCAATCATACAAAAACCAGTCGTTACATCCTACCCACCTTAGAATAAAGTCCGTCCTCGGACTTCCTAACATATATATAGTCGCTCTGGTAACTACCCTTAACTAATTTCACATCATAAATTCAACCAAGTACTTTCATTTCGAGTGCTTATATATATGCACTAGAAATCAAATATTACTACCACACACATATTTTCACGCACATAGTACACTCATACTTATTATAGTCAATTAATTTCATACACGTATTTCAATCACATATATATAGTCAATATATTTATACAACAATAAACACTTATTACTTACTATAAGAAAATAACCAAGCCTCTCTTATTTGAAAATAATTTCACATTTTTAGTCATTCAAGTACATGCAAATATTTCACCATATTTTCACCTCACATATAGTCCTATAACCATATATTGGTATAGCCACCCACAATCGTGTGCGTAACACAACCAAGCACAAACAACTCAAACACCATACATACATCATCCATCCCTATTCACCACCCACATACAATTATACCACATCACATAGAGTATACCCACTCAAGCTTGAGTGAGACTCAAATCATAGCAGGACATTTATATGCGTAACACAGTATCCATACACATACCAATACCACTCCAAGGCATACACATCCACGTATCACATATTTTCACACCATATCCATCCATTTATAATTTCCATATCAACACATCAACTACATACAAGTTTAAGAGATGCAATAGTCGGGTATACCTCCTGATATACACGCATACGACATCTCATAAAACAAGTAGTACCAATCAAAATTATCATTTTGTTATCATACGTATATCACATCATTCTCAAGCAGAAAATTACCTACACACAACATACAAATGCCAACGCCCATACCACTATATACACACCACGAAATCAACACTACGACGACCTAACCACTTAACTAATGGCCCACCAAACTATAACAAGGTTGACACAGGCAACGACAAGCTCTATGGGCTAGACAATAGGAAAGAAATTGAAATCAAAAGCGTAACGAATAGAAGGATCGTAAAGCATGAAAACGGTCGTGCAATGATGTATGATGCTCCATTAGGACACATGGAAAATAGTGTAATTAACATATTCTAAAGTACGAAAAGTTTGAAAACCGTTATACTTCAAAAGTTGGAGTCCCTTTTCGTATAAAAATATTTAGGGGTTGATAAACAAGTTGTTTGAAAACGAGTTTGAGACGAATATACGTAATAAGAGGAAAAGTGGTTTATTGGCTTATATAAAATCATCATGAGGAAAAAGGAGATCATTTACTCGAACATTAAAACATAGGTCAGAAATGTTGTGCGGCAGCAATCTAAAAATTTTGGAAAAGTTTTGAGATTCGAAGATTGAAATCAGATCAAGTATAGTGTGGAGAATTTAAGCGCATGCTAAAGGTTTTCCAAATCTTAAAACTGAAGAGAAATCCCAAATAAACCATATCGAAAATACTTTTAGAGAAATCGGATTTGCCAACAAAATTGATTTATACCAGATCTTAATGTACGAGCAAAACGAACGTGGTACCGATATATAAAAATAATTGAAGTCACATTTTAGAAATTTTCTTAAAAGTGTGTATGGTGAATGGAAGATAATATCTTAGTCAGCATGGAAAGAGAAAAGGATATTAAACTCGTCAAGTTAGTATTAAAACTTTTAAACCGTTTTATGAAGAGTCTAAGTCAAGAATGATTTCGAAATAGTAAACCCCTTTTTTTAATAACAAAAATCTGAAATATGGAAATGTTGAGCATAAAATCGACTTGCTAAAAGCCGAAGTCCAAAGGGACTTGAAAAGTTTATTAAGAGTAAGCACGAGGGTTTTCGAATAGAATTTTAATGGCACAAGTAAGAAAAGAAATTATGGATCGAGTTAGGAAAATAGAAATACGGTTCAAAATGAAATTGGTATATGAAAAGGGACAAGACATTATATCGATACGAAAGTATATGCTGAAAATATTATAAACTTCTAATCTAAAAATCTCAACACAAGTTTCGACATTTAGAAACATAAATAATTTAAGTCGGCGAAAGGAGCATGAAACCTTGCATATATCAAAAGTGTTCGAACAAATTTAAACTAAACGGAAAAGGAGATTCGAAGATACTTTTAGGGAAATAAGAATTCGCCAAAAGAACGTGTTGGTATAAAAACTTTTGAAGTACGGGTACGACGAACCTATAATTGATATATACAAAAATTAGTTGAAGTCCATTCAGTTTGAAAAAAATACCCCTAAAGGTATGTAAAATAAGTGGTTAAAATAAATTTTTGTAGTTAGGAAAAAGGACGGTATATCGAACCATCAGGATAGTAATAAAGTTTAAAATCGAAATGCGAAAGATACATTATTAGAAAAAATAGTACAAGATAGTAATTTTAAAATCACGACCAAAAGTCTACAAAATTCAAGAACGACGTTTAACTCCATCGAAATTTAGGGAGGCAAATCTAAAGAAGTTAGAACAAAATTTAAACTGAGTGAAACTTCAAATAAGGAAAGCATTCGAAAATAACTTGGGAGAATCAAGATTTGCAACAGAAAACATTTGAAGGATCAAGGATAATTGTATGAGGTGGTCATGTGGATTGAGGACAAGGAAAGTGGTTACGGAAATGTAATTTTCCAAAAAAAATCTGTAGTCGAGAAAATGTTTGAACATAACTTTGATTTGTTGAAAGCTGAAATCATCTGTGACTTGAAAAGTATATTAAGAAAGCGCGACGAGCCATTTGAATAGCATAAATAAGAAGGAAATTCATAAATCGAATTTGGAAAATAGAATTGCGGCTCAGAATTAAATCGATTTATGAAAAGGGACAAGATATTCAAATAGGTATGAAAGGTATAGGCTGTAAAACATTATAAAACAGTAATCAAAATCTCGTCAAAACTTTTGAATTTCAAAAATTAATTTAAGTCAACGAAAGAGTACGAGATATAAGTATACATATAACAATTGAAATTCCCTTTTGCTTGGAAGAGATTTTAAAGTATGCCATGCGATTAAAATGAATCTCATAGTTAGAAAATGGTACATCGAATTTTCCAAAATAGTATTGGAGTCTTTAGACCGAAATGCGAAAATATAGACAAGAAAATGGTTACGAGTTAGCATTATAATTTCAACCATTAGACTCCGAAACCTACAAGGAATTTGACTCAATCGAAAAGTGAGAAATTTTAAGTACATACGTAGCGGGTTTAAAACAAAATTTAAACTTAGCGAAAATTTTAATAAGGGAAATAGAAAAACAACTTTTTAAAAGAAATTAAGCCTTGCAAACGGGGACATTCGAAGGATCAATGATTATCGAAACATGGTGGTCATGGGAATCGAGGCAAGGGGTTTGGTCGGATGATCAAAGCATAAATACGCCTAGGTTATGACTTAGGAAAATCTATGAAAACTCTTACGGTCAACCAACTAAAGATTTTGGAACTAAGCGCTAAGACTTCCATAAGGGCTAGACAGTGATGAAATGAGTTCAGCTTGGTCCGAAACGATGAACCCAAGCGAGAGACCAAAGAAATCATAGGAGTCTATCATAGTCAAAGCTAGACAGGAACCACTAAGGTAACTCTTAAGACAATCAAACAAATCACTAACATGGAGTCTAGCTAACAATCAAGGATTCCTAACTTAGCAAGCACAGACGTCTATCTAAGTCTCACTATGGTCCTGATCTAATGGATTTCCTACCAAGCCGGGACAGATGCTCTAACACGCCTACCAGCCACCTAAGACATAGGAACGCTAAAAACTTAGACTCCGGGCTTATAACTTGGATGTTCTAATTTATTTAATGGACATTCTATAATTATTATTGTTGTTCCGATAGTTCGCATTTGCAAATGGACCTTCATGGGCCACCAATAAAACCTGTCACGCCCCGCTTCCCAAAAATGTGGAGGCGAGACGTGAGAAGGTCCGCTCAGACTTGAAGCTGAAAAGCCGCAAGTCCGATAAGCGTCAAATAGAACTACAAATGGCAGGTCCTTGCAATGCAATACGGAACAACAATAATAACAAGGAGGAGAGACAGATAAAATGTTCAATCTCAGATTATCCATTACTAAATTACAATATCACAGAGAAGCCACCAGGCTCAAAAGAAAAGGGATCTAAGGCCCAAACATGGCCAACAAGGAATAACATACATACAAGGGTGCCACGCACCGACGACTAACAACAAACCTAAACAAAGAAGTGAACACGAGCGGTCTTCAAGACAGCGGCCCCTGGTGTCCACTCACCAGCACAGCAAACATCAGCATCAGCAACGCCATATTCCCTGCAACAAAGCTCTGGCTCTGGGTCTAACATGTGACACCCAAAAGAGAGAGGGGCACATGTCAGCAAGTCTGGAAAGACTTGTGCAAGGAAACTGAAAGAAAGGTAAACTAACAACCTAGCAGTTATAGTATGATGCATGGCAGGGCAAGTATAGTATGGAGGTGGCAAGTAAAGTACAAGTGGCAAGTAACAAGTAAGGTAAAGTATAGTACAAGTGGCGAGGGTTGTTGTGACATGTAATGTCAAGTAACAAGTACAAGTACAAGGGATCACTCAACGAGTGCCATATTGCCCGCAGGCTGTGTTCAAGTATCAAGTACAAGGGATCACTCAACGAGTGCCCTATTACCATTAATTAAATTAAACGTGACAGGCGAAATGCAATGACATGAACATATTCGCGTACCGTTAATTAAATTAAACATGACAGTTAAAATGCAATAACAGTTAAGGATGCATGGATGACATGAACAGTTAATACGCGTACCGTTTAGGGAAAGTAAACGTGACATACAAGCATGATGAAGGTGACGGACCAAGCTTCGTTGTCAAGCTAGGTCAATGGCGTCTAAACGGCTATCCTTTCACCGTCTAGTCTCTTTTACGCTAAAGCAAGGGAAATGGCCTAAGACATGGCCTAAATCAAGGGATGCAAGTTTCACTTGCCTAGCACCGGGAATGACGACTACTTCGTCACACGGACGCCAATCTACGGGGAAATCGCTGTTTTGGGGGAACAATCATCAAACAACATGAAATTTATATTAGGGTTTCATAAAATACGAATAAGTTATAAAAACAACGGTAGAATGATTTCTTACCGAGAGAAGGCGGAAGAAACACTCCGGGGAACCCTAGGATCAGATCTGGAAAAGATTGGGGAAGTTTGGAGAATTAGGGTTCTTGGGGGATTTTGGGGATTTGATGGGTTTTGGTGAGATTTTGGGGAAGATGTGAGGGTAGATAGAGTAGATGGATGGTTTGGATGATGGATTTAGGGCTTAGAATGGAGGGATGAAGCTTGGAGGAAGATGGGGGGCTGAAGGGGGAGGTTTTTAGGGTTTTGGGTCGTGTTGGAGAAGATGAAGTTGTTTGGGGAGGGGTATAAAATAGGATGGGCTGGCGGCTGCCCAGAAATTAGGGTTTTAACACTGGTTAGTCGGTCAAAGAGCAACCACTGACCGACTAGTTTGGCAACTAGTCGGGCATCGGATCGACCAACGCAGACCGACTAAGTGCAAACAGTAACTCCTGAACGAAAATAGGATTTAGAGTTAGTCGGTCCATGAACAAATACTGACCGACTAGTTTTGAATCTAGTCGGTCGATGAACGTTCTTAGACCGACTAAGAGTAAACAGTAACTCCAGAATTATTGATTGAATGAACTAGTCGGTTCCAGTTGATTTCCTGACCGACTAAATTGGAATCTAGTCGGTCGGCTTGATCTTCTTGAACCAACTAACGTGCACGAAAAGTGCCGATTCGAAGCGCGAAGCTTCGGGAAGATTTCTATGGCTTCTAGGATCGATTTGTACTCTAAGATATGATCGATATGAAGCTCGTCACGAGTGACTTACTCCGAATTCAATGATTCTAAGGAAGGACCTAGAAGATCACATCAAAAGGAACGAAAACGAAAGCTAGGAATTCTCAACGAGATAAATGAAAGCGAGAACTATGGAAATGGAAACCACACAAGGAGAGAACCCACCATCGCAAGCAAAACACACTGATAATCCAATCATACAAAAAACCAGTCGTTACATCCTACCCACCTTAGAATAAAGTCCGTCCTCGGACTTCCTAACATATATATAGTCGCTCTGGTAACTACCCTTAACTAATTTCACATCATAAATTCAACCAAGTACTTTCATTTCGAGTGCTTATATATATGCACTAGAAATCAAATATTACTACCACACACATATTTTCACGCACATAGTACACTCATACTTATTATAGTCAATTAATTTCATACACGTATTTCAATCACATATATATAGTCAATATATTTATACAACAATAAACACTTATTACTTACTATAAGAAAATAACCAAGCCTCTCTTATTTGAAAATAATTTCACATTTTTAGTCATTCAAGTACATGCAAATATTTTCACCATATTTTCACCTCACATATAGTCCTATAACCATATATTGGTATAGCCACCCACAATCGTGTGCGTAACACAACCAAGCACAAACAACTCAAACACCATACATACATCATCCATCCCTATTCCACCACCACATACAATTATACCACATCACATAGAGTATACCCACTCAAGCTTGAGTGAGACTCAAATCATAGCAGGACATTTATATGCGTAACACAGTATCCATACACATACCAATACCACTCCAAGGCATACACATCCACGTATCACATATTTTCACACCATATCCATCCATTTATAATTTCCATATCAACACATCAACTACATACAAGTTTAAGAGATGCAATAGTCGGGTATACCTCCTGATATACACGCATACGACATCTCATAAAACAAGTAGTACCAATCAAAATTATCATTTTGTTATCATACGTATATCACATCATTCTCAAGCAGAAAAATTACCTACACACAACATACAAATGCCAACGCCCATACCACTATATACACACCACGAAATCAACACTACGACGACCTAACCACTTAACTAATGGGCCCACCAAACTATAACAAGGTTGACACAGGCAACGACAAGCTCTATGGGCTAGACAATAGGAAAGAAATTGAAATCAAAAGCGTAACGAATAGAAGGATCGTAAAGCATGAAAACGGTCGTGCAATGATGTAATGATGCTCCATTAGGACACATGGAAAATAGTGTAATTAACATATTCTAAAGTACGAAAAGTTTGAAAACCGTTATACTTCAAAAGTTGGAGTCCCTTTTCGTATAAAAAATATTTAGGGGTTGATAAACAAGTTGTTTGAAAACGAGTTTGAGACGAATATACGTAATAAGAGGAAAAGTGGTTTATTGGCTTATATAAAATCATCATGAGGAAAAAGGAGATCATTTACTCGAACATTAAAACATAGGTCAGAAATGTTGGTGCGGCAGCAATCTAAAAATTTTGGAAAAGTTTTGAGATTCGAAGATTGAAATCAGATCAAGTATAGTGTGGAGAATTTAAGCGCATGCTAAAGGTTTTCCAAATCTTAAAACTGAAGAGAAATCCCAAATAAACCATATCGAAAATACTTTTAGAGAAATCCGGATTTGCCAACAAAATTGATTTATACCAGATCTTAATGTACGAGCAAAACGAACGTGGTACCGATATATAAAAATAATTGAAGTCACATTTTAGAAATTTTCTAAAAGTGTGTATGGTGAATGGAAGATAATATCTTAGTAGCATGGAAAGAGAAAAGGATATTTAAACTCGTCAAGTTAGTATTAAAACTTTTAAACCGTTTTATGAAGAGTCTAAGTCAAGAATGATTTCGAAATAGTAAACCCCTTTTTTTAATAACAAAAATCTGAAATATGGAAAATGTTGAGCATAAAATCGACTTGCTAAAAGCCGAAGTCCAAAGGGACTTGAAAAGTTTATTAAGAGTAAGCACGAGGGGTTTTCGAATAGAATTTTAATGGCACAAGTAAGAAAAGAAATTATGGATCGAGTTAGGAAAATAGAAATACGGTTCAAAATGAAATTGGTATATGAAAAGGGACAAGACATTTATATCGATACGAAAGTATATGCTGGAAAATATTATAAACTTCTAATCTAAAAATCTCAACACAAGTTTCGACATTTAGAAACATAAATAATTTAAGTCGGCGAAAGGAGCATGAAACCTTGCATATATCAAAAGTGTTTCGAACAAATTTAAACTAAACGGAAAAGGAGATTCGAAGATACTTTTAGGGAAATAGAATTCGCCCAAAAGAACGTGTTGGTATAAAAACTTTTGAAGTACGGGTACGACGAACCTATAATTGATATATACAAAAATTAGTTGAAGTCCATTCAGTTTGAAAAAAATACCCCTAAAGGTATGTAAAATAAGTGGTTAAAATAAATTTTTGTAGTTAGGAAAAAGGACGGTATATCGAAACCATCAGGATAGTAATAAAGTTTAAAAATCGAAATGCGAAAGATACATTATTAGAAAAAATAGTACAAGATAGTAATTTTAAAATCACGACCAAAAGTCTACAAAATTCAAGAACGACGTTTAACTCCATCGAAATTTAGGGAGGCAAATCTAAAGAAGTTTAGAACAAAATTTAAACTGAGTGAAACTTCAAATAAGGAAAGCATTCGAAAATAACTTGGGAGAATCAAGATTTGCAACAGAAAACATTTGAAGGATCAAGGATAATTGTAATGAGGGTGGTCATGTGGATTGAGGACAAGGAAAGTGGTTACGGAAATGTAATTTTCCAAAAAAAATCTGTAGTCGAGAAAATGTTTGAACATAACTTTGATTTGTTGAAAGCTGAAATCATCTGTGACTTGAAAAGTATATTAAGAAAGCGCGACGAGCCATTTGAATAGCATAAATAAGAAAGGAAATTCATAAATCGAATTTGGAAAATAGAATTGCGGCTCAGAATTAAATCGATTTATGAAAAGGGACAAGATATTCAAATAGGTATGAAAGGTATAGGCTGTAAAACATTATAAAACAGTAATCAAAATCTCGTCAAAACTTTTGAATTTCAAAAATTAATTTAAGTCAACGAAAGAGTACGAGATATAAGTATACATATAACAATTGAAATTCCCTTTTGCTTGGAAGAGATTTTAAAGTATGCCATGCGATTAAAATGAATCTCATAGTTAGAAAATGGTACATCGAATTTTCCAAAATAGTATTGGAGTCTTTAGACCGAAATGCGAAAATATAGACAAGAAAATGGTTACGAGTTAGCAATTATAATTTCAACCATTAGACTCCGAAACCTACAAGGAATTTGACTCAATCGAAAAGTGAGAAATTTTAAGTACATACGTAGCGGGTTTAAAACAAAATTTAAACTTAGCGAAAATTTTAATAAGGGAAATAGAAAAACAACTTTTTAAAAGAAATTAAGCCTTGCAAACGGGGACATTCGAAGGATCAATGATTATCGAAACATGGTGGTCCATGGGAAATCGAGGCAAGGGGTTTGGTCGGATGATCAAAGCATAAATACGCCTAGGTTATGACTTAGGAAAATCTATGAAAACTCTTACGGTCAACCAACTAAAGATTTTGGAACTAAGCGCTAAGACTTCCATAAGGGCTAGACAGTGATGAAATGAGTTCAGCTTGGTCCCGAAACCGATGAACCCAAGCGAGGAGACCAAAGAAAATCATAGGAGTCTATCATAGTCAAAGCTAGACAGGAACCACTAAGGTAACTCTTAAGACAATCAAACAAATCACTAACATGGAGTCTAGCTAACAATCAAGGATTCCTAACTTAGCAAGCACAGACGTCTATCTAAGTCTCACTATGGTCCTGATCTAATGGATTTCCTACCAAGCCGGGACAGATGCTCTAACACGCCTACCAGCCACCTAAGACATAGGAACGCTAAAAACTTAGACTCCGGCTTATAACTTGGATGTTCTAATTTATTTAATGGACATTCTATAATTATTATTGTTGTTCCGATAGTTCGCATTTGCAAATGGACCTTCATGGGCCACCAATAAAACCTGTCACGCCCCGCTTCCCAAAAATGTGGAGGCGAGACGTGAGAAGGTCCGCTCAGACTTGAAGCTGAAAAGCCGCAAGTCCGATAAGCGTCAAATAGAACTACAAATGGCAGGTCCTTGCAATGCAATACGGAACAACAATAATAACAAGGAGGAGAGACAGATAAAATGTTCAATCTCAGATTATCCATTAACTAAATTACAATATCACAGAGAAGCCACCAGGCTCAAAAGAAAAGGGATCTAAGGCCCAAACATGGCCAACAAGGAATAACATACATACAAGGGTGCCACGCACCGACGACTAACAACAAACCTAAACAAAGAAGTGAACACGAGCGGTCTTCAAGACAGGCCCCTGGTGTCCACTCACCAGCACAGCAAACATCAGCATCAGCAACGCCATATTCCCTGCAACAAAGCTCTGGCTCTGGGTCTAACATGTGACACCCAAAAGAGAGAGGGGCACATGTCAGCAAGTCTGGAAAGACTTGTGCAAGGAAACTGAAAGAAAGGTAAACTAACAACCTAGCAGTTATAGTATGATGCATGGCAGGGCAAGTATAGTATGGAGGGTGGCAAGTAAAGTACAAGTGGCAAGTAACAAGTAAGGTAAAGTATAGTACAAGTGGCGAGGGGTTGTTGTGACATGTAATGTCAAGTAACAAGTACAAGTACAAGGGATCACTCAACGAGTGCCATATTGCCCGCAGGCTGTGTTCAAGTATCAAGTACAAGGGATCACTCAACGAGTGCCCTATTGCCCGCAGGCTGTGTTCAAGTATCAAGTACAAGGGATCACTCAACGAGTGCCCTATTGCCCGCAGGCTGTGATGAGCTTGTCTTCTGGAACACGAGCCAGAAAGTGTATTTGATAAGTATGGCGTAGGGGTGCACCTAGCCGGAACAAGTAACACTAGTATGTAGCGATGCTACGCAATCACGATGAGTGTTCAAGCATGCAATGACATGAGCAGATAATTCGCATACCATTAATTAAATTAAACGTGACAGGCGAAATGCAATGACATGAACATATTCGCGTACCGTTAATTAAATTAAACGTGACAGTTAAAATGCAATAACAGTTAAGGATGCCATGGATGACATGAACAGTTAATACGCGTACCGTTTAGGGAAAGTAAACACCGGGAATGACGACTACTTCGTCACACGGACGCCAATCTACGGGGAAATCGCTGTTTTGGGGGAACAATCATCAAACAACATGAAATTTATATTAGGGTTTCATAAAAATACGAATAAGTTATAAAAACAACGGTAGAATGATTTCTTACCGAGAGAAGGCGGAAGAAACACTCCGGGGAACCCTAGGATCAGATCTGGAAAAGATTGGGGAAGTTTGGAGAATTAGGGTTCTTGGGGGATTTTGGGGATTTGATGGGTTTTGGTGAGATTTTGGGGAAGATGTGAGGTAGATAGAGTAGATGGATGGTTTGGATGATGGATTTAGGGCTTAGAATGGAGGGATGAAGCTTGGAGGAAGATGGGGGCTGAAGGGGGAGGTTTTTAGGGTTTTGGGTCGTGTTGGAGAAGATGAAGTTGTTTGGGAGGGGTATAAATAGGATGGGCTGGCGGCTGCCCAGAAATTAGGGTTTTAACACTGGTTAGTCGGTCAAAGAGCAACCACTGACCGACTAGTTTGGCAACTAGTCGGTCGGTCGACCAACGCAGACCGACTAAGTGCAAACAGTAACTCCTGAACGAAAATAGGATTTAGAGTTAGTCGGTCCATGAACAAATACTGACCGACTAGTTTTGAATCTAGTCGGTCGATGAACGTTCTTAGACCGACTAAGAGTAAACAGTAACTCCAGAATTATTGATTGAATGAACTAGTCGGTTCCAGTTGATTTCCTGACCGACTAATTGGAACTAGTCGGTCGGTTGATCTTCTTGAACCAACTAACGTGCACGAAAAGTGCCGATTCGAAGCGCGAAGCTTCGGGGAAGATTTCTATGGCTTCTAGGATCGATTTGTACTCTAAGATATGATCGATATGAAGCTCGTCACGAGTGACTTACTCCGAATTCAATGATTCTAAGGAAGGACCTAGAAGATCACATCAAAAGGAACGAAAACGAAAGCTAGGAATTCTCAACGAGATAAATGAAAGCGAGAACTATGGAAATGGAAACCACACAAGGAGAGAACCCACCATCGCAAGCAAAACACACTGATAATCCAATCATACAAAAACCAGTCGTTACATCCTACCCACCTTAGAATAAAGTCCGTCCTCGGACTTCCTAACATATATATAGTCGCTCTGGTAACTACCCTTAACTAATTTCACATCATAAATTCAACCAAGTACTTTCATTTCGAGTGCTTATATATATGCACTAGAAATCAAATATTACTACCACACACATATTTTCACGCACATAGTACACCATACTTATTATAGTCAATTAATTTCATACACGTATTTCAATCACATATTATAGTCAATATATTTATACAACAATAAACACTTATTACTTACTATAAGAAAATAACCAAGCCTCTCTTATTTGAAAATAATTTCACATTTTAGTCATTCAAGTACATGCAAATATTTCACCATATTTTCACCTCACATATAGTCCTATAACCATATATTGTATAGCCACCCACAATCGTGTGCGTAACACAACCAAGCACAAACAACTCAAACACCATACATACATCATCCATCCCTATTCACCACCACATACAATTATACCACATCACATAGAGTATACCCACTCAAGCTTGAGTGAGACTCAAATCATAGCAGGACATTTATATGCGTAACACAGTATCCATACACATACCAATACCACTCCAAGGCATACACATCCACGTATCACATATTTTCACCCATATCCATCCATTTATAATTTCCATATCAACACATCAACTACATACAAGTTTAAGAGATGCAATAGTCGGGTATACCTCCTGATATACACGCATACGACATCTCATAAAACAAGTAGTACCAATCAAAATTATCATTTTGTTATCATACGTATATCACATCATTCTCAAGCAGAAAATTACCTACACACAACATACAAATGCCAACGCCCATACCACTATATACACACCACGAAATCAACACTACGACGACCTAACCACTTAACTAATGGGCCCACCAAACTATAACAAGGTTGACACAGGCAACGACAAGCTCTATGGGCTAGACAATAGGAAAGAAATTGAAATCAAAAGCGTAACGAATAGAAGGATCGTAAAGCATGAAAACGGTCGTGCAATGATGTAATGATGCTCCATTAGGACACATGGAAAATAGTGTAATTAACATATTCTAAAGTACGAAAAGTTTGAAAACCGTTATACTTCAAAAGTTGGAGTCCCTTTTCGTATAAAAATATTTAGGGGTTGATAAACAAGTTGTTTGAAAACGAGTTTGAGACGAATATACGTAATAAGAGGAAAAGTGGTTTATTGGCTTATATAAAATCATCATGAGGAAAAAGGAGATCATTTACTCGAACATTAAAACATAGGTCAGAAATGTTGTGCGGGCAGCAATCTAAAAATTTTGGAAAAGTTTTGAGATTCGAAGATTGAAATCAGATCAAGTATAGTGTGGAGAATTTAAGCGCATGCTAAAGGTTTTCCAAATCTTAAAACTGAAGAGAAATCCCAAATAAACCATATCGAAAATACTTTTAGAGAAATCCGGATTTGCCAACAAAATTGATTTATACCAGATCTTAATGTACGAGCAAAACGAACGTGGGACCGAGATATAAAAATAATTGAAGTCACATTTTAGAAATTTTCTTAAAAGTGTGTATGGTGAATGGAAGATAATATCTTAGTAGCATGGAAAGAGAAAAGGATATTTAAACTCGTCAAGTTAGTATTAAAACTTTTAAACCGTTTTATGAAGAGTCTAAGTCAAGAATGATTTCGAAATAGTAAACCCCTTTTTTTAATAACAAAAATCTGAAATATGGAAAATGTTGAGCATAAAATCGACTGCTAAAGCCGAAGTCCAAAGGGACTTGAAAAGTTTATTAAGAGTAAGCACGAGGGGTTTTCGAATTAGAATTTAATGTCACAAGTAAGAAAAGAAATTATGGATCGAGTTAGGAAAATAGAAATACGGTTCAAAATGAAATTGGTATATGAAAAGGACAAGACATTTATATCGATACGAAAGTATATGCTGAAAATATTATAAACTTCTAATCTAAAAATCTCAACACAAGTTTCGACATTTAGAAACATAAATAATTTAAGTCGGCGAAAGGAGCATGAAACCTTGCATATATCAAAAAGTGTTCGAACAAATTTAAACTAAACGGAAAAGGAGATTCGAAGATACTTTTAGGGGAAATAAGAATTCGCCAAAAGAACGTGTTGGTATAAAAACTTTTGAAGTACGGGTACGACGAACCTATAATTGATATACAAAAATTAGTTGAAGTCCATTCAGTTTGAAAAAAATACCCCTAAAGGTATGTAAAATAAGTGGTTAAAATAAATTTTTGTAGTTAGGAAAAAGGACGGTATATCGAACCATCAGGATAGTAATAAAGTTTAAAAATCGAAATGCGAAAGATACATTATTAGAAAAAATAGTACAAGATAGTAATTTTAAAATCACGACCAAAAGTCTACAAAATTCAAGAACGACGTTTAACTCCATCGAAATTTAGGGAGGCAAATCTAAAGAAGTTTAGAACAAAATTTAAACTGAGTGAAACTTCAAATAAGGAAAGCATTCGAAAAATAACTTGGGAGAATCAAGATTTGCAACAGAAAACATTTGAAGGATCAAGGATAATTGTAATGAGGTGGTCATGTGGATTGAGGACAAGGAAAGTGGTTACGGAAATGTAATTTTCCAAAAAAAATCTGTAGTCGAGAAAATGTTTGAACATAACTTTGATTTGTTGAAAGCTGAAATCATCTGTGACTTGAAAAGTATATTAAGAAAGCGCGACGAGCCATTTGAATAGCATAAATAAGAAAGGAAATTCATAAATCGAATTTGGAAAATAGAATTGCGGCTCAGAATTTAAATCGATTTATGAAAAGGGACAAGATATTCAAATAGGTATGAAAGGTATAGGCTGTAAAACATTATAAAACAGTAATCAAAATCTCGTCAAAACTTTTGAATTTCAAAAATTAATTTAAGTCAACGAAAGAGTACGAGATATAAGTATACATATAACAATTGAAATTCCCTTTTGCTTGGAAGAGATTTACAAGTATGCCATGCGATTAAAATGAATCTCATAGTTAGAAAATGGTACATCGAATTTTCCAAAATAGTATTGGAGTCTTTAGACCGAAATGCGAAAATATAGACAAGAAAATGGTTACGAGTTAGCAATTATAATTTCAACCATTAGACTCCGAAACCTACAAGGATTTGACTCAATCGAAAAGTGAGAAATTTTAAGTACATACGTAGCGGGTTTAAAACAAAATTTAAACTTAGCGAAAATTTTAATAAGGGAAATAGAAAAACAACTTTTTAAAAGAAATTAAGCCTTGCAAACGGGGGACATTCGAAGGATCAATGATTATCGAAACATGGTGGTCATGGGAATCGAGGCAAGGGGTTTGGTCGGATGATCAAAGCATAAATACGCCTAGGTTATGACTTAGGAAAATCTATGAAAACTCTTACGGTCAACCAACTAAAGATTTTGGAACTAAGCGCTAAGACTTCCATAAGGGCTAGACAGTGATGAAATGAGTTCAGCTTTGGTCCGAAACCGATGAACCCAAGCGAGAGACCAAAGAAATCATAGGAGTCTATCATAGTCCAAAGCTAGACAGGAACCACTAAGGTAACTCTTAAGACAATCAAACAAATCACTAACATGGAGTCTAGCTAACAATCAGGATTCCTAACGTAGCAAGCACAGACGTCTATCTAAGTCTCACTATGGTCCTGGATCTAATGGATTTCCTACCAAGCCGGGACAGATGCTCTAACACGCCTACCAGCCACCTAAGACATAGGAACGCTAAAAACTTAGACTCCGGGCTTATAACTTGGATGTTCTAATTTATTTAATGGACATTCTATAATTATTATTGTTGTTCCGATAGTTCGCATTTGCAAATGGACCTTCATGGGCCACCAATAAAACCTGTCACGCCCCGCTTCCCCAAAAATGTGGAGGCGAGACGTGAGAAGGTCCGCTCAGACTTGAAGCTGAAAAGCCGCAAGTCCGATAAGCGTCAAATAGAACTACAAATGGCAGGTCCTTGCAATGCAATACGGAACAACAATAAATAACAAGGAGGAGAGACAGATAAAATGTTCAATCTCAGATTATCCATTAACTAAATTACAATATCACAGAGAAGCCACCAGGCTCAAAAGAAAAGGGATCTAAGGCCCAAACATGGCCAACAAGGAATAACATACATACAAGGGTGCCACGCACCGACGACTAACAACAAACCTAAACAAAGAAGTGAACACGAGCGGTCTTCAAGACAGGCCCCTGGTGTCCACTCACCAGCACAGCAAACATCAGCATCAGCAACGCCATATTCCCTGCAACAAAGCTCTGGCTCTGGGTCTAACATGTGACACCCAAAAGAGAGAGGGGCACATGTCAGCAAGTCTGGAAAGACTTGTGCAAGGAAACTGAAAGAAAGGGTAAACTAACAACCTAGCAGTTATAGTATGATGCATGGCAGGGCAAGTATAGTATGGAGGTGGCAAGTAAAGTACAAGTGGCAAAGTAACAAGTAAGGTAAAGTATAGTACAAGTGGCGAGGGGTTGTTGTGACATGTAATGTCAAGTAACAAGTACAAGTACAAGGGATCACTCAACGAGTGCCATATTGCCCGCAGGCTGTGTTCAAGTATCAAGTACAAGGGATCACTCAACGAGTGCCCTATTGCCCGCAGGCTGTGTTCAAGTATCAAGTACAAGGGATCACTCAACGAGTGCCCTATTGCCCGCAGGCTGTGATGAGCTTGTCTTCTGGAACACGAGCCAGAAAGTGTATTTGATAAGTATGGCGTAGGGGTGCACCTAGCCGGAACAAGTAACACTAGTATGTAGCGATGCTACGCAATCACGATGAGTGTTCAAGCATGCAATGACATGAGCAGATAATTCGCATACCATTAATTAAATTAAACGTGACAGGCGAAATGCAATGACATGAACATATTCGCGTACGTTAATTAAATTAAACGTGACAGTTAAAATGCAATAACAGTTAAGGATGCATGGATGACATGAACAGTTAATACGCGTACCGTTTAGGGAAAGTAAACGTGACATACAAGCATGATGAAGGTGACGGGACCAAGCTTCGTTGTCAAGCTAGGTCATTGGCGTCTAAACGGCTATCCTTTCACCGTCTAGTCTCTTTTACGCTAAAGCAAGGGAAATGGCCTAAGACATGGCCTAAATCAAGGGATGCAAGTTTCACTTGCCTAGCACCGGGAATGACGACTACTTCGTCACACGGACGCCAATCTACGGGGAAATCGCTGTTTTTGGGGGAACAATCATCAAACAACATGAAATTTATATTAGGGTTTCATAAAAATACGAATAAGTTATAAAAACAACGGTAGAATGATTTCTTACCGAGAGAAGGCGGAAGAAACACTCCGGGGAACCCTAGGATCAGATCTGGAAAAGATTGGGGAAGTTTGGAGAATTAGGGTTCTTGGGGGATTTTGGGGATTTGATGGGTTTTGGTGAGATTTTGGGGAAGATGTGAGGGTAGATAGAGTAGATGGATGGTTTGGATGATGGATTTAAGGCTTAGAATGGAGGGATGAAGCTTGGAGGAAGATGGGGGCTGAGAGGGGGAGGTTTTTAGGGTTTTGGGTCGTGTTGGAGAAGATGAAGTTGTTTGGGAGGGGTATAAATAGGATGGGCTGGCGGCTGCCCAGAAATTAGGGTTTTAACACTGGTTAGTCGGTCAAAGAGCAACCATGAACGTTCTTAGACCGACTAAGAGTAAACAGTAACTCCAGAATTATTGATTGAATGAACTAGTCGGTTCCAGTTGATTTCCTGACCGACTAAATTGGAATCTAGTCGGTCGGTTGATCTTCTTGAACCAACTAACGTGCACGAAAAGTGCCGATTCGAAGCGCGAAGCTTCGGGAAGATTTCTATGGCTTCTAGGATCGATTTGTACTCTAAGATATGATCGATATGAAGCTCGTCACGAGTGACTTACTCCGAATTCAATGATTCTAAGGAAGGACCTAGAAGATCACATCAAAAGGAACGAAAACGAAAGCTAGGAATTCTCAACGAGATAAATGAAAGCGAGAACTATGGAAATGGAAACCACACAAGGAGAGAACCCACCATCGCAAGCAAAACACACTGATAATCCAATCATACAAAAACCAGTCGTTACATCCTACCCACCTTAGAATAAAGTCCGTCCTCGGACTTCCTAACATATATATAGTCGCTCTGGTAACTACCCTTAACTAATTTCACATCATAAATTCAACCAAGTACTTTCATTTCGAGTGCTTATATATATGCACTAGAAATCAAATATTACTACCACACACATATTTTCACGCACATAGTACACTCATACTTATTATAGTCAATTAATTTCATACACGTATTTCAATCACATATATATAGTCAATATATTTATACAACAATAAACACTTATTACTTACTATAAGAAAATAACCAAGCCTCTCTTATTTGAAAATAATTTCACATTTTTAGTCATTCAAGTACATGCAAATATTTCACCATATTTTCACCTCACATATAGTCCTATAACCATATATTGGTATAGCCACCCACAATCGTGTGCGTAACACAACCAAGCACAAACAACTCAAACACCATACATACATCATCCATCCCTATTCACCACCACATACAATTATACCACATCACATAGAGTATACCCACTCAAGCTTGAGTGAGACTCAAATCATAGCAGGACATTTATATGCGTAACACAGTATCCATACACATACCAATACCACTCCAAGGCATACACATCCACGTATCACATATTTTCACACCATATCCATCCATTTATAATTTCCATATCAACACATCAACTACATACAAGTTTAAGAGATGCAATAGTCGGGTATACCTCCTGATATACACGCATACGACATCTCATAAAACAAGTAGTACCAATCAAAATTATCATTTTGTTATCATACGTATATCACATCATTCTCAAGCAGAAAATTACCTACACACAACATACAAATGCCAACGCCCATACCACTATATACACACCACGAAATCAACACTACGACGACCTAACCACTTAACTAATGGGCCCACCAAACTATAACAAGGTTGACACAGGCAACGACAAGCTCTATGGGCTAGACAATAGGAAAGAAATTGAAATCAAAAGCGTAACGAATAGAAGGATCGTAAAGCATGAAAACGGTCGTGCAATGATGTAATGATGCTCCATTAGGACACATGGAAAATAGTGTAATTAACATATTCTAAAGTACGAAAAGTTTGAAAACCGTTATACTTCAAAAGTTGGAGTCCCTTTTCGTATAAAAATATTTAGGGGTTGATAAACAAGTTGTTTGAAAACGAGTTTGAGACGAATATACGTAATAAGAGGAAAAGTGGTTTATTGGCTTATATAAAATCATCATGAGGAAAAAGGAGATCATTTACTCGAACATTAAAACATAGGTCAGAAATGTTGTGCGGCAGCAATCTAAAAATTTTGGAAAAGTTTTGAGATTCGAAGATTGAAATCAGATCAAGTATAGTGTGGAGAATTTAAGCGCATGCTAAAGGTTTTCCAAATCTTAAAACTGAAGAGAAATCCCAAATAAACCATATCGAAAATACTTTTAGAGAAATCCGGATTTGCCAACAAAATTGATTTATACCAGATCTTAATGTACGAGCAAAACGAACGTGGGGTACCGATATATAAAAATAATTGAAGTCACATTTTAGAAATTTTCTTAAAAGTGTGTATGGTGAATGGAAGATAATATCTTAGTAGCATGGAAAGAGAAAAGGATATTTAAACTCGTCAAGTTAGTATTAAAACTTTTAAACCGTTTTATGAAGAGTCTAAGTCAAGAATGATTTCGAAATAGTAAACCCCTTTTTTTAATAACAAAAATCTGAAATTATGGAAAATGTTGAGCATAAAATCGACTTGCTAAAAGCCGAAGTCCAAAGGGACTTGAAAAGTTTATTAAGAGTAAGCACGAGGGGTTTTCGAATAGAATTTTAATGGCACAAGTAAGAAAAGAAATTATGGATCGAGTTAGGAAAATAGAAATACGGTTCAAAATGAAATTGGTATATGAAAAGGGACAAGACATTTATATCGATACGAAAGTATATGCTGAAAATATTATAAACTTCTAATCTAAAAATCTCAACACAAGTTTCGACATTTAGAAACATAAATAATTTAAGTCGGCGAAAGGAGCATGAAACCTTGCATATATCAAAAGTGTTCGAACAAATTTAAACTAAACGGAAAAGGAGATTCGAAGATACTTTTAGGGAAATAAGAATTCGCCAAAAGAACGTGTTGGTATAAAAACTTTTGAAGTACGGGTACGACGAACCTATAATTGATATATACAAAAATTAGTTGAAGTCCATTCAGTTTGAAAAAAATACCCCTAAAGGTATGTAAAATAAGTGGTTAAAATAAATTTTTGTAGTTAGGAAAAAGGACGGTATATCGAACCATCAGGATAGTAATAAAGTTTAAAAATCGAAATGCGAAAGATACATTATTAGAAAAAATAGTACAAGATAGTAATTTTAAAATCACGACCAAAAGTCTACAAAATTCAAGAACGACGTTTAACTCCATCGAAATTTAGGGAGGCAAATCTAAAGAAGTTTAGAACAAAATTTAAACTGAGTGAAACTTCAAATAAGGAAAGCATTCGAAAATAACTTGGGAGAATCAAGATTTGCAACAGAAAACATTTGAAGGATCAAGGATAATTGTAATGAGGTGGTCATGTGGATTGAGGACAAGGAAAGTGGTTACGGAAATGTAATTTTCCAAAAAAAATCTGTAGTCGAGAAAATGTTTGAACATAACTTTGATTTGTTGAAAGCTGAAATCATCTGTGACTTGAAAAGTATATTAAGAAAGCGCGACGAGCCATTTGAATAGCATAAATAAGAAAGGAAATTCATAAATCGAATTTGGAAAATAGAATTGCGGCTCAGAATTAAATCGATTTATGAAAAGGGACAAGATATTCAAATAGGTATGAAAGGTATAGGCTGTAAAACATTATAAAACAGTAATCAAAATCTCGTCAAAACTTTTGAATTTCAAAAATTAATTTAAGTCAACGAAAGAGTACGAGATATAAGTATACATATAACAATTGAAATTCCCTTTTGCTTGGAAGAGATTTTAAAGTATGCCATGCGATTAAAATGAATCTCATAGTTAGAAAATGGTACATCGAATTTTCCAAAATAGTATTGGAGTCTTTAGACCGAAATGCGAAAATATAGAACAAGAAAATGGTTACGAGTTAGCAATTATAATTTCAACCATTAGACTCCGAAACCTACAAGGAATTTGACTCAATCGAAAAGTGAGAAATTTTAAGTACATACGTAGCGGGTTTTAAAACAAAATTTAAACTTAGCGAAAATTTTAATAAGGGAAATAGAAAAAACAACTTTTTAAAAGAAATTAAGCCTTGCAAACGGGGACATTCGAAGGATCAATGATTATCGAAACATGGTGGTCATGGGAATCGAGGCAAGGGGTTTGGTCGGATGATCAAAGCATAAATACGCCTAGGTTATGACTTAGGAAAATCTATGAAAACTCTTACGGTCAACCAACTAAAGATTTTGGAACTAAGCGCTAAGACTTCCATAAGGGCTAGACAGTGATGAAATGAGTTCAGCTTGGTCCGAAACCGATGAACCCAAGCGAGAGACCAAAGAAATCATAGGAGTCTATCATAGTCAAAGCTAGACAGGAACCACTAAGGTAACTCTTAAGACAATCAAACAAATCACTAACATGGAGTCTAGCTAACAATCAAGGATTCCTAACTTAGCAAGCACAGACGTCTATCTAAGTCTCACTATGGTCCTGATCTAATGGATTTCCTACCAAGCCGGGACAGATGCTCTAACACGCCTACCAGCCACCTAAGACATAGGAACGCTAAAAACTTAGACTCCGGGCTTATAACTTGGATGTTCTAATTTATTTAATGGACATTCTATAATTATTATTGTTGTTCCGATAGTTCGCATTTGCAAATGGACCTTCATGGGCCACCAATAAAACCTGTCACGCCCCGCTTCCCAAAAATGTGGAGGCGAGACGTGAGAAGGTCCGCTCAGACTTGAAGCTGAAAAGCCGCAAGTCCGATAAGCGTCAAATAGAACTACAAATGGCAGGTCCTTGCAATGCAATACGGAACAACAATAATAACAAGGAGGAGAGACAGATAAAATGTTCAATCTCAGATTATCCATTAACTAAATTACAATATCACAGAGAAGCCACCAGGCTCAAAAGAAAAGGGATCTAAGGCCCAAACATGGCCAACAAGGAATAACATACATACAAGGGTGCCACGCACCGACGACTAACAACAAACCTAAACAAAGAAGTGAACACGAGCGGTCTTCAAGACAGGCCCCTGGTGTCCACTCACCAGCACAGCAAACATCAGCATCAGCAACGCCATATTCCCTGCAACAAAGCTCTGGCTCTGGGTCTAACATGTGACACCCAAAAGAGAGAGGGGCACATGTCAGCAAGTCTGGAAAGACTTGTGCAAGGAAACTGAAAGAAAGGTAAACTAACAACCTAGCAGTTATAGTATGATGCATGGCAGGGCAAGTATAGTATGGAGGTGGCAAGTAAAGTACAAGTGGCAAGTAACAAGTAAGGTAAAGTATAGTACAAGTGGCGAGGGGTTGTTGTGACATGTAATGTCAAGTAACAAGTACAAGTACAAGGGATCACTCAACGAGTGCCATATTGCCCGCAGGCTGTGTTCAAGTATCAAGTACAAGGGATCACTCAACGAGTGCCCTATTGCCCGCAGGCTGTGTTCAAGTATCAAGTAAAGGGATCACTCAACGAGTGCCCTATTGCCCGCAGGCTGTGATGAGCTTGTCTTCTGGAACACGAGCCAGAAAGTGTATTTGATAAGTATGGCGTAGGGGTGCACCTAGCCGGAACAAGTAACACTAGTATGTAGCGATGCTACGCAATCACGATGAGTGTTCAAGCATGCAATGACATGAGCAGATAATTCGCATACCATTAATTAAATTAAACGTGACAGGCGAAATGCAATGACATGAACATATTCGCGTACCGTTAATTAAATTAAACGTGACAGTTAAAATGCAATAACAGTTAAGGATGCATGGATGACATGAACAGTTAATACGCGTACCGTTTAGGGAAAGTAAACGTGACATACAAGCATGATGAAGGTGACGGACCAAGCTTCGTTGTCAAGCTAGGTCATTGGCGTCTAAACGGCTATCCTTTCACCGTCTAGTCTCTTTTACGCTAAAGCAAGGGAAATGGCCTAAGACATGGCCTAAATCAAGGGATGCAAGTTTCACTTGCCTAGCACCGGGAATGACGACTACTTCGTCACACGGACGCCAATCTACGGGGAAATCGCTGTTTTGGGGGAACAATCATCAAACAACATGAAATTTATATTAGGGTTTCATAAAAATACGAATAAGTTATAAAAACAACGGTAGAATGATTTCTTACCGAGAGAAGGCGGAAGAAACACTCCGGGGAACCCTAGGATCAGATCTGGAAAAGATTGGGGAAGTTTGGAGAATTAGGGTTCTTGGGGGATTTTGGGGATTTGATGGGTTTTGGTGAGATTTTGGGGAAGATGTGAGGTAGATAGAGTAGATGGATGGTTTGGATGATGGATTTAAGGCTTAGAATGGAGGGATGAAGCTTGGAGGAAGATGGGGGCTGAAGGGGGAGGTTTTTAGGGTTTTGGGTCGTGTTGGAGAAGATGAAGTTGTTTGGGAGGGGTATAAATAGGATGGGCTGGCGGCTGCCCAGAAATTAGGGTTTTAACACTGGTTAGTCGGTCAAAGAGCAACCACTGACCGACTAGTTTGGCAACTAGTCGGTCGGTTGACCAACGCAGACCGACTAAGTGCAAACAGTAACTCCTGAACGAAAATAGGATTTAGAGTTAGTCGGTCCATGAACAAATACTGACCGACTAGTTTTGAATCTAGTCGGTCGATGAACGTTCTTAGACCGACTAAGAGTAAACAGTAACTCTAGAATTATTGATTGAATGAACTAGTCGATTCCAGTTGATTTCCAAAAGGAACGAAAACGAAAGCTAGGAATTCTCAACGAGATAAATGAAAGCGAGAACTATGGAAATGGAAACCACACAAGGAGAGAACCCACCATCGCAAGCAAAACACACTGATAATCCAATCATACAAAAACCAGTCGTTACATCATCCTTTATGTACCCCTATGGTCGTGAGATCATTAGACGTACAAAAGGACCCCTTCCGGCCTCTGGAAGAGGGGGAGGAGATACTGGGTCCAGAAGTACCCTACCTAAGTGCCATTGGTGCACTTCTCTATCTGGCTAACTGCACATGTCTCGATATAGCGTTTGCAGTCAATCTCCTAGCCAGACACAGTGCAGCACCTACAAAGCGCCACTGGAATGGAGTAAAGCATCTTCTGCGATACCTCCAGGGTTCCGTAGACCTTGGACTTTACTACCAGAGAGGTGCCTCCTCCCAGTTACTTGGTTATGCTGATGCAGGCTATCTTTCAGATCCGCATACGGCAAAATCACAGACTGGTTTTGTCTTTACCTACGGAGGAACTGCTATCTCCTGGAGATCGGTAAAACAAACCACTACTGCTACATCTTCCAACCATGCAGAGCTCATCGCGATCCATGAAGCGAGCAGAGAATGTTTTTGGCTACGCTCCGTCGTCCAACACATCCTCCAATCCACTGGCCTGAAGACCGGTGATCTGGAGCCTACTGCCCTATTCGAAGACAACGCCGTGTGCATTGCTCAGCTTCAGAAGGGCTACATCAAAGGCGACAGGACAAAGCACATTTCTCCCAAGTTTTTCTGGACGCACGAGCAGAAGAACGACAAGCAGATTAAAGTTCGACAGATCCAGTCATGCAACAACTTAGCTGATCTTTTTACTAAGGCATTGCCTAAATGTACTTTGTAAAGCTTGTAAAGAACATTGGTATGCGACAGTTGAAAGACCTGCAAGCTTGAAGCTTGTACGGATCAGGGGGAGTAACCTGTGGGTTGCACTCTTTTTCCTTAAGCTGTTGGGTTTTCCCACTGGGTTTTCCACAGCTAAGGTTTTAACGAGGCAAACACACTTACTCTGGATCCAGAAGTATCCACCCCTTGCCTCAGTAGCTGAGACCAAAGTGATGAATGTGTAAGGGGGAGTGTTATGAATGAGGGAGGCCTTTGGCCTCCCCTCCTTCATTACCCATTCATTAGGTCCACCATTACTTAGAGTAATGGGGACCCTTGGTCTA
This sequence comes from Scilla litardierei, assembly GCA_030789695.1. NCBI lineage: Eukaryota > Viridiplantae > Streptophyta > Magnoliopsida > Asparagales > Asparagaceae > Scilla > Scilla litardierei. The sequence goes on from CM061137.1 coordinate 18,844,712, forward strand.
CTAGAGGCTTTTGGTCTTCCCACTATGAGATAAATAAATAGAGCACCATGGCTCTTAGCTATGGTTACTCATTCTTAGCAATGAAATGATCTCTCTCTCTCTCTCTCTTGAGTTTATTTTCATCCAACACCCCCAAAATACAAAAGTTTTTTCTCCTAAATTTTTCACAAACTCTCATCCTTACCGTTGATTTCCCAAGATTAAATCTCAATCATCCTTCTATCAACATGTTTGTCCTAGTCAACTTGTCCTAGTCAGCCCTAGAATTCAAAAAAGATTGTCAAATGTATAATAGATGTGCGTGGTTTTGAATTAAGAATTGATGTTCACAATTTATTTTGCATATATATATTTTTTAAAAAAGTTAAGAAACATGTTGTCCGCGAGCCAATCTATCCTAACCTGGCCAATGTGGGTAGTGACCACCGGTCAAGTTGGTCTAGCAGTTTGTGTTTGCACCAGCTGGCCCAACCTCGTTCATCCCCAACTAGCGACGGGCCGGGCCGAGTCCAATGTTTTCGTTACCCGCCGGCCACGAGCCGGGTTGGGAACCAGGCATATCCTCCATCACATTTGCATTATTGAAACCAAAACAATTTATCACCATTGTTGATTCATTTAAAACATAGCTTTGGTCGGCTCTTAAAACTTTATAAAATATATAAATTAACTGTTGGTTTACCGTGTGTTTGGATGACCTTTCGCTAAAAATAACTCAAATTTTATTTTTAAGATTGACAACATTAAAAACTAAGAAAATGATAATTTCCTTTTGATTTTTTAAATTTTATAAACTTTATTGTTATAAAAAGATTGAGTTGTTATGAATGAGACCTTTGGTGTGAAAAGCTCTTGGTATCCACCATCTTGTAACGTTTAAATTATATTAATATAAGAGCAATGGCCTCTACCATAGACTATGATTTTCTTAACTCTCAACACGTTATTAGCACGAGTTATGCTCGTAGAGAAAAAATGATGCGACGAAGCTCTGATGAATTTTTTCGCGACGGCTTGATAGATGAGCCGATACGCAGATCGTGACGAAAAGCTTCGTATGACGACGAACCTAGAGGTATTTCTAGATTTGTGCAAAAATTCCAATTGAAAGTTCAGTACGCAGTAATAAACAATAAAGCCAAAAGAACAACACAAACCAATCAGAGACACTCAAGACTTGGTAACGCAGTTCGGTGCGCACACCTACATCTACGGGGCCACGCCCAGAAAATCAGAATACTCCACTAAAATAATCAATGAGTACAATCACTAATTATCGCGATTCTATTAGGAGGAACAACCTCCCCCTCAATACAAACCGTGATGGGTGGTCTCTACCAACCCATGGAGTATTCTCGGCAAGCTCCTCTTGCCCGCAAGCTCCCCTTGCACAACCGACTAGATCAACTCACTTGATCCTACGTGCATAGCTGTCAGCCTCCTCCCGGAGTTCTTCAAAAACTTTCGTAAAAACCGTCACCTTGCCGCAAAACCGCACGCACATCTATCTACCCCGCTCCCCCTCAATCGCGGAGTAGTTAAGGTAGTTCGCTTGACAGATCTCGTGCAGATCGGCAGCCCATAATTTCTGGAACTACTTCGGGCAAGTGGTTCCACATATCTCCAAGGATCAGATCAATAAAATATTGCGGGCAAGAATCTCTCTAACTGATACAACAATAAAACCAAGAGATTGCAACTTCCAAATGTATCTTCAACAGAATATACCAGAATATCTAAAAGAGATAACATGAGATCTGAAGTAATCCACCTTTGATAACCGCTGAAGTCCGCCAACCGATTCCAGCCTTCTGACACAGCATGTTGTATATATTAACGTTCAACATAATATACAACATGGTCAATAAATAAGATCTTTCATACCTCGGTTGTGGATTGATACTTTCATTCACCTTCGTCAGCAAATCTTATGCATACCTGCATTCAACCGAATATCTGGAGAAGATCTAAACAATAATGCAAGATCTGAAAACATTCATATATAGAATCTTCAGCCGCACATATCTTCAATCGCACAACCATTCAGATATGAACCCATTCAGATTTTGTAACCACTATTTATGGGTAAATAACTTCCTCTTTAATGAAGAATATCCACCAATATTTCTAGGATCACTTCGGGTAAGAAATCTCATATTCAAGGAACCACCGAATCTACTTTGGGTAAAATGATTAAAACAAATCTCATGTGGATATTTTGCCCATAGAATAAGGATCTATTTCTGGTAAATAAAACCAATAAATCTCAGCAAATATTTCCTCCCATCAATTTAGGAACTAACCAGATTCCCAAATATTCTCAACAAACCTCCATCAATTAAGGAACTAATTCGGGTAAGAAGGAGTATACAAATCTCACCAATATCTGGAATCAATCAAATCAGGCACCTCCAATATTCTAGGCTACAAATCAGATCTGAGATCACCGCGACAGATTTGTAGACCAAAGCAGCGTTTCTGTATACGAACAATTATTCCAAATCCTGAATGTTGAATATAATATCGTTCAACATAATGTTCAACATTTTGCTCAAACTGCTCAAAAACAATCCAGATTCCACAAACTGAGCTCTCCAGATATAGTGCCACTTATAAGGAAATGAGACCAAGTCAACCATATCCCTTGAAGATCTCCAAGCAATCAATGACATTCCTGTCTGAAGACGTCCCGATACAATGCACCACATCTCGTAGAAATATGCAAGGTCAACCATATCACTCGGAGATCTCCAACCAATCAATGCCATTCATATCAGAAGGCGTCCCGATACAATGCACTGCATCTCGTAGAAATATGCATTCAGCACCTACCAATAAAGCTAGATTCATATCCTCTTGTAAAGTACTATTATACCCTTGATACATTGTATTTAAACACATGAAGAGGAATGTAAATCTTTGCAGGTTTCTCTTCTACATTTCTCCAGTCGTTTATCCCTTTTCTCTAAATTTCATCATGGTATCAGAGCCTCTCGCCTAATGGCAATTAGATCTTGTATGTATACACAACATCCTCTCCATGGAGCCGATTTCACCTAACCTCAAATTTCTCATCTCAAAATTCCCCGCCCTAATCACCACCCGACTAGACTCCACAAACTACATACTTTGGCGTTCTCAGGTCGTGGGCGTTCTCAACGCGCATGGCTTCCTCGGGTACGTCGATGGATCCACATCATTGTAATGCCCTACAAGCTACTGTACAAGTACTAGAGGGGGGTGAATAGTACTTTAAAAATAACAAGGAGTATAATTCCTAATTATAGTGCAAACAACTACCAAATCAATTTGCGGAAGCTTAAATTGAAGAGAACAACAAAATTAACAATGCAAACACAAGATATTACTGGGTTCGAATCCACCCAAGTCTCCCCGACTTGTTCCCGGTGATCCTACGTCCCAACCACCCGGATCCCCTCCGGATACTTGAGTTAGAAACCCTAACTCAAGATTTCCACTATGAAATACTTGTGAAAAACCTCCACAAGTCAAATCATACAAAATGTAATTTGTGACTCCCACAACCCGGGATCACAACCACACTCTCACAACCGAGAGTGAAACTTACAATTCAAATATGAAATGAAATAAGAAACTTCTTACCGACAAAATACCTATGCCTTGAGTATTGCTTACGAATTAGGGCAAGGATGATTTTGAGGAAGAAGAAGTGGCACCAAACCCTAGCTCCAAGATGTAGATCAGCGATGGAGAGCTTTGGGGATGATGGTGACCTAGAATCAAGCACTTGGCTTGGAAGGCTTCACACTCAATGAATCTCTCTTTGGAAGTAAGAGTTAGGAGAGATTATTGAATGGAAAGAATGAGCTTTGAATGAGCTTGGAATGATTTCTCTTGATCTCTAAACTTGCAATAATATCAGCCTTGGCAGCATTGAATGCAGCCCAACAAGTATTTATAGGATAGAGGAGAGAGAGAGAGAGAAAAACGTTTCAATTAAAGCTCCAACGGCTCTTTTCTGAACCCAACTAGTCGGTCAAAGCACAACCACTGACCGACTAGTTCATCAACTAGTCGGTCGGTCAATAAACGTATACCGACTAATGAGTGAACAGAGAAAAGATCAAAGCACAGACATAAGGAACTAGTCGGTCTAAGAAGAGTAGCTGACCGACTAGTTTCACAACTAGTCGGTCGGTTACTCAACTGAGACCGACTAACAGATAAAACTGAAGTCTGAGCAGAAATAGACTTAGTCGGTCCAAGAACAAATGTTGACCGACTAATTCACCAACTAGTCGGTCGCCAAATGAGCATAGACCGACTAACGATAAACAGTAAGTTAGGTGAAAAATTGGCATGTACAGTAAACTAAACTAGTCGGTCCAAGAAGGAAAGTTGACCGACTAGTTCATCAACTAGTCGGTCGATCAATGAACACAGACCGACTAATGATAAACAGTAGCTTAGGTTCAAATGTGCATGTACAGGGAAAGCTCAACTAGTCGGTCACAGAAGCATCACTGACCGACTAGTTCACAAACTAGTCGGTCGGTGAGTCAACTTAGACCGACTAACTGTAAACAGTAAAGAGCTTGGAAAAGACTGAGAAGAACTAGTCGGTCCAAGAAGCTTTGTCGACCGACTAGATCACCATCTAGTCGGTCAGTTCTTCTTCTTGAACCAACTAACATGCACAAGAAGTCGCGAATCGAAGCGCGAAGCTTCGGGAAGGATTGTATGGACTTCTACTAAGATCCTAGAGCTAAGATATGAGCGTTATGAAGATTTAAACCGTAAGACCTACTCAAGGCTTAACATTCTACGAAAGAAGCTTAAAGACTATAAATAAAACTTGACGATACCGTCTTCAATAGCTTCAATCGAATCTTCATGACTTCTAAATTGGTCCATAAGCTTCAACGAAGCTTTAGGCATACGATCACGTGCTTTGAGAAGTCTTGAGACGTCGTAATTGATATTCATATGAATTTGGCGACGATCTCCATAACTGCGCTCACAAAGTGTTAGTTCACGTTATATTTATGTTTGTTCATCATCCAAAACCAAATCCAGGGAGTCCAATATCCAACATTCTCCCCCTTTTTGGTGATGACAAACCAACATAAATAATAATCAAAAATAATAATTCAAATGAAATTTACTTACTCCCCCTGCATTGATGACACGTTAATTCCAAATTAAACAATAATAATACGCATCAAGCAGACGAGTAAAGTATATAAATGAGAATCGATTATTGAATTGTCGAATACCAAAAGTAGGTTATTGAAATATCGGATTTGAAAATCCATTTATATATCTTAACTCCCCCTGAATCTAACACATCAAGTTAGATTCTTGGAATAATGCTCTAAATTTTCATTTAGCACATCGTTATTATTATATCTCTCCCCCTTTGGCATTAGCAAAAAGAGCGGGAGGAGATCAACGACAACAACAATGGCCTCAAATAAAAAAGCATGGAAGTCGTAGAATACGACGACGGTTCAAGTGACACCAAAAGAATACGAATAAAATCAAGGCGTGTCAATGAAACCATAGTCGAATAATCGTAATACGAAATCATCAAAACTCAAATCATTTTTACGGATTGAGTTATGGAATATACTCTCCAATATCAACATTGTTGGTTAATTTAGTGCACGGAAAACAATTCTATGTTTCCATAGAAGAAATTTCTATTACACCAAGGAATATCGTCAAGCGACGAAATCAAACATCAGAGACAAAAATATAAATTTTGCACAATAGTATGAAATGTCAACTGCGATGTATATATATAAAAGATATGAACCAGAGTACATCAAAAATGAACATCACTGACATACAATACATCGATCCACCGATCGGTGCACAAAAATACATCATCATATCACATATATCGGAGTGGCATAAAACATACAACATCATCAAAATACATCAAAATACATCATCAAAAATATCAAAATACATCAGAATGACCCAAAACCCCACTCTATCCTAACCAAACTCTCTCACACTAGATGTATCATCTAAGGAGCATCGGAGAGTCCTCAAAGAAGCTCAAGAGGAATCGGCAGGATCTGCAGCAGCAGCAGGCTCTGCAGGAGAAGTGGTGGAAACTGGATCAGCAGGAACGTCTGGAATATCAGCAGGAGCGACGGCAGAAGTGGCAATCTATGGAGCAGCAACAGTAGTGGCCTCGGGAGCACCAGTCGGAGTATCCACCGCAGGAGCGGTGGCAACAGGTGTGCTCTCGGGGGCACCAGCAGACGAAGCAGCAACAGCAGCACCAGAAGAGGAAGCACCAGCAGCAGTACCAGAAGGGCCCTCGGGGGCACGAGTGGAAGCACGACAAAGTTCCTCAATGTCCTCCTCGGCCAACTCATCCATCTCCTCATCCTCAGAAACAGGAGGAGGAAGCTGAACACCCATTAGACTAGCCATACGGCAAACTACCTCCTCGGTACGAGCCAAACGAGACTCGTGGCGACGAAGTAACCGAACGACATCATCAAGGGTGGCAGAAGGAGCAGCTGAGGCAGACGCAGACGCAGACGCTGAAGGTGTCGTCCTCTGAACGTGACGGAACGCCGCAAGAGATTTCTTGACGGCCGTCGCGTTCAGGGGAGGACCAAGTGGACGCTCATCGTCACGAGGCAAAGGGACACGGAAGTGACAGAACACAAGGGTCAACAAGCAAGGAAATGGGATATGAGCCGATTTAGAGGACTTGCGAATACACTCGAAAGAGTCAATCTTATCGAGTATAATGCGAGCCCAATTAATCGAGCTCCCCATGAAAATAGCATAGATCAGCTTCAGAAAAGGCTGGGACAGAAGAGATGAGGAGTCGTACTTGGGAAGCAAGCACGACTTCAGAATCAGATTGAGGACCCATGCATTTGGCTTGAAAGACTTGGAGGGTACGCCAATCATGGCGGGAGGGATCAGATGGAAAATCTCAGAAAGGACGGTCTGATCGAGGGAAGAAATATCGTCAACAGAGATATCAGAGGGGAGGAGGCCAGACGAAGAGATACCCAAAATCTCTCCTAAGATTTCTGCTGTGAGGACAATAGGAGTCCCCAAAACAGTCGTCTCAACAGAGTGGGTCTCATCGTACTGACCCCGGATCCTATTGGCATAGAATAGCTTGACTAATTGAGGGTAGGGGTGAGGATTCGCCTTCGGGTCATATCGAAGGTAATCGAGAAGACCCGACGACGAAAGAAGATCAGCTAGCCCTATGAAGTCACTGAACTGGACGAAATGCTCCAGAAGCAACGGGCAATGTTCGATACGGTTGTAAGCCGCGAGACACAACGGGTCGTCGCGACACAACGAGATATCGACACCGCCCACCGGCATCGGACCCTTTCCCTTAGGCTTTCGGGTAGCCGTACGAGGTCGGGAGCTAGACTCATGATGGGTAGGAGGAGTGGGTTCCCTATGAGTCTCAGTCTTGGGAGAGTACTCGGTGTCAGAATCCGAAGCACCGGGAGGAGTGGGAGCACGGAAAATAACTTGCTTGGGCTTGGTCTGAGGTTTGGCTCGGGGTTTCGCAGTCGCCGTCCTCTTACGCTTAAGAGGAGGCGAAGACGAAGAGGGTTGGGTGGTTTTGGCACGGCGTTTCGGAGGGGTTCTCGAAGGTTGAACAGGTTCCGTTGGGTTTGGTTCTACAGTCAACGGCGAGGGGCTAGAGGGAGTGATCGGTATACGTGTACGAGCCATAATCTCGGCACGACACGACGCAAGAGAGATCAAAGAAGCAACCCTAGCACAACCCTAGGAAATCCGAAACCCTAGAAGATGAGATCTAGAGAGAAAACCTAACCCTAAGCTGAAAGTGAACCCTAGACAGGAGAGGGAGGAGAGAGGGTTACCCTAGGAGGAAGAACGACGGCGATCGGCGGCAGGAATGGTCGGAAATAGGCCGGAAGTCGAAGGGTCACGAGGGAGGTTCGGGGTTTTCGAGCTGGAGAATTAAAAAACAATCGACTAGAATGAAAATGAACCGACTAAAATGAACTTAAGTCGGTCGAGAGTTCAAAAGACCAAACAGTCCCTGGCACAACTAGTCAGTCACAGTTCAAGCACTGACCGACTAGATCACGATCTAGTCGGTCGGTCAATGAGCTTGAACCGACTAGTTGCAAACAGAGAACAGTCGAAGATTTCCTGAACGAGAATTAGTCGGTCTAAGTTCAAATACTGACCGACTAGAATTCAATCTAGTCGATCGGTAAGTAAACTTGAACCGACTAAGGAGTGAAGCTGGAGAGGAAATGCAAAAACCTTGAGTTAGTCGGTCTAAGTTCTTTTACTAACCGACTAGATACGAATCTAGTCGGTTGGTGGTTGAACTGAAACCGGCTAAATGAGTCCAAAAAGTTGATAATCAAGTTCTCTCCTCAAACCACTTGGACGATACATCGTAATTCTCTCAATAATAATCTAAACTACCCCATTAAACATCGAAACCTCAAATACGACATTCAAAACATGAATTCGAGCACAAATTCAAAATATCACATAAAATCCCGAAAAATCCAATAAGTCTAGCATGAACGAAATATTTCGAAATATAATAGCATGCAAGATTATTGAATGAAACATGAATCCTATATCTCGGATTCATCCATAATCCCCAATTCTCGACGCAACCGCACAAAGGAGTCCTCCTTTAGGGGTTTCGTGAAAATATCGGTTATTTGCTTTTGGGTTTCAACGTACACTAAAATGATGTCCTTTTTAGCAACATGATCATCTAAAAAGTTGTGTCGGACATCTATGTGTTTCGAACAGGAATGGTGTACCGGGTTCTTGGAAAGACATATTGCACTTTGGTTATCAACCATGATAGGGCAAGTATCACAATTTATACCAAAGTCTTTAAGTGTGTGTCTCATCTAAAGAACTTGAGCACACGCGGCACCGGCGGCAATGTATTCCGCCTCGGTGGTTGAAAGTGATACGGAATTTTGCTTCTTGGAAAACCAAGAGACAAGAGAATTTCCTATAAAATGGCAAGTGCCACTAGTACTTTTCCTGTCGGATTTGCATCCCGCATAATCGGCATCACTATATGAGATTAACTCATACGTGCTAGATTTCGGATAAAGTAATCCAAAATCTAAAGTGTAACTTAGATAGCGAAAAATACGTTTTACCGCTACTAAGTGAGACTCCTTAGGTTGAGACTGATAACGAGCACATACGCATACGGCAAACATAATATCGGGCCTACTTGCGGTAAGATAAAGTAAACTACCTATCATACCTCGATATAGACGAATGTCTACATCCTTACCGCCTGTATCCTTATCAAGATGCGTAGTGGTGCTCATTGGAGTCTTTTTCCCGGAGGCACTCTCCATTCCAAATCGCTTTAGCAACTCCACCGTATACTTCGTTTGGTGGATGAAGATTGCATCGTCCATTTGGCGAATTTGGAGACCTAAGAAATATTTGAGCTCACCCATGTGGCTCATCTCAAATTGTTCCTTCATAACATTAGAGAACTCTTCGCAAAGAGCAAAGTTAGTAGCACCGAAAATGATATCATCAACATATATTTGAACTAAAATTATATCATTATTCGAATGCTTAACAAAAAGTGTAGAATCAGCTTCGCCCATTTTAAAATTCAAATCCAAAAGAAAATTCTTTAGGCGATCATACCAAGCTCGAGGAGCTTGTCTCAAGCCGTAAAGCGCTTTCTTTAGTTTAAAAACATGATTTGGAAATTTTTCATTAATAAAACCCGGAGGTTGAGAAACGTAAACTTTCTCAACAACATCTCCATTTAAAAATGCACTTTTAACATCCATTTGAAATAATTTAAAATCCTTATGGCATGCAAAATACAATAGTAATCTAATTGATTCTAATATAGCTACCGGAGCGAAGGATTCTTCGAAATCAATACCTTCCTCTTGACGGTAGCCTTGAGCAACTAACCGAGCTTTGTTCTGGACGACGACTTGGTTTTCGTCGGTCTTGTTCTTGAAGATCCACTTTGTCCCTATGACGGTGTGGTTCTTCGATGGCAATGGAACAAGCTCCCAAACTTCATTCCTCTCGAATTGAATGAGTTCCTCCTCCATGGCTAAGATCCAAGCGCTATCTTCGCATGCTTCATAAACATTCTTTGGCTCTATCGAGGAGGCAAAGGCACAATGAGCGAAGTAGTTCACTTGCGATCTCGTCTTAACACTATCATGGATATTGCCAATGACTTGCTCATGAGGATGGTCACGAACGGTATGAAGCCGTTTGGGAATACCTTGGTCACTAGGAACATTCTCAACAACTTCATTAGATGGGTTAGTCTCAATAGAATCAATAGAATCATTAGACTTAGAATTATCAAACGAATCACATAAAACATCCATAGAATCATTATCATTTGAAATTCTAGTTGGAACAAATCCTTCATTAAATGAGACATGAAGCGACTCCTCGATCGTTGAGGTTCGTTTGTTGAATATCCGGTAGGCTTTGCTACGCGAAGAATATCCAACAAAAATCCCCTCATCGGATCTTGGATCGAATTTGTCCAAACTACCATACGTGTTCTTAATAAAACATTTCGAACCAAAAACACGAAAATGTTTAACTTGAGGCAACCTACCAAACAACAATTCATAACAAGTTTGTTTAGTGCCGGGCCTCAAAAGTATTCTATTAAACACATAGCAAGCGGTGTGTACCGCTTCCGCCCAAAATTGATGGCCAAGTTGGCTATCATCAAGCATAGTGCGAGCACACTCCACTAGCGTCCTATTCTTTCTATCAACTATACCATTTTGAGGAGGTGCACGAGGGAAAGAGAAGGTGTGTGTAATACCAACTTCATCACAAAATGTCTCAAAAGACTCATTCTCAAATTCACCTCCATGATCACTACGAATAGTGACAATGGTGGTTCCTAAGAGATTTTGTACTTTCTTAACAAAAATTGTGAAGTTTTCAAAAGCTACATTTTTATTACACAATGAAAATACCCATGTAAATCTCGAATAATCATCTACGATGACAAGTCCATATCTTGCATTTCCTAAGGAAGCAACTCTAGTTGGCCCAAATAAGTCTAGATGTAATAGCTCTAGTGGCCGTTTAGTAGAAATGCTTTTCTTAGGTTTAAATGAAGATTTAGGAAGCTTGCCATGTTGACAACAATCACAAAAACTTTTCTTTTCAAAAACGAGCTTCGGAAAACCTTTAATGGAATTTAATTTTGAAAGCTTATAAAGTGTTCCAAAGTTCACATGTCCAAAGCGTCGATGCCATAAGTGTTGTTCACTTGGGTTGGCAACGAGACATTGTTCATAAGACTTAGGAAGATCCAAAATATAAATATCTTTATGACGAGTGCCGGAAAATAATAATTTATTATTATCACTCAAAATATTACACAATCCTTTCGCAAAGCTTACTTTGTAACCTTTGTCACAAAGTTGGCTTATTGAAATAAGATTATGATTTAAGCCATTAACTAGATAAACATCACTAATTAAGGGTTTAGATGGGTTACCCACTTTACCAACACCGACGATAGTTCCGCTCTCGTTGCCTCCAAAGACTACCCGGTTCCCATTAGCAATGGGCACCACTCCGGAAAGAAATTGAGCATCGCCCGTCATGTGTTTTGAACACCCGCTATCGAGTATCCAATTCCACTTGGAGCTAAATTTAAATTTGTTGCTCCTTTTCTTTTTCTTTTCCTTGAGTATCTAAAGATAGAGAATTTCATATCATGGTACCCAAGGTCATTGGGTCCAAAAGATTAGACCTTTGGAAGCCAAGTCCAATTGGACTTAGACTTCCCCACATAATTTCTACTATGCCCAACATCCGAAAAATAAGCATGCATATACACTTGTTTTTCATCCATGCTTGTGTCCTTTGGGCTCCAAATAGTGAAAATCTTGGCAGCCCTCATCCTATTGGGTGCATGCATGCGACGTTGATTTCTACGTGATGCATGTTGTGGATAGGCATAAGGAACATGATGGAATGGTGCATGCGGATAATTATTCATATGATGTTGTGGGTGAACATATGCATGTGTGGGAATACGTGCGTGAGGGTGTCTCACATGGTATGCACGTGCACGAGAATGTGTTGCATAAAAATCATCATACGTGTGAGCCGGTGGAGTAGGACGTGTGTTCCTACGTGGCATAGTATTGGTGTACATATAAGCATGCCCCTTCTTTGGAGGTCCACCCAAAGTGGGTTTCTTTCCGAAAGAGGGTGTGGACGAGGTGGAAGCACCATTGGTAGATGAACTACCAATAGAGTGTTTTCTACCACTCGTAGAGTCACCGGAAGTTGGCCTAACAAAAGTAGTGGCCGATTTGGATGAACATCCCATCGTATACCCCAAACCAATGTGGTGATTGGCCGGAAGTAAGTCACTTAGGATTTTATCCAAATGGTCCTTACCCTTATTGAATTTATTAATTCGGCCTAATGTGTTCTCATATTTCTCGGTGAGAGAACGCATAGAAGTATCCAAGTTGGATACTTGCGATGTGAGCACATAAACACGAGATTTAAGATTCTCATTCTCAATACTCAAAGTCGAGTTTTGAGAAGTTAAATCCGCTATCTTATGTTCTTCCGGATCATCAATGCTAACATGTTCAAGTTTAGATTTGAGATTAACAATCTCATTTCTTAACTCTTCAACAACGGTGTCGTTGTTGGTGATGATAGTCTTAGGCGAGGTTTGAATGCTAGCTAGGTCATCTTTTACCTTAGTATATCTATTTACTAATTTAGTATACTTAGACCATAATTGAGAATTAGCATTCCTAAGGTCATCCATAGTTACCTCATCACCTTCGTCGTCACTATCATCGGAAGAGGATGATCCTTGATCATGCTCCTCTCTTGCCATGAAGCACATGTGCGCTTGCTCCACTTGCTCATCGTCCGACTCTCCGCTTGAGGAATCCTCGGAGTCGGTGAATGTTGCTCCGAAAAGTCCCTTCTTGTTTCCTTTCTTGTACTTCTTGGACTTATCGAATTTAGGCGCCTTCCACTTCTCCTTTTGCTTGTTGAGAGGACACTCCGCTTTCATGTGTCCTGGCTTATTGCACTTGAAACACAAAGGAGAGGAAGAGGTGTTAGAAGAACCAAATTTAGCTTTGTTCTTATAGTTACCTTTTCGGAAGAAACGGTTGAACTTCTTGGCCATGAGTGCCATGGACTCCAAGTCCAACTCGTTTTCCGAGTCTTCATCATCGGTTGATGTGGATGTGGATGGAGCGGCCTTGAAAGCAATAGCCTTCTTCTTTGGCTCGTCTTGCTTTAGGTAGGACTTCATCTTTTCCTGCAATTTTAGCTTGCTATCCTTGCGTACCTCGTATGACATTAAAGTACCCATTAGTTGAACTACTGTGTACTTATTCATATCATTACCTTCTTCGATGGCGAAGGTACGCTTTTCCCAAGAAGAATGAAGTCCTTCGATAAGCTTCGAACACTTCTCCTTTTGGGTGTAGGATTTGCCGAGAGCCTCCAACTCGTTTATGATGTCGACGAAGCGAGCGTAATACTCCTTCATCTTCTCGCCCTGTTGCATATGAAACATTTCGTAATCTTTGTTAACAACTACGAGTTTAGAGTCTCTTACCATACTCGTCCCTTCATGTAGAATGAGGAGGGAGTTCCAAATTTGATATGCACTCTTACATGTGCATATCTTATTGAAGTCCTCGGGCTCCAATGCGCATTGCAAGGCGTTCATTGCCTTGGCATTGCTTACCTCCGCGGCGACCTCCGCGGTTGTCCATTTCTCGAAGTTTTCTTCGGCGGGCTCGACGTATTCCTTCATCGTGGTCCTCCATAGAGATGCACTCCGGAGGAAGGTTTCCATCCGGCATTTCCAGTACCCGTAGTTGGTACCGTTGAAGAATGGAGGCCTCGTCGAGGAATGTCCTTCCATCACCGAAGATGCTCCTTCACGGTTCCTGAAGGTGCCATAGTCGGAAGGTGGACGCACGGTATTGTTGTCGTTGGCAGACATATCTAAGTATCTGGCTTTGATACCAAATGTAATGCCCTACAAGCTACTGCACAAGTACTAGAGGGGGGGTGAATAGTACTTTAAAAATAACAAGGAGTATAATTCCTAATTATAGTGCAAACAACTACCAAATCAATTTGCGGAAGCTTAAATTGAAGACAACAACAAAATTAACAATGCAAACACAAGATATTACTGGGTTCGGATCCACCCAAGTCTCCCCGACTTGTTCCCGGTGATCCTACGTCCCAACCACCCGGATCCCCTCCGGATACTTGAGTTAGAAACCCTAACTCAAGATTTCCACTATGAAATACTTGTGAAAAACCTCCACAAGTCAAATCATACAAAATGTAATTTGTGACTCCCACAACCCGGGATCACAACCACACTCTCACAACCGAGAGTGAAACTTACAATTCAAATATGAAATGAAATAAGAAACTTCTTACCGACAAAATACCTATGCCTTGAGTATTGCTTACGAATTAGGGCAAGGATGATTTTGAGGAAGAAGAAGTGGCACCAAACCCTAGCTCCAAGATGTAGATCAGCGATGGAGAGCTTTGGGGATGATGGTGACCTAGAATCAAGCACTTGGCTTGGAAGGCTTCACACTCAATGAATCTCTCTTTGGAAGTAAGAGTTAGGAGAGATTATTGAATGGAAAGAATGAGCTTTGAATGAGCTTGGAATGATTTCTCTTGATCTCTAAACTTGCAATAATATCAGCCTTGGCAGCAATGAATGCAGCCCAACAAGTATTTATAGGATAGAGGAGAGAGAGAGAGAGAAAAACGTTTCAATTAAAGCTCCAACGGCTCTTTTCTGAACCCAACTAGTCGGTCAAAGCACAACCACTGACCGACTAGTTCATCAACTAGTCGGTCGGTCAATAAACGTATACCGACTAATGAGTGAACAGAGAAAAGATCAAAGCACAGACATAAGGAACTAGTCGGTCTAAGAAGAGTAGCTGACCGACTAGTTTCACAACTAGTCGGTCGGTTACTCAACTGAGACCGACTAACAGATAAAACTGAAGTCTGAGCAGAAATAGACTTAGTCGGTCCAAGAACAAATGTTGACCGACTAATTCACCAACTAGTCGGTCGCCAAATGAGCATAGACCGACTAACGATAAACAGTAAGTTAGGTGAAAAATTGGCATGTACAGTAAACTAAACTAGTCGGTCCAAGAAGGAAAGTTGACCGACTAGTTCATCAACTAGTCGGTCGATCAATGAACACAGACCGACTAATGATAAACAGTAGCTTAGGTTCAAATGTGCATGTACAGGGAAAGCTCAACTAGTCGGTCACAGAAGCATCACTGACCGACTAGTTCACAAACTAGTCGGTCGGTGAGTCAACTTAGACCGACTAACTGTAAACAGTAAAGAGCTTGGAAAAGACTGAGAAGAACTAGTCGGTCCAAGAAGCTTTGCCGACCGACTAGATCACCATCTAGTCGGTCAGTTCTTCTTCTTGAACCAACTAACATGCACAAGAAGTCGCGAATCGAAGCGCGAAGCTTCGGGAAGGATTGTATGGACTTCTACTAAGATCCTAGAGCTAAGATATGAGCGTTATGAAGATTTAAACCGTAAGACCTACTCAAGGCTTAACATTCTACGAAAGAAGCTTAAAGACTATAAATAAAACTTGACGATACCGTCTTCAATAGCTTCAATCGAATCTTCATGACTTCTAAATTGGTCCATAAGCTTCAACGAAGCTTTAGGCATACGATCACGTGCTTTGAGAAGTCTTGAGACGTCGTAATTGATATTCATATGAATTTGGCGACGATCTCCATAACTGCGCTCACAAAGTGTTAGTTCACGTTATATTTATGTTTGTTCATCATCCAAAACCAAATCCGGGGAGTCCACTATCCAACAATCATCTCCATCTCCCACAATTTCCGATCCAAAATCCACCACCACCACTCCTCTGCCGCCAATTCCCAATCCCGACTTTCACAAATGGTTGATCACCGATCAACACCTCTGCATGAGCATTCAGGCGACTCTATCTCCTTCTGCTCTTGGCGTCACCCTTGGTGTCACCTCTTCACATCTACTGTGGACAAAGTTGGAAACCCGATATGCCTTTCTTTCTGAAGGGCATATCGAGCTACTTCAAGACAAACTCACCAACCTCGTCATGGCCGAGGAGCTTATGGCCGCTTACTTAGATCGGGCAAAAGCGATATATGACCAGCTACAAATCGCTGGTCCTGATACTGTCACCACGCGACAAATGGTCCGCCAGATCCTCCATGGTCTTCCTCCTACTTACGACTCCTTCTGTGTAATGGCCCAAAATCGTGGAAAGCCTTACACAGTTGAGGAGATATGGAGCAGTCTCCTTGCCGAGGAGGCCAGCATGCAGCTACGACGTCTCTCGACCTCTAGCACACCAACTACTACCATGTCCTCTGTTCCTTCTCCCTCAACCGACTCCTCTGCACTCATCTCTAACTACGGACGACGGGACAACCGTGGCCACACCACATATGGGCGATTCAACGGAGGCCGTGGCTCTTTCCCTTTCTCTCGCGGTGGCCGCACCAACAACATACAGCCCCGAGGTAGTCCGCAACGACCCAAACCTCCTACACCGACTACCCAGGTCGAACGGCAGAGACGACGTGTGCCTATCGACCACTCTACTGGCCGACCTATCCCTTGCCAAATGTGCTGGAAGCCGAATCATCACACCCTCGATTGCTTTTGGATCGGTGAGCTGTTGGTAGCAACGATCTATGAACTTCGTGTTTGATGATAACAAACGTGTGAACGTTTCTAACGTGTGTGTTAAGTGTTTCAGGAATGGCGAACGTGCGATTAATTCACGGAAAGGATTTGGGGAATGTGTAATGGAGAAAGGGGAGAACCTAACTTGTGTTAACTTATATTTATTGGAGTCAAACCCCTAAACCTATTCCGTACCAAGCCAAACCCTAGTCATGAGAGCCGGCCTTCATTTATAAATCCCCAAGACCTCAAAAAGGGAAGCAGCCGAATTCTCAGAATTAACGCAACAAAAAAAACTTTGAAACCCCCTAGGTGCCGAAATTTGAAAGGAGGAGCCGCAATTGTTAAGGGACTGCCTTTTTTTCTCGACAAAAAAAACAGAGAGCCGCACCTATCTCCTTGCATCAAACAAAAACTCAAAGCTGATACATTCTTTTTAAGAGTGAACTATTCACAGCAATCACAGGGCAAGGCCGAACCTTTGACTTCTCCCACACACAAAAAATCAAGGAGCCTGTGCTTCTTCGTCAAAGAAAGGAATCATCAAAAGGGGGGTTCTCTGTTCTTTTTCTTGCAACATTTTTTTGGAGATCCAATCAAAAATTCCCCACAGCCGCATGCATTGAAACGTTTGCCTTTTTGATTCTCCACTAAATGTGAATTGGTTTTTTGCAGGCAATCAATTAAGAGTGGGGAATTGTTTATACTTTTTTAAGCCGGCCTCTGTTCTTCAAAAGTGGATTTTTGCAAACTCAAGAATCAAGCCTCAGCCTGTTTTTTTGGCACCTTCAAACGCACACACGAAAATTATTTGCGTTCATTTATTTTGAGTGGCACCTTCAAATTCACAGAGATCATTGTTTCAGCCGGCTGTCACAAAACCAAAGCATGCACATGAGATCATTGGGGTTTTTTCAAGGCTTTGCCTTATAATGTTTTCTTGTCAAACGTTCTTTGAATTATCACAGAAGGCTGTCAAGTATTGAAGCCTTGCAAAACAATTGTTTTGAAAGACACCGGCAGCCGAAAGAAATTTGGGGAGCTTTCATCTTGCGCATGTTTTTCTGAGGTGCCGCAAGCTTTGATTTTTGGTGACGTCTGTTGTGATATGATTCCCCAGATTTGGTTTTGGATGATGAGCAAACATAAATAATGTATACTAACTTATTTGTGAGCGCAGTTATGGAGATCGTCGCCAAAATACCACGTACATCTAAAGCGACGTCTCAAGACTTCTCAATACGCGTGATCGTGTGCCTGGAGCTTCGTTGAAGCTCAAGGAGCAATATTGAAGTCAAGAGGAATGAAGATTGAAGCTTTGAAGACGGCTCGTAAGGTTTATTTTATAAGCTTCTAGCTTCATAGATTAGAATGTTAAGCCTTGAGTAGGACTTACTTTATAATCTTCATTTCGCTCATATCTTAGAGCTAGGATTATCATAGAAGCCATTAGAAACATTCTCGAAGCCTATCGCTTCTTCCCTCGGCTTCTTGTGCATGTTAGTTGGTTCAAGAAGAGTCACCAACCGACTAGATGACGATCTAGTCGGTCGGCAACTCTACTTGAACCGACTAGTTTGCCTTCTCTAATTCAGCTCGTTCTATGACTATAGTTAGTCGGTCAAAGAAGAGTCACCGACCGACTAGATGACGATCTAGTCGGTCAGCAATCCTTCTTAGACCGACTAGTTGTGTACAGTCATTTTCAGCCTGAGCTACTGTTTCGAGTTAGTCGGTCAAAGAACGTTTACCGACCGACTAGTTGAGAAACTAGTCGGTCAGCATTTGTTCTTAAACCGACTAAGTCATCTTGAAGTCAACCTATTCTATTTCGACGTTAGTCGGTCAAAGATCATTCACCGACCGACTAGTTGTGAAACTAGTCGGTCGGCAAGTCTTCTTAGACCGACTAGTTGTCTTTGCCTGTACTACGACTTCTTGGCTGTTCTTCCATTAGTCGGTCTACATTGATTGACCGACCGACTAGTTGATGAACTAGTCGGTCGGTGGTTGTTCTTTGACCGACTAGTTGGGTTCAGAAAAGAGCCGTTGGAGTTTCTCTTCAAACGTTTTTCTCTCTCTCTCTCCTCTATCCTATATATAGTTGGAGGGGCTCTTTCATAAGATCCAAGGCTGCCATTTTAGAGATTTAGAGAAATCTAAGAGAAGCTATTCAACTCCATTCTAAAGCTTTCTCTTCCTCACAAGAATCTCTCCCTCAACTCTTTGAGCCATTTCCTCAAGAGAGATTCTCTCCATTGTGAGCCTTCCAAGCCAAGAGCTTGATCCAAAGTCACCATCCTCCATCCTAGCCTTCCATTGCTGGTCATCTTCTTGAAGCTAGGGTTTGGTGGCATCATCTTCCTCAAAATCCCTCCTTGCCCTAATTTGGTAAGTATACTCAAGGCATAGGATTTTGTAAGGTAAGAGTTTATTTCATTTCATATTTGAATTGTAAGTTTCACTCTCGGTTGTGAGAGTGTGGTTGTGATCCTGGGTTGTGGGAGTCACAAATTACTTTGTGTATGATTTGACTTGTGAAGGTTTTTCACAAGTACTTCATAGTGGAAATCTTGAGTTAGGGTTGCTAACTCAAGTATCCGGAGGGGATCCTGGTGGTTGGGACGTAGGATCACCGGTAACAAGTCGGGAAGACTTGGATGGATCCGAACCCAGTAATATTGTTTGTTTGCGTATGTTTTAATTCTTGTTGATAGTTGTTTAATTCCGCATTGTCGTTTGTTTCTTGCACAATAATTAGGAATAACTATCTTGATTATTTTAAGTACTATTCACCCCCCCTCTAGTACGTGTGCAATAGCTACCACAGGGCACTACAATTGGTATCAGAGCCAAGGTTAAAGCTACAGGTTCAAAGCTATGACGAACAACGACTACAACGTCTTCAAGAACCGCGATGGAGCTTCTTCAGTTATGGAAGGACTATCCTCCGTCAGGCCTCCACACTTCAACGGTACCAACTACGGGTACTGGAAATGCCGGATGCAAATTTTCCTCCGGAGCGCTTCACTATGGAGAGCCACCATGACGGAGTATGTCGAGCCTTCCGAAGAAGATTTCGCAAAGTGGACCCCCGTGGAGGTCGCCGCGGAAGTAGCCAATGCCAAGGCAATGAATGCCTTGAATTGTGCGTTGGAGCCCGAGGACTTCAACAAGATATGCACATGTAAGAGTGCATATCAAATATGGAACCAACTCCTCATTTTGCACGAAGGATCGAGTACGGTAAAAGATTCTAAACTCGTCGTTGCTAATAAAGAATTTGAGTTGTTTCATATGGAGCAGGGCGAAGCCATGAAAGATTATTACGCTCGCTTCGTGGATATATCAAACGACTTGGAAGCTCTTGGGAAGACCTACACCCAAAAGGAGAAAGTCTCGAAGATAATCGATGGACTTCCTTCTTGTTGGGAGAAGCGTACCTTCGCCATCGAGGAAGGTAATGACATGAATAAATATACCGTCGTACAACTAATGGGTACCTTGTTGTCTTATGAGGTACGCAAGGATAGTAAGATCAGGATGAGGGAAAAGATGAAGGCGTACTTGAAGCAAGACGAGCCAAAGAAAAAGGCAATTGCATTCAAGGCCGCTCCATCTACCGATGATGAAGATTCGGAAGAAGAAGAGGACGAAGAATTGGACATGGAAGCATTGGCCAATATGGCAAAGAAATTCATCCAATTCTTCCGACAAGGTAAGTTGAATCGTAAATCAAAATTTATTTCGACTAATGCTTCTACTCCCGTGTGTTATAAATGCAATAAGCCAGGACATATCAAGCCGGATTGTCCTCTCTATAAACATAAGGGGAAGTGGAAGGCATCCAAGCACGACAAGTCGAGAAAGCACAAGAAAGGACTTGTAGGTACCTTCACCGACTCCGACTCCTCAAGTGGAGAGTCGGACGATGAAAGAATGGAGAATGCACACACGTGCTTCATGGGAAAAGAGGATTGTGATGAAGAGACTTCCTCCGATGAAAGCGAGGATGGAAGCGAGGATGAAGGCGAAGAGGTAACCAATGATGAACTTAGAATAGCCAATGAACAACTATGGAATAAGTTTTCTAATATGGCTACTAAGTTTATGAAGACTAAAAATGAATTAGATAGTCTTAAAAACTCGCCTAAACTTTTCATCGTCAACAACGACACCGTTGTTGATGGGTTGAGAAATGAGATTGAAAATCTCAAGTCTCAACTTGAGCATGTTCATATCGAAGATTCGGATGAACATGTGATAGCGGATTTGACGTCTCAAATCTCAACTTTGAGTATTGAGAATAAAAATCTCAAGTCACGTGTTTGTGCACTCGCATCGCAAGTGTCCACTTTGGATGCTTCTTTGCATTCTCTCACCGAGAAGCATGAGAGCACATTAGGCTGAATTCATGAATTCAACAAAGGTAAGGGCAAGTTGGATGATATCCTAAATGACTTACCTCCGGCCAATCATCACATTGGTTTGGGGTATAAGATGGGAGAGTCATCCAAATCGTCCGCCACCTTTGTTAGGCCATCTTCCGATGCTTCTACTAGTGGAAGTAAACACGTCATGGGTAGATCTTCTACCAATGGTGCTTCCGCTAGGAACACGCCCCCATTTGGAAAGAAACCCACTTTGGGTGGACCTCCTAAGAAGGGTCATGCTTACATGTATACCATGCCTCGTAGGAACACACATCCTACCCCCACATGCTAGCACATATGCCGATTTCTATGCTCCGCATCCACGAGCACGTGCACACCATGTGAGACACACTCATGCACGTATTCCTCCACATTCATATGTTCATCCTCATTCTCATATGAATAATTATCGTCATGCACCATTGCATCGCATGCCATATGCTTACCCACGACATGCATCACATAGAAATCAACAACGTATCCATGTTCCCAATAGGATTAGGACTGCCAAGACATACACTATTTGGGGTCCGAAGAACACAAGCATGCATAATAAGAATTTGTATGTGCAATCTTTTATTAATGATGTTATTTTGAATGATGATTATGTTGGGAAATCAAGTTCCTCTTGGACTTGGTTTCTGAAGGGTTAGTTTCCTTTGACCCTTCATTGCTTGGTACCATAAGTTTAATTTCATTTTTATGGGTACCAAAGCAATTGTGGTATGTATGGGTTACATTTAATTTGAATTTAGTTAGCTAAATTTATTGCCTAACCCATAGGATCCAAAAGGATTTTTGGATACCAAAATGATATTCTCTAGGTTAAATCCACCATGAGATACCAACCCTACCAACTCCGTGATTTGCAAGGATTTTCGTTCGATTGGAGTTGTTGGTGCTTGAGTGATGCACCAAAGTAGGGGGAGCTTAATGTTGTAAGTATGTTCATACTTTTGATTCATATTGGTATCCATTGGTAGAATATATTACAATTGGTATCATTTTGCTTCATTTGGTATGCTAGATAAGTGTATGCCATTGTTATATGATGTACTATCTATTTTTGGCATAACATTCTTGCATGCTACATTTGGTATGCACATCGGATTATTTTTGTCTCTGATGTTGATTTCGTCGTTCGACGATTTTATGGATTTAATAGAATTCTTTCTCTGGAAACATAGAGTTGTTTTCCATGCATTCTATTGATTTTGGAGAGTATGTTCCAAAACTCAATAAGTGAAATTGATTTGAGTTTTGATGATTTCGTATTTCGATTTTCGCCTATGGCTTGGTGATTTCGTTTTCCGATTTTCGCCGATGATTTTATGATTTCGTATTTCGTATTTCGCCTATGGTTTGATGATTTCGGTTTCCGATTTTCGACTTTGGTCTCCTTGACACGCTTTGCTTTTATTCGGTATTTTACATTTGATATTTTGCATTGGTGTTATTTTGGACCTTGGTCGTATTCTTCGACTCCCATGCTTTATTTTTAGCCATTGGTTGTGTTGTTGTTCTCCTCCCGCTCTTTTTGCTAATGCCAAAGGGGGAGAGATATAATAATGACAATGTGCTAATTAATAATTCAAAGGAATTTACCATGAATCTAATTTGATGTGTTAGATTCAGGGGGAGTGAAGATATAAAATGGATTTAGATCCTATATGTCAATTGTGGTTCATATTTCATTTCTTCCTCATCTGCATGATGCGAATGAATTTTATTGAATATGGAACTAACGTGTCATTAATGCAGGGAGAGTAAGTAAATTTCTATTGAATCATTATTATTGATTATTATTTATGTGGGTTTGTCATCACCAAAAAGGGGGAGAATGTTGTGATATGATTCCCCGGATTTGGTTTTGGATGATGAGCAAACATAAATAATGTATACTAACTTATTTGTGAGCGCAGTTATGGAGATCGTCGCCAAAATACCACGTACATCTAAAGCGACGTCTCAAGACTTCTCAATACGCGTGATCGTGTGCCTGGAGCTTCGTTGAAGCTCAAGGAGCAATATTGAAGTCAAGAGGAATGAAGATTGAAGCTTTGAAGACGGCTCGTAAGGTTTATTTTATAAGCTTCTAGCTTCATAGATTAGAATGTTAAGCCTTGAGTAGGACTTACTTTATAATCTTCATTTCACTCATATCTTAGAGCTAGGATTATCATAGAAGCCATTAGAAACATTCCCGAAGCCTATCGCTTCTTCCCTCGGCTTCTTGTGCATGTTGGTTGGTTCAAGAAGAGTCACCAACAGACTAGATGACGATCTAGTCGGTCGGCAACTCTACTTGAACCGACTAGTTTGCCTTCTCTAATTCAGCTCTTTCTATTACTACAGTTAGTCGGTTAAAGAAGAGTCACCGACCGACTAGATGACGATCTAGTCGGTCAGCAATCCTTCTTAGACCGACTAGTTGTGTACAGTCATTTTCAGCCCGAGCTACTGTTTCGAGTTAGTCGGTCAAAGAACGTTTACCGACCGACTAGTTGAGAAACTAGTCGGTCAGCATTTGTTCTTAAACCGACTAAGTCATCTTGAAGTCAACCTATTCTATTTTGACGTTAGTCGGTCAAAGATCATTCACCGACCGACTAGTTGTGAAACTAGTCGGTTGGCAAGTCTTCTTAGACCGACTAGTTGTCTTTGCCTGTACTACGACTTCTTGGCTGTTCTTCCATTAGTCGGTCTACATTGATTGACCGACCGACTAGTTGATGAACTAGTCGGTCGGTGGTTGTTCTTTGACTGACTAGTTGGGTTCAGAAAAGAGCCGTTGGAGTTTCTCTTCAAACGTTTTTTTCTCTCTCTCTCCTCTATCCTATATATAGTTGGAGGGGCTCTTTCATAAGATCCAAGGCTGCCATTTTAGAGATTTAGAGAAATCTAAGAGAAGCTATTCAACTCCATTCTAAAGCTTTCTCTTCCTCACAAGAATCTCTCCCTCAACTCTTTGAGCCATTTCCTCAAGAGAGATTCTCTCCATTGTGAGCCTTCCAAGCCAAGAGCTTGATCCAAAGTCACCATCCTCCATCCTAGCCTTCCATTGCTGGTCATCTTCTTGAAGCTAGGGTTTGGTGGCATCATCTTCCTCAAAATCCCTCCTTGCCCTAATTTGGTAAGTATACTCAAGGCATATGATTTTGTAAGGTAAGAGTTTATTTCATTTCATATTTGAATTGTAAGTTTCACTCTCGGTTGTGAGAGTGTGGTTGTGATCCCGGGTTGTGGGAGTCACAAATTACTTTGTGTATGATTTGACTTGTGAAGGTTTTTCACAAGTACTTCATAGTGGAAATCTTGAGTTAGGGTTGCTAACTCAAGTATCCGGAGGGGATCCGGGTTGTTGGGACGTAGGATTACCGGGAACAAGTCGGGAAGACTTGGGTGGATCCGAACCCAGTAATATTGTTTGTTTGCATATGTTTTAATTCTTGTTGATAGTTGTTTAATTCCGCATTGTCGTTTGTTTCTTGCACAATAATTAGGAATAACTATCTTGATTATTTTAAGTACTATTCACCCCCCCTTAGTACGTGTGCAGTAGCTACCACAGGGCACTACAATGTCCTGCAAGTTTCAATATTTGGCGAGGTACAGCAGGTTTCAATCTTTGGTGGAGTGCGCAAGTTTCATCAAGAGGGAAGCCGAACGATTGAGGGGACATCAGAGACTACTACTTGTCAGATTGATCTGACCTGCGCCTATTGACAGAGACGACTATGATACACAAACTGAGCATTTCTGAACTCTAGTATTATTTTATTTGTGTAGTAGTAGCGATGTTTGTAGGGGAAACTTTACCACCTTTTGTGTTACTTTTTGGGGACCTGACGACTTGGGAGTCGTCACGGAGGGAGAGCATATGACTAGATTGATAGTGTAGAGCATGTGGTGTGCGTACGAGCTAGGTGAGAGTAGATTTGGGATCTTGACTCATTGTAGCTGTACTTGATTACATATCTATCTAGTAGTTGCTTTCGGGGGCTGGAGTAGGTCGTGGGGACGACCGAACCAGGGTATATCTATGTGTATTCTGTGATTGCTATTTTATTGCCCTGTCTGTGCCTATAACTGCGTGGGATTGTTCGTGGGTTGCACGAATATTTTTATTAGCCTATCCCCCCCCTCTAGGCTACGATCGAGATCCAACAAGTGGCATCGGAGCCAGTTTAGAGGATCTAGTCTAGATTTTTTAGATGACCATGAATATATCTGATTGTGCTTTTGCTGAAGGTCAGTCTATAGCACGTCCCCCTAAATTTAACGATGTAGACTTTGCATATTGGAAGGCTAGGATGAAAATCTATCTAGTGTTTGTAGATTATGATGTGTGGGATATTGTTGAAAATGGTTATAGTCTACCCACTATTAAAATTGAAGATACTGTTATGATTAAGCCTAAAGACAAGTGGGATTTAGCTGATAAGAAACTTTATACTCTTAATGGTAAAGCTATGAATGCGCTTATATGTTCTCTTGATAAATCCGAGTTTAATCGTATCTCACATTGTCTAACTGCGCAGGAAATCTGGCATACTCTGGAGGTGACACATGAGGGAACATCGCAAGTGAAGGAATCCAGACTTGCATTGCTTTGCACAGAATATGAGAGCTTCT
Source organism: Scilla litardierei (assembly GCA_030789695.1). Taxonomy (NCBI): domain Eukaryota; kingdom Viridiplantae; phylum Streptophyta; class Magnoliopsida; order Asparagales; family Asparagaceae; genus Scilla; species Scilla litardierei. The sequence goes on from CM061137.1 coordinate 18,870,568, forward strand.
GCATGCTTCCAACAGAATCTGTGAAAGAGATGTTTGCGAGGTTCACAGACATTGTCTACAAATCCAGTTCCCTCGGTAAGCCATACTCTAGCCATGAACATGTACGAAAGATCTTAAGGGCGCTACCAAGCTCGTTCAGGCCTAAAGTCACCGCTATTCAAGAAGCTAAGGACTTATCAACAATGAAAGTGGAGGACTTGATAGGCAACCTAATGTCACACGAGCTTGAGTTACAGAGTATAGAAGCCAGAGAGAAACCTGAAGAGAAGACCAAAGCCTCCACACCATTAGCTCTTCAAGCTAACGACGACGATCTTGATGAGGAGCAAGCTCTAATGGTCAGAAACTTCAAGAGATACATTCAGACTGATCAAGGAAGAGCTGAGATAGGAAAAAGGTTCATTCGTTCTAATAATTCTAATTTTGGTAGAAATTCCTATGATCGGAAAGCTATTAATAGAAGTGAATGTTTTAAATGCAGGAAGAAAGGGCACCACATAAAAGATTACCCACAACAACACACAGCTCAAGTTGCAAAAGGAAAAACGAAAGTGCTGACGTGGGACATGGATAGCGAAGCTGAGGAGGAGGATGAGGAACATGAAGCTCACTCCTGCATGGCACTGATGGTCAAACACAATGAGGTAGAATCTCCCACTAAAGCTGAATTGTTAGAAATCTTGAAAGGAATGCAAAATACTATTAATGAGCTAGAAGCTGATGTGGATAGTTATAGGAATGATAACTTTGATATGCAACAATCTGAGTATGACATGTCTAAGGAAATTGAAAAACTGAAAACTGAAATTGTTGCATGTAACGCTACAATTGACATGTTAAATAAGGAGAAAGCTAGCTTGCCTGAAAAAATTGATTGTCTTTCATGTCCCTCTTTATTAAAGGATATTAGCATGTATAAGCTAGATAAGACAAAGCTTGAAGTTGAAAATGAATTGCTTTCTGAAAAGATTAACATGCTAAATCTTGAACTTAAAGAAAAAGTGAGGGATTTTGAAAAGAAAGAAGAGGAAAACAAGCGAGCTTTCATTAGTAAATGCACTTTGCTTGTGAATGAAAACGATATCTTGAAATCCAAAGTCACCACCCTAGAATTGTCATTAAAGAGATTTTCCATTGGAAAACAAAATTTGGACATTATTCTTGGAAATCAACTTTGGCAATAATAGGCGAGGACTTGGATTTAGTGCTAAAAATGTTGAAAAGCCTAAGTATAAAAAATTTCACAATGTGCCTTCCATTGCTAAAAATGTTTATGCAAAGTGTTTTACGTGTGATAGTGTTGGTCACACATCGTACTATTGCAAATATAGGAACTCCAATATTAAATTCAAGCAAGTATGGGTTCCTAAATCTTTGTTGACTAACACTAGTGGACCTTGTTGGATTCCAAGGTCACACATAACACCTCTTTTGTAGGTGGATGGAAATTTGACGAGGAGCGATAAATTGAATGTCTCATTATTTTTTAGCTCCTTAGTCAAACGGCGACACGAAGGTATATCTCATTCTTTGGACTTAATGCATACCTTCATAGCTTTTTGTGTGCGTGACGTTTCTTTGTTTGTGTGCTAGTAGTTGCATTGCTATGTGTGCATGGTTTTTGTTTGTTTGTGTGATTGCATCTCATGTTTGCTTTAATATTTCATGCATTAAAAAAACTGAAAACCAAAAAAAAATATGGTGCTTAAATGTGTATCTTTTCTCTTTGTTTCATTATTGTAGTATGCACGAATGTTTTTCATATCTATGTAGAAATTGGTGTATTATTACTTTTGCCACATGCGCATGTTCATCTTTCTAAATATTCAGGGCATGTTCAATGACTAAAAACAACTTGATTTCTACACCACCTACTTCACTTCCACATGTATTACTATTGTTGCACATTTGGAGATATCGTTTATGAAGTGTGGAAAGTGAATGTAGGAGGAAAACTTAACTGAAAATCTAAGGGATATGATATACCTTGCCATGGATAAAAATTGAGCAAAAGAAATTATTGGTATAAGTATTTAAAAAAATGTGAAAACAAAAGATAATTGCTCCGTATGGAAAATGGATACAATCCTTGGCAACGGTATTACCCACGAGTATCCAACATAAGCTTTATGGGTAAACTTTAGTGTTAGTGTATTTACTCGTCAAGCAATGCCACCCCCACATCTAAGAGTCCTTATAGGCTATGTTTTGGGGTGTGGTACCTTGAACTCATTTTTAATGAGGTGGGAAAAATCAATCCTAGGTGATAGAATGTTATTTGAAAACCCTAGGTGATAGAATGTCATCACACTTTACACGTTGGTGTTGAAGTCTTAGCTATTTAATTTCATTGGATTTTGACTTGAATATTCTATGATTGTATGCATGCAATTGTTGGTGATGGTTAATAATACTCTCTTTTTGCATGCTATATGATTTTTGACTTCGTGTTATAACTTTTGATGATAACAAAGGGGGAGAAAAATTGGGAAAAATTGGGAAGAGATCTGGTATTCGGTATTTGGTATTATTTGTGCATACATGATTATTGGTTCAAGGGGGAGCATGAAAATAGAGGGAGCATGCCATCATTATATATCATTACATGTCACCCTCTATCATCACACTTTCACACACACTATTTGGAACATTATTGTTCAAATCTTATATTCAGTTTGTTATCATCAAAAGGGGGAGATTGTTGGTAGCAACGATCTATGAACTTTGTGTTTGATGATAACAAACGTGTGTGAACGTTTCTAACGTGTGTGTTAAGTGTTTCAGGAACGGCGAACGTGCGATTAATTCACGGAAAGGATTTGGGGAATGTGAAATGGAGAAAGGGGAGAACCTAACTTGTGTTAACTTATATTTATTGGAGTCAAACCCCTAAACCTATTCCGTACCAAGCCAAACCCTAGTCATGAGAGCCGGCCTTCATTTATAAATCCCCAAGACCTCAAAAAGGGAAGCAGCCGAATTCTCAGAATTAACGCAACAAAAAAACTTTGAAACCCCCTAGGTGCCGAAATTTGAAAGGAGGAGCCGCAATTGTTAAGGGACTGCCTTTTTTTCTCGACAAAAAAACAGAGAGCCGCACCTATCTCCTTGCATCAAACAAAAACTCAAAGCTGATACATTCTTTTTAAGAGTGAACTATTCACAGCAATCACAGGGCAAGGCCGAACCTTTGACTTCTCCCACACACAACAAATCAAGGAGCCTGTGCTTCTTCGTCAAAGAAAGGAATCATCAAAAAGGGGGTTCTCTGTTCTTTTTCTTGCAACATTTTTTTTGGAGATCCAATCAAAAATTCCCCACAGCCGCATGCATTGAAATGTTTGCCTTGTTGATTCTCCACTAAATGTGAATTGGTTTTTTGCAGGCAATCAATTAAGAGTGGGGAATTGTTTATACTTTTTTTAAGCCGGCCTCTGTTCTTCAAAAGTGGATTTTTGCAAACTCAAGAATCAAGCCTCAGCCTGTTTTTTTGGCACCTTCAAACGCACACACGAAAATTATTTACGTTCATTTATTTTGAGTGGCACCTTCAAATTCACAGAGATCATTGTTTCGGCCGGCTGTCACAAAACCAAAGCATGCACATGAGATCATTGGGGTTTTTTCAAGGCTTTACATTATAATGTTTTCTTGGCAAACGTTCTTTGAATTATCACAGAAGGCTGTCAAGTATTGAAGCCTTGCAAAACAATTGTTTTGAAAGACACCGGCAGCCGAAAGAAATTTGGGGAGCTTTCATCTTGCGCACGTTTTTCTGAGGTGCCGCAAGCTTTGATTTTTGGTGACGTCCTGCAAGTTTCAATATTTGGCGAGGTACAGCAGGTTTCAATCTTTGGTGGAGTGCGCAAGTTTCATCAAGAGGGAAGCCGAACTATTGAGGGGACATCAGAGACTACTACTTGTCAGATTGATCTGACCTGCGCCTATTGACAGAGACGACTACGATACACAAACTGAGCATTTCTGAACTCTAGAATTATTTTATTTGTGTAGTAGTAGAGATGTTTGTAGGGGAAACTTTACCACCTTTTGTGTTACTCTTTGGGGACCTGACGACTTGGGAGTCGTCACGGAGGGATAGCATCTGACTAGATTGATAGTGTAGAGCACGTGGTGTGCGTACGAGCTAGGTGAGAGTAGATTTGGGATCTTGACTCATTGTAGCTATACTTGATTACATATCTATCTAGTAGTTGCTTTCGGGGGCTGGAGTAGGTCGTGGGGACGACCAAACCAGGGTATATCTGTGCGTATTCTGTGATTGCTATTTTATTGCCCTGTCTGTGCCTATAACTGCGTGGGATTGTTCGTGGGTTGCACGAATATTTTTATTATCCTATTCACCCCCCCTCTAGGCTACGATCCAGATCCAACATGAGCATGTTCATAAACCTGAGGCTCATGCAGTCCATCAAGGTCGCTCTACAGACGGTGAATGGATCCTCGACATAGGGGCCACAGATCACATCGCGTCTACCACTTCACAACTTGAGACAATGACACCATACTCGGGTAACAAATACATTACTGTTGGCACAGGTGATATCGCCACAGTGGTCAACATTGGCTATTCTTCTATCCCTTCTCTAAACTCCACTATACATCTTCCTGACATTTTACATGCTCCACAATTCTCTAAAAATCTGCTCTCAGTCTATAAATTCACTCGAGATAATAGCTGCGTTATCCAATTCTCATCCTCTGGTTTTGTTGTACAGGATGCCACCACAGGAAAAACTCTTCTTAAAGGCACGAGTAGGAATAGACTCTACCCGATCCATCATACTCCCATCTCTCTTTCTGCATCAAGCACCTCGGGCACTCTTTGGCACACCCGTCTTGGTCATCCTGCTCATCCTGTTGTCTCCAAAGTCGCTTCCAAGTTATCTCTCAAGCTGTCTCCTCAGCCACCATGTCCTCAATGCTCAATGAGTAAGAGTCATAAATTACCTTTTCCTTTGTCAAAATCGAGAGCAGATTCTCCCTTAGCTTTAGTTCATTCTGATGTATGGGGACCTGCCTCAGTTCAATCTAATAAAGGCTATAGGTATTACGTCAGTTTTATTGATGGCTACTCTCGCTATGTTTGGCTCTACCCTCTATATCATAAATCTGACGTGTTTGCTGCCTTCCAAACCTTTCAAACAATGGTTGAAAGGCAGTTTAACACGAAAATTAAAATTTTTCGATCTAATGGTGGGGGGAATTTTGTAACAATCAATTTATCTCCCTATTTCACCAACTTGGGATCATACATCAGACCTCAGCACCCTACACACCCGAGCAAAATGGTGTGGCTGAAAGAAAACACCGACATGTAATTGAAACTACACTTGCTTTGCTACTAACAGCTTCTATGCCTCAGCAATATTGGCCAGATGCAGCGAAGACGGCTATATCTGATCAATAGACTGCCATCTGCAACGTAACGAAACAAATCTCCTCACGAGATTCTCTATCATCAGGTTCCAAACTACAAGTGGATGCGCACCTTTGGTTGCCTGTGCTATCCCTGCATCCGCCCTTACGTACAACACAAGCTTGAACCAAGGTCGCAACCGTGCGTCTTTCTTGGTTATGCTGACCACATGAAGGCGTATAAATGCATGGAGCTGTCTACCAAAAGGCTGTACCTGACTCCACATGTCAGGTTTGAGGAGAACATCTTCCCTTTCTCTACTCAGACTCGTCCAATGCCACAGCCTACACTGATCAACTCTATCCCACCGACCATTATTCCTACCCATCCACCTGCACCCCTCCAACCAACACCCACCGATCCCCTGATCTACCAACCTACCGATCATTCGACCCATCAACACGACCTACCGACCTCTCCAAGCCGCTCCACAGCTCGTTCAACCCAAAGTATGACCGATCCAGCTGATTCACCAACACAAACCTTGCCTGACCCATCATTGCCTACAAGCATTCTACAACATATCTCGGCACACCATAATCCGGTCACTCACCCGACCTCTTACCATCCCTACTTAACTTCCACGTTACCTCCAACCTCCACTTCTCCACCTACTCAACCCACATCGGATACTTCACCACTGTCGACTCATCCCATGACCACCCGTTCCATGGTCGGCACCTTTAAACCTCATCAACCATTAAACCTACATGCCCAAATCACCTCAGAAGAACCGATATCCTACAAGGAGGCGTCCAAACATCCCCAATGGGTCGCAGCCATGCAGGACGAGTATGCCGCTTTAACCCGTCAAGAGACTTAGGAACCTGTCTCTCCTCCTCCCTCAGTAAACATCATCGGATGCAAGTGGGTCTACAAGATTAAGTGTCACATGGATGGCTCTGTTGCCTGCTATAAAGCTCGGCTCGTGGCCAAAGGCTTTCATCAGAAGGAAGGGGTTGACTACGCCGAGACCTTCAGCCCAGTCGCCAAGCATGGTTCTATCCGCCTCCTGATCACCCTGGCTCTACACTTCGACTGGCCGGTCAGACAACTCGATGTCTCCAATGCTTTTCTACATGGAAACATCGATGAAAATCTTTATATGGCACAACCTATGGGATTCATAGATCAATCTTTCCCACAACATGTCTGCAAGCTACGGAAAGCATTATATGGCCTCAAACAGGCACCTCGACAGTGTTATGCTCGCTTCTCCCAGTTCTCCGCCTTCACGGATTCCACCCGAGCATTACCAACTCATCTCTCTTTGTCAAACACTTTGGCTACCAAACAACCGTGATCCTGTTGTAAGTCGACGACATCCTAATCATGGGCTCTTCGGCAAACTTCGTACATCAATTCATTGGCGAGCTTGCCAGTGAGTTCTCACTCAAAGATCTCGGCGATCTATCATACTTCCTGGGTCTGGAAATTCAACGAAGCTCCCAAGGCTGCTTCGTCCATCAGATCAAATATACAAAAGAGCTCCTTCAGAAAGCCGGTCTCTACGGTTGCAAGCCGAGCAAAACTCCAGTCTCCTTAAAACGGAATCAAAACACCTCAGATCCTTTACTGCTTGATGGATCGTACTATCGCAGTCTGGTCGGTGCTCTTCAATACCTCACACTGACCCAACCTGATATTGCATTCGCCGTCAATCAAGTATGTCAGTTCCTCCATGCTCCACGTGACTTACATCTCACAGCTGCTAAGCAGATTCTTCGGTATCTTCAACACACTCCAACCCACGGCATTCTTCTTCATCCGAGTCCTCTGTCACTCATCGCCTTCTCCGACGCTGATTGGACAGGAGATCACGTAGATCGTCGCTCCATCAATGGATTCTGTGTCTTCCTCGAAAAGAACCCTTTGACTTGGAGTGCAAAAAAAACAACCTTCGATTGTACACAGCTCGACAGAATCGGAGTATCGTTCTCTCTCTCTCACGGCTAAAGAGATCATCTGGCTACAACTTCTGCTTTCTGACCTTCAGATTCATCTCCAAGACAAGCCGCTAATTTGGTGTGACAACAAGTCGGCTATCTCACTCTCTTCCAATCCGGTCTTTCATTCCCGAACAAAACACTTCACAGTCGACTACCACTTCATCCGTGAACAGGGCACGTCAGACAACATTCGTGTTCAACACATCTCTACCGAGGACAACCCGGCTGACATCTTCACTAAGAGTCTCACTGCGGATCGCTTCGAGCTATTGCGAGACAAACTGTTCGTCATTTTGGCCGCTCAGTTTGCGGGGGCGTTGACGTGCGTTTATATTTCATATATTCATGCACGTCTTCTTCTGTGTTTTTCCGCTATTTTCCGCCGTCTTATATTCGTTTTCTCGTGTTTTCTTGTTTTCTTTCACTTTTTTGTGTTTTTGTATGTTTGCAGGAGTTTGCCGGCGTAGGGGACATAAAACGACGATATCATGAGTCCCCGAAGCAACAGGAGGAGTCACACGTGATCCAGGGGGCCAAATGACGAAGATCGCCATCTTTCAGCCCCCCACCCGATCGGTTGGATAGGCCAACCGATCAGGTGATGCACGCGTGCACGACCCGGTCAGCCACTGAAGCAAGAAAGTGTCAACCGACCGGGTCGTCGACCGGTTCAACCCGACCTCTCTCTGTGGAAATTGGAGCTGAAACTCAACCGATCGGGTGATCTTCACCCGATCGGTTCACCTGTAGCTGTTTCACCGAAGAAGATGACCCGGAGAGCTCACCCGACGGCCGGCTGACCGTGCCAAAACTTCCAAAGTCTTTGTCTTTTGGGGCAACAATTCCAACCGATCGGGTGATCTTTCAACCGATCGGTTCACCCGACGACGCTAAAGATCCAAACGACGAGCAGCTTCCGCCGACCGACCGTGTCACTTGACCGAGTGAAATTTTGAAGATTGCTACCGAAGTTCGCATCAGGTCACCTGATCGGGTGATTCTTTACCCGATCGGGTGATGTCGTTTTCTATAAATAGAGACCCTAGGTTTCCAGAAAACGAGAGTTGTTAATTTTGCTGTTTTTTCTCTCTCTTGACGGCTGTAATTTTCTACATATTTGTAAGTTGTCTGATCTTTACAAAACTTTAATATAGTGTTATTTGCATTGCTCTTACTACTTTTTAATCGCCTGATCATGCTTTTAACGGTCGATTTTCATTTAGATTGCTTTTTAGTAAATATGTGTGAGTAGTTCCCAAATCTGGGATTTCGGTGGAAACCCCTTCGTGGGTTCTCCCCGATGCGTCCATAGGACTAGGAAATCGATAGGGATTAGGAATCTATCGGTTACGTGGGGTGTTTCATTGTCATCGGCGGGAAAAGACCGCCTTTGACCGTTGGGCCAAGGGGGAATAAACTTGGCGGTTGACTCCCTAGCCATAGCTCACGCCCTTAGTGTAGACGTCGAATCCTAGCGCGCGGGAGCGGCATGACGAGATGTTGGGAGTTATCGTTGCGAGCTTAGTGCTCCCGGAGTCGGTCAGTGTTAATGGACATGGGAATGTCCACTGACCAAACCCGGGTAGTCCAGTGTATCATCCTGGGCACCGACCGGAATATCGGGCCCATGGGACGCCGGTATCACTCTTGGAGGCAACGTCTCACCATTAGACCCTAATTCTGATCGTTATCCTATCCGTGGGCCGTATTGGCAAGAATCGCACGATAGGGTGGAAGCCGAAGTCCCGGGTTTCCCTTTATATTGTTTATCCATCGCATTCTATTTTCCGTGACAACCCATCATCCGATTCGGGCTAGCTCTCCCATGGGGTGAATCCGGTCCTTTCTGACACAAGCACAACCACGCCTCCCTGAGTTCGACCCCCAAGCCACACTACAACACCGTGCGCTTGCGGTTATAAATATTTAAATCTCACGCCCCCAATCATATATATTGCACACTTGCATGCACAGAAATGAGAGGGACGTCAAGCTTTTTGGCGCCGTTGTCGGGGAGGTTTTCGATTTGATATTAGCTTAGCTTGGGTTCGTTAGACTATGCAAAAAAAAACAATAACCAAGAAATTTTCCCCCACCATTTTATTATCTTTTTGTTATTCTCTTGTACTATTGACGCTCCTCTCTAGTTTTCTTATTTTTGTTGTCCAGGTATGTTACTATTACCATGTGGAGATCAAATTTCGATGCTCAGATGGGAGGATACGATCCTTATTCAGTTGTGGTTTGAGAGACTTGTGGATGGTAGGGCACATGTATTATGATTGCCCATTTACGCTTGAGAGCCTCCCCCTACACCAAGGCCAAACATTTTCCCACAACCATTGCCCAAACACCTCCCATCCATTTCCACAACCTTATATCCCTCCACCAACACAAGAAGAATCAAGCCTCGTGTCTCTCCTTGAAAATGCCATGTTCAACCAATGCCAATTATTACAAGACTTCATGGTACCAATCACCGAGCCTACACCGAGGAGAGGGGATGAAGGAGAGGATATACCCACTTTCATGGTTGAGACCACCAGCTCATCGGCCCCCATAGACAAATCGTATGCCGATACCCCATTTTCCCAACACTACCACTTGGATGACGAAGCATTTTGTGATGGTGATAGTGAGGATGTGGATATGTCTCTAGGATTTGTGGGAGAGACTTCTCATATTGATTTGGATACCCCACATGAGTCCTACGAGGGCACCAAGGAGACCACAGAGCTTATGCATACTGGCGAGGAGGATGTGTGTGAGGACACGGACACCACGACAACATACGAGTGGTCCGCTCCACATCCACCTCCAATGTCATCTCTGTTGCTGCTTCTTCCTTGGTCTGTGGTCAACCACGAGGATGTCATTCAGGACATCGGGCAGATGGTGGAGCATGAGCATATCGTCGAGGAGGATGTGCATGAGAGCTTGGATACGATGGTCCACTTCATGGAGCCCGAGTCACATCTACCTCTACTGCTGCTCTCCATTTCTTCTGCGGCTGAGCATCTACTTGAGCATATTGTCCCTATTCAGTGAGATTTTCATACTCACTCTCACTCCACATTTAAGTCTCATTTTTCACGTCCTATTCCTTTAGACTTATATGTTTTTGACACACCATATCTCTCGCATGACACAGGACCTACTTCCCTTGAGGTATGCTATGGTGCGTCACCACCTGGAGAGCCACTTCTCTTGGAGAGCGAGGATTTGGTCGTCACTAGTACAGAGGATAGCGACCCATTCTCAGGGAGTATTCGTCACCCTTTTATTATTTTTCCATCTTATGTTGACGATTATCTCTGGGATACATTTATTTTGGGAAATAATTTCTTGCCATGGACTAATGCACCTCGTCCTTTGCAGATCACAGGTGGACACCTACGAGGGATGCTTGGAGGTGCATTGCTTGGGTCCATTGGCACTCGTGGCACAGTGCTTCAGGCGGAGCCACAGAAGGAGCAGTTAGAGCAGCTACCTGCCCCACTCCAGATCTTGGATCCGCCTATGCTCAGATGTATCCTAATCCAGCAGTGTAGAAATTTACAGCTTTCTAGTTTAGATTAGAATAATCTCATCTCCTCTCATTGGCGAGGGGAGCGTATCTAGGGTTTGTTTTTGCATCATAATAACCCATCATGTCGTGCCCTTCTATCACTTCTACCGTACACACCCCACATCCTCTACCGAGGAGACCGTACACACCCCACATCCTCTTCTGCATTTTGATTTCTTTCTTTTCTTTTCCGATTTTCCCCTAGCACATTTCTGCATCACATTGATCATATCATTTCTCTAGCATTATCATGTTCAGCTTGGGGGAAATCGAATTTTGTGCATGTTGTCGTGTGTATTTATCGTGTGTTTGTGTCTGTGAGTCCTTTGTTGTGTTTATTTTCTGTGTTTATTTTTCTTTATTTTCCAATTTCGTTAGTGTGTTTTTCTTGTTTTTCATTTTTTGTGTCGGTGCGTCACCCCCCCATTTTCATTGCCCTCCCATTTTCACTATTATTGCATTGAGGACAATGCAAGTTTCAGCTTGGGGGAGTCGCACTTCGTGCGTCATTCGTGTTCTTTTTCTTTGTTTTTGAGTCGTTTTCTTCGTGTTTTTCTTTTTTTCTTCTCATCTTTTGTCCTCTCTCTCCTAGAGATGACCCCATATGATGAATCGCAACAGAATCACACACACACCTAGCATAGCTACGATTATCACATTCACTAACCCTAGGAAGCCTAGTCCTATTGCATTTCATGCTTCATGGGTTCACATTGCTTTTATGTGAGTCGTGCGTCGTGACTAGCTAGTGGGTGCTTCTACTTTGTGATTTTGATTTATATACATGTCCTTGGTTGACCCCTAGATTATCATGCTTCGATTTGACTATGCGGTATTTGCTTCTACTGTCTGCTTCTATATGCATGTTATATATTTATATCGTATGCTTCAATTCGCATGTTTCGGGATTCCACAATTAAGGACTAGGATAACCCATTTAGCATATGCTCTGATTTGCAAGAAATATCTCCTTTGCCCAAGTATTTAGAATCCGATTTCTTTTTTTATTTTGCTTGGTGCAAATCCCCTCGTCGTGTACCGTTCTCTCACTTGGGAGAGTACACATGTATATATCCCGATATCCAAAAATCCAAAAAAAAGAGAGAAAAGAAAAACCCAAAAAGAAAAGAAAAGAGAAAAGAAAAAAAATATGTATAGCCAAAAAGCCAAAAAAATACAAATACCCAAAACCCAAAAAATCCATGTGTGAATATTTTTTCCCTCTATTGAGAATAAAGGGAAGGCGAGAATTTGCACCGAGTGTTCTACTCCACATCATCTCAACCTCCATCGTTTTCGAAAACACTTGGCTTAGGAACTTTTTAGCTATTATCTAGGCGATAGTGTGATGATGTCCGAATCCATAGCTGTGGAGTCCCTGACACATGATGCGTTTCTATTCTCATACTCTTCTCATGCGTGCTTGAGCTATATGTTCGCCGCTATTTCTGAATCGAATCGATATTTGGGTCATTTCTTGGATTTGTGTATATAGAGCTTACTGCACGATGTAGATAGTGACACCGACTACTAGCACACAACCACACTCACTCGCGCTTCACGGCGTGGGCCCACGGCACTTGTCTGGACTCGTATTCCTCGGTTTAGTGATGTGATTTGGCGTTTGCTTGCTTGGTGTGTCGTTTTTGGTGTTTCCAGAAAATAGAGACCCTATGTTTCCAGAAAACGAGAGTTGTTAATTTTGCTGTTTTTTCTCTCTCTTGACGGCTGTAATTTTCTAGATATTTGTAAGTTGTCTGATCTTTACAAAACTTTAATATAGTGTTATTTGCATTGCTCTTACTATTTTTCAATCGCCTGATCATGCTTTTAACGGTCAATTTTCATTTAGATTGCTTTTTAGTAAATATGTGTGAGTAGTTCCCAAATCTGGGATTTCGGTGGAAACCCCTTCGTGGGTTCTCCCCGATGCGTCCATAGGACTAGGAAATCGATATGGATTAGGAATCTATCGGTTACGCGGGGTGTTTCATTGTCATCGACGGGAAAAAGACCGCCTTTGACCGTTGGGCCAAGGGGGAATAAACTTGGCGGTTGACTCCCTAGCCATAGCTCACGCCCTTAGCATAGACATCGAATCCTAGCGCACGGGGCAACAGGACGAGATGTTGGGAGTTATCGTTGCGAGCCTAGTGCTCCCGGAGTCGGTCAGTGTTAATGGACATGAGAATGCCCACTGACCGAACCCGGGTAGTCCAGTGTATCATCCTGGGCACCGACCGGAATATCGGGCCCATGGGACGCCGGTATCACTCTTAGAGGCAACGTCTAACCATTAGACCCTAATTCCGATCGTTATCCTATCCGTGGGCCGTATTGGCGAGAATCACACGATAGGGTGGAAGCCGAAGTCCCGGGTTTCCCTTTATATTGTTTATCCCTCGCATTCTATTTTCCGTGACAACCCATCATCCGATTCGGGCTAGCTCTCCCATGGGGTGAATCCGGTCCTTTCTGACACAAGCACAATCACGCCTCCCTGAGTTCGACCCCCAAGCCACACTACAACACCGTGCGCTTGCGGTTATAAATATTTAAATCTCACGCCCCCAATCATATATATTGCACACTTGCATGCACACAAACGAAGGGGACGTTAGGCGTATAAGGAAATGAGACCAAGTCAACCATATCCCTTGAAGATCTCCAAGCAATCAATGACATTCCTATCTGAAGGCGTCCCGATACAATGCACCACATCTCGTAGAAATATGCAAGGTCAACCATATCCCTCGGAGATCTCCAACCAATCAATGCCATTCATATCAGAAGGCGTCCCGATACAATGCACCGCATCTCGTAGAAATATGCATTCAGCACCTACCAACAAAGCTAGATTCATATCCTCTTGTAAAGTACTATTATACCCTTGATACATTATATTTAAACACATGAAGAGGAATGTAAATCTTCGATGGTTTCTCTTATACATTTCTCCAGTCGTTTATCCCTTTTCTCTAAATTTCATCACAACTAATGCCAACAAATAATTGTTTGTGTTCAACCCTAACACCAATTTTTTCATGCTCATGACTATCTAGATCTAATTTTGTATTTAGATCAAAATCACATTTTTATCCCCATTTAAACCATTCCCAGTTTAAGGAATTGGCAAGCAATTTTGTGCAAAGTCATCAGATTGGAAACTGTCATTTCAATAAATCTAATTTTTCGTTGTTTTAGATGAATTGTGGGATTCTGAAAGTTGTATGTGCGGATCTTCACTTTGTAATTTTCTGTTGATGGCTTCCATTATTAATTTATTATAGTCGCACTTGCTGCTTTGCATTTCATATTCATTTAGTGGCACAAATTTTCTTTCATGTGGCATGTGAAGTGATCTGTCACTTTATAATCTAGCACAGCATGATCTTGCCATTATTGTTATGTAAATAATACAATGTTTTTATTGCTTTGCAAATGGGCTTCTTATGTTAGTCCTTGTGGTTGGAGAAAATAATTATATTGCAGGTGTCTATACAAATATGTGCTGCCAACTTCATCTTGAACTGCATCAAACATGGTCACTCATGCAGCTCTTTTCTGTTGCTTAGTTTCAACAAGGGCAACTTGTAACAAGAGCATCTTAACCTCTAAATCTTGTTGTTGATGTCATTTTTATCGATCGCGGCCTGAAGTCACCTTGAAACGGCACCCCCTAAACCCCACAGCCTTGGATCCGGCCTTAAATGGCCTGATCCGGCCGAAAAACACCCGGAAAACTCTCAGATAATCATTATGTATTAAAAAATTTATGTTTGGCCTGCCGCTGCCGGCCACAGACACGGCACCGACGGCGGCCAGCAGCCGCGGTGCCGACCGTTGGCCAACAACCACAGCCACATGCTTTTATTTTAAAAAAAAGAAAAAAAAAGAAAAAATGTGTAAAAAGCCAAAAGGGCCTGAAGCCCACGGCCAGTCTGTTGGCCTCAGGCCCGCAGGCCTTAACTTTTACATTTTTTCCTGAAAAATAAAGTTTATTTATATATAATTATAGTTTAAATATATTTATATATAATAATAAATTCAGAAAATACAAATAAATTCCAAAAAATTACTAGAAAAATTCTGAAAAATTACAAAAAAAATCAGGAAATAAAATGGGAGGGGATTGACATCATAAATTTTTTAACGAGGCAACCACATTAACTCAGGATCCAGAAGTATCCACCACTTGTGATACGCATAAGCATTATGAATCATGTGGTATTCATATGACGAGTTTACAAAGATGGATGGATAAGGGGAAGTGTTATGAATGAGACCTTTAGTGTGAATGGCCATTGGTATCCACCATCTTATAACGTTTAAATTACTAGAACTTGCCCATGCACCAAGTGCACGGAGCAAAAACAACCCCACAAGAACACGGCACGGTGCACGCTCGCAACCAAAAAGGAGCGATAATTGTGGGTGTGTGTGCTGGCGGCGTCGAGGGGTAAAAGGGGAGCAAGTGATTTGGAGTGAAAAGTGTATATTTATCCCCACTAACTACTCCATTTTGTGCTAAGAATTATACTTAATCTTGCTCTTTTGGTTATATTTTCATTTCATTTCATTTTAGGGCTTACTCTCATCCTTTGCACAAAATACGGTTTTTATCGTCTTTATTGGCTTCCTGATATTTTTCAGTTGCTCCTGGTATTATTGTGATCATATTAATAAATTTTGAGAATTATTTGAGCAATAGGTTATTTATATGATTTTTGTGAAGTCAATATTGTGTTATATAAGTCATCATATTTATTTTCACATCAAATGGACTAATTTCTCATTCTCATATTTTTCAGGTACTCCCAGGAGTCTTAGGGATTTTCCAGAATTTTGGGAATTTTCTGGGCCTCCTAGGTATTTTTGGTGCTTTTTTGAGGGAGAAAAGTGGTTTAAAACCCGAGAAAATGGTTTTATAAGGGGCGCCGCGTGGCGCAATCTCGTTGCGCCACGCGGCGTAGATCTGGCCGTCGATCCAGCATGTGGGCCGTCGCTGGAATAATTAAAAAATAGAGTTTCTTTCCAGCGGGCTGGCCCCCTGTCTTATTAAATAAAAAATAATTTTTTTAAAAAAAAAAGATTTGCGTGCCGGCCGGCCCAGCGGCCGGCCCACACGAATTCGCATCACGGGCTCCGCCTCGCTCTTGATGCGGGAGCGGGCGGGTCGGGCGCTCGTGCGCCTGACCAGGGCCGCTTTGTTGCAACGCACGCAGCGTGCTTTGGGGGCAGGCAGCAGGCGCCCGCCCTCCAAGACCCGAACCCGCCTGTTGGGTTATTTTTCGACCTGGATGCGAAAAATTGGGGATTCTCGGCTGTTCTTCGTTTTTCTGGCATTTTTGAGGTTTTTTAGGGCTTGGAGGGGTTTCTTCTTCCCCAAAGGCTAGGGGTGGAGCTTGGAGGCCATTGGATGGTGGAGAAGCTTGGAGGATGTGCCCAAGTGAGAGGGAAGCCTCATTTCTTGAGAGATTGGTGATCTCTTTCCTCTCTTATTGTGTAATTTTTGCATTTCTCTTTTGTAATGAATATTGGATGAATTTGTTTATAAATCTCATCTTATTTGGTATGATGGAGTCGGGTGATTGCTTGTGTGGTTGTGTTGATTGATTGTTGTTGTTGGGTTGAGAATTGTATCCCTAGCACATTTTCACTTTCTAATTTGTGGATGAAGCCTTGAGTAGGTTTGTTTATTGGAACCCTAAGGGGAAATCCAAGAAGAGGATAATCATAGCGGACCCTCTCTAATGTACTTAATTGATTATTACTCATATGAGTTTCGTTCATTACTTATTACACCCCACACGTTCGATGAAATGTCGTATTTTTCGATTGAGCTTCTTTAGCCGGGAGATCAATTGAGTTATATTTGGGATGAATTCCCACGCCCACGGCCTCATTCACACACACCACACGAGTTCTCCTCGTTGCTTGTCGATTCGGCTCTCCACCCTAGTGCGTAGGTTAGAATTTTGTTTTCATTACACATTTTCCCACACTCATCCACCGTTAACGAGGTGGTTGTTTCACGCTTTATTTTTCGTTATCGATCAATTTTGTGAATATAGAACGACTTGTCACTGTGATCCGACCCGGTACTCACCGGTTATTTTTATTGCATTGACACTCCTACGCTTGGGAGTGGAAGGCGTGCTCAGTGCGCGTTCTTCCGCAGTCAACCAATTGGCGCCGTTGCCGGGGACAACGGTTTCTATTATTAGCAATTTTTGATTGATTTTGAAAGCTTTAGTGTGATACTTCTATCTCTTAGTGTTGTGTCTTTCCATTTTATTTATTTTCCACTTATTGAGTCTTTTGGATGTTTATTTTCATTTTTTTGGAAAAAAAATTTTTAAGCCAACAAAATGGCTTCATCTTCAGATTTTTTCGACATTGATTTGGAGGATATCCCACTTCCGCCATACTTTCATGGCTCGGAGTGGGAGAACCCTCATTTACATATAAAAAAATTTGAAGAGTAGATGCATTCATGTCTTGGTGGGAATATTGATGATGATTGCATATATTTTAGATTTTTTCACTCTTCTTTACAAGATGATGCTAGATTGTGGTTTGATTCATTGTCTCTCGACTCACATTTTACTTGGTTGTCATTTCAGGCTGAATTTCTCCGAGTATTTTTGCCTATTTTCTTGGTGCAGGTATATGGGCGGCAAGCCATGAAGCAGTACGTAGCGAGCTTTGTCCAAGCTGAATGGGAGGCCTACCATCAGGCTTGGCAGAGGTTCACTGATTTGATGTTTTCGTGCCCACACCAGAGCTTTCACGAGGATCATCTTCTGCAGATCTTCTACACATGATTATCGCCATCTGGGCGGGATTTTGTGCAGATGACTTGTGGTGGGGAGTTCTTTGATTATTCGACCGAGGATTCATGGTGTTACCTGAGGGACCTTGTAGCGTATGAGGAAACAGTCCAGCAGGTCCAGGACCGGCCTGGGGAGCCAGCTGAGGGCTCATTCCATTACGGCCATACGGAGGAACAAGCAGAACATGATGATGGGGCGTAATGGAGCCAAGTAGATGAAGCTGAATGTCCACATTTTGAGGAGTCAGAGGAGATTGATGATGGGGTGCGTGTCGACCACGACAGTGACACGATGCATTTTTATGTTGGTGGTGATGTTGTGGTGGCTGCATGTGAAGGCACGAGCGATATTGATGATATTGGAGAGCCTGAGTTATGTTTCCCACCTACTACATCCGCCCATTCTGAGGTGTACGAGTGCATGGGATGGACTGCTGAGAGAGTTTTCTTTGACGATGATGAGGATGATTTTGGCGAAGGAGTGAGTTTACAGACCATGACGGAGCCCGAGCCAGACTTTCCTCCTACTTCAGTGCAGCAGGTCATATACTCTTCACCTCAGGATACACACCAGACCATCATTCATGGAGATTTTCAGTATACACTTCATAGTCTTGGAAGGTTTACAGAGCCTACACTTTCTGATAGCGAGGATGATTGCGAGATGGTTTACGTTGAGCCTGAGCCGTCGTCTCCTCTAGATTCTCATCTGCAGCCGCTTCCTCCTCCTCCTGAGGCAGAGTATCATGCCACACCTAGCACCATGATTCAGGGAAGTTTCCACCATCTCATGCCTTGCATTTCTGAAGCCCAATTTGCACTTCCGCATATTTTTGCTTCAGATTGTCGTCCATTGCATTTACATTCTTTTATTTGTTTTGACGGCCCGTTTTGGAATGCTTTTTCAGGGCATGAGGACATGACTTGGATTGATACAGCTTGTCTCCCACATGACATATATTATCCCAAGGGGGCGCTGGGAGTTGCATTGCTGGAATCCAAGGAGGCCGGTGGAGGCCTTGCTCCAAAGCAGCTCGCAGAGGAGCAAAAGGATATGATCGAGCAGTTGCCACCACCATTATACATCCAAGATCCGCCTTTTAATAAGGTGTATTCTTTCCTTTAAGTAGTGTAAATAAATAAAAAGTTAGTTAGTTTGCTTTTGCATGTTTGCTTTCGTATGCTTTTTTTCTTTTCTAGGATCTTTTGTGAGATCTATTACTCTTCCAACATTGCGGACAATGTTTATTTTAAGTTGGGGGGAGAGTGTTAGAATCTTTAGATTGTTAGGATTTTGATGTTAGCGTAAAAAAATTTCTGAGATACCTCCATCTTGCTCTTATCCCATGAACTTCATTGCATATCATATTTATCCTCCTTGTCCCTACGCCATTTGCTTTGTGCTTAGTCCCTATGTGCTTAATGCCATGCAATTTTTCGGATTATTATTTTGGTATCAACCTCTTCGATATTTGATTGGCACGTTTTCATTTCTTTTCTAATTTGGATTCAAATGTTAATATGCCATGTATGAAACTACTTTAGATGTTGTGATGCTCTCTTTAAGATAATTTTGGAAAAGTTTGGTGTAAGTAATTTCATGTTGGGATGAATGATGTAGTTTTTGATTGGATTGAGGATGGTCAATTTGTTATGCTTTGTTTTCCTCCTATAGAGTGGGTGGATGAGTTGATAATTCATGTTGGAAAATGAAAAAGAAAGTTAGTATAAGTGAATGTTTCTTTCTAATCAAATTGAGTAGCAGGTGCCCCACGAAACATTGGGGAGGACGTCAAAAATGCGATTTAGGAGATCATTCCACCCCTTTGCCTATATAGCGTTATCGCGTATAGGCAAAAGGTGGCCGTGTTTGCATTTCATAGCGTTATCGCGTGAATGCAAAACATAAACATCAAAAACAAAAAAACAAAAAAAGAAGGAAAAATAAAAGAAAAATAAAAAATGAATGAATACATGAAAGAATAAGCAACATAAGTGATGCATTCTCATCTCCCACCACTTAGAGGAATTTCTTTTGTTTTGGCCATTTCCATGAAAGTTAGAAATTTTGACATCGTGATATCTCCCAACGAATGTGATACGATGCTTGCTACCTCACTTTTCTTTGAATTGGATTGAGGGGAGTGTCATTTGTTGTTTATTTTCATACATTTGGTATATTGGCTTTGAAATCAATTGGAAATACCATTTTGGGTGTGCCATGAGGATATCTTGAGTTGGTGCATGTTTTTCACTTTAATCCGAATTTATCGCATATTTTGCTAGGGACTAGCAAAAAGCTAGTTGGGGGTGTGATTCGGAGTGAAAAGTGTATATTTATCCCCCTAACTACCCCCATTTTATGCTAAGAATTATACTTAATCTTGCTCTTTTGGGTATATTCTCATTTCATTTCATTTTAGGGCTTACTCTCATTCTTTGCACAAAATACGGTTTTTATCGTCTTTATTGGCTTCCTGATATTTTTCAGTTGCTCCTGGTATTATTGTGATCATATTGACAAATTTTGAGAATTATTTGAGCAATAGGTTATTTTATATGATTTTTGTAAAGTCAATATTGTGTTATATAAGTCATCATATTTATTTTCACATCAAATGGACTAATTTCTCATTCTCATATTTTTCAGGTACTCCTAGGAGTCTTAGGGATTTTTCAAAATTTTTAAGGAATTTTCTGGGCCTCCTAGGTATTTTTGGTGCTTTTTTGAGGGAGAAAAGGGGTTTAAAACACAGAAAATGGATTTATAAGGGGCACCGCGTGGCGCAATCTCGTTGCGCCACACGGCACAGATCTGGCCGTCGATCGAGCCTATGGGCCACCGCTGGAATAATTAAAAAAGAGTTTTTTTCCAGCGGGCCGGCCCGCTGTGGCCGGCCCGCTGTCTTATTAAATAAAAAATAAATAAATTTTTTTTAAAAAAGATTTGCGTGCGGGCCGGCCCAGCGGCCGGCCCGCACGAATTCGCATCGCGGGCTCCACCCCGCTCTTGATGCGGGAGCGGGCGGGTCGGGCGCTCGTGCGCCTGACCCGGGCCGCTTTGCTGCAACGCACACAGCGTGCTTTGGGGGCGAGCAGCGGGCGCCCGCCCCCCAAGACCCGAACCCGCCTGTTAGGTTATTTTTCGACCTGGATGCGAAAATTGGGGATTCTCGGCTGTTCTTCGTTTTTCTGACGTTTTTGAGGTTTTTAGGGCTTGGAGGGGTTTCTTCTTCCCCAAAGGCTAGGGGTGGAGCTTGGAGGCCATTGGATGGTGGAGAAGCTTGGAGGATGTGCCCAAGTGAGAGGGGAGTCTCATTTCTTGAGAGATTAGTGATCTCTTTCCTCTCTTATTGTGTAATTTTTGCATTTCTCTTTTGTAATGAATATTGGATGAATTCGTTAATAAATCTCATCTTATTTGGTATGATGGAGTAGGGTGATTGCTTGTGTGGTTGTGTTGATTGATTGTTGTTGTTGGGTTGAGAATTGTATCCCTAGCACATTTTCACTTTCTAATTTGTGGATGAAGCCTTGAGTAGGTTTGTTTATTGGAACCCTAAGGGGAAATCCAAGAAGAGGATAATCCTAGCGGACCCTCTCTAATGTGCTTAATTGATCATTACTCATATGAGTTTCGTTCATTGCTTATTGCACCCCACACGTTCGATGAAATGCCTTATTTTCTGATTGAGCTTCCTTAGCCGGGAGATCGATTGAGTTATATTTGGGATGAATTCCAACGCCCACGGCCTCATTCACACACACCACATGAGTTCTCCTCGTTGCTTGCCGATTCGGCTCTCCACCCCTAGTGCGTAGGTTAGAATTTTGTTTTCATTACACCTTTTTTCCACACTCATCCACAGTTAGCGAGGTGGTTGTTTCACGCTTTATTTTTCGTTATCGATCAATTTTGTGAATATAGAACGACTTGTCCATGTGATCCGACCCGGTACTCATCGGTTATTTTTATTGCATTGGCACTCCTACGCTTGGGAGTGGAAGGCGTGATCCGTGCGCGTCCTTCCGCAGTCAACCAGCAAGCACGCAAATACGGATGCCAAATGGACCAAAATGCAAAATGGGAAGGTGGGGTTTTTTCTGCAATTATCTGGAAAGTTGGGGGGATTTTTTTATTATAATGGGAGTGGGGGGCTTCCCAACGATTGAGGGGACTTTGCCACATGGGACAAACCCATGGCGAAGCCCCCGTAAATGTATAAATGATTAGAAATTGCCCGTGCACTTGGTGCACAGAGCAAAAATAACCGCCAACGAACACGGCCGCAATGCACGCACGGAACTGAGAAGGAGCGAAAAGCGTGGGTGTGCATGTCGGTAGCATCGGATGGTAAAAGGGGAGCGAATGCACGGACACCCCAAAAACCAACCCACATAATCAGGATGTGGGACCCACACTGGATTTTTCGATAAGTGCAAAAACGGGTGAAAATGAGAAGAGTGGTTATGGATGAGTGTAATGTCTTGGTGTTTTTGGATTTTTTATATTGTGGGTGTGATTTTGGGTGTTTTGGGTTTGCGTGTGTTTTGGGGGGTTGGGTGGGGTTTTGGATTTTTTGGGTTTTGGTTTTAATGATGTTGTCATATGTGGCGATGTGACATATGACAATTAAGGAACTAATTCCCAAATATTCTCAACAAACCTCCATCAATTAAGGAACTAATTCGGGTAAGAAGGAGTATACAAATCTCACCAATATCTGGAATCAATCAAATCAGGCACCTCCAATATTCTAGGCTACAAATCAGATCTGAGATCACCGCGACAGATTTGTAGACCAAAGCAGCGTTTCTGTATACGAACAATTATTCCAAATCCCGAATGTTGAATATAATATCGTTCAACATAATGTTCAACATTTTGCTCAAACTGCTCAAAAACAATCCAGATTCCACAAACTGAGCTCTCCAGATATAGTGCCACTTATAAGGAAATGAGACCAAGTCAACCATATCCCTTGAAGATCTCCAAGCAATCAATGACATTCCTGTCTGAAGGCGTCCCGATACAATGCACCACATCTCGTAGAAATATGCAAGGTCAACCATATCACTCGGAGATCTCCAACCAATCAATGCCATTCATATCAGAAGGCGTCCCGATACAATGCACTGCATCTCGTAGAAATATGCATTCAGCACCTACCAATAAAGCTAGATTCATATCCTCTTGTAAAGTACTATTATACCCTTGATACATTGTATTTAAACACATGAAGAGGAATGTAAATCTTTGCAGGTTTCTCTTCTACATTTCTCCAGTCGTTTATCCCTTTTCTCTAAATTTCATCATGGTATCAGAGCCTCTCGCCTAATGGCAATTAGATCTTGTATGTATACACAACATCCTCTCCATGGAGCCGATTTCACCTAACCTCAAATTTCTCATCTCAAAATTCCCCGCCCTAATCACCACCCGACTAGACTCCACAAACTACATACTTTGGCGTTCTCAGGTCGTGGGCGTTCTCAACGCGCATGGCTTCCTCGGGTACGTCGATGGATCCACATCATTGTAATGCCCTACAAGCTACTGCACAAGTACTAGAGGGGGGTGAATAGTACTTTAAAAATAACAAGGAGTATAATTCCTAATTATAGTGCAAACAACTACCAAATCAATTTGCGGAAGCTTAAATTGAAGACAACAACAAAATTAACAATGCAAACACAAGATATTACTGGGTTCGAATCCACCCAAGTCTCCCCGACTTGTTCCCGGTGATCCTACGTCCCAACCACCCGGATCCCCTCCGGATACTTGAGTTAGAAACCCTAACTCAAGATTTCCACTATGAAATACTTGTGAAAAACCTCCACAAGTCAAATCATACAAAATGTAATTTGTGACTCCCACAACCCGGGATCACAACCACACTCTCACAACCGAGAGTGAAACTTACAATTCAAATATGAAATGAAATAAGAAACTTCTTACCGACAAAATACATATGCCTTGAGTATTGCTTACGAATTAGGGCAAGGATGATTTTGAGGAAGAAGAAGTGGCACCAAACCCTAGCTCCAAGATGTAGATCAGCGATGGAGAGCTTTGGGGATGATGGTGACCTAGAATCAAGCACTTGGCTTGGAAGGCTTCACACTCAATGAATCTCTCTTTGGAAGTAAGAGTTAGGAGAGATTATTGAATGGAAAGAATGAGCTTTGAATGAGCTTGGAATGATTTCTCTTGATCTCTAAACTTGCAATAATATCAGCCTTGGCAGCAATGAATGCAGCCCAACAAGTATTTATAGGATAGAGGAGAGAGAGAGAGAAAAACGTTTCAATTAAAGCTCCAACGGCTCTTTTCTGAACCCAACTAGTCGGTCAAAGCACAACCACTGACCGACTAGTTCATCAACTAGTCGGTCGGTCAATAAACGTATACCGACTAATGAGTGAACGGAGAAAAGATCAAAGCACAGACATAAGGAACTAGTCGGTCTAAGAAGAGTAGCTGACCGACTAGTTTCACAACTAGTCGGTCGGTTACTCAACTGAGACCGACTAACAGATAAAACTGAAGTCTGAGCAGAAATAGACTTAGTCGGTCCAAGAACAAATGTTGACCGACTAATTCACCAACTAGCCGGTCGCCAAATGAGCATAGACCGACTAACGATAAACAGTAAGTTAGGTGAAAAATTGGCATGTACAGTAAACTAAACTAGTCGGTCCAAGAAGGAAAGTTGACCGACTAGTTCATCAACTAGTCGGTCGATCAATGAACACAGACCGACTAATGATAAACAGTAGCTTAGGTTCAAATGTGCATGTACAGGGAAAGCTCAACTAGTCGGTCACAGAAGCATCACTGACCGACTAGTTCACAAACTAGTCGGTCGGTGAGTCAACTTAGACCGACTAACTGTAAACAGTAAAGAGCTTGGAAAAGACTGAGAAGAACTAGTCGGTCCAAGAAGCTTTGTCGACCGACTAGATCACCATCTAGTCGGTCAGTTCTTCTTCTTGAACCAACTAACATGCACAAGAAGTCGCGAATCGAAGCGCGAAGCTTCGGGAAGGATTGTATGGACTTCTACTAAGATCCTAGAGCTAAGATATGAGCGTTATGAAGATTTAAACCGTAAGACCTACTCAAGGCTTAACATTCTACGAAAGAAGCTTAAAGACTATAAATAAAACTTGACGATACCGTCTTCAATAGCTTCAATCGAATCTTCATGACTTCTAAATTGGTCCATAAGCTTCAACGAAGCTTTAGGCATACGATCACGTGCTTTGAGAAGTCTTGAGACGTCGTAATTGATATTCATATGAATTTGGCGACGATCTCCATAACTGCGCTCACAAAGTGTTAGTTCACGTTATATTTATGTTTGTTCATCATCCAAAACCAAATCCAGGGAGTCCAATATCCAACATTCTCCCCCTTTTTGGTGATGACAAACCAACATAAATAATAATCAAAAATAATAATTCAAATGAAATTTACTTACTCCCCCTGCATTGATGACACGTTAATTCCAAATTAAACAATAATAATACGCATCAAGCAGACGAGTAAAGTATATAAATGAGAATCGATTATTGAATTGTCGAATACCAAAAGTAGGTTATTGAAATATCGGATTTGAAAATCCATTTATATATCTTAACTCCCCCTGAATCTAACACATCAAGTTAGATTCTTGGAATAATGCTCTAAATTTTCATTTAGCACATCGTTATTATTATATCTCTCCCCCTTTGGCATTAGCAAAAAGAGCGGGAGGAGATCAACGACAACAACAATGGCCTCAAATAAAAAAGCACGGAAGTCGTAGAATACGACGACGGTTCAAGTGACACCAAAAGAATACGAATAAAATCAAGGCGTGTCAATGAAACCATAGTCGAATAATCGTAATACGAAATCATCAAAACTCAAATCATTTTTACGGATTGAGTTATGGAATATACTCTCCAATATCAACATTGTTGGTTAATTTAGTGCACGGAAAACAATTCTATGTTTCCATAGAAGAAATTTCTATTACACCAAGGAATATCGTCAAGCGACGAAATCAAACATCAGAGACAAAAATATAAATTTTGCACAATAGTATGAAATGTCAACTGCGATGTATATATATAAAAGATATGAACCAGAGTACATCAAAAATGAACATCACTGACATACAATACATCGATCCACCGATCGGTGCACAAAAATACATCATCATATCACATATATCGGAGTGGCATAAAACATACAACATCATCAAAATACATCAAAATACATCATCAAAAATATCAAAATACATCAGAATGACCCAAAACCCCACTCTATCCTAACCAAACTCTCTCACACTAGATGTATCATCTAAGGAGCATCGGAGAGTCCTCAAAGAAGCTCAAGAGGAATCGGCAGGATCTGCAGCAGCAGCAGGCTCTGCAGGAGAAGTGGTGGAAACTGGATCAGCAGGAACGTCTGGAATATCAGCAGGAGCGACGGCAGAAGTGGCAATCTCTGGAGCAGCAACAGTAGTGGCCTCGGGAGCACCAGTCGGAGTATCCACCGCAGGAGCGGTGGCAACAGGTGTGCTCTCGGGGGCACCAGCAGACGAAGCAGCAACAGCAGCACCAGAAGAGGAAGCACCAGCAGCAGTACCAGAAGGGCCCTCGGGGGCACGAGTGGAAGCACGACAAAGTTCCTCAATGTCCTCCTCGGCCAACTCATCCATCTCCTCATCCTCAGAAACAGGAGGAGGAAGCTGAACACCCATTAGACTAGCCATACGGCAAACTACCTCCTCGGTACGAGCCAAACGAGACTCGTGGCGACGAAGTAACCGAACGACATCATCAAGGGTGGCAGAAGGAGCAGCTGAGGCAGACGCAGACGCAGACGCTGAAGGTGTCGTCCTCTGAACGTGACGGAACGCCGCAAGAGATTTCTTGACGGCCGTCGCGTTCAGGGGAGGACCAAGTGGACGCTCATCGTCACGAGGCAAAGGGACACGGAAGTGACGGAACACAAGGGTCAACAAGCAAGGAAATGGGATATGAGCCGATTTAGAGGACTTGCGAATACACTCGAAAGAGTCAATCTTATCGAGTATAATGCGAGCCCAATTAATCGAGCTCCCCATGAAAATAGCATAGATCAGCTTCAGAAAAGGCTGGGACAGAAGAGATGAGGAGTCGTACTTGGGAAGCAAGCACGACTTCAGAATCAGATTGAGGACCCATGCATTTGGCTTGAAAGACTTGGAGGGTACGCCAATCATGGCGGGAGGGATCAGATGGAAAATCTCAGAAAGGACGGTCTGATCGAGGGAAGAAATATCGTCAACAGAGATATCAGAGGGGAGGAGGCCAGACGAAGAGATACCCAAAATCTCTCCTAAGATTTCTGCTGTGAGGACAATAGGAGTCCCCAAAACAGTCGTCTCAACAGAGTGGGTCTCATCGTACTGACCCCGGATCCTATTGGCATAGAATAGCTTGACTAATTGAGGGTAGGGGTGAGGATTCGCCTTCGGGTCATATCGAAGGTAATCGAGAAGACCCGACGACGAAAGAAGATCAGCTAGCCCTATGAAGTCACTGAACTGGACGAAATGCTCCAGAAGCAACGGGCAATGTTCGATACGGTTGTAAGCCGCGAGACACAACGGGTCGTCGCGACACAACGAGATATCGACACCGCCCACCGGCATCGGACCCTTTCCCTTAGGCTTTCGGGTAGCCGTACGAGGTCGGGAGCTAGACTCATGATGGGTAGGAGGAGTGGGTTCCCTATGAGTCTCAGTCTTGGGAGAGTACTCGGTGTCAGAATCCGAAGCACCGGGAGGAGTGGGAGCACGGAAAATAACTTGCTTGGGCTTGGTCTGAGGTTTGGCTCGGGGTTTCGCAGTCGCCGTCCTCTTACGCTTAAGAGGAGGCGAAGACGAAGAGGGTTGGGTGGTTTTGGCACGGCGTTTCGGAGGGGTTCTCGAAGGTTGAACGGGTTCCGTTGGGTTTGGTTCTACGGTCAACGGCGAGGGGCTAGAGGGAGTGATCGGTATACGTGTACGAGCCATAATCTCGGCACGACACGACGCAAGAGAGATCAAAGAAGCAACCCTAGCACAACCCTAGGAAATCCGAAACCCTAGAAGATGAGATCTAGAGAGAAAACCTAACCCTAAGCTGAAAGTGAACCCTAGACAGGAGAGGGAGGAGAGAGGGTTACCCTAGGAGGAAGAACGACGGCGATCGGCGGCAGGAATGGTCGGAAATAGGCCGGAAGTCGAAGGGTCACGAGGGAGGTTCGGGGTTTTCGAGCTGGAGAATTAAAAAACAATCGACTAGAATGAAAATGAACCGACTAAAATGAACTTAAGTCGGTCGAGAGTTCAAAAGACCAAACAGTCCCTGGCACAACTAGTCAGTCACAGTTCAAGCACTGACCGACTAGATCACGATCTAGTCGGTCGGTCAATGAGCTTGAACCGACTAGTTGCAAACAGAGAACAGTCGAAGATTTCCTGAACGAGAATTAGTCGGTCTAAGTTCAAATACTGACCGACTAGAACTCAATCTAGTCGGTCGGTAAGTAAACTTGAACCGACTAAGGAGTGAAGCTGGAGAGGAAATGCAAAAACCTTGAGTTAGTCGGTCTAAGTTCTTTTACTAACCGACTAGATACGAATCTAGTCGGTTGGTGGTTGAACTGAAACCGACTAAATGAGTCCAAAAAGTTGATAATCAAGTTCTCTCCTCAAACCACTTGGACGATACATCGCAATTCTCTCAATAATAATCTAAACTACCCCATTAAACATCGAAATCTCAAATACGACATTCAAAACATGAATTCGAGCACAAATTCAAAATATCACATAAAATCCCGAAAAATCCAATAAGTCTAGCATGAACGAAATATTTCGAAATATAATAGCATGCAAGATTATTGAATGAAACATGAATCCTATATCTCGGATTCATCCATAATCCCCAATTCTCGACGCAACCGCACAAAGGAGTCCTCCTTTAGGGGTTTCGTGAAAATATCGGTTATTTGCTTTTGGGTTTCAACGTACACTAAAATGATGTCCTTTTTAGCAACATGATCATCTAAAAAGTTGTGTCGGACATCTATGTGTTTCGAACAGGAATGGTGTACCGGGTTCTTGGAAAGACATATTGCACTTTGGTTATCAACCATGATAGGGCAAGTATCACAATTTATACCAAAGTCTTTAAGTGTGTGTCTCATCCAAAGAACTTGAGCACACGCGGCACCGGCGGCAATGTATTCCGCCTCGGTGGTTGAAAGTGATACGGAATTTTGCTTCTTGGAAAACCAAGAGACAAGAGAATTTCCTATAAAATGGCAAGTGCCACTAGTACTTTTCCTGTCGGATTTGCATCCCGCATAATCGGCATCACTATATGAGATTAACTCATACGTGCTAGATTTCGGATAAAGTAATCCAAAATCTAAAGTGTAACTTAGATAGCGAAAAATACGTTTTACCGCTACTAAGTGAGACTCCTTAGGTTGAGACTGATAACGAGCACATACGCATACGGCAAACATAATATCGGGCCTACTTGCGGTAAGATAAAGTAAACTACCTATCATACCTCGATATAGACGAATGTCTACATCCTTACCGCCTGTATCCTTATCAAGATGCGTAGTGGTGCTCATTGGAGTCTTTTTCCCGGAGGCACTCTCCATTCCAAATCGCTTTAGCAACTCCACCGTATACTTCGTTTGGTGGATGAAGATTGCATCGTCCATTTGGCGAATTTGGAGACCTAAGAAATATTTGAGCTCACCCATGTGGCTCATCTCAAATTGTTCCTTCATAACATTAGAGAACTCTTCGCAAAGAGCAAAGTTAGTAGCACCGAAAATGATATCATCAACATATATTTGAACTAAAATTATATCATTATTCGAATGCTTAACAAAAAGTGTAGAATCGGCTTCGCCCATTTTAAAATTCAAATCCAAAAGAAAATTCTTTAGGCGATCATACCAAGCTCGAGGAGCTTGTCTCAAGCCGTAAAGCGCTTTCTTTAGTTTAAAAACATGATTTGGAAATTTTTCATTAATAAAACCCGGAGGTTGAGAAACGTAAACTTTCTCAACAACATCTCCATTTAAAAATGCACTTTTAACATCCATTTGAAATAATTTAAAATCCTTATGGCATGCAAAATACAATAGTAATCTAATTGATTCTAATATAGCTACCGGAGCGAAGGATTCTTCGAAATCAATACCTTCCTCTTGACGGTAGCCTTGAGCAACTAACCGAGCTTTGTTCTGGACGACGACTTGGTTTTCGTCGGTCTTGTTCTTGAAGATCCACTTTGTCCCTATGACGGTGTGGTTCTTCGATGGCAATGGAACAAGCTCCCAAACTTCATTCCTCTCGAATTGAATGAGTTCCTCCTCCATGGCTAAGATCCAAGCGCTATCTTCGCATGCTTCATAAACATTCTTTGGCTCTATCGAGGAGGCAAAGGCACAATGAGCGAAGTAGTTCACTTGCGATCTCGTCTTAACACTATCATGGATATTGCCAATGACTTGCTCATGAGGATGGTCACGAACGGTATGAAGCCGTTTGGGAATACCTTGGTCACTAGGAACATTCTCAACAACTTCATTAGATGGGTTAGTCTCAATAGAATCAATAGAATCATTAGACTTAGAATTATCAAACGAATCACATAAAACATCCATAGAATCATTATCATTTGAAATTCTAGTTGGAACAAATCCTTCATTAAATGAGACATGAAGCGACTCCTCGATCGTTGAGGTTCGTTTGTTGAATATCCGGTAGGCTTTGCTACGCGAAGAATATCCAACAAAAATCCCCTCATCGGATCTTGGATCGAATTTGTCCAAACTACCATACGTGTTCTTAATAAAACATTTCGAACCAAAAACACGAAAATGTTTAACTTGAGGCAACCTACCAAACAACAATTCATAACAAGTTTGTTTAGTGCCGGGCCTCAAAAGTATTCTATTAAACACATAGCAAGCGGTGTGTACCGCTTCCGCCCAAAATTGATGGCCAAGTTGGCTATCATCAAGCATAGTGCGAGCACACTCCACTAGCGTCCTATTCTTTCTATCAACTATACCATTTTGAGGAGGTGCACGAGGGAAAGAGAAGGTGTGTGTAATACCAACTTCATCACAAAATGTCTCAAAAGACTCATTCTCAAATTCACCTCCATGATCACTACGAATAGTGACAATGGTGGTTCCTAAGAGATTTTGTACTTTCTTAACAAAAATTGTGAAGTTTTCAAAAGCTACATTTTTATTACACAATGAAAATACCCATGTAAATCTCGAATAATCATCTACGATGACAAGTCCATATCTTGCATTTCCTAAGGAAGCAACTCTAGTTGGCCCAAATAAGTCTAGATGTAATAGCTCTAGTGGCCGTTTAGTAGAAATGCTTTTCTTAGGTTTAAATGAAGATTTAGGAAGCTTGCCACGTTGACAACAATCACAAAAACTTTTCTTTTCAAAAACGAGCTTCGGAAAACCTTTAATGGAATTTAATTTTGAAAGCTTATAAAGTGTTCCAAAGTTCACATGTCCAAAGCGTCGATGCCATAAGTGTTGTTCACTTGGGTTGGCAACGAGACATTGTTCATAAGACTTAGGAAGATCCAAAATATAAATATCTTTATGACGAGTGCCGGAAAATAATAATTTATTATTATCACTCAAAATATTACACAATCCTTTCGCAAAGCTTACTTTGTAACCTTTGTCACAAAGTTGGCTTATTGAAATAAGATTATGATTTAAGCCATTAACTAGATAAACATCACTAATTAAGGGTTTAGATGGGTTACCCACTTTACCAACACCGACGATAGTTCCGCTCTCGTTGCCTCCAAAGACTACCCGGTTCCCATTAGCAATGGGCACCACTCCGGAAAGAAATTGAGCATCGCCCGTCATGTGTTTTGAACACCCGCTATCGAGTATCCAATTCCACTTGGAGCTAAATTTAAATTTGTTGCTCCTTTTCTTTTTCTTTTCCTTGAGTATCTAAAGATAGAGAATTTCATATCATGGTACCCAAGGTCATTGGGTCCAAAAGATTAGACCTTTGGAAGCCAAGTCCAATTGGACTTAGACTTCCCCACATAATTTCTACTATGCCCAACATCCGAAAAATAAGCATGCATATACACTTGTTTTTCATCCATGCTTGTGTCCTTTGGGCTCCAAATAGTGAAAATCTTGGCAGCCCTCATCCTATTGGGTGCATGCATGCGACGTTGATTTCTACGTGATGCATGTTGTGGATAGGCATAAGGAACATGATGGAATGGTGCATGCGGATAATTATTCATATGATGTTGTGGGTGAACATATGCATGTGTGGGAATACGTGCGTGAGGGTGTCTCACATGGTGTGCACGTGCACGAGAATGTGTTGCATAAAAATCATCATACGTGTGAGCCGGTGGAGTAGGACGTGTGTTCCTACGTGGCATAGTATTGGTGTACATATAAGCATGCCCCTTCTTTGGAGGTCCACCCAAAGTGGGTTTCTTTCCGAAAGAGGGTGTGGACGAGGTGGAAGCACCATTGGTAGATGAACTACCAATAGAGTGTTTGCTACCACTCGTAGAGTCACCGGAAGTTGGCCTAACAAAAGTAGTGGCCGATTTGGATGAACATCCCATCGTATACCCCAAACCAATGTGGTGATTGGCCGGAAGTAAGTCACTTAGGATTTTATCCAAATGGTCCTTACCCTTATTGAATTTATTAATTCGGCCTAATGTGTTCTCATATTTCTCGGTGAGAGAACGCATAGAAGTATCCAAGTTGGATACTTGCGATGTGAGCACATAAACACGAGATTTAAGATTCTCATTCTCAATACTCAAAGTCGAGTTTTGAGAAGTTAAATCCGCTATCTTATGTTCTTCCGGATCATCAATGCTAACATGTTCAAGTTTAGATTTGAGATTAACAATCTCATTTCTTAACTCTTCAACAACGGTGTCGTTGTTGGTGATGATAGTCTTAGGCGAGGTTTGAATGCTAGCTAGGTCATCTTTTACCTTAGTATATCTATTTACTAATTTAGTATACTTAGACCATAATTGAGAATTAGCATTCCTAAGGTCATCCATAGTTACCTCATCACCTTCGTCGTCACTATCATCGGAAGAGGATGATCCTTGATCATGCTCCTCTCTTGCCATGAAGCACATGTGCGCTTGCTCCACTTGCTCATCGTCCGACTCTCCGCTTGAGGAATCCTCGGAGTCGGTGAATGTTGCTCCGAAAAGTCCCTTCTTGTTTCCTTTCTTGTACTTCTTGGACTTATCGAATTTAGGCGCCTTCCACTTCTCCTTTTGCTTGTTGAGAGGACACTCCGCTTTCATGTGTCCTGGCTTATTGCACTTGAAACACAAAGGAGAGGAAGAGGTGTTAGAAGAACCAAATTTAGCTTTGTTCTTATAGTTACCTTTTCGGAAGAAACGGTTGAACTTCTTGGCCATGAGTGCCATGGACTCCAAGTCCAACTCGTTTTCCGAGTCTTCATCATCGGTTGATGTGGATGTGGATGGAGCGGCCTTGAAAGCAATAGCCTTCTTCTTTGGCTCGTCTTGCTTTAGGTAGGACTTCATCTTTTCCTGCAATTTTAGCTTGCTATCCTTGCGTACCTCGTATGACATTAAAGTACCCATTAGTTGAACTACTGTGTACTTATTCATATCATTACCTTCTTCGATGGAGAAGGTACGCTTTTTCCAAGAAGAATGAAGTCCTTCGATAAGCTTCGAACACTTCTCCTTTTGGGTGTAGGATTTGCCGAGAGCCTCCAACTCGTTTATGATGTCGACGAAGCGAGCGTAATACTCCTTCATCTTCTCGCCCTGTTGCATATGAAACATTTCGTAATCTTTGTTAACAACTACGAGTTTAGAGTCTCTTACCATACTCGTCCCTTCATGTAGAATGAGGAGGGAGTTCCAAATTTGATATGCACTCTTACATGTGCATATCTTATTGAAGTCCTCGGGCTCCAATGCGCATTGCAAGGCGTTCATTGCCTTGGCATTGCTTACCTCCGCGGCGACCTCCGCGGTTGTCCATTTCTCGAAGTTTTCTTCGGCGGGCTCGACGTATTCCTTCATCGTGGTCCTCCATAGAGATGCACTCCGGAGGAAGGTTTCCATCCGGCATTTCCAGTACCCGTAGTTGGTACCGTTGAAGAATGGAGGCCTCGTCGAGGAATGTCCTTCCATCACCGAAGATGCTCCTTCACGGTTCCTGAAGGTGCCATAGTCGGAAGGTGGACGCACGGTATTGTTGTCGTTGGCAGACATAGCTAAGTATCTGGCTTTGATACCAAATGTAATGCCCTACAAGCTACTGCACAAGTACTAGAGGGGGGGTGAATAGTACTTTAAAAATAACAAGGAGTATAATTCCTAATTATAGTGCAAACAACTACCAAATCAATTTGCGGAAGCTTAAATTGAAGACAACAACAAAATTAACAATGCAAACACAAGATATTACTGGGTTCGGATCCACCCAAGTCTCCCCGACTTGTTCCCGGTGATCCTACGTCCCAACCACCCGGATCCCCTCCGGATACTTGAGTTAGAAACCCTAACTCAAGATTTCCACTATGAAATACTTGTGAAAAACCTCCACAAGTCAAATCATACAAAATGTAATTTGTGACTCCCACAACCCGGGATCACAACCACACTCTCACAACCGAGAGTGAAACTTACAATTCAAATATGAAATGAAATAAGAAACTTCTTACCGACAAAATACCTATGCCTTGAGTATTACTTACGAATTAGGGCAAGGATGATTTTGAGGAAGAAGAAGTGGCACCAAACCCTAGCTCCAAGATGTAGATCAGCGATGGAGAGCTTTGGGGATGATGGTGACCTAGAATCAAGCACTTGGCTTGGAAGGCTTCACACTCAATGAATCTCTCTTTGGAAGTAAGAGTTAGGAGAGATTATTGAATGGAAAGAATGAGCTTTGAATGAGCTTGGAATGATTTCTCTTGATCTCTAAACTTGCAATAATATCAGCCTTGGCAGCAATGAATGCAGCCCAACAAGTATTTATAGGATAGAGGAGAGAGAGAGAGAGAAAAACGTTTCAATTAAAGCTCCAACGGCTCTTTTCTGAACCCAACTAGTCGGTCAAAGCACAACCACTGACCGACTAGTTCATCAACTAGTCGGTCGGTCAATAAACGTATACCGACTAATGAGTGAACAGAGAAAAGATCAAAGCACAGACATAAGGAACTAGTCGGTCTAAGAAGAGTAGCTGACCGACTAGTTTCACAACTAGTCGGTCGATTACTCAACTGAGACCGACTAACAGATAAAACTGAAGTCTGAGCAGAAATAGACTTAGTCGGTCCAAGAACAAATGTTGACCGACTAGTTCACCAACTAGTCGGTCGCCAAATGAGCATAGACCGACTAACGATAAACAGTAAGTTAGGTGAAAAATTGGCATGTGCAGTAAACTAAACTAGTCGGTCCAAGAAGGAAAGTTGACCGACTAGTTCATCAACTAGTCGGTCGATCAATGAACACAGACCGACTAATGATAAACAGTAGCTTAGGTTCAAATGTGCATGTACAGGGAAAGCTCAACTAGTCGGTCACAGAAGCATCACTGACCGACTAGTTCACAAACTAGTCGGTCGGTGAGTCAACTTAGACCGACTAACTGTAAACAGTAAAGAGCTTGGAAAAGACTGAGAAGAACTAGTCGGTCCAAGAAGCTTTACCGACCGACTAGATCACCATCTAGTCGGTCAGTTCTTCTTCTTGAACCAACTAACATGCACAAGAAGTCGCGAATCGAAGCGCGAAGCTTCGGGAAGGATTGTATGGACTTCTACTAAGATCCTAGAGCTAAGATATGAGCGTTATGAAGATTTAAACCGTAAGACCTACTCAAGGCTTAACATTCTACGAAAGAAGCTTAAAGACTATAAATAAAACTTGACGATACCGTCTTCAATAGCTTCAATCGAATCTTCATGACTTCTAAATTGGTCCATAAGCTTCAACGAAGCTTTAGGCATACGATCACGTGCTTTGAGAAGTCTTGAGACGTCGTAATTGATATTCATATGAATTTGGCGACGATCTCCATAACTGCGCTCACAAAGTGTTAGTTCACGTTATATTTATGTTTGTTCATCATCCAAAACCAAATCCGGGGAGTCCAATATCCAACAATCATCTCCATCTCCCACAATTTCCGATCCAAAATCCACCACCACCACTCCTCTGCCGCCAATTCCCAATCCCGACTTTCACAAATGGTTGATCACCGATCAACACCTCTGCATGAGCATTCAGGCGACTCTATCTCCTTCTGCTCTTGGCGTCACCCTTGGTGTCACCTCTTCACATCTACTGTGGACAAAGTTGGAAACCCGATATGCCTTTCTTTCTGAAGGGCATATCGAGCTACTTCAAGACAAACTCACCAACCTCGTCATGGCCGAGGAGCTTATGGCCGCTTACTTAGATCGGGCAAAAGCGATATATGACCAGCTACAAATCGCTGGTCCTGATACTGTCACCACGCGACAAATGGTCCGCCAGATCCTCCATGGTCTTCCTCCTACTTACGACTCCTTCTGTGTAATGGCCCAAAATCGTGGAAAGCCTTACACAGTTGAGGAGATATGGAGCAGTCTCCTTGCCGAGGAGGCCAGCATGCAGCTACGACGTCTCTCGACCTCTAGCACACCAACTACTACCATGTCCTCTGTTCCTTCTCCCTCAACCGACTCCTCTGCACTCATCTCTAACTACGGACGACGGGACAACCGTGGCCACACCACATATGGGCGATTCAACGGAGGCCGTGGCTCTTTCCCTTTCTCTCGCGGTGGCCGCACCAACAACATACAGCCCCGAGGTAGTCCGCAACGACCCAAACCTCCTACACCGACTACCCAGGTCGAACGGCAGAGACGACGTGTGCCTATCGACCACTCGACTGGCCGACCTATCCCTTGCCAAATGTGCTGGAAGCCGAATCATCACACCCTCGATTGCTTTTGGATCGGTGAGCTGTTGGTAGCAACGATCTATGAACTTCGTGTTTGATGATAACAAACGTGTGTGAACGTTTCTAACGTGTGTGTTAAGTGTTTCAGGAATGGCGAACGTGCGATTAATTCACGGAAAGGATTTGGGGAATGTGTAATGGAGAAAGGGGAGAACCTAACTTGTGTTAACTTATATTTATTGGAGTCAAACCCCTAAACCTATTCCGTACCAAGCCAAACCCTAGTCATGAGAGCCGGCCTTCATTTATAAATCCCCAAGACCTCAAAAAGGGAAGCAGCCGAATTCTCAGAATTAACGCAACAAAAAAAACTTTGAAACCCCCTAGGTGCCGAAATTTGAAAGGAGGAGCCGCAATTGTTAAGGGACTGCCTTTTTTTCTCGACAAAAAAAACAGAGAGCCGCACCTATCTCCTTGCATCAAACAAAAACTCAAAGCTGATACATTCTTTTTAAGAGTGAACTATTCACAGCAATCACAGGGCAAGGCCGAACCTTTGACTTCTCCCACACACAAAAAATCAAGGAGCATGTGCTTCTTCGTCAAAGAAAGGAATCATCAAAAGGGGGGTTCTCTGTTCTTTTTCTTGCAACATTTTTTTTGGAGATCCAATCAAAAATTCCCCACAGCCGCATGCATTGAAACGTTTGCCTTTTTGATTCTCCACTAAATGTGAATTGGTTTTTTGCAGGCAATCAATTAAGAGTGGGGAATTGTTTATACTTTTTTTAAGCCGGCCTCTGTTCTTCAAAAGTGGATTTTTGCAAACTCAAGAATCAAGCCTCAGCCTGTTTTTTTTTGGCACCTTCAAACGCACACACGAAAATTATTTGTGTTCATTTATTTTGAGTGGCACCTTCAAATTCACAGAGATCATTGTTTCAGCCGGCTGTCACAAAACCAAAGCATGCACATGAGATCATTGGGGTTTTTTCAAGGCTTTGCCTTATAATGTTTTCTTGTCAAACGTTCTTTGAATTATCACAGAAGGCTGTCAAGTATTGAAGCCTTGCAAAACAATTGTTTTGAAAGACACCGGCAGCCGAAAGAAATTTGGGGAGCTTTCATCTTGCGCATGTTTTTCTGAGGTGCCGCAAGCTTTGATTTTTGGTGACGTCTGTTGTGATATGATTCCCCGGATTTGGTTTTGGATGATGAGCAAACATAAATAATGTATACTAACTTATTTGTGAGCGCAGTTATGGAGATCGTCGCCAAAATACCACGTACATCTAAAGCGACGTCTCAAGACTTCTCAATACGCGTGATCGTGTGCCTGGAGCTTCGTTGAAGCTCAAGGAGCAATATTGAAGTCAAGAGGAATGAAGATTGAAGCTTTGAAGACGGCTCGTAAGGTTTATTTTATAAGCTTCTAGCTTCATAGATTAGAATGTTAAGCCTTGAGTAGGACTTACTTTATAATCTTCATTTCGCTCATATCTTAGAGCTAGGATTATCATAGAAGCCATTAGAAACATTCTCGAAGCCTATCGCTTCTTCCCTCGGCTTCTTGTGCATGTTAGTTGGTTCAAGAAGAGTCACCAACCGACTAGATGACGATCTAGTCGGTCGGCAACTCTACTTGAACCGACTAGTTTGCCTTCTCTAATTCAGCTCGTTCTATGACTACAGTTAGTCGGTCAAAGAAGAGTCACCGACCGACTAGATGACGATCTAGTCGGTCAGCAATCCTTCTTAGACCGACTAGTTGTGTACAGTCATTTTCAGCCTGAGCTACTGTTTCGAGTTAGTCGGTCAAAGAACGTTTACCGACCGACTAGTTGAGAAACTAGTCGGTCAGCATTTGTTCTTAAACCGACTAAGTCATCTTGAAGTCAACCTATTCTATTTCGACGTTAGTCGGTCAAAGATCATTCACCGACCGACTAGTTGTGAAACTAGTCGGTCGGCAAGTCTTCTTAGACCGACTAGTTGTCTTTGCCTGTACTACGACTTCTTGGCTGTTCTTCCATTAGTCGGTCTACATTGATTGACCGACCGACTAGTTGATGAACTAGTCGGTCGGTGGTTGTTCTTTGACCGACTAGTTGGGTTCAGAAAAGAGCCGTTGGAGTTTCTCTTCAAACGTTTTTCTCTCTCTCTCTCCTCTATCCTATATATAGTTGGAGGGGCTCTTTCATAAGATCCAAGGCTGCCATTTTAGAGATTTAGAGAAATCTAAGAGAAGCTATTCAACTCCATTCTAAAGCTTTCTCTTCCTCACAAGAATCTCTCCCTCAACTCTTTGAGCCATTTCCTCAAGAGAGATTCTCTCCATTGTGAGCCTTCCAAGCCAAGAGCTTGATCCAAAGTCACCATCCTCCATCCTAGCCTTCCATTGCTGGTCATCTTCTTGAAGCTAGGGTTTGGTGGCATCATCTTCCTCAAAATCCCTCCTTGCCCTAATTTGGTAAGTATACTCAAGGCATAGGATTTTGTAAGGTAAGAGTTTATTTCATTTCATATTTGAATTGTAAGTTTCACTCTCGGTTGTGAGAGTGTGGTTGTGATCCTGGGTTGTGGGAGTCACAAATTACTTTGTGTATGATTTGACTTGTGAAGGTTTTTCACAAGTACTTCATAGTGGAAATCTTGAGTTAGGGTTGCTAACTCAAGTATCCGGAGGGGATCCTGGTGGTTGGGACGTAGGATCACCGGGAACAAGTCGGGAAGACTTGGATGGATCCGAACCCAGTAATATTGTTTGTTTGCGTATGTTTTAATTCTTGTTGATAGTTGTTTAATTCCGCATTGTCGTTTGTTTCTTGCACAATAATTAGGAATAACTATCTTGATTATTTTAAGTACTATTCACCCCCCCCTCTAGTACGTGTGCAATAGCTACCACAGGGCACTACAATTGGTATCAGAGCCAAGGTTAAAGCTACAGGTTCAAAGCTATGACGAACAACGACTACAACGTCTTCAAGAACCGCGATGGAGCTTCTTCAGTTATGGAAGGACTATCCTCCGTCAGGCCTCCACACTTCAACGGTACCAACTACGGGTACTGGAAATGCCGGATGCAAATTTTCCTCCGGAGCGCTTCACTATGGAGAGCCACCATGACGGAGTATGTCGAGCCTTCCGAAGAAGATTTCGCAAAGTGGACCCCCGTGGAGGTCGCCGCGGAAGTAGCCAATGCCAAGGCAATGAATGCCTTGAATTGTGCGTTGGAGCCCGAGGACTTCAACAAGATATGCACATGTAAGAGTGCATATCAAATATGGAACCAACTCCTCATTTTGCACGAAGGATCGAGTACGGTAAAAGATTCTAAACTCGTCGTTGCTAATAAAGAATTTGAGTTGTTTCATATGGAGCAGGGCGAAACCATGAAAGATTATTACGCTCGCTTCGTGGATATATCAAACGACTTGGAAGCTCTTGGGAAGACCTACACCCAAAAGGAGAAAGTCTCGAAGATAATCGATGGACTTCCTTCTTGTTGGGAGAAGCGTACCTTCGCCATCGAGGAAGGTAATGACATGAATAAATATACCGTCGTACAACTAATGGGTACCTTGTTGTCTTATGAGGTACGCAAGGATAGTAAGATCCGGATGAGGGAAAAGATGAAGGCGTACTTGAAGCAAGACGAGCCAAAGAAAAAGGCAATTGCATTCAAGGCCGCTCCATCTACCGATGATGAAGATTCGGAAGAAGAAGAGGACGAAGAATTGGACATGGAAGCATTGGCCAATATGGCAAAGAAATTCATCCGATTCTTCCGACAAGGTAAGTTGAATCGTAAATCAAAATTTATTTCGACTAATGCTTCTACTCCCGTGTGTTATAAATGCAATAAGCCAGGACATATCAAGCCGGATTGTCCTCTCTATAAACATAAGGGGAAGTGGAAGGCATCCAAGCACGACAAGTCGAGAAAGCACAAGAAAGGACTTGTAGGTACCTTCACCGACTCCGACTCCTCAAGTGGAGAGTCGGACGATGAAAGAATGGAGAATGCACACACGTGCTTCATGGGAAAAGAGGATTGTGATGAAGAGACTTCCTCCGATGAAAGCGAGGATGGAAGCGAGGATGAAGGCGAAGAGGTAACCAATGATGAACTTAGAATAGCCAATGAACAACTATGGAATAAGTTTTCTAATATGGCTACTAAGTTTATGAAGACTAAAAATGAATTAGATAGTCTTAAAAACTCGCCTAAACTTTTCATCGTCAACAACGACACCGTTGTTGATGGGTTGAGAAATGAGATTGAAAATCTCAAGTCTCAACTTGAGCATGTTCATATCGAAGATTCGGATGAACATGTGATAGCGGATTTGACGTCTCAAATCTCAACTTTGAGTATTGAGAATAAAAATCTCAAGTCACGTGTTTGTGCACTCGCATCGCAAGTGTCCACTTTGGATGCTTCTTTGCATTCTCTCACCGAGAAGCATGAGAGCACATTAGGCCGAATTCATGAATTCAACAAAGGTAAGGGCAAGTTGGATGATATCCTAAATGACTTACCTCCGGCCAATCATCACATTGGTTTGGGGTATAAGATGGGAGAGTCATCCAAATCGTCCGCCACCTTTGTTAGGCCATCTTCCGATGCTTCTACTAGTGGAAGTAAACACGTCATGGGTAGATCTTCTACCAATGGTGCTTCCGCTAGGAACACGCCCCCATTTGGAAAGAAACCCACTTTGGGTGGACCTCCTAAGAAGGGTCATGCTTACATGTATACCATGCCTCGTAGGAACACACATCCTACCCCACATGCTAGCACATATGCCGATTTCTATGCTCCGCATCCACGAGCACGTGCACACCATGTGAGACACACTCATGCACGTGTTCCTCCACATTCATATGTTCATCCTCATTCTCATATGAATAATTATCGTCATGCACCATTGCATCGCATGCCATATGCTTACCCACGACATGCATCACATAGAAATCAACAACGTATGCATGTTCCCAATAGGATTAGGACTGCCAAGACATACACTATTTGGGGTCCGAAGAACACAAGCATGCATAATAAGAATTTGTATGTGCAATCTTTTATTAATGATGTTATTTTGAATGATGATTATGTTGGGAAATCAAGTTCCTCTTGGACTTGGTTTCTGAAGGGTTAGTTTCCTTTGACCCTTCATTGCTTGGTACCATAAGTTTAATTTCATTTTTATGGGTACCAAAGCAATTGTGGTATGTATGGGTTACATTTAATTTGAATTTAGTTAGCTAAATTTATTGCCTAACCCATAGGATCCAAAAGGATTTTTGGATACCAAAATGATATTCTCTAGGTTAAATCCACCATGAGATACCAACCCTATCAACTCCGTGATTTGCAAGGATTTTCGTTCGATTGGAGTTGTTGGTGCTTGAGTGATGCACCAAAGTAGGGGGAGCTTAATGTTGTAAGTATGTTCATACTTTTGATTCATATTGGTATCCATTGGTAGAATATATTACAATTGGTATCATTTTGCTTCATTTGGTATGCTAGATTAGTGTATGCCATTGTTATATGATGTACTATCTATTTTTGGCATAACATTCTTGCATGCTACATTTGGTATGCACATCGGATTATTTTTGTCTCTGATGTTGATTTCGTCGTTCGACGATTTTATGGATTTAATAGAATTCTTTCTCTGGAAACATAGAGTTGTTTTCCATGCATTCTATTGATTTTGGAGAGTATGTTCCAAAACTCAATAAGTGAAATTGATTTGAGTTTTGATGATTTCGTATTTCGATTTTCGCCTATGGCTTGGTGATTTCGTTTTCCGATTTTCGCCGATGATTTTATGATTTCGTATTTCGTATTTCGCCTATGGTTTGATGATTTCGGTTTCCGATTTTCGACTTTGGTCTCCTTGACACGCTTTGCTTTTATTCGGTATTTTACATTTGATATTTTGCATTGGTGTTATTTTGGACCTTGGTCGTATTCTTCGACTCCCATGCTTTATTTTTAGCCATTGGTTGTGTTGTTGTTCTCCTCCCGCTCTTTTTGCTAATGCCAAAGGGGGAGAGATATAATAATGACAATGTGCTAATTAATAATTCAAAGGAATTTACCATGAATCTAATTTGATGTGTTAGATTCAGGGGGAGTGAAGATATAAAATGGATTTAGATCCTATATGTCAATTGTGGTTCATATTTCATTTCTTCCTCATCTGCATGATGCGAATGAATTTTATTGAATATGGAACTAACGTGTCATTAATGCAGGGAGAGTAAGTAAATTTCTATTGAATCATTATTATTGATTATTATTTATGTGGGTTTGTCATCACCAAAAAGGGGGAGAATGTTGTGATATGATTCCCCGGATTTGGTTTTGGATGATGAGCAAACATAAATAATGTATACTAACTTATTTGTGAGCGCAGTTATGGAGATCGTCGCCAAAATACCACGTACATCTAAAGCGACGTCTTAAGACTTCTCAATACGCGTGATCGTGTGCCTGGAGCTTCGTTGAAGCTCAAGGAGCAATATTGAAGTCAAGAGGAATGAAGATTGAAGCTTTGAAGACGGATCGTAAGGTTTATTTTATAAGCTTCTAGCTTCATAGATTAGAATGTTAAGCCTTGAGTAGGACTTACTTTATAATCTTCATTTCACTCATATCTTAGAGCTAGGATTATCATAGAAGCCATTAGAAACATTCCCGAAGCCTATCGCTTCTTCCCTCGGCTTCTTGTGCATGTTGGTTGGTTCAAGAAGAGTCACCAACAGACTAGATGACGATCTAGTCGGTCGGCAACTCTACTTGAACCGACTAGTTTGCCTTCTCTAATTCAGCTCTTTCTATTACTACAGTTAGTCGGTTAAAGAAGAGTCACCGACCGACTAGATGACGATCTAGTCGGTCAGCAATCCTTCTTAGACCGACTAGTTGTGTACAGTCATTTTCAGCCCGAGCTACTGTTTCGAGTTAGTCGGTCAAAGAACGTTTACCGACCGACTAGTTGAGAAACTAGTCGGTCAGCATTTGTTCTTAAACCGACTAAGTCATCTTGAAGTCAACCTATTCTATTTTGACGTTAGTCGGTCAAAGATCATTCACCGACCGACTAGTTGTGAAACTAGTCGGTTGGCAAGTCTTCTTAGACCGACTAGTTGTCTTTGCCTGTACTACGACTTCTTGGCTGTTCTTCCATTAGTCGGTCTACATTGATTGACCGACCGACTAGTTGA
Organism: Scilla litardierei; assembly: GCA_030789695.1. Classification (NCBI taxonomy): domain Eukaryota; kingdom Viridiplantae; phylum Streptophyta; class Magnoliopsida; order Asparagales; family Asparagaceae; genus Scilla; species Scilla litardierei. Next base: position 18,914,656 of record CM061137.1, read on the forward strand.
TGAACTAGTCGGTCGGTGGTTGTTCTTTGACTGACTAGTTGGGTTCAGAAAAGAGCCGTTGGAGTTTCTCTTCAAACGTTTTTTTCTCTCTCTCTCCTCTATCCTATATATAGTTGGAGGGGCTCTTTCATAAGATCCAAGGCTGCCATTTTAGAGATTTAGAGAAATCTAAGAGAAGCTATTCAACTCCATTCTAAAGCTTTCTCTTCCTCACAAGAATCTCTCCCTCAACTCTTTGAGCCATTTCCTCAAGAGAGATTCTCTCCATTGTGAGCCTTCCAAGCCAAGAGCTTGATCCAAAGTCACCATCCTCCATCCTAGCCTTCCATTGCTGGTCATCTTCTTGAAGCTAGGGTTTGGTGGCATCATCTTCCTCAAAATCCCTCCTTGCCCTAATTTGGTAAGTATACTCAAGGCATAGGATTTTGTAAGGTAAGAGTTTATTTCATTTCATATTTGAATTGTAAGTTTCACTCTCGGTTGTGAGAGTGTGGTTGTGATCCCGGGTTGTGGGAGTCACAAATTACTTTGTGTATGATTTGACTTGTGAAGGTTTTTCACAAGTACTTCATAGTGGAAATCTTGAGTTAGGGTTGCTAACTCAAGTATCCGGAGGGGATCCGGGTTGTTGGGACGTAGGATTACCGGGAACAAGTCGGGAAGACTTGGGTGGATCCGAACCCAGTAATATTGTTTGTTTGCATATGTTTTAATTCTTGTTGATAGTTGTTTAATTCCGCATTGTCGTTTGTTTCTTGCACAATAATTAGGAATAACTATCTTGATTATTTTAAGTACTATTCACCCCCCTTAGTACGTGTGCAGTAGCTACCACAGGGCACTACAATGTCCTGCAAGTTTCAATATTTGGCGAGGTACAGCAGGTTTCAATCTTTGGTGGAGTGCGCAAGTTTCATCAAGAGGGAAGCCGAACGATTGAGGGGACATCAGAGACTACTACTTGTCAGATTGATCTGACCTGCGCCTATTGACAGAGACGACTACGATACACAAACTGAGCATTTCTGAACTCTAGTATTATTTTATTTGTGTAGTAGTAGCGATGTTTGTAGGGGAAACTTTACCACCTTTTGTGTTACTTTTTGGGGACCTGACGACTTGGGAGTCGTCACGGAGGGAGTGCATATGACTAGATTGATAGTGTAGAGCATGTGGTGTGCGTACGAGCTAGGTGAGAGTAGATTTGGGATCTTGACTCATTGTAGCTGTACTTGATTACATATCTATCTAGTAGTTGCTTTCGGGGGCTGGAGTAGGTCGTGGGGACGACCGAACCAGGGTATATCTATGTGTATTCTGTGATTGCTATTTTATTGCCCTGTCTGTGCCTATAACTGCGTGGGATTGTTCGTGGGTTGCACGAATATTTTTATTAGCCTATTCCCCCCCCCTCTAGGCTACGATCGAGATCCAACAAGTGGCATCGGAGCCAGTTTAGAGGATCTAGTCTAGATTTTTTAGATGACCATGAATATATCTGATTGTGCTTTTACTGAAGGTCAGTCTATAGCACGTCCCCCTAAATTTAACGATGTAGACTTTGCATATTGGAAGGCTAGGATGAAAATCTATCTAGTGTTTGTAGATTATGATGTGTGGGATATTGTTGAAAATGGTTATAGTCTACCCACTATTAAAATTGAAGATACTGTTATGATTAAGCCTAAAGACAAGTGGGATTTAGCTGATAAGAAACTTTATACTCTTAATGGTAAAGCTATGAATGCGCTTATATGTTCTCTTGATAAATCCGAGTTTAATCGTATCTCACATTGTCTAACTGCGCAGGAAATCTGGCATACTCTGGAGGTGACACATGAGGGAACATCGCAAGTGAAGGAATCCAGACTTGCATTGCTTTGCACAGAATATGAGAGCTTCTGCATGCTTCCAACAGAATCTGTGAAAGAGATGTTTGCGAGGTTCACAGACATTGTCTACAAATCCAGTTCCCTCGGTAAGCCATACTCTAGCCATGAACAGGTACGAAAGATCTTAAGGGCGCTACCAAGCTCATTCAGGCCTAAAGTCACCGCTATTCAAGAAGCTAAGGACTTATCAACAATGAAAGTGGAGGACTTGATAGGCAACCTAATGTCACACGAGCTTGAGTTACAGAGTATAGAAGCCAGAGAGAAACCTGAAGAGAAGACCAAAGCCTCCACACCATTAGCTCTTCAAGCTAACGACGACGATCTTGATGAGGAGCAAGCTCTAATGGTCAGAAACTTCAAGAGATACATTCAGACTGATCAAGGAAGAGCTGAGATGGGAAAAAGGTTCATTCGTTCTAATAATTCTAATTTTGGTAGAAATTCCTATGATCGGAAAGCTATTAATAGAAGTGAATGTTTTAAATGCAGGAAGAAAGGGCACCACATAAAAGATTACCCACAACAACACACAGCTCAAGTTGCAAAAGGAAAAACGAAAGTGCTGACGTGGGACATGGATAGCGAAGCTGAGGAGGAGGATGAGGAACATGAAGCTCACTCCTGCATGGCACTGATGGTCAAACACAATGAGGTAGAATCTCCCACTAAAGCTGAATTGTTAGAAATCTTGAAAGGAATGCAAAATACTATTAATGAGCTAGAAGCTGATGTGGATAGTTATAGGAATGATAACTTTGATATGCAACAATCTGAGTATGACATGTCTAAGGAAATTGAAAAACTGAAAACTGAAATTGTTGCATGTAACGCTACAATTGACATGTTAAATAAGGAGAAAGCTAGCTTGCCTGAAAAAATTGATTGTCTTTCATGTCCCTCTTTATTAAAGGATATTAGCATGTATAAGCTAGATAAGACAAAGCTTGAAGTTGAAAATGAATTGCTTTCTGAAAAGATTAACATGCTAAATCTTGAACTTAAAGAAAAAGTGAGGGATTTTGAAAAGAAAGAAGAGGAAAACAAGCGAGCTTTCATTAGTAAATGCACTTTGCTTGTGAATGAAAACGATATCTTGAAATCCAAAGTCACCACCCTAGAATTGTCATTAAAGAGATTTTCCATTGGAAAACAAAATTTGGACATTATTCTTGGAAATCAACTTTATGGCAATAATAGGCGAGGACTTGGATTTAGTGCTAAAAATGTTGAAAAGCCTAAGTATAAAAAATTTCACAATGTGCCTTCCATTGCTAAAAATGTTTATGCAAAGTGTTTTACGTGTGATAGTGTTGGTCACACATCGTACTATTGCAAATATAGGAACTCCAATATTAAATTCAAGCAAGTATGGGTTCCTAAATCTTTGTTGACTAACACTAGTGGACCTTGTTGGATTCCAAGGTCACACATAACACCTCTTTTGTAGGTGGATGGAAATTTGACGAGGAGCGATAAATTGAATGTCTCATTATTTTTTAGCTCCTTAGTCAAACGGCGACACGAAGGTATATCTCATTCTTTGGACTTAATGCATACCTTCATAGCTTTTTGTGTGCGTGACGTTTCTTTGTTTGTGTGCTAGTAGTTGCATTGCTATGTGTGCATGATTTTTGTTTGTTTGTGTGATTGCATCTCATGTTTGCTTTAATATTTCATGCATTAAAAAACTGAAAACCAAAAAAAAAATATGGTGCTTAAATGTGTATCTTTTCTCTTTGTTTCATTATTGTAGTATGCACGAATGTTTTTCATATCTATGTAGAAATTGGTGTATTATTACTTTTGCTACATGCGCATGTTCATCTTTCTAAATATTCAGGGCATGTTCAATGACTAAAAACAACTTGATTTCTACACCACCTACTTCACTTCCACATGTATTACTATTGTTGCACATTTGGAGATATCGTTTATGAAGTGTGGAAAGTGAATGTAGGAGGAAAACTTAACTGAAAATCTAAGGGATATGATATACCTTGCCATGGATAAAAATTGAGCAAAAGAAATTATTGGTATAAGTATTTAAAAAAAATGTGAAAACAAAAGATAATTGCTCCGTATGGAAAATGGATACAATCCTTGGCAACGGTATTACCCACGAGTATCCAACATAAGCTTTATGGGTAAACTTTAGTGTTAGTGTATTTACTCGTCAAGCAATGCCACCCCCACATCTAAGAGTCCTTATAGGCTATGTTTTGGGGTGTGGTACCTTGAACTCATTTTTAATGAGGTGGGAAAAATCAATCCTAGGTGATAGAATGTTATTTGAAAACCCTAGGTGATAGAATGTCATCACACTTTACACGTTGGTGTTGAAGTCTTAGCTATTTAATTTCATTGGATTTTGACTTGAATATTCTATGATTGTATGCATGCAATTGTTGGTGATGGTTAATAATACTCTCTTTTTGCATGCTATATGATTTTTGACTTCGTGTTATAACTTTTGATGATAACAAAGGGGGAGAAAAATTGGGAAAAATTGGGAAGAGATCTGGTATTCGGTATTTGGTATTATTTGTGCATACATGATTATTGGTTCAAGGGGGAGCATGAAAATAGAGGGAGCATGCCATCATTATATATCATTACATGTCACCCTCTATCATCACACTTTCACACACACTATTTGGAACATTATTGTTCAAATCTTATATTCAGTTTGTTATCATCAAAAGGGGGAGATTGTTGGTAGCAACGATCTATGAACTTTGTGTTTGATGATAACAAACGTGTGTGAACGTTTCTAACGTGTGTGTTAAGTGTTTCAGGAACGGCGAACGTGCGATTAATTCACGGAAAGGATTTGGGGAATGTGAAATGGAGAAAGGGGAGAACCTAACTTGTGTTAACTTATATTTATTGGAGTCAAACCCCTAAACCTATTCCGTACCAAGCCAAACCCTAGTCATGAGAGCCGGCCTTCATTTATAAATCCCCAAGACCTCAAAAAGGGAAGCAGCCGAATTCTCAGAATTAACGCAACAAAAAAACTTTGAAACCCCCTAGGTGCCGAAATTTGAAAGGAGGAGCCGCAATTGTTAAGGGACTGCCTTTTTTTCTCGACAAAAAAAACAGAGAGCCGCACCTATCTCCTTGCATCAAACAAAAACTCAAAGCTGATACATTCTTTTTAAGAGTGAACTATTCACAGCAATCACAGGGCAAGGCCGAACCTTTGACTTCTCCCACACACAACAAATCAAGGAGCCTGTGCTTCTTCGTCAAAGAAAGGAATCATCAAAAAGGGGGTTCTCTGTTCTTTTTCTTGCAACATTTTTTTTGGAGATCCAATCAAAAATTCCCCACAGCCGCATGCATTGAAATGTTTGCCTTGTTGATTCTCCACTAAATGTGAATTGGTTTTTTGCAGGCAATCAATTAAGAGTGGGGAATTGTTTATACTTTTTTTAAGCCGGCCTCTGTTCTTCAAAAGTGGATTTTTGCAAACTCAAGAATCAAGCCTCAGCCTGTTTTTTTGGCACCTTCAAACGCACACACGAAAATTATTTACGTTCATTTATTTTGAGTGGCACCTTCAAATTCACAGAGATCATTGTTTCGGCCGGCTGTCACAAAACCAAAGCATGCACATGAGATCATTGGGGTTTTTTCAAGGCTTTACATTATAATGTTTTCTTGGCAAACGTTCTTTGAATTATCACAGAAGGCTGTCAAGTATTGAAGCCTTGCAAAACAATTGTTTTGAAAGACACCGGCAGCCGAAAGAAATTTGGGGAGCTTTCATCTTGCGCACGTTTTTCTGAGGTGCCGCAAGCTTTGATTTTTGGTGACGTCCTGCAAGTTTCAATATTTGGCGAGGTACAGCAGGTTTCAATCTTTGGTGGAGTGCGCAAGTTTCATCAAGAGGGAAGCCGAACTATTGAGGGGACATCAGAGACTACTACTTGTCAGATTGATCTGACCTGCGCCTATTGACAGAGACAACTACGATACACAAACTGAGCATTTCTGAACTCTAGTATTATTTTATTTGTGTAGTAGTAGAGATGTTTGTAGGGGAAACTTTACCACCTTTTGTGTTACTTTTTGGGGACCTGACGACTTGGGAGTCGTCACGGAGGGATAGCATCTGACTAGATTGATAGTGTAGAGCACGTGGTGTGCGTACGAGCTAGGTGAGAGTAGATTTGGGATCTTGACTCATTGTAGCTATACTTGATTACATATCTATCTAGTAGTTGCTTTCGGGGGCTGGAGTAGGTCGTGGGGACGACCAAACCAGGGTATATCTGTGCGTATTCTGTGATTGCTATTTTATTGCCCTGTCTGTGCCTATAACTGCGTGGGATTGTTCGTGGGTTGCACGAATATTTTTATTATCCTATTCACCCCCCCCCCCTCTAGGCTACGATCCAGATCCAACATGAGCATGTTCATAAACCTGAGGCTCATGCAGTCCATCAAGGTCGCTCTACGGACGGTGAATGGATCCTCGACATAGGGGCCACAGATCACATCGCGTCTACCACTTCACAACTTGAGACAATGACACCATACTCGGGTAACAAATACATTACTGTTGGCACAGGTGATATCGCCACAGTGGTCAACATTGGCTATTCTTCTATCCCTTCTCTAAACTCCACTATACATCTTCCTGACATTTTACATGCTCCACAATTCTCTAAAAATCTGCTCTCAGTCTATAAATTCACTCGAGATAATAGCTGCGTTATCCAATTCTCATCCTCTGGTTTTGTTGTACAGGATGCCACCACAGGAAAAACTCTTCTTAAAGGCACGAGTAGGAATAGACTCTACCCGATCCATCATACTCCCATCTCTCTTTCTGCATCAAGCACCTCGGGCACTCTTTGGCACACCCGTCTTGGTCATCCTGCTCATCCTGTTGTCTCCAAAGTCGCTTCCAAGTTATCTCTCAAGCTGTCTCCTCAGCCACCATGTCCTCAATGCTCAATGAGTAAGAGTCATAAATTACCTTTTCCTTTGTCAAAATCGAGAGCAGATTCTCCCTTAGCTTTAGTTCATTCTGATGTATGGGGACCTGCCTCAGTTCAATCTAATAAAGGCTATAGGTATTACGTCAGTTTTATTGATGGCTACTCTCGCTATGTTTGGCTCTACCCTCTATATCATAAATCTGACGTGTTTGCTGCCTTCCAAACCTTTCAAACAATGGTTGAAAGGCAGTTTAACACGAAAATTAAAATTTTTCGATCTGATGGTGGGGGGAATTTTGTAACAATCAATTTATCTCCCTATTTCACCAACTTGGGATCATACATCAGACCTCGGCACCCTACACACCCGAGCAAAATGGTGTGGCTGAAAGAAAACACCGACATGTAATTGAAACTACACTTGCTTTGCTACTAACAGCTTCTATGCCTCAGCAATATTGGCCAGATGCAGCGAAGACGGCTATATCTGATCAATAGACTGCCATCTGCAACGCAACGAAACAAATCTCCTCACGAGATTCTCTATCATCAGGTTCCAAACTACAAGTGGATGCGCACCTTTGGTTGCCTGTGCTATCCCTGCATCCGCCCTTACGTACAACACAAGCTTGAACCAAGGTCGCAACCGTGCGTCTTTCTTGGTTATGCTGACCACATGAAGGCGTATAAATGCATGGAGCTGTCTACCAAAAGGCTGTACCTGACTCCACATGTCAGGTTTGAGGAGAACATCTTCCCTTTCTCTACTCAGACTCGTCCAATGCCACAGCCTACACTGATCAACTCTATCCCACCGACCATTATTCCTACCCATCCACCTGCACCCCTCCAACCAACACCCACCGATCCCCTGATCTACCAACCTACCGATCATTCGACCCATCAACACGACCTACCGACCTCTCCAAGCCGCTCCACAGCTCGTTCAACCCAAAGTATGACCGATCCAGCTGATTCACCAACACAAACCTTGCCTGACCCATCATTGCCTACAAGCATTCTACAACATATCTCGGCACACCATAATCCGGTCACTCACCCGACCTCTTACCATCCCTACTTAACTTCCACGTTACCTCCAACCTCCACTTCTCCACCTACTCAACCCACATCGGATACTTCACCACTGTCGACTCATCCCATGACCACCCGTTCCATGGTCGGCACCTTTAAACCTCATCAACCATTAAACCTACATGCCCAAATCACCTCAGAAGAACCGATATCCTACAAGGAGGCGTCCAAACATCCCCAATGGGTCGCAGCCATGCAGGACGAGTATGCCGCTTTAACCCGTCAAGAGACTTAGGAACCTGTCTCTCCTCCTCCCTCAGTAAACATCATCGGATGCAAGTGGGTCTACAAGATTAAGTGTCACATGGATGGCTCTGTTGCCTGCTATAAAGCTCGGCTCGTGGCCAAAGGCTTTCATCAGAAGGAAGGGGTTGACTACGCCGAGACCTTCAGCCCAGTCGCCAAGCATGGTTCTATCCGCCTCCTGATCACCCTGGCTCTACACTTCGACTGGCCGGTCAGACAACTCGATGTCTCCAATGCTTTTCTACATGGAAACATCGATGAAAATCTTTATATGGCGCAACCTATGGGATTCATAGATCAATCTTTCCCACAACATGTCTGCAAGCTACGGAAAGCATTATATGGCCTCAAACAGGCACCTCGACAGTGTTATGCTCGCTTCTCCCAGTTCTCCGCCTTCACGGATTCCACCCGAGCATTACCGACTCATCTCTCTTTGTCAAACACTTTGGCTACCAAACAACCGTGATCCTGTTGTAAGTCGACGACATCCTAATCATGGGCTCTTCGGCAAACTTCGTACATCAATTCATTGGCGAGCTTGCCAGTGAGTTCTCACTCAAAGATCTCGGCGATCTATCATACTTCCTGGGTCTGGAAATTCAACGAAGCTCCCAAGGCTGCTTCGTCCATCAGATCAAATATACAAAAGAGCTCCTTCAGAAAGCCGGTCTCTACGGTTGCAAGCCGAGCAAAACTCCAGTCTCCTTAAAACGGAATCCAAACACCTCAGATCCTTTACTGCTCGATGGATCGTACTATCGCAGTCTGGTCGGTGCTCTTCAATACCTCACACTGACCCAACCTGATATTGCATTCGCCGTCAATCAAGTATGTCAGTTCCTCCATGCTCCACGTGACTTACATCTCACAGCTGCTAAGCGGATTCTTCGGTATCTTCAACACACTCCAACCCACGGCATTCTTCTTCATCCGAGTCCTCTGTCACTCATCGCCTTCTCCGACGCTGATTGGACAGGAGATCACGTAGATCGTCGCTCCATCAATGGATTCTGTGTCTTCCTCGAAAAGAACCCTTTGACTTGGAGTGCAAAAAAAACAACCTTCGATTGTACACAGCTCGACAGAATCGGAGTATCGTTCTCTCTCTCTCACGGCTAAAGAGATCATCTGGCTACAACTTCTGCTTTCTGACCTTCAGATTCCTCTCCAAGACAAGCCGCTAATTTGGTGTGACAACAAGTCGGCTATCTCACTCTCTTCCAATCCGGTCTTTCATTCCCGAACAAAACACTTCACAGTCGACTACCACTTCATCCGTGAACAGGGCACGTCAGACAACATTCGTGTTCAACACATCTCTACCGAGGACAACCCGGCTGACATCTTCACTAAGAGTCTCACTGCGGATCGCTTCGAGCTATTGCGAGACAAACTGTTCGTCATTTTGGCCGCTCAGTTTGCGGGGGCGTTGACGTGCGTTTATATTTCATATATTCATGCACGTCTTCTTCTGTGTTTTTCCGCTATTTTCCGCCGTCTTATATTCGTTTTCTCGTGTTTTCTTGTTTTCTTTCACTTTTTTGTGTTTTTGTATGTTTGCAGGAGTTTGCCGGCGTAGGGGACATAAAACGACGATATCATGAGTCCCCGAAGCAACAGGAGGAGTCACACGTGATCCAGGGGGCCAAATGACGAAGATCGCCATCTTTCAGCCCCCCACCCGATCGGTTGGATAGGCCAACCGATCAGGTGATGCACGCGTGCACGACCCGGTCAGCCACTGAAGCAAGAAAGTGTCAACCGACCGGGTTACCGACCGGTTCAACCCGACCTCTCTCTGTGGAAATTGGAGCTGAAACTCAACCGATCGGGTGATCTTCACCCGATCGGTTCACCTGTAGCTGTTTCCCCGAAGAAGATGACCCGGAGAGCTCACCCGACGGCCGGCTGACCGTGCCAAAACTTCCAAAGTCTCTGTCTTTTGGGGCAACAATTCCAACCGATCGGGTGATCTTTCAACCGATCGGTTCACCCGACGACGCTAAAGATCCAAACGACGAGCAGCTTCCGCCGACCGACCGTGTCACTTGACCGAGTGAAATTTTGAAGATTGCTACCGAAGTTCGCATCAGGTCACCCGATCGGGTGATTCTTCACCCGATCGGGTGATGTCGTTTTCTATAAATAGAGACCCTAGGTTTCCAGAAAACGAGAGTTGTTAATTTTGCTGTTTTTTCTCTCTCTTGACGGCTGTAATTTTCTACATATTTGTAAGTTGTCTGATCTTTACAAAACTTTAATATAGTGTTATTTGCATTGCTCTTACTACTTTTTAATCGCCTGATCATGCTTTTAACGGTCGATTTTCATTTAGATTGCTTTTTAGTAAATATGTGTGAGTAGTTCCCAAATCTGGGATTTCGGTGGAAACCCCTTCGTGGGTTCTCCCCGATGCGTCCATAGGACTAGGAAATCGATAGGGATTAGGAATCTATCGGTTACGTGGGGTGTTTCATTGTCATCGGCGGGAAAAAGACCGCCTTTGACCGTTGGGCCAAGGGGGAATAAACTTGGCGGTTGACTCCCTAGCCATAGCTCACGCCCTTAGCGTAGACGTCGAATCCTAGCGCGCGGGAGCGGCATGACGAGATGTTGGGAGTTATCGTTGCGAGCTTAGTGCTCCCGGAGTCGGTCAGTGTTAATGGACATGGGAATGTCCACTGACCAAACCCGGGTAGTCCAGTGTATCATCCTGGGCACCGACCGGAATATCGGGCCCATGGGACGCCGGTATCACTCTTGGAGGCAACGTCTCACCATTAGACCCTAATTCTGATCGTTATCCTATCCGTGGGCCGTATTGGCAAGAATCGCACGATAGGGTGGAAGCCGAAGTCCCGGGTTTCCCTTTATATTGTTTATCCCTCGCATTCTATTTTCCGTGACAACCCATCATCCGATTCGGGCTAGCTCTCCCATGGGGTGAATCCGGTCCTTTCTGACACAAGCACAACCACGCCTCCCTGAGTTCGACCCCCAAGCCACACTACAACACCGTGCGCTTGCGGTTATAAATATTTAAATCTCACGCCCCCAATCATATATATTGCACACTTGCATGCACAGAAATGAGAGGGACGTCAAGCTTTTTGGCGCCGTTGTCGGGGAGGTTTTCGATTTGATATTAGCTTAGCTTGGGTTCGTTAGACTATGCAAAAAAAAACAATAACCAAGAAATTTTCCCCCACCATTTTATTATCTTTTTGTTATTCTCTTGTACTATTGACGCTCCTCTCTAGTTTTCTTATTTTTGTTGTCCAGGTATGTTACTATTACCATGTGGAGATCAAATTTCGATGCTCAGATGGGAGGATACGATCCTTATTCAGTTGTGGTTTGAGAGACTTGTGGATGGTAGGGCACATGTATTATGATTGCCCATTTACGCTTGAGAGCCTCCCCCTACACCAAGGCCAAACATTTTCCCACAACCATTGCCCAAACACCTCCCATCCATTTCCACAACCTTATATCCCTCCACCAACACAAGAAGAATCAAGCCTCGTGTCTCTCCTTGAAAATGCCATGTTCAACCAATGCCAATTATTACAAGACTTCATGGTACCAATCACCGAGCCTACACCGAGGAGAGGGGATGAAGGAGAGGATATACCCACTTTCATGGTTGAGACCACCAGCTCATCGGCCCCCATAGACAAATCGTATGCCGATACCCCATTTTCCCAACACTACCACTTGGATGACGAAGCATTTTGTGATGGTGATAGTGAGGATGTGGATATGTCTCTAGGATTTGTGGGAGAGACTTCTCATATTGATTTGGATACCCCACATGAGTCCTACGAGGGCACCAAGGAGACCACAGAGCTTATGCATACTGGCGAGGAGGATGTGTGTGAGGACACGGACACCACGACAACATACGAGTGGTCCGCTCCACATCCACCTCCAATGTCATCTCTGTTGCTGCTTCTTCCTTGGTCTGTGGTCAACCACGAGGATGTCATTCAGGACATCGGGCAGATGGTGGAGCATGAGCATATCGTCGAGGAGGATGTGCATGAGAGCTTGGATACGATGGTCCACTTCATGGAGCCCGAGTCACATCTACCTCTACTGCTGCTCTCCATTTCTTCTGCGGCTGAGCATCTACTTGAGCATATTGTCCCTATTCAGTGAGATTTTCATACTCACTCTCACTCCACATTTAAGTCTCATTTTTCACGTCCTATTCCTTTAGACTTATATGTTTTTGACACACCATATCTCTCGCATGACACAGGACCTACTTCCCTTGAGGTATGCTATGGTGCGTCACCACCTGGAGAGCCACTTCTCTTGGAGAGCGAGGATTTGGTCGTCACTAGTACAGAGGATAGCGACCCATTCTCAGGGAGTATTCGTCACCCTTTTATTATTTTTCCATCTTATGTTGACGATTATCTCTGGGATACATTTATTTTGGGAAATAATTTCTTGCCATGGACTAATGCACCTCGTCCTTTGCAGATCACAGGTGGACACCTACGAGGGATGCTTGGAGGTGCATTGCTTGGGTCCATTGGCACTCGTGGCACAGTGCTTCAGGCGGAGCCACAGAAGGAGCAGTTAGAGCAGCTACCTGCCCCACTCCAGATCTTGGATCCGCCTATGCTCAGATGTATCCTAATCCAGCAGTGTAGAAATTTACAGCTTTCTAGTTTAGATTAGAATAATCTCATCTCCTCTCATTGGCGAGGGGAGCGTATCTAGGGTTTGTTTTTGCATCATAATAACCCATCATGTCGTGCCCTTCTATCACTTCTACCGTACACACCCCACATCCTCTACCGAGGAGACCGTACACACCCCACATCCTCTTCTGCATTTTGATTTCTTTCTTTTCTTTTCCGATTTTCCCCTAGCACATTTCTGCATCACATTGATCATATCATTTCTCTAGCATTATCATGTTCAGCTTGGGGGAAATCGAATTTTGTGCATGTTGTCGTGTGTATTTATCGTGTGTTTGTGTCTGTGAGTCCTTTGTTGTGTTTATTTTCTGTGTTTATTTTTCTTTATTTTCCAATTTCGTTAGTGTGTTTTTCTTGTTTTTCATTTTTTGTGTCGGTGCGTCACCCCCCCATTTTCATTGCCCTCCCATTTTCACTATTATTGCATTGAGGACAATGCAAGTTTCAGCTTGGGGGAGTCGCACTTCGTGCGTCATTCGTGTCCTTTTTCTTTGTTTTTGAGTCGTTTTCTTCGTGTTTTTCTTTTTTTCTTCTCATCTTTTGTCCTCTCTCTCCTAGAGATGACCCCATATGATGAATCGCAACAGAATCACACACACACCTAGCATAGCTACGATTATCACATTCACTAACCCTAGGAAGCCTAGTCCTATTGCATTTCATGCTTCATGGGTTCACATTGCTTTTATGTGAGTCGTGCGTCGTGACTAGCTAGTGGGTGCTTCTACTTTGTGATTTTGATTTATATACATGTCCTTGGTTGACCCCTAGATTATCATGCTTCGATTTGACTATGCGGTATTTGCTTCTACTGTCTGCTTCTATATGCATGTTATATATTTATATCGTATGCTTCAATTCGCATGTTTCGGGATTCCACAATTAAGGACTAGGATAACCCATTTAGCATATGCTCTGATTTGCAAGAAATATCTCCTTTGCCCAAGTATTTAGAATCCGATTTCTTTTTTTATTTTGCTTGGTGCAAATCCCCTCGTCGTGTACCGTTCTCTCACTTGGGAGAGTACACATGTATATATCCCGATATCCAAAAATCCAAAAAAAAGAGAGAAAAGAAAAACCCAAAAAGAAAAGAAAAGAGAAAAGAAAAAAAATATGTATAGCCAAAAAGCCAAAAAAATACAAATACCCAAAACCCAAAAAATCCATGTGTGAATATTTTTTCCCTCTATTGAGAATAAAGGGAAGGCGAGAATTTGCACCGAGTGTTCTACTCCACATCATCTCAACCTCCATCGTTTTCGAAAACACTTGGCTTAGGAACTTTTTAGCTATTATCTAGGCGATAGTGTGATGATGTCCGAATCCATAGCTGTGGAGTCCCTGACACATGATGCGTTTCTATTCTCATACTCTTCTCATGCGTGCTTGAGCTATATGTTCGCCGCTATTTCTGAATCGAATCGATATTTGGGTCATTTCTTGGATTTGTGTATATAGAGCTTACTGCACGATGTAGATAGTGACACCGACTACTAGCACACAACCACACTCACTCGCGCTTCACGGCGTGGGCCCACGGCACTTGTCTGGACTCGTATTCCTCGGTTTAGTGATGTGATTTGGCGTTTGCTTGCTTGGTGTGTCGTTTTTGGTTTTGTTGGCCCTGACGGGCGATTTAGGATTCAGAGTTCTCTTCCTTCTCTCTTTTCTCTCTCTTTTCTCCCTCCGAGCTCCTACTCTCACTCGTCTTCCTCGAGGACGAGGAAGGGTTCAGCTTGGGGGATTTTGACGTGCGTTTATATTTCATATAATCACGCACGTCTTCTTCTGTGTTTTTCCACTATTTTCCGCCGTCTTGTATTCGTCTTCTCGTGTTTTCTTGTTTTCTTTCACTTTTCCGTGTTTTTGTATGTTTGCAGGAGTTTTCCAGTGTAGGGGACATAAAACAACGATATCATGAGTCCCCGGAGAAACGGGAGGAGTCACGCGTGATCCAGGGGGCCAAACGACAAAGATCGCCATCTTTCAGCCCCCCACCCGATCGGTTGGATAAGCCAACCGATCGGGTGATGCACGCGTGCACGACCCGGTCAGCCGCTTAAGCAAGAAAGTGTCAACCGACCGGGTCACCGACCGGTTCAACCCGACCTCTCTCTCTGGAAATTGGAGCTGAAACTTAACCGATCGGGTGATCTTCACCCGATCGGTTCACCTGTAGCCGTTTCCCCGAAGAAGATGACCCAGAGAGCTCACCCGACGGCCGGCTGACCGTACCAAAACTTTCGAAGTCTCTGTCTTTTTGGGCAACAATTCCAACCGATCGGGTGATCTTTCAACCGATCGGTTCACCCGACGACGCTCAAGATCCAAACGACGAGCAGCTTCCGCCAACCGACCGTGTCACTTGACCGGGTGAAATTTTGAAGATTGCTGCTGAAGTTCGCAGCAGGTCACCCGATCGGGTGATTCTTCACCCGATCGGGTGATGTCGTTTTCTATAAATAGAGACCCTATGTTTCCAGAAAACGAGAGTTGTTAATTTTGCTGTTTTTTCTCTCTCTTGACGGCTGTAATTTTCTAGATATTTGTAAGTTGTCTGATCTTTACAAAACTTTAATATAGTGTTATTTGCATTGCTCTTACTATTTTTCAATCGCCTGATCATGCTTTTAACGGTCAATTTTCATTTAGATTGCTTTTTAGTAAATATGTGTGAGTAGTTCCCAAATCTGGGATTTCGGTGGAAACCCCTTCGTGGGTTCTCCCCGATGCGTCCATAGGACTAGGAAATCGATATGGATTAGGAATCTATCGGTTACGCGGGGTGTTTCATTGTCATCGACGGGAAAAAGACCGCCTTTGACCGTTGGGCCAAGGGGGAATAAACTTGGCGGTTGACTCCCTAGCCATAGCTCACGCCCTTAGCATAGACATCGAATCCTAGCGCACGGGGCAACAGGACGAGATGTTGGGAGTTATCGTTGCGAGCCTAGTGCTCCCGGAGTCGGTCAGTGTTAATGGACATGAGAATGCCCACTGACCGAACCCGGGTAGTCCAGTGTATCATCCTGGGCACCGACCGGAATATCGGGCCCATGGGACGCCGGTATCACTCTTAGAGGCAACGTCTAACCATTAGACCCTAATTCCGATCGTTATCCTATCCGTGGGCCGTATTGGCGAGAATCACACGATAGGGTGGAAGCCGAAGTCCCGGGTTTCCCTTTATATTGTTTATCCCTCGCATTCTATTTTCCGTGACAACCCATCATCCGATTCGGGCTAGCTCTCCCATGGGGTGAATCCGGTCCTTTCTGACACAAGCACAATCACGCCTCCCTGAGTTCGACCCCCAAGCCACACTACAACACCGTGCGCTTGCGGTTATAAATATTTAAATCTCACGCCCCCAATCATATATATTGCACACTTGCATGCACACAAACGAAGGGGACGTTAGGCGTATAAGGAAATGAGACCAAGTCAACCATATCCCTTGAAGATCTCCAAGCAATCAATGACATTCCTATCTGAAGGCGTCCCGATACAATGCACCACATCTCGTAGAAATATGCAAGGTCAACCATATCCCTCGGAGATCTCCAACCAATCAATGCCATTCATATCAGAAGGCGTCCCGATACAATGCACCGCATCTCGTAAAAATATGCATTCAGCACCTACCAACAAAGCTAGATTCATATCCTCTTGTAAAGTACTATTATACCCTTGATACATTATATTTAAACACATGAAGAGGAATGTAAATCTTCGATGGTTTCTCTTATACATTTCTCCAGTCGTTTATCCCTTTTCTCTAAATTTCATCACAACTAATGCCAACAAATAATTGTTTGTGTTCAACCCTAACACCAATTTTTTCATGCTCATGACTATCTAGATCTAATTTTGTATTTAGATCAAAATCACATTTTTATCCCCATTTAAACCATTCCCAGTTTAAGGAATTGGCAAGCAATTTTGTGCAAAGTCATCAGATTGGAAACTGTCATTTCAATAAATCTAATTTTTCGTTGTTTTAGATGAATTGTGGGATTCTGAAAGTTGTATGTGCGGATCTTCACTTTGTAATTTTCTGTTGATGGCTTCCATTATTAATTTATTATAGTCGCACTTGCTGCTTTGCATTTCATATTCATTTAGTGGCACAAATTTTCTTTCATGTGGCATGTGAAGTGATCTGTCACTTTATAATCTAGCACAGCATGATCTTGCCATTATTGTTATGTAAATAATACAATGTTTTTATTGCTTTGCAAATGGGCTTCTTATGTTAGTCCTTGTGGTTGGAGAAAATAATTATATTGCAGGTGTCTATACAAATATGTGCTGCCAACTTCATCTTGAACTGCATCAAACATGGTCACTCATGCAGCTCTTTTCTGTTGCTTAGTTTCAACAAGGGCAACTTGTAACAAGAGCATCTTAACCTCTAAATCTTGTTGTTGATGTCATTTTTATCGATCGCGGCCTGAAGTCACCTTGAAACGGCACCCCCTAAACCCCACAGCCTTGGATCCGGCCTTAAATGGCCTGATCCGGCCGAAAAACACCCGGAAAACTCTCAGATAATCATTATGTATTAAAAAATTTATGTTTGGCCTGCCGCTGCCGGCCACAGACACGGCACCGACGGCGGCCAGCAGCCGCGGTGCCGACCGTTGGCCAACAACCACAGCCACATGCTTTTATTTTAAAAAAAAGAAAAAAAAAGAAAAAATGTGTAAAAAGCCAAAAGGGCCTGAAGCCCACGGCCAGTCTGTTGGCCTCAGGCCCGCAGGCCTTAACTTTTACATTTTTTCCTGAAAAATAAAGTTTATTTATATATAATTATAGTTTAAATATATTTATATATAATAATAAATTCAGAAAATACAAATAAATTCCAAAAAATTACTAGAAAAATTCTGAAAAATTACAAAAAAAATCAGGAAATAAAATGGGAGGGGATTGACATCATAAATTTTTTAACGAGGCAACCACATTAACTCAGGATCCAGAAGTATCCACCACTTGTGATACGCATAAGCATTATGAATCATGTGGTATTCATATGACGAGTTTACAAAGATGGATGGATAAGGGGAAGTGTTATGAATGAGACCTTTAGTGTGAATGGCCATTGGTATCCACCATCTTATAACGTTTAAATTACTAGAACTTGCCCATGCACCAAGTGCACGGAGCAAAAACAACCCCACAAGAACACGGCACGGTGCACGCTCGCAACCAAAAAGGAGCGATAATTGTGGGTGTGTGTGCTGGCGGCGTCGAGGGGTAAAAGGGGAGCAAGTGATTTGGAGTGAAAAGTGTATATTTATCCCCACTAACTACTCCATTTTGTGCTAAGAATTATACTTAATCTTGCTCTTTTGGTTATATTTTCATTTCATTTCATTTTAGGGCTTACTCTCATCCTTTGCACAAAATACGGTTTTTATCGTCTTTATTGGCTTCCTGATATTTTTCAGTTGCTCCTGGTATTATTGTGATCATATTAATAAATTTTGAGAATTATTTGAGCAATAGGTTATTTATATGATTTTTGTGAAGTCAATATTGTGTTATATAAGTCATCATATTTATTTTCACATCAAATGGACTAATTTCTCATTCTCATATTTTTCAGGTACTCCCAGGAGTCTTAGGGATTTTCCAGAATTTTGGGAATTTTCTGGGCCTCCTAGGTATTTTTGGTGCTTTTTTGAGGGAGAAAAGTGGTTTAAAACCCGAGAAAATGGTTTTATAAGGGGCGCCGCGTGGCGCAATCTCGTTGCGCCACGCGGCGTAGATCTGGCCGTCGATCCAGCATGTGGGCCGTCGCTGGAATAATTAAAAAATAGAGTTTCTTTCCAGCGGGCTGGCCCCCTGTCTTATTAAATAAAAAATAATTTTTTTAAAAAAAAAAGATTTGCGTGCCGGCCGGCCCAGCGGCCGGCCCACACGAATTCGCATCACGGGCTCCGCCTCGCTCTTGATGCGGGAGCGGGCGGGTCGGGCGCTCGTGCGCCTGACCAGGGCCGCTTTGTTGCAACGCACGCAGCGTGCTTTGGGGGCAGGCAGCAGGCGCCCGCCCTCCAAGACCCGAACCCGCCTGTTGGGTTATTTTTCGACCTGGATGCGAAAAATTGGGGATTCTCGGCTGTTCTTCGTTTTTCTGGCATTTTTGAGGTTTTTTAGGGCTTGGAGGGGTTTCTTCTTCCCCAAAGGCTAGGGGTGGAGCTTGGAGGCCATTGGATGGTGGAGAAGCTTGGAGGATGTGCCCAAGTGAGAGGGAAGCCTCATTTCTTGAGAGATTGGTGATCTCTTTCCTCTCTTATTGTGTAATTTTTGCATTTCTCTTTTGTAATGAATATTGGATGAATTTGTTTATAAATCTCATCTTATTTGGTATGATGGAGTCGGGTGATTGCTTGTGTGGTTGTGTTGATTGATTGTTGTTGTTGGGTTGAGAATTGTATCCCTAGCACATTTTCACTTTCTAATTTGTGGATGAAGCCTTGAGTAGGTTTGTTTATTGGAACCCTAAGGGGAAATCCAAGAAGAGGATAATCATAGCGGACCCTCTCTAATGTACTTAATTGATTATTACTCATATGAGTTTCGTTCATTACTTATTACACCCCACACGTTCGATGAAATGTCGTATTTTTCGATTGAGCTTCTTTAGCCGGGAGATCAATTGAGTTATATTTGGGATGAATTCCCACGCCCACGGCCTCATTCACACACACCACACGAGTTCTCCTCGTTGCTTGTCGATTCGGCTCTCCACCCTAGTGCGTAGGTTAGAATTTTGTTTTCATTACACATTTTCCCACACTCATCCACCGTTAACGAGGTGGTTGTTTCACGCTTTATTTTTCGTTATCGATCAATTTTGTGAATATAGAACGACTTGTCACTGTGATCCGACCCGGTACTCACCGGTTATTTTTATTGCATTGACACTCCTACGCTTGGGAGTGGAAGGCGTGCTCAGTGCGCGTTCTTCCGCAGTCAACCAATTGGCGCCGTTGCCGGGGACAACGGTTTCTATTATTAGCAATTTTTGATTGATTTTGAAAGCTTTAGTGTGATACTTCTATCTCTTAGTGTTGTGTCTTTCCATTTTATTTATTTTCCACTTATTGAGTCTTTTGGATGTTTATTTTCATTTTTTTGGAAAAAAAATTTTTAAGCCAACAAAATGGCTTCATCTTCAGATTTTTTCGACATTGATTTGGAGGATATCCCACTTCCGCCATACTTTCATGGCTCGGAGTGGGAGAACCCTCATTTACATATAAAAAAATTTGAAGAGTAGATGCATTCATGTCTTGGTGGGAATATTGATGATGATTGCATATATTTTAGATTTTTTCACTCTTCTTTACAAGATGATGCTAGATTGTGGTTTGATTCATTGTCTCTCGACTCACATTTTACTTGGTTGTCATTTCAGGCTGAATTTCTCCGAGTATTTTTGCCTATTTTCTTGGTGCAGGTATATGGGCGGCAAGCCATGAAGCAGTACGTAGCGAGCTTTGTCCAAGCTGAATGGGAGGCCTACCATCAGGCTTGGCAGAGGTTCACTGATTTGATGTTTTCGTGCCCACACCAGAGCTTTCACGAGGATCATCTTCTGCAGATCTTCTACACATGATTATCGCCATCTGGGCGGGATTTTGTGCAGATGACTTGTGGTGGGGAGTTCTTTGATTATTCGACCGAGGATTCATGGTGTTACCTGAGGGACCTTGTAGCGTATGAGGAAACAGTCCAGCAGGTCCAGGACCGGCCTGGGGAGCCAGCTGAGGGCTCATTCCATTACGGCCATACGGAGGAACAAGCAGAACATGATGATGGGGCGTAATGGAGCCAAGTAGATGAAGCTGAATGTCCACATTTTGAGGAGTCAGAGGAGATTGATGATGGGGTGCGTGTCGACCACGACAGTGACACGATGCATTTTTATGTTGGTGGTGATGTTGTGGTGGCTGCATGTGAAGGCACGAGCGATATTGATGATATTGGAGAGCCTGAGTTATGTTTCCCACCTACTACATCCGCCCATTCTGAGGTGTACGAGTGCATGGGATGGACTGCTGAGAGAGTTTTCTTTGACGATGATGAGGATGATTTTGGCGAAGGAGTGAGTTTACAGACCATGACGGAGCCCGAGCCAGACTTTCCTCCTACTTCAGTGCAGCAGGTCATATACTCTTCACCTCAGGATACACACCAGACCATCATTCATGGAGATTTTCAGTATACACTTCATAGTCTTGGAAGGTTTACAGAGCCTACACTTTCTGATAGCGAGGATGATTGCGAGATGGTTTACGTTGAGCCTGAGCCGTCGTCTCCTCTAGATTCTCATCTGCAGCCGCTTCCTCCTCCTCCTGAGGCAGAGTATCATGCCACACCTAGCACCATGATTCAGGGAAGTTTCCACCATCTCATGCCTTGCATTTCTGAAGCCCAATTTGCACTTCCGCATATTTTTGCTTCAGATTGTCGTCCATTGCATTTACATTCTTTTATTTGTTTTGACGGCCCGTTTTGGAATGCTTTTTCAGGGCATGAGGACATGACTTGGATTGATACAGCTTGTCTCCCACATGACATATATTATCCCAAGGGGGCGCTGGGAGTTGCATTGCTGGAATCCAAGGAGGCCGGTGGAGGCCTTGCTCCAAAGCAGCTCGCAGAGGAGCAAAAGGATATGATCGAGCAGTTGCCACCACCATTATACATCCAAGATCCGCCTTTTAATAAGGTGTATTCTTTCCTTTAAGTAGTGTAAATAAATAAAAAGTTAGTTAGTTTGCTTTTGCATGTTTGCTTTCGTATGCTTTTTTTCTTTTCTAGGATCTTTTGTGAGATCTATTACTCTTCCAACATTGCGGACAATGTTTATTTTAAGTTGGGGGGAGAGTGTTAGAATCTTTAGATTGTTAGGATTTTGATGTTAGCGTAAAAAAATTTCTGAGATACCTCCATCTTGCTCTTATCCCATGAACTTCATTGCATATCATATTTATCCTCCTTGTCCCTACGCCATTTGCTTTGTGCTTAGTCCCTATGTGCTTAATGCCATGCAATTTTTCGGATTATTATTTTGGTATCAACCTCTTCGATATTTGATTGGCACGTTTTCATTTCTTTTCTAATTTGGATTCAAATGTTAATATGCCATGTATGAAACTACTTTAGATGTTGTGATGCTCTCTTTAAGATAATTTTGGAAAAGTTTGGTGTAAGTAATTTCATGTTGGGATGAATGATGTAGTTTTTGATTGGATTGAGGATGGTCAATTTGTTATGCTTTGTTTTCCTCCTATAGAGTGGGTGGATGAGTTGATAATTCATGTTGGAAAATGAAAAAGAAAGTTAGTATAAGTGAATGTTTCTTTCTAATCAAATTGAGTAGCAGGTGCCCCACGAAACATTGGGGAGGACGTCAAAAATGCGATTTAGGAGATCATTCCACCCCTTTGCCTATATAGCGTTATCGCGTATAGGCAAAAGGTGGCCGTGTTTGCATTTCATAGCGTTATCGCGTGAATGCAAAACATAAACATCAAAAACAAAAAAACAAAAAAAGAAGGAAAAATAAAAGAAAAATAAAAAATGAATGAATACATGAAAGAATAAGCAACATAAGTGATGCATTCTCATCTCCCACCACTTAGAGGAATTTCTTTTGTTTTGGCCATTTCCATGAAAGTTAGAAATTTTGACATCGTGATATCTCCCAACGAATGTGATACGATGCTTGCTACCTCACTTTTCTTTGAATTGGATTGAGGGGAGTGTCATTTGTTGTTTATTTTCATACATTTGGTATATTGGCTTTGAAATCAATTGGAAATACCATTTTGGGTGTGCCATGAGGATATCTTGAGTTGGTGCATGTTTTTCACTTTAATCCGAATTTATCGCATATTTTGCTAGGGACTAGCAAAAAGCTAGTTGGGGGTGTGATTCGGAGTGAAAAGTGTATATTTATCCCCCTAACTACCCCCATTTTATGCTAAGAATTATACTTAATCTTGCTCTTTTGGGTATATTCTCATTTCATTTCATTTTAGGGCTTACTCTCATTCTTTGCACAAAATAC
Organism: Scilla litardierei; assembly: GCA_030789695.1. Taxonomy (NCBI): domain Eukaryota; kingdom Viridiplantae; phylum Streptophyta; class Magnoliopsida; order Asparagales; family Asparagaceae; genus Scilla; species Scilla litardierei. Next base: position 18,937,649 of record CM061137.1, read on the forward strand.
GGTTTTTATCGTCTTTATTGGCTTCCTGATATTTTTCAGTTGCTCCTGGTATTATTGTGATCATATTGACAAATTTTGAGAATTATTTGAGCAATAGGTTATTTTATATGATTTTTGTAAAGTCAATATTGTGTTATATAAGTCATCATATTTATTTTCACATCAAATGGACTAATTTCTCATTCTCATATTTTTCAGGTACTCCTAGGAGTCTTAGGGATTTTTCAAAATTTTTTAGGAATTTTCTGGGCCTCCTAGGTATTTTTGGTGCTTTTTTGAGGGAGAAAAGGGGTTTAAAACACAGAAAATGGATTTATAAGGGGCACCGCGTGGCGCAATCTCGTTGCGCCACACGGCACAGATCTGGCCGTCGATCGAGCCTATGGGCCACCGCTGGAATAATTAAAAAAGAGTTTTTTTCCAGCGGGCCGGCCCGCTGTGGCCGGCCCGCTGTCTTATTAAATAAAAAATAAATAAATTTTTTTAAAAAAAGATTTGCGTGCGGGCCGGCCCAGCGGCCGGCCCGCACGAATTCGCATCGCGGGCTCCACCCCGCTCTTGATGCGGGAGCGGGCGGGTCGGGCGCTCGTGCGCCTGACCCGGGCCGCTTTGCTGCAACGCACACAGCGTGCTTTGGGGGCGAGCAGCGGGCGCCCGCCCCCCAAGACCCGAACCCGCCTGTTAGGTTATTTTTCGACCTGGATGCGAAAATTGGGGATTCTCGGCTGTTCTTCGTTTTTCTGACGTTTTTGAGGTTTTTAGGGCTTGGAGGGGTTTCTTCTTCCCCAAAGGCTAGGGGTGGAGCTTGGAGGCCATTGGATGGTGGAGAAGCTTGGAGGATGTGCCCAAGTGAGAGGGGAGTCTCATTTCTTGAGAGATTAGTGATCTCTTTCCTCTCTTATTGTGTAATTTTTGCATTTCTCTTTTGTAATGAATATTGGATGAATTCGTTAATAAATCTCATCTTATTTGGTATGATGGAGTAGGGTGATTGCTTGTGTGGTTGTGTTGATTGATTGTTGTTGTTGGGTTGAGAATTGTATCCCTAGCACATTTTCACTTTCTAATTTGTGGATGAAGCCTTGAGTAGGTTTGTTTATTGGAACCCTAAGGGGAAATCCAAGAAGAGGATAATCCTAGCGGACCCTCTCTAATGTGCTTAATTGATCATTACTCATATGAGTTTCGTTCATTGCTTATTGCACCCCACACGTTCGATGAAATGCCTTATTTTCTGATTGAGCTTCCTTAGCCGGGAGATCGATTGAGTTATATTTGGGATGAATTCCAACGCCCACGGCCTCATTCACACACACCACATGAGTTCTCCTCGTTGCTTGCCGATTCGGCTCTCCACCCCTAGTGCGTAGGTTAGAATTTTGTTTTCATTACACCTTTTTCCACACTCATCCACAGTTAGCGAGGTGGTTGTTTCACGCTTTATTTTTCGTTATCGATCAATTTTGTGAATATAGAACGACTTGTCCATGTGATCCGACCCGGTACTCATCGGTTATTTTTATTGCATTGGCACTCCTACGCTTGGGAGTGGAAGGCGTGATCCGTGCGCGTCCTTCCGCAGTCAACCAGCAAGCACGCAAATACGGATGCCAAATGGACCAAAATGCAAAATGGGAAGGTGGGGTTTTTTCTGCAATTATCTGGAAAGTTGGGGGGATTTTTTTATTATAATGGGAGTGGGGGGCTTCCCAACGATTGAGGGGACTTTGCCACATGGGACAAACCCATGGCGAAGCCCCCGTAAATGTATAAATGATTAGAAATTGCCCGTGCACTTGGTGCACGGAGCAAAAATAACCGCCAACGAACACGGCCGCAATGCACGCACGGAACTGAGAAGGAGCGAAAAGCGTGGGTGTGCATGTCGGTAGCATCGGATGGTAAAAGGGGAGCGAATGCACGGACACCCCAAAAACCAACCCACATAATCAGGATGTGGGACCCACACTGGATTTTTCGATAAGTGCAAAAACGGGTGAAAATGAGAAGAGTGGTTATGGATGAGTGTAATGTCTTGGTGTTTTTGGATTTTTTATATTGTGGGTGTGATTTTGGGTGTTTTGGGTTTGCGTGTGTTTTGGGGGGTTGGGTGGGGTTTTGGATTTTTTGGGTTTTGGTTTTAATGATGTTGTCATATGTGGCGATGTGACATTGCCACATGGGACAAATTCAAAAACATCTCTCAATTGTAATAAGGATATGATGTTCGACCATAAACAATGATTTCTCAACTCTCAACCTGAATGTGGATATGATGTTGTCAGGTTGTTCGTGTCATTTAGTACGTGTATTGTTGTTAATAACTTACTAAATGAACTCTTTACAAATTATGATCATAGGTTATTCTTTCTTGCTTATTTTCATGAAATTTATGAATATCATTAATATTTCGTTTATAAAAGAAACTAGAGACTACCAGTGCACTAATTGCTCAGGGCCTCCCTTAAAAAACCCCACAAAATCAAAACTCGAACCCAAAAAACCACCAAAAAATCAGGACGCAGGACCCAAACCAGATCAAATGGAAAGAGTGGGTGTGAGTGTGGGTATCGTTCAGGGGTTGTGGGATTTTTTTTAAGTTGTGGGTGTGAAGTTGGGTTCTTGTTATTGGGTGGGAGGGTGTATTTGTGTGTTTTTCTTTGGATGCGCTTTGGGCCATTGGGGTGATGTGGCGTCACATGTGGCTCCCATAAAAAGTATGTCTGGGACAAAGCCACCACGAAGGACAACTTCACCATTTGTATAATAGATAGTGTTACGACCTAAAGATCGTGATACCCCGACTTCCTAACTAAACTCGCCGGTGCTCAGACAGCTCGCCCCGCCTCCGTAGGAGCCACGTCTCGGCTGGACGAGGAGGGGGAGATCAGCATCCTTAACTCGTCAGTGTGACTCCGATTCCCCCTCTTAAGCACGTCAAAACTGAAGTCCTCCGTCACCAACAGGGCCCCAGGTCGCCTCGAGCTCCGCCGTCGGGCGCCCGTTCCCTCGGAGCTCGTCGGGAGAATAAACAGGGCACCGGACGACAGCCCAGCGTAGCCTGATGAGATGAATGCGGGCCGGCCAGGAGAACGCAGCCCGGAGACCCTTTGGCACATCTGACACGACAAACAACCTAGTACAAGGACACCACTGACACTTCCGCCGCTCGACATCCTGATAAGCACCCCCTGGCCGCTATGCCCCCTGACCGTTGGTGCTTTCGGCGCTGACACTCTGACAAAAGCAGCCATGGCCGTTGCGCCGTCTGACAAAAGCATGGCTAACACGCATAGGTCTGACATCCTTGCCCGAAGCTTCCGCTGACAGATGGGCCAGCTCAGCACGCCAGGTCAGCCTCACCTAACCGCCTCCATGGGGTATAAATACCCCTTTACCTCCGTCGAGGAAGGGGTTGGCCAATTAACTCTCATTCTAGTAATTCACACACGAGAGCAAAGGTCTCCCATATCTTTGTTCTTCCATGATAGCTCGTCATGTAAGGTCGGCCCACTCTCAGTCTGACCTGCGTGTCTAGCCCCCATTTCTAAGTCCTAATCCTAACTTAGTGATCGCTACGGAATGTAACCCAAAAGTGCGACCGTGTAGTTTTACCGCAAGCGCACGGTGTAGCGGCGAGCGGGTTATCGAACACAGGGAGGACGAATGAAAGTGCTAGCTCCAATCAACCTGGCTATTTAAAAACAGAAAAGAGAGAATTTGCCTTTGGCGATCCTGTCACAATCGTCAGGCAAAGTACGACGATATCAAATCAAATAAAGGACGTCTAGGGAATGGGGAATCCCCGCTACTCACCGTATCTCGTCAATGTGGTTCATTGGTATCAAAATTGCTAGAATAAAATTTTGGATGAACTAGTTGCAACTGAATGTAATACCTACCTCACGCTCTCGCGCTGTTGCCGGTCTATAGCTATCCTAGGTTCGGGTCCAATCTCTTGCAAACCCTACCCTAGGCAAGCTAGCATTAGGATCAACATCATCGTTCAATCGCGCCCCGAGCCTACTCTCGTGCAAACTCGGGCCACGACCTAGGTTGGGATAGTTCCTACCCGTCCAATCTCTTGCAAACGGGTATCGGCACGGAATTGCAACCGGAAACCCTAGTATCTGTCCAATCTCTTGCAAACCGATACTACGGAAATTCGATTCCAACCCAATTCGGATTTCTAGGGTTTCCTATCGAATTGGGATCCAATCTCTTGCAAATCACAATCGATATGAATACCTAGCCATCCGTAGTAAATCGATCCCAATCTAACCCTAATAGCAATTCTAGCAAAACTTCTACCAATTCATCACAAATCTGAAATTGGGCTCGTAGGGTTCATCCCCACGCCCCAAGACGTGGAGACTACTCACAATTCATAGCACAAACACAAAAATAATCAATGAAATTAACAAGAGAATTCATCACAATATTGAGATAAGCAATAAAAATAGTATTTTTAGAGGAGAGAGACACAAACCAATGGAGTTCTTCAAATAATCCAACAAAAATCAACTTTTGTCTCCTCTCCAATCACAAGAATAAAGCTAAAAAGTTAATCTAAAAAGCTGCAAAAATCTAAGAGAAAAGGCTCTCTAACCTAGGGTAAAAACAGGGGTTAAATACCCCCCCAAAATCGTCCAAAAAACTGTGACCAAAATGCCCCTGCGCAGCCTGAAATCCACAATTTTCGCTACAGGCAGCGCGTCGCACTCGGCCGAGTGACAAAATTCGCTCGGCCGAGTGAGAAACCCTGTAATTTTCCAGTAAGTCTGGGTCTTCAGGGGTCTTCACTTCGGGAGTCGCTCGGCCGAGTGAATTGTCTTCACTCGGCCGATGGCTTCTTAGTACTCGGGCGGTCGGCATTTGCCACTCGGCCGAGTGGGTCTTCTGAAGCTCAGGCAGACGAAAAACAGTAAGTTGGCGATTTTTGAATGGCTTCGTCTGAGCGCCACTCGGGTGGACGGGGTCTCGTCACTCGGCCGATGTGGCTTCCGTCGCTCGGCCGAGTGCACACATGAAGCGTGTCCGATCAGGTCGGCCGAGCGGTGTCTCGCTGGTCGGCCGAGTGACTCCTTCACTCGGCCGAGTGGGACACCAAAAATGCCCAAACAGCTTGTTTTGGCCTCATCATCGCTCCTGCGACGTCCTTTCTTCTTCCTCTCCTCTCCAACAGCAAAATACCCCTCGGGGAGGTCGTCGGTGACACTCTGGAGTAGGCGTATCTCGAGATCACTCCAAATCGCCCCAAATCACCTGAAATGCGACAAAAACAACAAATCGGGAAAAGCATCGCAATATCGTCGATATATCGTGAAAAACATGATTTGGGCGATCTAAATGGCATGCAAACATGCGGGAAAAAAGTGTAAAATAAGGAGTGATCAAAATCCCCCAAGCTTACCTCTTACTCTTCCTCGAGGAAGATAAGTAAAAGGCGAACCCGGTGGATTCGGAAAACGAAAACGGCGAAAGACGAAAAAATGAAAAACGGAGAAGAATGAAAAACGAAATAAAAACAAAGAAGAAAGAAAGAAGCGAAGAGGGGAGCTGCTAGATCATTTTCTCAGGACGTGGGTTTCGCTTACTCATATAGCATGCACTGAATGAAGAACACATGTCAAAGAATTTTATTTCGATATCATAGTATAATAGTGCAAATAGAAATAGAAAACCCACGAATAACGATATAATCATGAAAAACGGAATAATTTTAGAATTAACATCATCTGAATCATTTAAAGCGGTATACAAATCGCAGATCACACACTTTTCAATTGATTGCTTTCTATGAGGAGTATAAGAGTATCACGCAATAGAATAGAAAGAATAGATAAGCATGGATTTCATGAAATGAGTGCTAGTCATAGATTTCTGGATTTCGTAAAGCTAAAAATAATCTTACCGAGTATAGAATATTACTTAGCCTAGGTTGTCGTGCAACGTCAAGTTGTCACTCTCTCACACATCATTGGATTCCCTCCCCCCAAGCTTATCTATAAGCGTGGTGGCATAAAAAATATTTACATCCCCATTTTTATAAAGCTCCAAAAGTAATGAAAATAAATACAAAAAGAGAGAAGAAAGAGAGAACATGAGAAGGGATCTTTTATTGAGGTTCTTTCCTCTTTCCTTTTCCTTTTCTTTTTCTTTTTTTTTCTTTTCTCTTTTTTTTCTCCTTTTTTTTTCAAATAGCATATATACACAATGATCCCAACTCAAAGAGACGTAAGAGCATACAAGAATTTTTTTCTTTTTTTTTTCTTTCTTTGGTTTTGGGAAATTTGGAGCTAGGAATTAATAGCGGGGGAAATGCCATATAATAGAATCGCTAAGGGGAGATTCACCAATGATTTAAAAATAGAGAAATGATGTTCAAGATTTGTGGAGAAAGAAATAAAGATATCTCTCGGTTCACTCTATAAGACATGCACGACAACTTCAGCAGGGTAATCTAGTCTACTCAGTTTCGATCACAAAAAAAAGCTAACTAATCCAGCTTTATCATAGCTAACATCATTCAATCATCCTGAAGTGAAATGTACAAATCATGCATATAGAAGTGATATAGGAAAAGAAATCGGTACTCCAGATATAAGCATTCAATGCGTGAATCTTGGTGTGTTTTCTGCGATAGCATACATATGAATATTCAGACTCAGCTAATAATAAAATTTCATCCATTTTCATGCGGAAAAAGTGTGGGTTACTATCTCTAAATGCAAGGCAAATCACAGCATATGATACCAGAAATAAAATCTAAGACATGACAAATATAGCATGCATATAGAGTAAGCTAACTCCACGTCATCATCATCACAGAAAAGTCATCTCTAGCATGAGATGAAAAAGAGATAAAGATAAAGGGGAAAATAAAGCTATTTACAATGCGGCACACAAAAAAATAAGAAAAATGTGATGCATGGTAAAATAAAAGAAAAATGATGAAAATAAGTGTAAAAGCGGAAAATGGCGTGAAAAAACTAAAAATGAAGGTGGTAAATCGAAAAAGAACGTGAGAACTCACTCCCCCAAGCTAAATGGCACAGTGTCCTCAATGTGCGAAGTGTGGCACACCGAGAGACAAGTAATGTGAGGGGTAGGTGAGGATGCATGCATGAGGAAAAATAAAAGAAAATAAAGAACAAAAGAAAAATAAGAAATAAAAATATGATGCGGACATGATGCATGCAGATATAGGAGTGATACAGATATATAGGGGTGTGACACCAAAAACTCTCCCGCTCTCCCAAAAATGATATATAAATATATGATCAAAATGTGCATCCAAAATAGTGAGGAGTGGGTGGGGTGGGCAAAAATCAACAGGACCCAGCAGAGACGGGCAGCACATCGGCAAAAGGAATCGATGGCATCAAGAGTGCCTAAGAAGGTGGGGCTGCGCCGTCTCCGTCCTGAGGCGGAGGTGGTGGTGGTGGTGGAACAGACTGCTGAGAGGGTGTGGGTGTGGAAGTGGCAGCAGGATGGGTATGGGTAGGAGTGGGGGTGGTGACCTGCTGGGTGGGTGGGGGAACGCGGGGGAGTCGCTCCAGGACCTGGGTAAGGCAGTAGTGAATCTGCGGGAGCAGGTCGAAGCAGCCAGCCATCGCGGAGACGGTGGAGGACAGGGTCCTAAGGTCGCCTCTGAGGCCACTCACCGCCCCCTCGAGAGCACGAATGCTCTGAAGTACAGTGTCGGGGGGAGGTGGTGCAGAGGGTCGCACCGGTCTGTGCTGTGCAGGTCGGGACTGGCGTACTCTGGTGGCGTAGGTGATGGGCTCAGCAGGGAAGGGAACGAAAGGTGCTGCGCTCGCAAGTGTGGGCCTGGCCTCAGTGCGAGGCCGGGGCACCGGCTGGTGAGAAGTGGAGGCAACATCAACGAAAGAAGAATACAAAAGTGGCAACGAGGCGACCAGAGAGGTCGGTGACACAGAAGTGTGGACAGACGCCACGACACTCTCAAAGAATACAGCAGCGGTGGAGACAGGGGTGGAGACTACGGTCTCTACGGCAGTGGCAAAAGAGGGCTCTCCGCACTCAACTATAGTCGGCGGGCACTCGGGTGGGGCAGAGGAAACGGGCTTGGCAGACAGAGGGCCAGTGGTGGTGGTGGGTGTGGAGGTAGTGGAGGTGGGCTCAGCTAGGGTACTCCCGACACCGACAGAAGTGTGGACAGAGGTGTCGGGAGCAGCAGAAATATCAGGGAAAGGCTGAGGGGCCACGGGGTCGACAGGGGCAGCAGGCTCAGCAGGTGCAACAGGGTCTGCGGGGGCAGCGTGGGCAGCGTGGGCCTGCTCCGCCTCCTCGGCCTCGAGCACGTAAGTGGCTGGGATCAGAACATCCATCGCAGGGAGCCAGTCCACGTGGGTCGGTGCAATCTGAGTCCGAGTTGGGCTCGGAAGAATCATGTAATCGGCACCGAAGGGGCCGTGCAGCCAGACCCAGTGTCGCTCACCGTGCGGACGCAGCATCTTCATCCGGGCCATAACATCAATCGACAGAGAAGTGGGGCCCGGTGCTCGTCGCAGGTCATCAGGGAAGTCCTCGCCGGTCATAAGGGCGAGCAAGGTGATCAGGCCGCCGCAGCATATCGGTGAGCGAGCGCCCACCGATACGATGATGCGGTCCAAAAACCAAGCCGCGACATCAATCACGACGGCGGGGACCAACTCATCGCCCTCCCTAGATAGAGCTCTGGGCCGTGTCATCGCGTAGAGCATATAGAGCTCCGGCGTGGACATCGTACCCGGCTCATATCTCGCCAAAAAGGTCGTCGCCATAAGGCGCTGAGCTATACGGAGGTAGGGATGGACAATGGCCGAGGCCTTGGCCCTACTAGGGTCAAAGGCAGCGTGAAGACCCGTAATCCGGGCCCAGAAGGCGCCGGCGTCGAAGGAAGGTGGGGGGATATGGGTGGGGGCGTAACCTCGATCGGCCCCGGGGACGTCGGGCCACGAGAAGAAAGCTCTCATCATACTGAGAGTGACCTGGCACTCTCGGTCCATGAACCGAAACGAGCATCCCTCATCGATCCGGGCGATCGAACTAAGAATCTCAAGTGTCGGGCGGATAAACGTGTCCGCCGACACCTGGAAGAAATCACGCCAGCCCACGTTGTCGTACAACGTGAGCATCCCCTCGAGTACCCCCAGGCGTCCTAGGTTTGCAAGGTGTGCGAACCTGGAGGGTACGATCGAGCGTTGGGAGATACGCTCGAAAGCGAAGCGGTGTGCGTCGTTCCGGAACGTGATCCCCAGCGGCCCGATAAGTGGAGCCGGAGGTGGTGGCTGTGGAGCGGCAGGGAGTGGCTGTGCGGGCTCTGCAGGCTGTGCGGGGTGTGTGGGGCCTGCAGGCTGTGCTGGGTGGACGGGGTGTGGTGGAGAAGGCGGAGGAGAGTCCTCCACCTCGTGGGAGGGGCCGGCATCATCCGACCGCTTCCGCTTGGCGGAAGCTCTCCTCGACCTCGGCTGTGTCTGGGGCGGCATATGGGCCCCGAGCGCGCACCAAAAAGCGTGAAAAGTGCGGCGTGCGTAAAATAAAGGAAAGAATATACCACGACACGCCGCGAGTGCAAAGCTGTGGAAGCGTGTGAAGATGACGCCTCCACGTAGCCCAAATCAGTCCCTGGAAGCTCCCCTGGGCTCCCCTAAGCTCCCAAAAATAACCTGCGCATGAAACGAAGATATCAGCGGGTAATATTCAAAGCACATAGGGCATTAGGGATATAATAGATAGAAATAGAAATTAATTTGGGTTTGGGGTTCGTTAAGCGCATGGATCCATGAAAAACACACAAAAGAGGAGAAAACAGGCGAAAATGGGGTTACCGGAGTCGGCCGGAGCAGTGGCCACCGGCGGCGACTCAGGCGAGGAGCGGCAGCGGCTCGGCCAGCGGTGGGTGGCCGAGCGGCGGCGCGGGGTCGACGGTCGGGCGAGTGGGCGAGGGCAGCGGCCGAGGGAATGCGAAGGGTCGGGGGCTGCGATTTGTTTCGTTTCGAAAAACGAGCCCGACCCTCGCCCCTATTTATAGCAAAAGTTACGACTCGGCCGAGTGACGGGGTCGCTCGGCCGAGTGAACTTTTAAGAAAAATTCCCCCCCCCCCCCCCGCTACGCTTCGGCCGAGTGGCGTTGCCACCCTCGGCCGAGTGGAGTAAGTCCATTCGGCCGAGTGGCTCAAGCTACTCGGCAAGACTCGCCCTAGGAGCGTATCCGTTTTACTCGGCCGAGTGAATATATATACTCGGCCGAGTAGCAGTTATACTGAAATCAGGAAAATAAACAGAGAGTTGGGTACAACAGACTTCCCTCGTTCGTGAGCGACTCGGCCGGACGAACTTGTGTGCTCGGCCGAGTGACTAGTATACTCGGCCGAGTGAGCCTTGTGTTCTGCTGTTTGTCTTCGTTTGGGCTCTAAACTCCGTTTTTCTTCCTCCAGTCGATTTCATCTTCCTCCTAAGCATCGAGCGCCTTCCTGGAGCGCTCCTCGTCGCCTTGTGCATCCTCCTAATGATGGGTACCTAGTTCTCCTCTCCTGTCAGAAAAAATAGGACCCGTTATCACAAGATTTTTGGGCGAACGACTCACAACATTAAAAATTCCTAAAACAAAAATAAAAGAAAAGTGAAAATAAAGCAATAACCGTCGGGTTGCCTCTCGACAAGCGCTCGTTTAAGGTCGTGAGCTCGACCCCCTATGATTTTCAATTAATGCGGGATGTTTGGTGCATATGGGATGCACCCGTCAAATTTTCCGGGGAGAACGCTTGGATTCGGAAGTTGCGGCGGCGTGTTCTCCCGCGGTGGTCTCCCGTCTCGAATAGTGTTGGGGGGAGGCTCCCCCAAGCTAGCATTTGCTCCGGTCCTCGGCTTCACCGGTGACGTCGATTTCCGTATCGGCGGAGCTTTCTTCGGAGACTTCAATTTCGAGAGCTTGCAGAGCTCTCGAATCCTTGCGACATCAGCGTCGCCTTCGTCAATCTCAGCGGAGAAGTCGGGGGAATCATTTTTCTTCTCATCTTGGCCTAAATCCGGGCCTTCCTCGAAATCCTCATTGAATAGGGCACCGATCGAATGGGGGATCGCCTCTTCGATTACCTCGTCTAGGAGGTCCATATAGTCTAGCTCCTCGTGGTAAGGCATGTGTTTCATAGCCTTAGGAATATGAAGCTCCACCTCGATGTTGCCGACGTTCAATGTTAGGGTACCTTCTCGCACGTCGACAATGACTCCGGCGGTGGCGAGGAACGGGCGTCCAAGTATCAATGACGTATCTCCCTCCTCCTTAACGTCCATGATCACGAAGTCACATGGCAAGCATATTCCCCCCGGGACTTGTAGCGGGATGTCCTCGGCGATTCCTACCGGCCTTGTTATCCTTCCATCGGCTAATTGTATCCGCATGTCGATAGGTTTCAACTTCGTCCCGGTGTTTAGCCTTAGGAACATGGAGAGAGGCATGAGGCTTACACTAGCCCCTAAATCCACCAACGCCTTTTGTAGAGGGACGCCGTCCAAGGTGCAAGGAATTTGGAAACTCCCCGGATCTTTGAATTTGGCCGGCTCCTTCTCTCTCTTGGTGAACCAAGAGCCCTCCTCGGCTAGCATAATTTTCTCCTTCCTCTTTCTCCCCGAAATCAAATCCTTTAAAAATTTAGCATATGTGGGGATTTCCACGATGGCGTCGAGGAAGGGGATGTTGAGGCTAACCCCTCTCAGATACTCGAGAAACTTTGCTAGCCTTTTCTCCATTTTCGCTCTAGCAAGCCTTTGGGGGAATGGGACCGGTGGCATGAAGCGCCTCTCCTCAATCAATTGCTCCGCTCTAGATTTCTCCTTTTCTTACGGCTCTTCCTCCCTCTCAACTTCAACTACCGGCTCCATTGGCTCTACATTCTCCTCCACGGGCTCCTCGGTAGGAATCATGGCGGGGGTGGTATCCTTCCCGCCTCTAGTAGTAACGGCAACCACGGCATTGATGTGGCCGGTGTTGCCCCGTGGGTTTTGCTCGGGTTGAGCCAGCAATTGTTGAGTATTCCGATTGAGCAACGCCAATTGCTCCGAAATTTGCGCCACAACGGTTGTAAGGGAGTCTTGGCCCGCCTTCAAGGAAGCATTGACCTTCTTTTGCTCGACCATAAACTCCTCCACTCTAGCTTCGAAGTCGGATCGTTGTTGAGCTTGTGGAGGGTTTTGATTTCTCCACCCTTGATTGTATCCGGGCGGCCTATAGGGTGGAACTTGTTGCTTCGGTTGGAAATTTTGTTGTGGAGGCCCCCTCGGCGGATAGTGTTGTTGTTGGGGTGGTGGTGGTGGTCGAGCTTGTTGAGGCGGTTGTTGCGGCGGGTTCAAAGCTCCTTCATTGTTAGCATAAGAGAAACCGGGATGATTTCTTGTGGCCGGATTGGCCCAATATCCTTGGTTCCCCGCGACATATTGTACTTGCTCCAAGGATCTTTCTCCTTGCTCTCCTCCCAAATACATGGCTTGAGATTGGTCTTGCCAATCACACATTTGGTTCGTTGGTGCGGAGGTGGAAGGGGTTCCTTGGGGCTCCGTGATAAACTTCTCCAGTCTCTCCACTACCTTGTGGAGAGAATCAAACTTGCTTTTAAGCTCCGCTACGGCCTTCGCCTCATAGATGCTAGTTGGCTTCAAGGAGGACGTAGAGTGTCCTCGCTCATCGCCCCATTGTTGATTGTTTGAGGCCATCTCATCAATTAGGGCCGTAGCTTCTTCGGGAGTCGTTGATAAGATAACACCATTTGCCGCGGCATCAATAATTTGCTTGGTCCCCGGTTGGAGACCATTGTAGAAGCTATGAACTAGCTCCAAATCTTCAATGCTATGGTGCGGGCATTGATGCTGCAGATCTTTGAAACGCTCCCAAGCCTCATAGAGCGTCTCTTGGGGTCCTTGCTTGAAGGACATAAGAGCGCTCCGAATCTTTACCGTCTTGGAGGGCGGATAGAACTTGTCAATGAATGCACTCGCCAACTCATCCCAAGTGGTAAAGACTCCGTCAGCTTGCGTCCTCAACCAATAAAGTGCTTTGTCCTTTAATGTGAAGGGGAAGAGGCGCAGTCTGATGGCATCGATGGAGACCCCCGTCATCTGAAATGTGGCGCACTTCGACAAGAATAGCTGGATGTGGTAGTGGGGATTTTCATGGGCATTCCCATGAAATGGATCCTGCTGCATCAGAACCACTAGTCCAGTCTTCAGCTCAAAGTTCTTGTCAGCCGCCAACTCTGGCATGGCAATGGATGAGGTCGTAGAAGAGGTCTTAGGCCGAAGCCTATCTTGAATAGAAATGATCCTCGCCATTCTTGTCGCTAATTGTTCCGCAGTTTCCGGGTTGGTCATAAACCTCCCTTCCGGATCTTGTCTTCTCTCCGCTCTGATTCTCCGCGCAGTACGCTCAATCTCGGGATCAAATAATATAGCTTCAGGGTCCGCCGTTGATCTCGTGTTCATGCACGGGAAAACAAAGTTTCAAATAAGTGATTAGCACAATGGAAGGGTTAGGTAAAAAATAATGAATTAAAAACAAAAAGAAAGAAATAGCTAGGGTGAAAAGATCAAACGCAATCGCCTCCCTGGCAACGGCGCCAAAAACTTGATCGCTCCGGAATGTAACCCAAAAGTGCGACCGTGTAGTTTTACCGCAAGCGCACGGTGTAGCGGCGAGCGGGTTATCGAACACAGGGAGGACGAATGAAAGCGCTTGCTCCAATCAACCTGGCTATTTAAGAACAGAAAAGAGAGAATTTGCCTTTGGCGATCCTGTCACAATCGTCAGGCAAAGTACGAAGATATCAAATCAAATAAAGGACGTCTAGGGAATGGGGAATCCCCGCTACTCACCGTATCTCGTCAATGTGGTTCATTGGTATCAAAATTGCTAGAATAAAATTTTGGATGAACTAGTTGCAACTGAATGTAATACCTAGCTCACGCTCTCGCGCTGTTGCCGGTCTATAGCTATCCTATGTTCGGGTCCAATCTCTTGCAAACCCTACCATAGGCAAGCTAGCATTAGGATCAACATCATCGTTCAATCGCGCCCCGAGCCCACTCTCATGCAAACTCGGGCCACGACCTAGGTTGGGATAGTTCCTACCCGTCCAATCTCTTGTAAACGGGTATCGGCACGGAATTGCAACCGGAAACCCTAGTATCTGTCCAATCTCTTGCAAACCGATACTACGAAAATTCGATTCCAACCCAATTCGGATTTCTAGGGTTTCTTATCGAATTGGGATCCAATCTCTTGCAAATCACAATCGATATGAATACCTAGCCATCCGTAGTAAATCGATCCCAATCTAACCCTAATAGCAATTCTAGCAAAACTTCTACCAATTCATCACAAATCTGAAATTGGGCTCGTAGGGTTCATCCCCACGCCCCAAGACGTGGAGACTACTCACAATTCATAGCACAAACACAAAAATAATCAATGAAATTAACAAGAGAATTCATCACAATATTGAGATAAGCAATAAAAATAGTATTTTTAGAGGAGAGAGACACAAACCAATGGAGTTCTTCAAATAATCCAACAAAAATCAACTTTTGTCTCCTCTCCAATCACAAGAATAAAGCTAATAAGTTAATCTAAAAAGCTGCAAAAATCTAAGAGAAAAAGCTCTCTAACCTAGGGTAAAAACAGGGGTTAAATACCCCCCAAAATCGTCCAAAAAATTGTGACCAAAATGCCCCTGCGCAGCCTGAAATCCGCAATTTTCGTTACAGGCAGCGCGTCGCACTCGGCCGAGTGACAAAAGTCGCTCGGCCGAGTGAGAAACCCTGTAATTTTCCAGTAAGTCTGGGTCTTCGGGGGTCTTCACTTCGGGAGTCGCTCGGCCGAGTGAGTTGTCGTCACTCGACCGATGGCTTCTTAGTACTCGGGCGGTCGGCATTTGCCACTCGGCCGAGTGGGTCTTCTGAAGCTCAGGCAGACGAAAAACAGTAAGTTGGCGATTTTTGAATGGCTTCGTCTGAGCGCCACTCGGGCGGACGGGGTCTCGTCACTCGACCGATGTGGCTTCCGTCGCTCGGCCGAGTGCACACATGAAGCGTGTCCGATCAGGTCGATCGAGCGGTGTCTCGCTGGTCGGCCGAGTGACTCCTTCACTCGGCCGAGTGGGACACCAAAAATGCCCAAACAGCTTGTTTTGGCCTCCTCATCGCTCCTGCGACGTCCTTTCTTCTTCCTCTCCTCTCCAACAGCAAAATACCCCTCGGGGAGGTCGTCGGTGACACTCTGGAGTAGGCGTATCTCGAGATCACTCCAAATCGCCCCAAATCACCTGAAATGCGACAAAAACAACAAATCGTGAAAAGCATCGCAATATCGTCGATATATCGTGAAAAACATGATTTGGGCGATCTAAATGGCATGCAAACATGCGGGAAAAAAGTGTAAAATAAGGAGTGATCACTTAGGCATTAGAGAGGCTAAGGGTTAGACTCTAACCCGGCCTTTCTGACGATCTGTTACATGTGCAGGTGAGCTCGTCTTCGCGGATAGCATTTGACGCCCGTCCCCGGCAGTGCGGCAGGAGGGCGGACTTCTCGCGAAGTTGATCCAGTGGTCTGTCTATGATGTGCGCTTAGGCTTGTCACTTCCCTCTTCACCTGTTAAACAACCTATCTAAACCTCACCCTCCTTTACAACTATCGTGCCCTTGGTTCCCCCAACAAACAAATTCATTGTACGTGGATCTTACCCCACAACAGATAGCTTTACCGCTAAATTACACCATAAAATGTTATAACTGTTGTGAAAGTGGCGGCTACGGAACCCATAGCCATATATTTACATGAAGAGATTACATAATGGGTGGATACACTAATCCTAAGTGGGCTTCACATGGGCCTACAAAAGCCCATTCATAATACTTCCCCTTATCAATCCATCATTGTAAGCTTGGTATATGAATGCTTCGAGATTCATATAGCTTATCTGATCATGAGGATATGAATACTTCTGGATCCTAAGTTATGAGGTCTTGCCTCGTTAAAATCTTTGGCTATGGAAAACCCAGTGGGAAAAACCTATAGCTAAGAAAAAAGAGTACAAGTCTCCTTAACTTCCACTGATCTGTGGATATCACCAGGGGTGGATACTTCTGGATTCAGAGTTAATGTGGTTACCTCGTTAAAACTTTTGACTATAGAAAACCCAGTGGGAAAACCAATAGCTAAGGAAAAAGAGTACGACTCAACTTTTAACTCCCCCTGTTGTGTACAAGC
The DNA here is from genome assembly GCA_030789695.1 of Scilla litardierei. Taxonomy (NCBI): domain Eukaryota; kingdom Viridiplantae; phylum Streptophyta; class Magnoliopsida; order Asparagales; family Asparagaceae; genus Scilla; species Scilla litardierei. The sequence continues at coordinate 18,953,915 of CM061137.1, forward strand.
TTCAGGCTTGTAAGTCTCTCAATTGTCTCATCCCAATCCCTTTTACAAGATTTCTAAAATTACATCGAGGTACTGCTTTAGTAAACAGATCTGCCTGGATTGGCTGGATGTCGATTTGTTTATCTTCTTGTAGTTCATGCGTCCAAAAAAGCTTGGGGGAGATGTGCTTCGTCCTGTCACCCTTGATGTAGCCATCTCATAGTTAAACTATGCAAGCTGCATTATCTTCGAACATGGTGGTTGGTTCAAGGTCGACCGTCTTCAGGCCGATCGTCACTAGGATGTGGTGAATGACTAAACGTAGCCAGAAACATTCGCTGCTAGCTTCATGGGTCGCAATGAGTTCAGAGTGTGTGGATGAGGTTACGGTCGTGCTCTGCTTCATAGATCTCCATGAAATGGTTGTCCCACCGTACGTGAATACGAAACCAGTTTGGGACTTTTTCGGTGTGGGGATCGGATCTGTATCTTACATCTACATAACCAATTAAGTTGGAGGATACACTTTTCTGGTAATATAATCCCAGATCGATTGACCCTTAGAGGTAGTGCAGAAGGTGCTTCACTCCGTTCCAGTGGCACTTTGTGGGCACTGAACTGTATCCGGCTAGTAGGTTTACTGCGAACGCTATATCGGAACGTGTGCAATTTGCCAGATAGAAGAGTGCACCAATGGCACTTAGGTATGGTACTTCAGGACCAAATGTTTCCTCCCCTTCTTCCAGCAGACGGAAGGGGTCTTTATTAACATCTAATGATCTGACGACCATTGGTGTACTCAGATGGTGACATTTGTCCATTTGGAAAATTTTCAGCAATTTCCGTGTGTAAGTGGATTGATGTAACAAGATTCCTCCGCTGAGGTGTTCAATTTGTAAGCCAAGGCAGTATTTGGTTTTGCCTAGGTCTTTCATCTCAAAAGTCTTTGTAATGCTTTTGAATATCTCAGATATCTCTTCAGGAGATCCTATGAGATTTAAGTCATATACCTAGACGTCAATAATTACAAATCATGTTCCCATTGATATTATGAAGATGCAAGGGCAGACTTCATTATTGGTGAATCCTTGTTGCATAAGGAATTCACTAAGTCTGTTATACCACATTCTTCCCGATTGTTTTAGACCATACAGTGATCGTTGGAGTTTGACAGAATAGACGTCCCGATGTCTATTTTTCTTTTTGTTGGTAGTTTCTAACCATCGGGAAGTTTCATATAGATATATTTATCTATATTACTGTATAGGTATGCAGTCACAACGTCCATGAACTGCATATCTAGGCCTTCTGTAGCTGTTAAACTATTTATAAGTCGAAAAGTGATCGCATCCATGACCGGGAAATATGTTTCTTCATAATCTATTCCCGGCCATTGGGAAAAATCCTATGCTACAAGGTGTGCTTTGTAGCGTATGATCTGATTATATTCATTTTTCTTTCTTACAAATACTGGTCCAAATACGTTGCGTTTCAAGAGTAAGTCCAGCTCTACTCCTATTGCCTCGTTCCATTTTGGCCAATCCTCTGTGCGTTTACATTCTGCTAGAGAGTGTGGATCGATATCATCATCGTATTCAGAGCCGTGATTAGCAATATCGAACGTGAAGTCGTAATCGATAACAGTGCTTTTTCTGTCCAGTACCTCCCCAGTACGAACATAATTTAATGATATTTCTCCTATATTTTCCTCTTCTGGGGAATTGAGGAGGAGAGAAGTATTTAGGTTGAGCTCAGCATCCTGTGGTGGTATCGTTATATTTTGTCTAGAAGTTTTCCTCTTTCGAGGAAACTTGTTGTAACGACCTGTATTTTAGGCGTGTTTGATTGCGTGTGTGACTATATTTTACTTCGGTCGTCTGAGTGTTTTTTGTCTGTATGTTCGTTTCTTCTACGCATTGACGCGAGTGCGTCTCTGTTTTTAGAATTTTTCACATAGCTTAACCAATTACTATTAACCCTAACTAATTACATTAGCCCATATTTAATTAACCAACCCCACACCCCTTTAATCATCTCCATTTGGCAGATGAGATCCGAAGAATTCGGATCTCAACTTATTACATCCTACTCTATTTAGGGACCCTCTCCATCTTGCCTGCATACGAATCCCCTCCTCTTCCTTTAGCATCTCAATCATCATCCCCTCTCCCGTTCGTTCTTCCCTCCCCCTTCATCAATCAATCAACCCAAAATCAAACAAAAAGAAAATCAGAAATTGAAGTAGAAATCAGATCAACCTCATCAAATCCCCTCCCCCTCCTCCTAATCGCAGCTATACTCATAGCCAAAAACTGTACTTCGCATTGTAAGTCAGCATTGTAAGTCACGATCTGGGTTCGGCACAGTTATACTCTCGTAACCTGGTCATCTTTAATAATGTTCATTTAATTGCTGATAAATTGTGACAGTCATAAATTTGCAAAGCTATGTTTCTGCTCTATTTCCAAACCATTATTATATGCACTTTTACTTATCGTCTCTTTAGATTGTCATACTTGCATATTGCCTCGTCTTAAATGATGTGAGCACTATTCCCAAGCGCATGAGATCGTACAAGTAATAATCCTGGTGAGTCCAGGTATCGTATCCACGGGACAACTGACCTGCAAACCACGACTTCAGTCTGTAAAGTGTAATAATACGGTAATAACCAACCACCTAAAGATATAAGGATATGATATCAAGAGTTTAAAAGAATACAAGAAAATCCTACGATAACTACGGAGAAGGCAATATTGGGGTATCTATATGAATAGAATGTGTTGGTTGTGATTTCGTTAGGATCAATGAAATCAATGATTACCAACACCTTTTCTATAACTCAATGTTTCGTCCGGTTAGGGCACGAGAATGTCAGAAAATATAACAATAAACGAACATCGAAAATTGCCTTAAGTACGCAAACCATACTAGTTTCATGAGGAAAATAAGCTTATGTGTCCACAAGGATCACCACGAGTACGTCCGCAAAGATCGTATTTGATCCAAGTACACCAACAACGATTATACTTGAATAATACATGTAGAAACTAGCAAAATACGCGACATAACGTGCAAATTAGGGCGAAAAGGTATTAAAATCAGAGATTTCGGAGATCTAACAACATCACAACCAGCACATGAGGGTGTTAGCCACGCATGGAGGGTAGAGAATCAATATTCATAGCCAAAAACATCATCAATACATCAAAATACGAGCTAAATACGCCAAATACAAGGTAAAGTTTAGAATTTTATCACCAATTCTCTACAATTGAACCCCAAACTCCTTCAGATGATAGATCTAGCCTCTGTCCCCAGGGCCTCCAAATTTCATGGCGAAATACAGCTCCTAGAGCCCCCAATATGCCAGAATACGCAACAAAACCCTAGAAATACGTTATATACTAAGCATTGCTGGTTTACTGTGCTTATCGGGTTCAAAATTCGCATCCGCATCGCTCTATACCCGCTCCGCTCGCTGCTTCAAACCCCAGCCGTCCATCTAATGCGGGATGCGATCAGCGCTTGCCACGTGTCCCAGCGTTAACGGGTTTCGCCCGCGTTCCCGCTAATATTTCGAATCCAAGTCAGAGTCGCCCATGTCCGATGGATCTTGATTGTTTGGCTGCAAGCTCGCCACATCGCCCGATTCGCAATCGTTCTCAATTCAAACGCGGGAGCGCGCACGGCCATCGGATCGTAGTCATGCGGCTTGGATGAAGCCACGTCGCCCCGTTTCATCTCGTCGCCTGGACCGTTCGATCCGCATCCGACGGTCAATAGAAGGCCACGTCTCCACGTATCCGCTGTGAATTCCAGTTCGAGCGGGAGGGTTGTGGACCGTTCGATTCGAGCGGGGAAGCTTGAGATGCTGCCACGTGGCGCCCCCGATGAGCGCTGAAACCGTATTTTCATATTTCCAACGTATTTCGGCCGTATTTCTCCTTATTATTGGTATTCTGCATTCAAATATTCATAGAAATTAGCACAGATCTCAGAATAATACAAATAAATAGTCGTTGGAATCGTGAGATCGAGACCTAGTCATGAAAAGTATAAAAAGGTCAGAAATACTCAGTTTATTGCTGTTTTGTACTTAAATCAAGTGATTTCTCTAATAAATGACGATATACAAAATACGAACGTATTAGAGACCAATTAAGCATCATATAAGCAAAAAATAGGACTAAATGGGGTGTTAAATATGCAATATTCATCCCAAATCACACCCCAAACTAGCGATTTGCTAGTCCCTAGCAAAAAGAGCGATTAAGTCGAATGATTAATAAAACAATAAATTCTATCAATTGCTTATGGAATGGTTCAATAATACGATTTCCAACATGATTTAGACCATCAATATACACAATCCATGCACAAGATAAATCGCATGATATTTTCTCTAATTTAATTTGAATAAAAACATGCACGCATCGTTTTGCAAAAGCAAAAGTATAGCACGTCGTTATGTTCTAGTTTTCTCATTTTCAAGGAATTGGCATCTCAAAACGATCGTTCAAATCATGGGTATTGAAGTTGCTTAGTCTATTCACCATTCCTTTTTTTTTCTTTTTTCTGTTGTTCCGCGTAACGCGCATAAAGCAACATTTGCGGAAAAATGTATAACTTGGATCGCTCCATCAAATGAGTGAGGTTCCGGTCAATATCTCCCAAATCAGACGATAATAGGGCATTAGGCCAAAAAGGACCCCTCGGACTGTACTACTCGAGCCAACCAAGTTATTTATTTAGTGATATACTTATTCATTTTTTCGTTGTTTCTTCATTTTGTTTCTCCTTTTTTATTTTTTTCTTCATAAGTAACTCAACACCCATTCTTCAAACATAAACATTAATAACAACGGCCAAATTCCTCTTCAACTTGAAGACTATTCTAATAAATCGTGTATACTTAAGATTTTTCATCACCGTGGCATGCATGAAATGAATTCAAACTATTTCAAGATATTAATCATGGCAATTGAAAATTTTCATGAATAGCATATTAACGGTAATTCCATAAAGGAAAAATAATTAACTCAAGCCATAAACAATTTTTAGAACTCAATCAATGCATAATCATCCGCATTTGTGGTATGTGAAGGAGTTTTAAAAGATGAAAATTGGTAATTTATTCTTTTCTTTTGCCTTGTTTTATTAAAAAAATTCCTAAGGTCTCATACACACCCCCCAACTAAAGATAGACATTGTCCTCAATTTCGAAAGGGATACGAGTTTATTCAAAAGAAAGCATCCTAGAAAGCATATAAAATCTACACTACTGGAAAGAACACACTGTGGTCAAATGGCAGATCACGGATCTTTAATGGTGGAGGAAGTTGTTCAATTTGCTCCTTGCGCTCCTCGGCAAGTATCCTTCCTCCAAAAGCTAAATTGGACCCTAGCAACACAACTCCAAGCATCTCTATAACTTGTTTACCAATGTCCTGCAAGAGATGAGTTATGTCAGTCCAAATTAGTTTAAAGTTCTTCTCAATAAAAGTATTACAAACGTAGTCATCAAAATAGGTGAAATAAATTAGAGCATGTTGATGACCACTCCCTGAAAGATATGCACTACTCTCGGTATGATGCTCAGTTATTGGGGAGAGGGATAAATGATTTTGGGAAAAAACTGGGGGAAGGAGTGGTTCGGGCTCCATAGCGACAATCTCTAAACCCGTGTCCCTCGATGTCTCCTCCTCTGTTCATCCAAAATTGCAAGCTTGTCCTCCCTTTTGCACACGCTTCCAGCCATGTTAATATTTTTATTCGTGACTTCATCGTGACATGGCTCGCTTGATATACCTGCAATAGAAGATAAACTCGTATTAGATTCTTGAAATTTAATTTCAAAAGAATTATTTTCTTCTAAGCAAGTGGCAATCAGAGTAAGATTTTCAATGGATTGCTGAATTTGCCGACTCCGAGCAAGGAAGTTTTCTTGGAATTGATGGGATGTTGCCTCATGTGTCTGAATGAACAAGTAAACTTACTCTTTCAAGGATTGCAATGGTACGTCTACGCTTTGTTCCCCTTGATCAAGGCTTGAAGGCTCCGTTGAATCGCACTCTGAAGTCTCTTTCATGATTTCTTCATTCTCTTGTAAAGACTCCATGTAATTCCACGCCTCTGTCGGTGTCATGACTCAAGAATTCCTGCAGCTATGGTCGTAGTCCATCTAGGAAGGACTCCATAAGCTCTTTCTTTGTGTACCCATGATGCGGATAGCTCGATATTATGTCTGTGAACCTCCTCCAGGCCTGAAAGAAAGTTTCACAATCAGTCTAATTAAAACTAACGATCTTGAGCTTCTCCATCCTATGTTTATGGGCAGCAATGTACTCTGCATCATGCCAATTGTTAGTGCTATAGAAATTCATGTATTCCATATACTCCATTTTTTTGAATTTTTTTATAAAAGAAAATAAAACAAAAAACTAATAAAAATCCTAAACTATAAGATGGAAGGATCTCACCAAATGTTCCTCCATACAAACTGAAATTGCAGCTTCGCAAGTACTGTTATCCCCAGCAACGGCGCCAAAAACTTGCCTCATCTCAAATGATGTGAGCACTACTCCCAAGCGCATGAGATCGTACAAGTAATAATCCTGGTGAGTCTAGGTATCGTATCCATGGGACAACTGACCTACAAAACCATGACTTCAGTTTGTAAAGAGTAATAATACGATAATAACCAACCACCTAAAGATATAAGGATATTATATCAAGCATTTAAAAGAATACTAGAAAATCCTACGATAACTACGGGGAAGGCAATATTGGGGTATCAATATGAAGAGAATGTGTTGGTTGTGATTTCATTAGGATCAATGCAATCAATGGTTATCAATACCTTTGCTATAACTCAACGTTTCGTCCGGTTAGGGCACGAGAACGTCGGAAAATATAACGATAAACGAACAGCAAAAATTGCCTTAAGTACGCATAGAATACTAGTTTCATGAGGAAAATAAGCTTATGTGTCCGCAAGGATCACCACTAGTACGTCCGCAAAGATCGTATTCGATCCAAGTACACCAACAACGATTATACTTGAATAATACATGTAGAAACTAGCAAAATACGCGACATAACGTGCAAATTAGGGCGAAAAGATATTAAAATCAGAGATTTCGGAGATCTAACAACATCACAACCAGCACATGAGGATATTAGCCACGCATGGAGGGTAGAGAATCAATATTCATAGCCAAAAACATCATCAATACATCAAAATACGAGCTAAATACGCCAAATACAAGGTAAAGTTTAGAATTTTATCACCAATTCTCTACAATTGAACCCCAAACTCCTTCAGATGATAGATCTAGCCTCTGTCCCCAGGGCCTCCAAATTTCATGGCGAAATACGGCTCCTAGAGCCCCCAATACGCCAAAATACGCAACAAAACCCTAGAAATACGTTATATACTAAGCATTGCGGGTTTACTGTGCTTATCGGGTTCAAAATTCGCATCCGCATCGATCTATACCTGCTCCGCTCGCTGCTTCAAACCCCAGCTGTCCATCTAATGCGGGATGTGATCAGCGCTTGCCACGTGTCCCAGCGTTAACGGGGTTCGCCCGCGCGCCCGCTAATATTTCGAATCCAAGTCGGAGTCGCCCATGTCCGTTGGATCTTGATCGTTTGGCTGCAAGCTCGCCACATCGCCTGATTCGCAATCATTCTCAATTCAAACGCGGGAGCGCTCACGGCCGTCGGATCGTAATCATGCGGCTTGGATGAAGCTGCGTCGCCCCATTTCATCTCGTCGCCTGGACCGTTCAATCCGCATCCGACTGTCAATAGAAGGCCACGTCTCCCCGTATGCGCTGTGAATTCGAGTTCGAACGAGAGGGTTGTGGACCATTCGATTCGAGCGGGGAAGCTCGAGATGTTGCCACGTGGCACCCCCGATGAGCGCTGAAACCATATTTTCGTATTTCCAACGTATTTTGGCCGTATTTCTCCTTATAATTGGTATTCTGCATTCAAATATTCATAGAAATTAGCACAGATCTCAGAATAATACAAATAAATAGTCGTTGGAATCGTGAGATCGAGACCTAGTCATGAAAAATATAAAAAGTGCAGAAATACTCAGTTTATTGCTGTTTTCTGCTTAAATCAAGTGATTTCTTTAATAAATGACGATATACAAAATACGAACGTATTAGAGACCAATTAAGCATCATATAAGCACAAAATAGGACTAAATGGGGTGTTAAATATGCAATATTCATCCCGAATCACATATTGTTTTGAATTCCATGCTAGAGATACTTTGAGTTACGTATGATCCTGGTGACCATTCTCTTTGTGGTGGACCTGCCAGATTCTTCACAGGTTGACGAGGTGACAACTGAGTTGGCAGACGTTGAGCTTGCAGTTGAGTTTGACCAGGAGTACGCTGGTTACTGAGAGTGAGTGTGAGAGCGTTATGTTACTTTATTCTTTTTCGGAGTGTGGCTTGGTGTGTATTTGTATTCGGATTGTATTTCCTTTTCTGTACGCTGCTGGTTTGTAATAAGGTTGTATTTCATTTTCATGTATGAGTATTTGGCATATTTCTGCAACGAAGCCTGTATTGACTTCATTGGTGCCTAGCATGACTTGTGACTTGCGCATGTACCGAATAGTAACGGGCCCCGGGAGTGGGTTGTTACACTTGTCCTTGTAGCCTGGAGGTTGTCCTCTCTTTTGTTAAGGTACGGCCGCTTCTGCTGCTGGTGGATTGCATCCTCTTTGGGTATGTCAATCCTAGCAGGCGTGTTTGCAGCAGGGACGTGTGATGTGACAATCTTCTGGTTGTCAGTGAATTTGTCTGGTAGTATGTGAACTGTGTTTTGTTAACATTGGTTTGTACGCGGATCAAAGCGGGACACAGTCTTGGTATCCCATGAAATGGTCGTTGAAGCTTCAGGCTTCTTAGAATTTAAGCCTACTTTGGGAAAAGTATTTTCACCAAACTCACAGTCTTCTAGACGTGCCTTAAAAGCGTCTCCCGTTAGGGGTTCCAGGTATCCGATGATCGTTGGTGAGTCGAACCCTACGTAGATACCTAGACGACGTTGAGGACCCATCTTCATCCTCTGTGGTGGTGCAATGGGGATGTAGATCACGCATACAAATGTCCTCAAGTGAGAGATATTTGGTGGAGATCCATATGCGAGTTGCATCAGAGAATAAGTTTCACTATCAGATGGTCTTAACCTTATTAGTGATGTAGCATACAAGATTACATGTCCCCATGTAGTCACAGGTGATGTGAAATCTAGTCCCACACCTAAGTGGTTTTGATGATGAGCACACCATATGGGGTTAATGTACTAATAACATTATTTAAGTGTGTATGTTGTGCATTAAGCTAAGTGACGCTCAAAGCATACTCCGAAAAGAAGAAGCTCAACTACACTAAGAAGATGAAGATGAATGGAGTAACTCGCATTCTACGCTAAGCACAGATGAAGCTCACAGATGAAGCTCATAAAACGTGCACACGCTTAAGATAAAGAGGAGCTCAAATCCAAGAGAAGCATGCATTTACATCAAGATCTTATCGGCTTCAAAGTCTTCATTAAGTATAGTGTGTGAGTTATTTCTTTTTAGGAATATGTTAAAGCCAAGAAAATTTGCACACACACGCAGAATGTTTTTCGAAAACAATTTTTAAACTTGTTTAAAAAACTTCTTGATAGCTAAATCTATTGATTCAATTCTTGTAGTCAATCTCCAAACACCCAGAAGTTGATTACTCATTTCTATAGCCGAGTTTCACTGAAAATCCGCTCTGGGAGTCGACTACCAAAGGAGGGAGTCGACTACCTGCTATAGCAGATTTTTCATTGAAATTCTCTTGGAGTCGACTACCTCCCTTGGGAGTCGTCTACCAGCTGTGTGTTTTGACTTCCCTGATTTCCTCTCCCATTTATTCTTTGAATGATTTTTGGGGCTGAGATCAAACTCATTTTTGAAATTCGAATTCTCTTTTGAACTCTATAAATAGAGACCCTACGAGAACAATTTTCAAGACCAATTCTTTCATTCTTGAGCTAAGCATAAACTCTCTTGAAATCTCAATTGTTATAATTGCTCTCAAACATTCGTCGTAGCCAAAAACGATTTTTCATATTCTTGGATCTTATTGTTTATATTTAAATTCTTTTTAAGATCATATTATTTTTTAGCTATTGCAAATTGGTTTTTCAAAATATTCTCTTTGATTTTCATATTCTTTAAAGGATTTTTGAAACTCAAGATTCTAGTTCACATCGAATTCATTCATATTCTTTGTGTGATCTAAGAACGCTTTTTAATTTCTTATCCACATAAGCACAATTGCAATATTATCTTGGCTATATGATTATTTGGTATAAACCAATCTCCACTAATCTTTGTGGTGGATTGGATTGTGATTTTTAGTTGGAGTCCCTTCGTGATAAGGGTATTGTAAATCCTAGTCAAGACTATGTGATTGGAAATCCTGGTGGTGATAGTAGGTCGTTGGAAATCCTAACGAGTGACGTTAGGTAATTGTATTACTAAGGCAATAGTGGATTAAATCTCGAGCTGTGTTGGTCGGGAACTGGACGTACCCAAGTTGCGGGGAACCAGGATGAATCGATTATCTCTCTGTGTGATTTTATATGTTTCTATTTATTGTTTACTTTGTGCTAGTTACCATTTGTTGTTAATATATTCTCATTTGTAAATATCTTGTTAATAATATTGTTAATTCAAAGATTACATTTTTTTATTCCGTTGTGAGATCTCTCTGTTCATTGTAATTAATCTTTGTATTCTTTTGAATCGTGTTGATTAATGCCCAAGCATAGATCAATATACTTGGGTTTTTAGGCAACATTGGAAGGGATATTTGTTGTGTTTTAATAATCGAAGAAAAGGTTTTAACTTATACAACACTATTCAACCACCCTTCTAATGTTGTTTGCCATCCACAGGATCCAACACTTGGTATCAAAACAAGGCTAAAAGACGATGGCATCAACATCGTTTCACTCCGAAGGACTTAACACAATGCGACCACCATTGTTCAATATAACAAACTATGCAAGCTGGAAGATACGCATGTCGACTCATCTACAGTCTCTGGACATTGACGCAAAGGATCCATACAAAGCACCTACCGAAGTAGACACCGAAAAGTGGTCTGTAGATGAAAAGAGGAAAGGTAACCTGAACGCTAAAGCGATGAACTCATTATTCTATGCCGTAATAGGTAACGAGTTCAACCGTGTCTCTCAATGTGAAACCGCACACCAGATTTGGCACATTCTTCATGTAAGTCACGAAGGAACGGAAAAGGTAAAATATTCTCGTATAAATGTGTTACATTCAAAATTTGAATCATTTAAAATGGAAGAAGGAGAGAGTATTACCGAGGTGAATTGTAATACCACGTATTCACGAATACAAGTATTATATTCTTAATTGGGCGTATGTATGTGCGTATAAATTTTGGGAGCATTTTTATTTTTTTCTCTTTAATTTTGTGAAGTTAAAAATTATTTTTAAATAATTTTTATAAGTAATTGGATTTAAATAAATGGAATATATGGAATGAAATACTTATACTTGGTAGGTATTTGTATTAATAGGTGTATATGTTAATTATTAGAAAACCTAAATCATAATTTTTCTTAATAAGCCACCTCCTCTTATGAGGTGGCATCACCATACTAATTCTCACCAACTCAAGGCCATATGGCTAACCCTTAGTGATTTAGAGAGGGTGATGTGGCTTAGGGAGAGTTTAAGAAGGAAAAATTTAGAGAAGTCTCAAAAGAAAGAAAGGAAGAAAAAAGAGAGAAAAAAGAAGAGGAGAACCCTCAGCACACCCCTCTCACGCACATCACCTAGCCAGAGACCCCCTTGCTACCAAATTCTCTTCGAAATCCCAGGAACCCTAACCCTTTGATATTGGAGTAGGAAGGGATTAGCTTTCGGAAGATCTTCCAGGACTAAGAAGGGCCCCAGATTTTAGTGATGGACTGTGGAAGGTAGGATTATAACTAAGTTAAGATATGGTTCCTTTAGGATCACATAGATTTGATTTTCGTCGCAGTCAAAATAGAAATTGACAGCAGACCATCCCCCACACGTCTGTATGGTAAAAATCATACGGCCGTGTCACAATGAAGCCTTGAGTATTTGATATGGTCGTACCTGATTTGGAGTGAAAAGTGTATATTTATACCCCCTAACTACCCCCATTTTGTGCTAAAGATTATACTTAATTGTGCTCTTTTGGGTATATTTTCATTTCATATCATTTTATGAGCTTACTGTCATTCTTGGCACAAAATACGATTTTTATCGTTCTTATTGGCTTCCTATTATTTTTCATATGCTCCTGCTATTATTGTGATCATATAGCCATTTTTGGGAATTATTTGATCATGTGAATAATTTATATGGATTATTGGAGGTCAATAATGATTTATAATAGTCATTATATTAATTTTCTCATCAAATGGACTAATTTCTCATTCTCCTATTTTTCAGGTACTCCTGGAAGTCTTGGGGATTTTCCAGAATTTTCTGGGATTTTTCTGGAATTTCTTGGTATTTTTGGTAGATTTTTGGAGGAGAAAATGGGGGTTTAAAGCAGAAAAAGGGTTTTAATCTGAGGGCGCCACGTGGCACAACCAGGCGATGCCACATGGTTCCAGGCCGCTTTCTCTTCTCAGCGCTACGGGACAGCCCGCTTATGCGTTGTGTTTACATAAAAAAAGAACTCTTGATTGCGGGCCGGGCCGGCTGGCCGGCCCGCCCGCCGCTGTGTTGTTGCTTTTTAAAAAAGTTAAAAAAAATAAAAACAATGGATGCGAGCCGGCCCAGTGGCCGGCCCACTCCCAAATTGCCCAAAGCGCGCGCAGCGCTATTTCGGGGGCGGGCAGCAGCGCCCGCCCCCCAAAGTCCGACCCGCATGCTGCTAATTGGGCTGCTGTGCGAGAAATTACGGCCGAGTTCGTTGTTTCTTCGTTTTCAGCTTGCTGTTTTTGTGTTTTTTTAGGGTTTGGGGCTCTCTTCTTCCCCAAGAGGCTAGGGGTGGAGCTTGGAGGCCATTGGATGGTGGAGAAGCTTAGAGGAGGTGTCCAAATGAGAGGGAAGCCTCATTTCTTGATAGATTGGTGATTTCTTTCCTCTCTTTTGTGTAATTTTTGCATTTCTTTTTTGTATTAAACCATTGATGAATTTGTCTATGAATTTCATCCTATTTGGTATGATTGAGTAGTGTGATTGCTTGTGTGGTTGTGTTGTTTGATTGTTGTTGTTGGGTTGAGAATTGTGTCTCTAGTACAAATTTATTTTCTAAATTGGTGGATGAAACTTGAGTTACTTTTTTATTGGAACCCTAAGGGGAAATCCAAAGAGATGATCATACTAGCGGACCCTTTCTAATGTGCTCATTGTCGATTACTCATGAGTTTCATTCATTACTTATTGCACCCCACTTGTTCGATGAAATGTCGTATTTTCCGATTGAGCTTCCTTAGCCGGGAGATCAATTGAGTTATATTTGGGATGAATTCCCACGCCCACAGCCTCATTCACACACACCACACGAGTCCTCCTCGTTGCTTGTCGATTAGGCTCTCCACTCCTAGTGTGTAGGTTAGAATTGTATATTCAACACACGTTTTTCCCATACTTTTCCACCGTTAGCGAGGTGGTTGTAAAACACTATTTCCTTTCTTTATCGATCAATTTTGTGAATGTAGAACGACTTGTCCCTGTGATCCGACCCGGTACTCACCAGTTATTTTTTTGCATTGACACTCCTACGCTTGGGAGTGGAAGGCGTGCCCCGTGCTCGTCCCTCCGTGTCAACCAGTACCCTTATGAGCCACACGGTCGTATGGCTAAAACCATACGGCCGTGTCAAAGTTGCACTTTGGGAATCTATGCTTGCACTTTAGAATCCAAACGGCCGTATGGATTTCACCGTATATCCAACTAAATCCACACGGCCGTATGGATTTCATGATACGGCCGTGTGGATCTTTCCGCCTTCCTTATTAAATCCACACGGCTGTATAAATTTCACCATACAGCCGTGTGGCCTGTCTATTTCCATTTCTTACAGAATTCGAACTTTATTGATTTTATTGATTCATATGCTTTAAAAATACAATGTTTTGGATGTTAATCATGCAGTAATATGCTTCAGATTGGTTGTCTAAAAATCCATGATAAATTGTGAAATCAATGGGGTTATCATGATGTAAATATATTGAAGTGTTATTTAATATTCATGTGAAACTAGAAATAAAATAAAGCATGATGGTGTATGAAATTAGTAAGGGAAGATGACATATGATAAACCATGTTAACCATGTTAACCATGTTGATTAGTTTACTTGCTTAGTTAACCATGTTGAATTATTTAACTCCATTATGTTGTAATTAGGACCACCATATCATGAGTAGTAGTTTATAAAGCAAGTATCCATGTTGAAATATTAATCACCATTATGTTGATTGTTTAATAATCATGTTGCATGAACTCTATGATTCATTTTGTAATATAAAGCAGGAATGCATATTGCTTATATGTGATTTTCTTAAATAAAAGTGGGGTAAGGACATGATGATAAGTGGATATGAAGAATACCATGAGAAATGAGAAAGTGGTGCAAGTTTCTCTTCGCAGTCCTTTCCTTATGTTCTGGTTGCTTTAGTCCAACCTGTTGTTTAAGATCCGTCATGTTCCCAAACCCTCAGAACGCGTATGAAAAAAAGGCAAGCTCCGTCTGTAAACAAATAGGATATCTCGCTATAAATCCAGCTGGCTGGCTTACTCGCTACCGGTTCCAGTTTATCGACGTTTATATAGTAGTCAAAAGGCGAGCATACAATTCAATATCGCTCCTAAGACTACGTTCGCAGGTTCCTGTTTCGAGTGTGGTTGGCTCTTCACTAAAATGAAAGTAACATGAAATAAGAAAGCAACATGATCTGATAAAATAAGTGTGCGAATGAGAACAAGAATATGAAGTTCTCGATCCATTCAGAAATGGGTGAGACTTTAGATATGGGTTTGGGGAGGGGACATGTGTAAAGAATATGTCTTAAGGAGCGGACACAGCTGAGACTCCCACTAGCACTCCTGAGCGAAGGAGTTGGCTAAGTGTGGACATAGCTTGATTCTCACTCGCACTTCCATGAGTAGGCATGTGAAGTGGGCAGTATTAGAGAGGTCGGTGGTGTACTCGTGCTACACCATGACGGTAATGATGGGTTGCTCTGTTTTCCACAGAAACTCCAAGATTTCTCACTCCCTTCTAAAGAGTTACGAGAGGCCCCTCCAGTGCTCGTATTGTTGGCTGAGGTACCACTTTTCACCCAACCTGGGTGAAGTCCTGCTCCTTAAGTGTCCTATTATTTACACGAGTTCCCAAACACGTGAATCAATAAGTTAAAGTAATTTTCTTTTAATTATAAATGTTGTTTCCTTATGTTTATCTGTTTCTTTGTTACTTTAATGTTGTTAACTCATGCTGATGCATTCCATTGTTTACTTTAATGTTACAACTGCACGTTAACTTGTTCTTCTGTTTACTTTCAGTACTTGCATGTCATAATATGGTTACTTATGCATGTTTTCCAAGTTCTCCTTTAATACTTGCATGTCATGTTGTGAATACTTTTGTAAAGCACTGTGACCCTTACTTGTTTGACCACCATTCTTAGATAAGTAGTCCGGTTCTAAATTGGGTCCAACCTAACTTAATTAGGAATTCTACTGGGTCACGCGTCGACGTGCCCCATTTACCTTTCCAGGTCTAGAAGCAGGATAGTCAGAGTAGGGCTAGACTCAGGATCGGCTCAGAGATGGAGCCTCAGAGGGTAGTTTGGTTCAGTTGTTCTTACAAGGATAGTTAGAGAGTGAGTTATACTTGTACAGGGTGTGAGTGTTTTCCTTTTGGATTCTTTGGGGGATTTTCTTGTTTACTTATTTTGTACTCAGTTCAGAGATGGTGTAATAAAATGAATGTTTGTACTTTTGTTTAGTTCTTTGTTTTATTTCTGTGATGGAACTTTACTTGTACTTTCCAACACGTGCGCAGTGACCTGCAATTTTCTTTTACTCTCGTCCTTTCTCTCTTTCTACGTAACACTCGTTGATCTGGGAAAACTTGGGACAGATTCGTACTTCCCAAGTATCCGGGAGAGTGGGTCGTTACATGAATTCTCCTTTACTAACATAACAAATAAGCTTGCAGGTCTAGGCAAAAAGTTATCTGAATATGATCAGGTAATGAAGAGATTAAGATCGCTCAGACCCGAATGGAAAGGAAAGGCAACAGCCATTCGAGAAGCTCACAATGTAAGAGACCTCACCATTGAAGAATTGATGGGAAATCTCGTGGCATATGAGATTGAGTTCGAGGAAGACAAGAACATAGAGGAGAAGACAAAGAAAAAGAACCTAGCATTCATTGTCAATGAAGAAGACTCCAACTTCACCGACAAAGAAGATCATATAGCTTTCATCTCGAAGAACGTCAAAGACTTCATGTCAAGTGAGTATGGTAAACGATCTTTTTGTTCCACTAATAATATTATTTGTTTTGGTTGCAACAAATCAGGACAGGTAAAAAGAGATTGTCCGTTGGAGAAGAACAAAGACACCAAAGACCGTGGCAAAAGTAGAGAGAACAATGAGAGAAAGAATGATAGAAGAAACAGGCTTCGACGACCAAGGAAGGAAGCATATGTAGCTTTCGATCAAAGTGATGATTCCACCTCCGACGAATCATCATCAGACGACAAAGAAGATAGAAGAGAATCAGCATATGGAGTGCTTCATAGCTTCCACATCATCTCAGGTAAGTTCATTTCATAATTCATCATTTAGTGAAAATGATTCATTATCAAGCGATGAGAAGACATGGATTATATAGGTGCATATAAGGAGCTTTGCTCACTGTATGAAAAGCTCATTAAAGAACATAGAAAAACCTTGAGATTAGTTAAAAAGCATGCAAAAGATAAAGAAGAACTTCTTAAGGAAAACATTGCACTAAAAGAAAAGAATGAATCACTAGAAAAAGATATGCATTCCATGAAAAATAAAATTGAGGGTTTGGAAATCTTCTCGTGTCTATCAAAGACAAATACGATTCTACGATGAAGATTGTCGAAAACTTCAATAAAGAAAAAGGAAAATTAGATAGTCTAATCAATAGTCAAAAAGCATCATCTAGTAGAACCGGACTTGGTTATGATTCTACTCATGCCAAGAAAGGGAATAAGCATACTAGGATGCATCATGCTAACACAAAACTTTTGAGCATATGGATTCCCAAACATGAGACTCATCAGAAGAAACAAAGGTATGCACGTTAGTTTATTCAAAATGTTCATTTAAATAGATATTATAAATATGTTTCTATTGAAAGAACTAAACCGTATTGGGTTTGGATCCCGAAAGACTAATCCTCTGGACTCAAAATTTTAAGAGTATCATAAATGTTTATATTTTTCAGGTACTCTAAAACAAATGAGGAGGAACACAAATACGTAAGTTTAATAGGGTGAACAAAGATCAACACATTACGGAAAGATCGGTCAAAATTCTTCACCTCGCAAATGCTTAATAAATATATGGATGATTAAATACTGTTTATAAGATTTTTTCTCCATATGTATGTTTATATATGTTACTTAACTCACTTGTTAAGATTTTTTTGGCAAAACACTCAAAACATCACGTCGAAAACTGTCACGCCCCGCTTCCCTAAAATGGAAGGCGAGACGTGAGGAGGTCCGCTCAGACGTGGAGCTGTGAAGCTGCAGTCTGATAAGCGTATAAAATATCAATTGGCAGGTCCTTGCAAGTGCGACACGGGACAACAATAATAACAAGGAAAGAGAGAGATAAAATATTCAATCTCAGAATATCCACAATAAATTTCAACATCACAGAAAAGCCACCAGGCTAAAAGAAGAATCAAAAAGGAAAGTACAAGAGACAGAAAAGAGGCCTAAGGCATGGCCAACATGATACTTAACATCAACAAGAAAGAGAGCTGCCACGCACCGACAGCCTAACAACGACTAAGCAGAAAACAACAACAGCAAGAAAGAGCTCTAAGACTAGTCTCTAATGCCCTCGAACCCAACACCTGCAACCTGTTCGTCCTCGACGACCAACTCTGGCTCACAATCTAACATGTGACACCCAAAAGAGAAAAGGGGCACATGTCAGCAAGTCTACAAGACTTGTGCAAGGAAACTAAAGGAAAGGTAAACTAACAACCTAGCAGTTAAAGTATGATGTATGGCATGGCAAGTATAGTAAGGAAGTAACAAGTAAAGTAAGTACAAGTGACAAGTAACAAGTGGTAGGTGTGACAAGTATTGTCGAGTAACAAGTACAAGGGATCACTCACACACAGGTGAGTGCCCTATTGCCCGCAGGCTGTGTTCAAGTACAAGTCAAATAAATCACGTCAAGTAAACACGTCGTGCACAGAGATTCCGCCTGTTGGCTAGAGTGGCTGATCGGGCCAACTCCTAAGCTCAAGTGACCGTTTATCTCTACCCCCCCACGTGTATCGAGCCAGGGAATTACTCCGAACACGGAATGCTCGCTTCTGGAACACGAGCCAGGAAGTGTATTTAACAAGTATGGCGTAGGGTTATGCCCACGAAAAGTGGGTGCCTAGCCGGAAACAAGTAGGTCGGGCATTGGCTATCAACCAACACATGGCCCGCTTCTGGAACACGAGCCAGGAAACACAAGCATTGTAGCGTGTGCTACGAATGCGACATTCAACATGGATGGCATGGCATGTAGTAAGGCGTACAAATAAGAAATTAAACATGGCAGTTTAATATGCATGAACAACAAGTTAAAAGGGTTGGATCTAGCTTCGTTGTCAAGCTAGATCAATTGAGGTGACGGATCTAGTTTCGTTGTCAAACTAGATCAAATAGGCGTCTAGGCGGCTATCATTTCACTGTCTAGTCTCTTTTACGCTACAATAAGAAAATGGCCTAAAACATGGCCTAAATCAAGAGATGCAAGTTTCACTTGCCTGAAATACGTGCTGATACCACAATTCTCAAGTCCAATCACAGATTTACCAAGTCCAGAGCTCCCACGCTCAGTCCAACACCAGCCTACAGTCCCGTATTATTATCTTGGATTAGTGAGTTACAAAGCAGTAGAAACACAGTTTTTATCTTGATTAGCATGCAAAATTGGTGGGGGTTCCTACGGTTCGGAATTATACCCTCACACGACGCGAGAGCTACACTGACGTCGGGTAGCGACGTCAGGGGTTGGACTCCGTCAGTGTGCACAGTACGAAACGGTGGATACTCTGAGATGAAACATGTGCATGAAATAAGTTTGTAGCGATGGACAAGAATTATTAGGCAATCCTAAAACGTCTGATGATCCAATTCTTAACAAGTTTTCTGTCCTACGATGGTTTCATAACAATATTAATAAGCATTAAAGGACTAACGTGTTATTAACATCAAGTTACTAATACGAAAGTATACAACAATATCATCAGGCAATTTAGACTAACGTGTTAACTAAAAATTGTAATAACAATATATCCACCCTACGGATTATCAAGTTAACAACATTATAAAACGTTACTAGCATGCGAACACCGATTTCGTTAAGTACGTTACAACATTTATAGTTCAACATCAATAATATCCAACTTAGTGATATGTTATAATCAACATTATGAAACAAATTCTACTCATCATTCAGCATGCCAACCTAAGCTTATTAGATCCGTTAGCTGTTCGTTATCGCGGTCCAACAACAAGCCAACTGGAATAAAATGTTGTAGCAAGCGGTTACTAACCGATGTGAGAAGAGACTTTTCCCCCATGAAGCTACCGATGGTTGAAGCAAGTCGTCTATGGCTCGAGGGACGTCGTGTGCGTCGCTACGGCCCAAAGAAGTTGCAGCGCGCGTCGGGGCTGCTGTGTCACTGCCGCGCTCATGGAGAAGAGCTACTGCGTTGCCAGCGGCCAAGGGCGGTGCTGATGCGCTCCTAGCGATGGAGAACGTCGGGAAGAACTGTCGTGCATCGGTGATCGTTGCTGCGAAGAGCAGCAACCGCTGCGGTAGCTAGGGGGCGCTGCACGCGCTGGGAGGCTCTACCGGACGGCTGCAACACCGGAGAGGGAGCCTAGCGACTCTACCGGCGGGATCAGCGACGAGGGTCACCGGGAAGGAGACCGGCGGTGCGAAGGAAGGCGCTGGGCGACAGCGGCTCGAAGAACGGGGGACAGACACCCGCTCACGGCGCCTGGGCGGCGCTACAGTCGTTTCAATGCCTAGCGGCGCTGCGGTTGCTTCAGGCGACGAGCCGGCGGTCACCGAGGCTAAGTCGGAGCGAAGTTCGACCGGAGGGCCGACGGCTAGGGCGATCGGGGTGGTCTAGGGGCGAGGACACGTCAGGGAATGGGGAGAGTGTTTACCGGCGATGGGTTAAGGCGGAGAAGAAGAGAAGTCGGAGGACTTGCGGTGCTGCGAGGTTGTGTGTTTGTGTGACGGCGCTTGGGAGATGAAATGCGAATTGAAACGTGCCATAGGGCTTCAGCGGTTTCTTATAGGGTTGGGCCTAGGCTTAGTTGTCCTAGGATTTCTTCTAGGTTAGATTAGTGTGTGTGGATTGGAAAGAGCAGCATGCGAAAAGCCCATCTATTAGGCCTTAAGGGTTTCTTGTTAAATTATTATAAAATAACATCAATTATAAACAAGTACTGTGTGCGTGGGGGCTTGCCACCGTGAGTCAAATGAGTTGGGCGAAAACAAAAGTGGGCTAGGGATTATAATGAAAAACAGTTAGTAATTAAGTGGCTAAGTAACCAAACTTTGGGTGTACATTATAATACAATTATTTGGGACAAAACTATGGGATACTTAGGCTAATCCAAAGTTAAACTGGGGAGGAAAGTGAAAGCAGGTCAAACGGGGCTCGAAAATTATAAGATAAATATTGGGGTCGCCGCACAGACGAGAGAAACTAAACAGAGGAGACGGATCACAATTTCGACGAAGAGAAACGAAATTAAAAATAGAAAGGCCTCGCGACAAAAGTGAAAATCGTGACGTCTCGTCAAACATAATCAAATCGTGGGAGAACGACCCGTGAATGTCGTTCCAAAAGAATTCCACAATTTAATACTCTCTGAGAGGGTCACAACGACATATCACACCATAGTGTCCGGATGAAAGACAAGGCTAAGAAAATACGCGAACTTCAAGGAAGATACCCGTACAAAGGATACAGGGTATAAAGGCGACTCGAGTTGGGTACACGTCGGGGTTGGCTTGCTAAGGATGCAACCAAGGTGCTACGGCCCTATCGACTCAACAACATGACTCACATACAAAGCAACAAAACCAACCAGGTATCCGAAATTGCTATACGCATATCCATACAACTAATAGTGAGTACCGGCCGTTACAAAAACCCCTCGGGATGAGCAAAATCTCAAACCACGACTACCACGTCTGGGAGTCGACTCCCAGAGTGCTGCTGTCGAAATCTGTGCTCTTTTTGACTAACTCTTGATGTGTTTTTTAAATGCCTATTGGGCTCAAATCCACTTGATAACTTAAACCCATTAAGAGAATTGATCCAAGCCATTCCTCTCTTTGATCGAAAGGCCCTCGTTCATTTCCATCATCATCATGAAAACACAAAACCCTCTCTCAAAACCCTAGGTAGTCGACTACCTCATTTGTGTTCTTCATCTTGAAATTTTTCTTGCTCTTTTGCTCATCTCTTCTCTTAGGAGCTCTTCAAGATCCTTCATTTCATCAAGGAGATTACTCTCAATAAGATAATATCATCATATTCTCTTCAAATATTTCATTCTTCTTTCATCATGCCTAAGAAAATGGTTGCAATTAAAAAGAGAAAGGTTGATGAAACTTCTCATCCTCTCACTGAAAGAAAAGTAATTGAACCATATTTTGTTAATTTCTCAAGTTATGCTAAATTCTTGAACATCACAAAGAGGCAAATTCTCCATGAGAGGTTTGTCACTAGTGAGGATGTAGAAAATTATGGCATTGATATCATCCTAGAATTCCAAGATCCCGTTGAACATGTTTTCCAAAGATAATTCATACTTGCGTTATCATAGGCTTTTCCATCTTTTATATACTAATATAGATGTTGATTTGACCAAGTCTCGATTTCGAACTAAGGTTCTTGATACCTAGCTTCAAATTACTGTTAAATCTCTAGGTCAAGCTTTAGGTATTCCCTATACCGGGAAACTGCTAGACAAAATCGAGATGGTTGATGGGAATGTGTTAGATAAGATGTATCTGCTTGGAAAATTTTTCCTTACAAAATTACCTAGTAGCGATCTTCGTTATCCTGCTAGAATTTTAGCGAACATCTTATCTTACAACATAACCCAGAAGTCAGGCAGTCATTCAGTTCTTTCTAAACGTTAAGCAAAGTGCATTTACGCTATTTGGCAATATTAAAGTCAATTGGGCTAGGATTATCATGGACAATATTATCCATTCTGCTCTATCCACTAGAGTCATCGATCCCCTAGCTTATGGTCATTTTCTTACAATTCTCTTCAATGCTTATGATATCTCGTTTGATAATGAGTCTGAGGTTTTTGAACCTGCTCTTGTGTTTGATGTTCGTGCACTTGGCTGAATGGGTCTTCACCGAGACCTTAACCAAAATGTTCTGGAAGAAAGGCTAGTTGGTGACACTAGCTCCACCTCGAGGAACGGTAAGAAAGTTGTTGAAAAAGAATCAGAAGAAGAAGAAGAAGAAGAAGAGGAAAACGAAGATGAAGGTGAAGCACCACCTGAAGAAGTTCCCGACTACATTCTTGAGCTTCAGGACATGCTCCTGACGAAGATTTAAAAGTTGAAAATCTCTTAAACAAGAGGTTTTGAAGATCTTAACAAGACGATGGAAGACTTGAAAGACTGTGTGGTTAGTAGCAATCAAATGACGGAGAAGCCGCTTGAGAAGATCCTTGACGAGATCAATGA
This sequence comes from Scilla litardierei, assembly GCA_030789695.1. Lineage (NCBI taxonomy): Eukaryota > Viridiplantae > Streptophyta > Magnoliopsida > Asparagales > Asparagaceae > Scilla > Scilla litardierei. The sequence goes on from CM061137.1 coordinate 18,976,947, forward strand.
TTTGAAGAAAGAAAAGAAGAACGGCGGTTCATCTTAAAACTTTGATTGCATGATTTTAAAATAATGATTCTGAAACTATGGTCTGTAATATTTCATACATTCTATGGTTGTGGTTGTGTGATGGTTCCTAAACAATTTAGTATCAACACTTGGTGGTTGATGTAATGCTACTATATTATCTTAGTTGCTATGCCATGCTTTAACTTTTGATATCCACATATCTTGCTTAAGTATAAATGATGGCATGGAATATATCTTGCTTAACTAACTCTATTTTGCAGATATTGTTTGTTGGTTAATTATTTTTTCTCTCCAACACTTGGCATGGAATATATCTTGATTTTTTGTTGGTTGATCTCTTATTGTTAAATGTACTTGGTATAAACACTTGGGTTGATTAATCTATTATTGTTGAATAGACTTGGTTATTTAAATGATTAAGTATATTATTTATTCAACGCTTCGTGAAATTGTCATGGATGTCATCATAATCTTTTGATTGATGACAATGGGAGAAAAATGGAAAAGCAAAAATTAAAATGAATAATGTTTTCTAACCAGCTTTGATACAGGGGGAGTATGATTTTTCATTCATCATCTAAGCAGTGGGAGTAAGTATACTTACTCATCAATTTCTTAATTGCTATTATTCATTTATTTTTCAGTTGGCTGTCATCATCAAAAAGGGGGAGAGTGATGGAAAATCTAGTCCCACCTCCTAAGTGGTTTTGATGATGAGAACACCAAATAGTGTTAGTGTACTAATAACATTATTCAAGTGTGTAGCTTGTGCATTAAGTTAAGTGAAGCTCAAAGCATACTCCGAAAAGAAGAAGCTCAACCACACTAAGAAGATGAAGATGAATGTAGTAGCTTGCATTCTACGCTAAGCACGGATGAAGTTCACAGATGAAGCTAATAAAACGTGCTCACGCTTAAAATGAAGAGGAGCACAAATTCAGGAGAAGCATGCATTTACATCAAGATCTTATCGGCTTCAAAGTCTTCATTAAGTCTAGGGTGTGAGTTATTTCTTTTTAGGAATATGTTAAAGCCAAGAAAATTTGCATGCACACAAAATTTTTTTCGAAAACAATTTTTAAACTTGTTTTAAAGACTTCTTGAGAGCTAAATCTATTGATTCAATTCTTGTAGTCAATCTCCAAACACCCAGGAGTTGATTACTCAATTCTATAGTCGAGTTTCACTTAAAATCTGCTCTGGAAGTCGACTACCAAAGGAGGAAGTCGACTACCTGTTGTAGTAGAGTTTTCATTGAAAACTCTCTAGGAGTCGACTACCTCTCTTGGGAGTCGACTACCAGCTGTGTGTTTTGGCTTCCCTGATTTCCTCTCCCATTTATTCTTTGCATGATTTTTGGGGCCGAAGTCAAACTCATTTTTTGAAATTCGAATTCTCTTTTGAACTCTATAAATAGAGACCATATGAGAACAATTTTCAAGACCAACCCTTTCATTCTTGAACTAAGCAAAAACTCTCTTGGAATCTCAATTGTTCTCATCGCTCTCAAACGTTCGTCGTAGCCAAAAACAGTTTTTCATATCTTTGATCTTATTGTTTATATGTAAATTGTTTTTAAGATCATATTATTTTTTGGTTATTGCAAATTGGTTTTTTCAAAATCCTCTCTTTGATTGTCATATTCTTTAAAGGATTTTTGTAACTCAAGATTCTAGGTCACATCGAATTCATTCATATTCTTTGTGTGATCTAAGAACGCTTTTTAATTCTTTAGCCACATAAGCACAATTGCAATATTATCTTAGTTATATGATTATTTGGGTGTAAACCAATCTCCACCAACCTTTGTGGTGAATTGGATTGTGATTTTTATTTGGAGTCCCTTGGTGATAAGGGTATTGTAAATCCTAGTCAAGACTAGGTGATTGGAAATCCTAGTGGTGATACTGGGTCATTAGAAATCCTAACGACTGACATTAAGTAATTGTATTGATAAGGCAATAGTGGATTAAATCTCGAGCTATGTTGGTCGGGGACTGGACGTACCCAATGTGCAGGGAACCAGGATAAATCGATTGTCTCTATATGTGTGATTTTCTATGTTTGTATTTATTGTTTACTTTGTGCTAGTATCAATTGTTGTTAATATATTCTCATTTGTAAATCTCTTGTTAATAATATTGTTAATTCAACGATTACATTTTTTATTCCGCTGTGAGATCACTCTGTTCATTGTAATTAATCTTTGTATTCTTTTTCATCATGTTGATTAATGACCAAGTGTAGATCACTCAACTTGGTTCTTTAGGCGACATTGGAAGGGATATTTGTTGTATTCTAATAATCGAAGAAAAAGTTTTAACTTATATAACACTATTCAACCCCCCTTCTAATGTTGTTTGACATTCACATGATCCAACAACAGGCAACTGGGATTGCATTAGCAATGTACGAGCGATCCATTGTAGTCTCTTTATAAGAGATTCAGCTAACCTGTTCTAGGTGTGAACATGAGCTACGGTATGTTCACCTTCAATGCCAGTTGCTTGGTGGTTGTCTTGAAAGACTTGTGATGTAAATTCCCCAGTATTATCCAGACGTATTCTCTTAATCTGGTTGTCTAGAAAATGTGCCTGCAACTTAATAATTTGTGCCAGTAGCTTTGCAAAGGCTACGTTGCGGGTGGACAATAGGCACGCATATGACCACTTAGAAGATGCATCTATTAGTACCATAACGTATCGAAATGGACCACTTGAGGGATGAATAGGCCCACAATGTCTCCATGTATTCTTTCCAGGAAGCTAGGAGAGACTCTGAGTCCACTTTGAGTGGAAATGGTCTCGTAATCAGTTTTCCTTTGTAACAAGGAGGACAAGGAAAATCTCCCTTTTAAATTAACTTCTGGTTCTTCAAATTATGTCCACGTGATTGGGATATGATGTGGTGCATCATTGTCGATCCGGGGTGTCCGAGTATGTTATGCCAGAGTAAAAATTCTGGTTGATTTTTGCACTTCTGGTGCTCAGTTATATTAGCTTCCATTGCTCGAATTGTTATATGATAGAGACCCGACGGGAGTCCCTCGAAATGCTCAACGATGATTTTAGCATTGTTTTTAGAGTCTTTACATACAGTTATTCATTATTATGTTTGTCCACCGTTTCTAGGTGGTAACCGTTTAGACAGATGTCTCTGAAACTTAGTAAGTTTCTATTCGAGCTTGGAGAGAATAGAGCATCTTTTATTGAGATTTGTGTATTATTGGGGAGCAAAATATTCGCTTCCCCTGATCCTTCTATTATACTGGATGGTCCGGAAATAGTATTTACGGTGCCATCATAGTTATTGATGCTTTGAAAAAAAAGCTAATGTCTCGAAGGATTGTGTGCGTAGAAGCACTGTCCACTAGGCATTTATTATCCATCTCTAGTAAGAAAGAGAAAAAAGTGTAGCAATATAAGTCACAGTAAACTAATTTTATTTATGACATAGTCTGGGAATAAAGCAACACGCTAAGAAAAAAGCAAGCATATAGAAATGAAATTGTTTTCGACTACTTATAATTTACAGAAAGAGATAAAATGAAGCATCAGTCTAGGCGGTCATCATTCGAGAAATCCTCGACAGTGAACCGAGTTGGAGCCAGGTCTTCTTCTTCCACCAGGTTTGTTTCAGCATTAGGCTTCTGGCTAGCTTTGTACAAATCCTGGAGGTGGCATGGAGTACGACAATTCTGGACTAGTGTCCAGTCATGCCACATCTATGGCATTTGTCTTCACAGTCTTTCCTGGGGGCAGATGTTTGGCCGGTGTTCTTCGTCTTCCATGCAACTTTCTTTTTCCCCTCATTATTATTCTGTTGTGGGGGACATCTGGCCTGCTTCTTCATTTCTTTTTCCTTCGGGGGTTTGCTTTTGAATTTGCTCTTCTTCTTCTGGGAAGAGACATTGTGTGCTTCAGGTGTAGGTGCAGTGCCAGCAGGGCACAAGTTATTGGTGTCCAGTAAAAGATCTATGTTCTGTTCCGCCATCAGAAGACATGAGAGAAGTTCTGGGTATTTCGTGAATTTTCGTTCACGATACTATTACATGAGGATGACATCCTTCTATGGAAGGATGTGTAAGTTTTCTCCAACATGTGTTCCTATGTAACTTTTTCACTACACAACTTCAGGCGTGAGATGATACTGAATAATGCCAAGTTGTACTCGGCAATAGACTTGAAGTCATGTGGTCGGAGGTTTTTCCATTCGTAGCGCGCTCGAGGAAGGATAATATCTTTCTAATATTTGCATCGGTCCTCAAGTGTAGACCATAACTCGTATGTGTCTTCCATTGTGAGATATTCGGCCTTCAGGGTCCGATCAATATGGCATATGATATAGATAATGGCTTTCGCCTTATCTATATTAGACACTTTGTCTCCAGCAGTAATGGCTTGACTCAAACCATGTGAGCGTAGATGGAATTTAATATCCAGTTGCCAGCTCAGGTAGTTCTTGCCTGTGGCATCCAACACATCGTAGTCGACGCTCACTATCTTTGCCATTTTATCTAAGCATGTTAAATAAGCAACAATTAAATATTTGAAAAATAAATAATCATGCAGTCCAAACAAAGATGGTTGTTGTGTGGATCGGCTACTCACCATTTACGAATTACAGACCAAAGTCCAATAACAATCCCATTTAAAAAAGGAAAAGTACAACTTGGGAACCCATGTAGGGCACGTATCTCTGGAAGTAGGGCTTCTTCTCCATGGGACGTGCATCGGACTTGGAATTTTACAATTTAATTCTAACTACAATTTCTCTCAAGGGAAAATAATGCGAGGAAAAAAGAAATGATGACAAATAGCCGATCCAAAACCACAACAAAGTACCATAACATGCGTCGCAGAGCATCAAATATGCAGCAGGCATATAATATTCATCACATGCATGTAGTTAATATGCATTTAAATAGTTTAACCACAGATATATAATTGTGCTACATGCATTAAAAATATATCGTAAAAATTAAACTTGCTTCAGACATCCAAATTAAATGTATGCAAGGACCAAAATAAAGGTGAACATTGGATTAAAAATTTATTCTGTTTCCCAAAATTTTTAGCATTTCAAAATTTTGTCCCAAAAACCCCTAATTAGGGTTTATAATGTTTTTCGTGTATCGTTGGCCGTCAGGGCCGTGATAAATGTGCAAGTGTGCGTTTTCGTTCTGCAGGGTTGTGAAAATTACTGTTTTAGGGTTTTAGCCTTCGGGGGCCATTTTACACGAAAATCGTTCGTTTTCCACGAAAGTGGTAACGGTTTGGGGTGTTGCCAACCCGTCATCAAATCATCGGGGGGGGCTGCCGGTCCCCCTAGGGTTACAATCGGTGGCTGCGAATGAGGGGGGCTGCCGGCCCCCCTCCGACGCTGGCTGGGGGGCTACCGCCGCCCCCTCGATCTTGTCCGCCGTGAGGGGCGGTGGGGGTAGGCCCCCAGTGCGTGTGTCTGCCGCGAGAGGCGCGCATGGGGGGTTGTTACAGGCCCCCCCAAGTGCGTGTCTGCCGCGAGGGGGGATGCAGCCCCCCGTGTGCTCGTCCGTCGGGAGAGGGGCGGCTGCAGGCCCCTCGCGCTCGTGTCCACCGTGAGGGGCGGGGGGGTTGCAGGCCTGCTTGCGCGCACGTGTCTGCCGTGAGGGGCAGGGGGCTGCATGCTCTCATGCACACTCATGGAAGATAACGCCCACTGGGGGGTTCGGCCCCCCTTTATTTCTTGTTAAGAACGGTGGAGGTGATTTTTATCGTTTAAACATTGAATTTTGGTCCAAAAATAAGCAGATCTAACCATATTCTACGAAAGAAATAGGTTTAGATCGGGTTTTATGTTTGATTACCTCTAGATCCATCCTCCAGATCAAGCGACGTTTGATGAAGCCTATGCGTGGAAGATGACGCCCGCGCGTGGTGGATCTACCTCCTCTCGTCGCCCTTGCAAGATCGGATCTCCGAAAAATTTTAGAGTGCTCGTGTGGATAACGTGTTGTGAAGGTGTTGACTACGGAACCCATAACCATATATTTATAGGAAACGATTACATAATGGGTGGATTCCCTAATCCTAAGTGAACTCCACATGTGCCTACAAAAGCCCATTCATAACAGTAACGAGTGTTTCGCACTATTTTCGGATACGTTATTTAGTCTCCAGTTTTTAATGAATTGTACCTGCATGCGACCCGATAAGAATTTTGCGTTCAACCTAGTTTGGTTTCGAAGCCTGAACCTGCTAAATTCCTAAGAGCATCTCCAACACAACCCTCCAAGTGTTAGAATATTCCAAGCATATTCTCAGTATGGAGGGTTGCATATAGAGGGAGCTCCAACCTCACCCTCAATATTCATAATCTATTTTATCTTTTAATAATTTCAGAAATTAAAATTGCTTAATAATTAATATTATCTTAATTTATTTTAATTTAAGTGATTTACTACTATTTACTATTAGAAAAGGATCATTGTGTTATGAATAGGCCTTATGATCTTTGGTATTAGGACCTTTGGTGTCCACCATTATTGTAAATGACCCTTGGTATCCATCTTTTACTATATATATGATCTATGGCCTCCACCATAGAGATCGATTCTTAACACATTATCAGCACGATTACGTTTGTAGAGAAGAAAACGATGCAGCGAAGCTCTGATGAATTTTTCACGACATCTCGATAGAGGAATCGATGTGCGGAAAAAGCTTCGTAGCACATGCAATCTAGAGGTATTTCTAGATTTGTGCAAAATTTCCAATTTTTTTCATGATCATGACTATCTAGATCTAATTTTGTGTTTAGATCAAAAGTGCATTTTCTATATGCCTAGAGACTTAAAACATGATATAGAAGTTTGTCGTCTCTTGTGCGCTCACATTTCTACGCTCTAAAGTTTGTCGCATTGCTGAGCGCAATTTTATCGCAAGTCACTCCTTATGAAATCTTTAAGGCTGGTCCTAAAGTATCTCGCTAGTGTTGCATTCTGGAAAGCAACACATATTCCTTCTCATATTGCTGATTACGGCTTCGCTCTGGATACATTCATATGAAATTTCATACCCAGATCTTTCTTTGTATGCCTAGGTATGTGATAGGACTATTTTGACCGGGCCCGGAAGAGCCAAGTTAACTACGACCGGTCAACCGGCCTGCCACGGTATTGGGGGCACGGCCCAAGGATCTCACGGGCAGGCCGCATTTCTCCGCCCAAGGCGAAGGCCCAAAAGACTGTCCGCTTCAATAGTAGAGGAAAATATGGCCCAACTTAATGGCCATCACTCTCTAGCCATCATGGCTCGACTTAAATGGCCATCACTCTCTAGCCATCATGGCCCGACTTAATGGCCCGACTTAATGGCTCGACTTAATGGCCCGACTTAAATGGCCATCACTCTCTAGCCATCATGGCTCGACTTAATGGCCCGAATTAATGGCCCGACTTAATGGCCATCACTCTCCAGCCATCAAGGCCCGTCAAATATGGCAACCGCCCGAGTCCATCACTCCAGCCATCATGGCCACCTTTATGACATTCATCTCCTCATCAAGACGGGCGCAATTAGTGGGGTCAACACTTCCCCCATTTGCACGTCCCCATGAATGATGGCCATGATGTCACGTCATGGCACATTATTAGGACGAGTCGCCTATATGAGGAGGGGGTGGGCATCATCCAAAGGAGGCCGGATCTTCGTGATCTACAAAAATGGTATCGTATACTAACACCTTCTTCCACCTTGAAAATTTCTCCTCCAAAGCTCGGTCCGAGGATCGGGGCTTGGTCTCTCCATGAACCAAGTCCGATCCCGTCGAGCATCTATCAGACGCGATCTGACTTTGGCATCGGAGGGGAATCAGTCGGAACCAAGGTCCGACCCCCCTGACGAGCTCCCTCATCTATTCAGGTCCAGGATATCCAGTGACAACGGGGCTACCCCTCAGCGTCCTCCCAACCGGAGCCGAGCACCCTCGTCCTCGAGTCCGTTCATCTCCACCACCAGGAGGCAACGCTCTGCCGAGGCTACCCTTCGGTGGGCCGACGCGAAGATCCACGCGTCCCACACCGAGCGATCCCGCCTTCAACCGATCCCGCCGAGGCTACCCCCGGCCTGTCAAAGAACGGAGCCACGCCTTCCTGCTCAAGCGTACGTGCCTTCGACTGACCCCAAGGGTTATCTCTGTTTCACGTGACAGCCATGATAACACGGGGGTCCCGCGTGTCCCCTTCGACCGCATTGACCCCGCACCCTCCATACTATCGATTTGGGGGTGAAAATTCACCGCCAAACAGTATGGCTGTCACCTTTCTGAATCGCATCACATTGCTGATGGTAATTTGACTATGAGCCAGTCTACAACTTTAAATGATATATACAAAACAAGCATCTTTTTGTTTGTCACTCCGATTGTCCCTAGTGCTATGCTCCAAAGCTCCATTCAATATCTGTCGTCTCTTAAAGCCTATTTAGATCTAAATCGCAATTTTCTAGATCTAAAACATGATTAAGGATCTAGAGACCTAATTATAAAATAAAAATAAAAACAAATAAAATTGTGCAATATCTTGTTCTTGGTGTCATTTGATAATCAAAATTTTATGATATTTATCGATTTCGGTCTGAAGTCACCGTGAATCCACACCCCCAAACACCCCAATCTGTTCGGATCCGGCCTGATCTGGTCAACTCCAGCATGAAACAACCACCGAACCGCAAACCCTAACACGAGGGTTAGGGTAGAGGAGAAATGGAGATGGATTTCCCACCGAATGGGATTCAGCCCATTAACTTTAAATATATATATAAGATATTTAATATGTTGGCCTGAAGGCCACATCAGGCACACATGCCTTTAAAAGGGGGCAGAAATTAGCCTAACGAGCCTTAAGCTTGCGGCCAACCCACAGGCCTCAGACACACATGACGAGTTAATTTTAATATTTCCTGAAAATTAAAATTATATATATATATATATATTTAAATTTATTTTTTAAATTTATTTGTATATATATTAAATTCAGAAAATGCCCATAAATTTCCAAATTTTCCAAAAAAAACCAGAAAAATCTGGAAAAAATCTGGAAAATTACAGAAAAATTAGGAAATAAAATGGGAGGGGATTGATATCATAAATGTTTTTAGGGGCACATGTTGCTTGGGGATATCGATAAAATATGTTTTCGGGCACGTTCAGTTTTTAAAATTTTTTTGAACATGATCCGATTGACCCGGTACGTACCGTAGGAGACCAGAAGCATCCGCTTCCACCATATACCTCACGAACAATTTTTTTGGTTAAAGTCCCATTAAATGTTCGAGTACTGATCATATATTTCAAGGCTTCTTCTAAATAAAATATTAATGCACAATTCATTATAAAATCTTGTTTGATGTACATCACTTAGGTTCTTTTCATGTATATAATTGTGTTATATGTATCATGAACTGCCTGTGAGGAATGTTATATGTTGTTTGCATGATTTGTTTTTACATTTTATTCATGCATATGTACTCACATTGTGATTATGGCATATGATTATAATCTATCAAAAGTTTAAAATCATATCTTTATTGATAATTGAACCTGAAGTTCAAATTCAAATTTAAACACCCTTTTGGTCAAATAAAATGAAAATAAAAAATACGATGGACTATGCGAAAACTATTGATGCGCTCTTCTTAAAGATACGCATTTCATGGTATATAGATCTCGCAGATCTATGGTCTATATATACTTATATGGACACCAAAAGTATGCAATGACACTGCTAACTCTTTTTAGAGTAATCTCACTTTACAAGGAAAGATTCTTGAATCTAACCTTGCGTATAAGCTCACTCCTGAAGTCGTGGCTTAATAGATAAGTGAGAAATATATTATGAAATTCGCAACCATGAATTTATTTCCCTTAAGCATGTTTCTCTATCCACATTAAACCATGATGACTCGAGAAACTAGTGGCCTGAAGACCATACTTGAGCATTCAAATGGACTTTCAAAAGTCCCACATAAATGTGCAAAGTGGAAGTATAAAAACTAGCTCATTCCCTTGTATATGTCTTCTAGTAAGACTGATGTTTCTTCGTCCTTATAAATAACAATATTGGAAGACTGAAAACAGGGGAAGTCTAGGACCAACTATGTCCTGATTTAAAAAGAGAAAGAGAAGATATGATATCCTCGACATGAAAAAAGTAATGGCAAATCAAGTCCAGACCCAGAAGTTCTGGAATAGACCCATACTACTATTGCAATATGAAATGGTCATTAATTTATGCCATAGATAGTATATACAAAGCTAGTCTAAAGACGAAAGTTGATCTAGCTATTGTATACTTAGCTACTCCCCGAGGACAAATAGACTTTTGAAAACAAATTTAAATCATTTTCATAACATAATTATCAGTGAGTTCCAACATGATTATAGGCATATGCTTTCAAAAGCATCTCTTTCTAATAATAGTCTAGTAGAAAACTATTTTTTGGGACATCTGACTTGAGATTCGGGCTTTGCAAACCCGAATACTCTATATGATGATGTCATGTACTTTCAAAAATCAACAATAGAAACTTACCCAGTTTCAATGGATATTCGTTAAAACAAAATCCATCATGAATGACTCAAAAATATTGAGTGTTCAAATGAACTTTCATAAGCCCTACATAAATTCAAAAAGAGAAATTTAATGTAACACATGAAGTGTTCATAATCGTCCAAGTTTTAAATTTGGAACGATATAATATGTCCCCATGGATTGATGATGCAAGACATCATTAACCCATCCTATAAATCTTAAGAACACGAAGTATCTTCAGAAGGGTGTGTTTACATTGTTCCATTTAACAGGACTCTCAAAAATTCCTCTAATAGAATTTAAGATGTTATATTTGCTATCATCGTTAAAATGATAAGACATCTAGGTCTTTTGAGAGTATTTGAGGGATAAAAGTGGACTTATCTACTCCCTACATAGGGCTGATGATGTACCATAGTGTACTCATCCATATATTCTCTGAAAAAGGTCAAAATCAAACCTAATATTCAACCGCGGTCCAGTTTTTTCTTCGCACATATACGACAAATTATTTAATGGCGGGAACATTGGATAATACTGGGAAATCAGCCAAAATTTGCAACTGGAATAAAGCTGAACACCCTGGAGTCTGTGTTCACACCCAAAATGGGTTATCTGAATTAATCATTAAAATTATTTAAACAGATTACTCGTCCGTTAAAAATCCAGTTGCTTGGTGATAGCATGTGGACATGCAATTACACTGCATACCATCAAAACGCCTCCTTAGACCTATTTATATTAGCCTGATCACCTCCTATAAACAGTTTTCGAGAACCCCTAACGGGGAAGCATTTAGAACACATCTTATAGATTATGCCATGATGTGTTCACATCCTATAGCACCACTATAAACCATCAATATACAGTCTTAGAAATATTTATTGTGCGTAATTAACCAAAATAAATAGATTCCAAGGACTCCAAACGGGGGAAGCATTTAGAGCACATCTCATAGATTGTGCCTTTGATGGGTCATCATATAAAGAATCGATAGTGAAGATTAGATCCTGAAGATCCTTCACATTCAGAACTCTTTAAATTCCCAGTATCAGGTTTTGACCATTTCAAATATCATGAACCGTGATGAGATCATGAAGATCCACACTTCTGAAACTGTTAAACAGTTCTCGGACATATTTACTACCAATCCGAATATTGTCAAATTCATGCATCCCTGCTGCTAAAAATCCAGCTAGGATTGACATACCAAAAATAATGGATGCAATCCACCGGTAGCAGAAGTAGATGTCTTCAATGAATAACAGGACATATCACGAGGCTCCAAAGAGAGGAAAACTCTTGGAGACTTTTAAACAATACCACCACAGGCAAGTGAGCTCATCTCCATATCCCCTATCTATCCAGAACATCTAGAAGAGATGAATCTGGAATAAATTGAAGTATTACTGTATAATGTACGTACATGAGGAGATGTTTGGATAAAAAAACACTTGTCGATAACGTATTCATGTTTTATTTGCCACTAAATGTGATAATTATAACTATCGTTCCACACTCCGTTGCCTGAAGCAAACATAGAGATTGGCCAAAATGTGGAACAATGCAATAATAAGCTGAGCTGGACTCGCTTATGAAACGTGAAGTGTTTGGACCAGAAGTCCTGATATCAAAAGATATCAAACCGGGGGGTATAATGAGTATTTAATAAACACAAATATAAATGAATAAAATCTTATGCTATAAGCAATATGTTATGCCTTAGAGGTTTATTTCGCTGAAACCAGGAAGTAATCAAGTAAGATTAACTTGAATCACTTACAAATAAAACTGATGCATTAGGTTCCCTGGTTATGTTTGCGAATATCTTGCAATTGGCAAAGGGAAATTTTGGGTTTTTGCTGCTATGGATGTTGTGACAGCATATCCTTATGGATTTATTCCTAATTTCCTTGCCTGAATAGATTCTAAGATAGCTATTCTATGAAAAATATAAAATACAACCAAGAAAATTCTTTATGAAAATAAGGACTCTTTCTAAAGGTTGTCTTTGCACCTTTAAAAGAGCAAAGAAAATGATCTGAGATAATATTTGTAAATGACTCAAACCTCATCGGATCTCCTGAAGAGAAAACCGAAATATCTGTTTAAGCATACCAATCAAATATGATATGAAAGACATAGGCAAAATCTTGACTTACAGACTTATCATCCAGAAGATGATCACATCATCCAGAGGATAAAACTCTCATCCAGAAGATGAAACTCTCATCCAGAAGATGAAAATATTATCCAACAAATGACAATATCATCGGCCAGCAGAAGAAAATAACATCCAGAAGATGAAAATCATGTGACATTTACCTTCATACGCCCGAAGTTGATGACGATACATGGACAATTGTAATTCACTAAATACACCAATTGGTTGTATAGATTTACATAAAGACCACTTCCGATCACTGGAAGATGGGAAGGATATCATAGGTCCCGAAGTGCCTTACTTGATTGTCTTTGATACACTATATATCTGGCCAATTGCACGCATCTCTATATAACGTCAGCAGTAAATCTGTTTAGCCAAATACAGTGCAGCGCCTGTAGCGCGTCACTAGACCAGAGCTGTGCATCTTCTGCGCTACCTCCAAGGGTCACTATTATAAAGAATTATCCTCCATGTTAAATGTATTTGCAGATGCAGGTTACAGATTATTGCGATGACAACAGGCTTTGGGTACGGGTTTTACCTACGAAGGAAAATCTACCTCATGGAAAGCATGCGGCTAAGGCAAATATAATCATACCATTCCGAGAAGCTCATCATCCAAGAAGCAAATCAAGAGTATACATAGCTACGCCCTGAAGTAACTCGCAGACTGATGTGTCCTTATATTCCACATTTTATCTATATGATTACACGTTAAAATGATTGCTCAATTACACATTTCATACGCTTTTACACTCATAATTGGAACTATCACACTTTAAGAGCGTTTAATTGCATTTCAGGGAATACTGAGCGATTTGGAGTATATTGGAGGAGAGAGTGCGTGATTCGACACCGGAGCTCCTGAGGCACCGCGTTCGGTGACTTAAAGCTGCTGGGAAGCAAGGAAGGGGAAAGAGAGAAGGAGTGAAGAAGAGGATAATGAATAAATCATGGTGCTATGATACCATGACTTATGGATTTCAGGTCGCTCGATCGAACTATGATGCGGCGAAGGAATCGAGCGACCCGAAGTGCTGGAAATAGGACAGCCGTGCACTATTTTAAAATCTGCTATCACCTGAGATTTTTCAGTATTTTTATGATATTTTTTACAGATAGTAGACTTCAAGACGGTTCCAACTCCACTAAGAACGTGCTAATCGGAGGTCGAATGAGCCCTGGAAAATTTCTGTAAGCTGATGCTGCAGTGCTGAAATTCTGCTGAAATCTGTTTGACACCTACTCGACCGAGCAGAGGACTCTACTCGACCGAGTAGGGCGAAAAATCTGCTAAAACCTGTCAAATGCTGCTGTTCGACCACTACTCGACCGAGCAGTTAACTGCTCGACCGAGCAAAGTGCTGAAATCTGTCGAATATCTGTCAAATGCTGTTGTTCGACCACTGCTCGACCGAGCAGCTGCATACTCGACCGAGCAGCTACGTACTCGGCCCATGTAGACAGAGTAAATATTTTGGAGGAGCGTGATTCCTTGTCAGGCTCGGTCGAGCAGTACATCTGCTCGGACCGAGTGGACGACCGAGCAACAAACTGCTCGACCGAGTCATCCACTCGGTCGATGATGCTGAAGGCCATTTTTGGAAGGATTTTTAGGAGCGGCTGTTGCGAGATTTTGGGAAGTAAGGTCTGGGAGCTGCGACGACGTCTGGGAGCGAGTTCATTTCCTAGTTTTTGAATTAGATTTTTGGAGAGGAGATTAGGAGAAAATACTTGTTAGATCTGGAATAATTTCGTGAAGATTATTGGATTATTTTTTGGCGTTCGATTGCTACTATTACGTATTGAGATTTTGATTCTTCTATGGATCTATTGCTTGTTATTTTTCTCCATCTTTTGTGGTAAGTTTCTAAATCTTTATTCTATCAATTGCCATGATGTTTTCTCTCGTAAAAGTCATATTTTTATCCATCAATAACGTCATGAGTGAGTAGAATTTTCTAGGGTTGATGGGTTAGCCCTAAGATCCTAGGGGGGAAGACGTAAATCTGGATCCTTATGTTGAAGTAGGGATTTAGGGGAGTATTTCGGTCGATCATACCGAATCCCTAGGATAACCCGTACTGAGATCATGCCCACGGTCTATGTAATTGATGTGCTTAAAGGGTATCCTTAGGACTCGAATAGGGAAATCGGTGGATCCAACCAAGGCTTTTGACCATACCCGGCTCGTGCCTTGAGGGGATCTCCCGACGAATTATATCGTTACGTTGACGGCTACCGCTATTGCGTCAACGAGAGCCACCGAAATACCTCGCAATTCTAGCCCACGAGAGTGGTACGAATTGGGAGATTAATTCCCTAACCCTAATGCAACGTAAGGATTCTATTCCAACGTCGACGTCCAACGGTCCTAGCGGTGAGTCCTAAAGCCCTAGTCTTTTCTATTTTATGTATTTCTTTCTTTGTGTGGAATGCCCTATTTGCAACATTGAGTGACACAACCTTCGCATCCATCACCATTACGACCCTCCATACTCCACATCCACCAATAAACCCGCAATTCTAACTCAACCTAGGAGTAGATAGGTAGTATAGCACCGCTTCCCCGTGTTCGATACCCGCTTGCCACTATACCGTGCGCTTGCGGTAAATGAACATCGTTTCGGAGTTAGTTCCGGGCCGATCAAGTTTATGGCGTCATTGTCGTGGAGGAGTTCCGCCATATTATCTATTTACCACAATTTGATTGATTAGATTGCGTTAAAAAACTAAAACTAATAAAAAAACAAAATAAAAACCAAATAAAACAAAAAAACATAGAGAAATTTTTCCACACCACCTGCTATTATTATTATCTTTATCTCTCTTTGTACCACTGACGTCTTTTCCAGGTTGTCTACTTTGCTTGATCAGGTACAGTTGATGCAGCGATGGTGCTTCCAAAGATGCGACCGGGTTCTATTCAATCCTTCATACATCTCGCTGCTACATTCAAACAAGCTGATTGAGAATCTTTCAGGGAAGCCTTTTACAGGTTTGACGAAGCGTTAGGAATGTTCCAAACGGAGTCAACCCATATGTTGAATGGTTCCCAGCTACTTCCTCTCTTTACTAGAGGACTGCATGGACCCTCATTGGACTTCTTGAGGAGGATGCATCTGAGAAACTTCAAGGAACTGAGATATGCAGCAGCTTTGGAGAGCTTATTAGACGCAGCTTGATCTTCTGGCTCATTAGCCGTCAGGCAAGTGATCCAGAAGATTGTGAGCTCGCCAATTTTATTATGAGTCGTGTGTCTGCTGCAGGTACCACCAAGGATGATATTCATGTTCATCTTGGGGGAGGTATTATGCACTTTGATATTCCCACTGCAGACGAGACATCGGCACCTAGCATTACAGAGCCAGCTCATGCCGTTGTCGCCTCCCCTTGCCATCTACATGAGTCAGAGCAGCTTATACCATCAGAGGATATTATTGAGGAGGTTGTGCCTACAGTAGCGGAGCAGACCATCGAGGAGGACGTGACTTGGGACGATGACATCTGCACACAGATGAAGCCTGAATTGTGCCCCCTCCTTCCGAGCTACCGCATCCACCTCCACTTTCTACATAGGCTGAACATCCCTCAGAGAACCACCCACCAGAGCTTACTGCTCCCATTCATGGAGATCTCTTTACCCCCTCCTCTCCTACATTTGATTCCCCTCCCGTGTACGATGTTTATTATGATTCATATTTAGATGACTCATTGTGCCTTTTACAGGATACACATACAAATAATAAAGAGGTACGATGGGACATATACGTAGAGGAGAGCGAGGAGTTAGCACACATGGATGCTATTGAATATGATCAGGAGGTGCAATGGGATGAGTCTGACGATGATGAGGAGCATCCTGATGAGACCTACACTATTATGCCAAAGTTGCTTGAGGAACCAGAGGAAAACAACAAGGAGTTGATTGCCGTGGTACATGAGAGCAGAGATGTATTTTCAGGAAGTATCAACTACCTATTCTTACTTTACATATTTCTTTTGACGATCTTCTTTGGAAAAAATTTATTTTGGGGAAAAATTTCCACATCAGATTGATGCGGCTTATCTCTTCCAGGGTACAGGTGGAGTCCTTGGGGAGATGCTGGGAGCCGCATTGCTTCAATCTGATGGAGCCCGTGGAGATAGGCACTTGGCAGAGCCACGGAAAGTGCAGATAGAGCAACTGCCTGCACTGGCAAAGATGTTGGACCCGCCTTTTGCTACAGGCGGTACCAATCTAGTAGGTAGATATAAAGTAGAATTTTATGTTTTAAATAATCATGAATCCTCTCGGCAGCGAGAGGACCGTATAGGATTTTATATGCTTTCTTAGTTTAATAAATTCACCCTATATGATGGCTCAATTATCTTTTACACCTTTATATTTAGCGCTTATTTCACCTCTCTCCCCAATTTTTATGTGTTGTTTAAGCTTGGGGGAGAGAGACTATTTTGTTGTGTGGCCCCCCTATCTGTCGTTGTCCTCTATTTATATCATACACACATTGAGGACAATGTGATGTTTAAGCTTGGGGGAGTGCATAGTGCACACACTTTGCTTCATTGTGAAACACACTTCGAAATTTCCATGTGAACCATGTTCACCTCTATATTTATGTCTCATATGCTTCATTTTCTATGAAATACCGTGGATTTATTTTTTTATCAACTCTGATATCTGTTAGATTAGAGTTCGATTCCTTGATTAGTGTATCTTTATTAATATGCTTTTTCATAATAGAATTCATAGTTTCACAACCATATTCTCGAAACAGTTAAGCTAAAAATGAGTGAATCAAATCTGAAAATCATTCGACTCCTGTGTGATTTGATTGATAATTATAGTGCTTCATGGATGTTTAGTGATTCAAACGAGATATGATAATCCCACGACAACCAAAGTAGTGATGATTAGGATGCCTGAAACCGAGCCATGTCTAAATTCTATGCTTTTTCTTTTTCTTTTGTGAATAGCCAATAAATGATCGTTGATCATGTTTTGCATTCCATCGTGTTTACGTGAGTTTGAAAAAATCCCAAAAATGCAAAAAAAAATCAAACAAATATCCTGAATAAAAGGCCCTAGGGGTTCTTCGTAACCCAATGCCCAAAGACCGTCTGGTCTGGGATGCATAAGCCGCTTTTTGTATATATTGAGTTATCTCGTGTATATAAAAAAAAGAAAAATGTATATGAAATATTCATATAGCCAAAAATAATATAAAAGTACAAAAATTCCATATCCTTATCTCCATTTCTATATAGAACTAAGATATGGCAAAGATGATGGGTTCTAGGAGTCTTGAAATGGTTGTAGTGTGGTGATGCCTTACCTTGATTGAATTTGCTAAATTCATTCCATGAAGTATAACAAAATACCATGCATGCTTGAAAACGTTTGATCATGACATATTATAATGCTTAAAGAATGAGTTGCGGACATTGGTTTCATTTCTGTGAACTTAGTATATTGCGTGATAAACTATGATATGATATAACTCTACTCTCATTTTATTACCTATCAAGTTCATTAAATTTATTGAAATCCACGTTATTTTAATTTGAGCGAGATTTAAGTATTTGTTGTGTATATGTGTTCTAATTTCAAATTAACGTGCGTTCACGAGATCTTGCATATCTTGGGTTCTTGTATTTTCTGAATTTAAGATTGAACCCATTGTATCCATTACACGACACCGCCTCGCATCTCCATTGTATCCCTCTCCCATGTTAGCTTCTTACTAGTCTTCCTCGAAGACGAGTAAGAGGTAAGCTTGGGGGATTTTGATGTGTCCTTATATTCCACATTTTATCTATATGATTACACATCAAAATGATTGCTCAATTACACATTTCATACGCTTTTACACTCATAATTGGAACTATCGTACTTTAAGAGTGTCTGATTTCATTTCAGGGAATACCGAATGATTTGGAGTATATTGGAGGAGATAGTGCGTGATTCGACACCGGAGCTCCTGAGGCGCCTCGTTCGGTGACTTAAAGCTGCCAGGGAGCAAGGAAGGGGCAAGAGAGAAGGAGTGAAGAAGAGGAGAATGAAGAAAGCATGGTTCTAGGATACCATGACTCATGGATTTCAGGTCGCTCGATCGAACTATGATGCGGCGAAGGAATCGAGCGACCCGAAGTGCTGGAAACAGGACAGCCGTGCACTCTTTTAAAATCTGCTATCCCCTGAGATTTTTCAGTATTTTTCTGATATTTTTTCCAGTTAGTAGACTTCAAGACAGTTCCAAATCTATCAAGAACGCGCCAATCGGAGGTCGAATGAGCCCTGAGAAATTTCTGCAAGCTGATGCTACAGTGCTGAAATTCTGCTGAAATCTGTTTGACACCTACTCGACCGAGCAGAGGACTCTATTCGACAGAGTATGGTGAAAATTCTGCTGAAATCTATCAAATGCTGTTGTTCGACCACTACTCGACCGAGCAGTTGACTGCTCGACCGAGCAGAGTGCTAACATCTGTCAAAAATCTGTCAAATGCTGTTGTTCGACCACTACTCGACCGAGCAACTACATATTCGACTGAGCAGCTACGTACTCGGTCCGTGCAGACAGATTAAAGAATTTGGAGGAGCGCGATTTCCTGTCATGCTCGGTCGAGCAGTACATCTGCTCGGACCGAGTGGACGACCGAGCAACAAACTGCTCGACCGAGTCATCCACTCGGTCGATGATGCTGAAGGCCATTTTTGGAAGGATTTTTAGGAGCGACTGTTGCGAGATTTTGGAGAGTAAGGTCTGGGAGCTGCGACGGCGTTTGGGAGCGAGTTCATTTCCTATTTTTTGAATTAGATTTTTAGAGAGGAGATTAGGAGAAAATACTTGTTAGATCTGGAATAATTTCGTGAAGATTATTGGATTATTCTTGGCATTTAATTGCTACTATTACGTATTGAGATTTTGATTCTTCTTTGGATCTATTGCTCGTTATTTTTCTCCGTCTTTCGTTGTAAGTTTCTAAATCTTTATTCTATCAATTGCCATGATGTTTTCTCTCGTAAAAGTCGTATTTTTATCCATCAATAACGTCATGAGTGAGTAGAATTTTCTAGGGTTGATGTGTTAGTCCTAAGATCCTAGGGGGAGACGTAGATCTGGATCCCTATGTTGAATTAGGGATTTAGGGGAGTATTTCGGTCGATCCTACTGAATTCATAGGATAACCAGTACTGAGATCATGCTCACGGTCTGTGGAATTGATGTGCTTAAGGGGTATCCTTAGGATTCGAATAAGAAAATCGGTGGATCCAACCAAGGCTCTGACCATGCCCGGCTCGTGCCTTGAGGGGATCCCCCGACGAACTATATCGCTACGTTGACGGCTACCACTATTGTGTCAACGAGAGCCACCGAAATACCTCGCAATTCTAGCCCACGAGAGTGGTACGAATTGGGAGATTAATCCCCTAACCCTAATGCAACGTAAGGATTCTATTCCAACGTCGACGTCCGACGGTCCTAGCGGCGAGTCCTAAAGCCCTAATCTTTTATATTTTATTTCTTTCTTTCTTTGTGTGGAATCCCTTATTTGCGACGTTGAGTGACACAACCTTCGCATCCATCACCATTACGACCCTCTATACTCCACATTCACCAATAAACCCGCAATTCTAACTCAACCAAGGAGTAGATAGATAGTATAGCACCGCTTCCCCTTGTTCGATACCCACTTGCCACTATAACGTGCGCTTGCGGTAAATGACATCGTTTTGGAGTTAGTTCCGGTCCGATCACAGACATAGTGACGACTGGGTCAGAGACTAGAGATATGGAGCTATCTACCAAGTCTGCAAACCATGCCACTTTTCTAGCCCACCCTTGAAGAAGCTACATTAAATACAATGAGACAGAGCACACCTTTTCAGAGGAGCTCCCGTAGATTCAGTAGCTGCCATATATGAGCGATACTTGTATAGATGAGCGATACTTGTATTTTGTATTTTTTTCTCAGAAGGTTCTAGATGAGATTGATGTATAGATGCCTATGAGATTCTGCAAGCTTGAAGCTTGTACAGATCATGTGGAGTTAAATGTAGAGTTGTACTCTTTTTCCTTAACTATAGTTTTTCCTACTGGGTTTTCTATAGCCAAGGGTTTTAACGAAGCAACCATATTAACTCTGGATACTGAAGTATCCACCTCTAGTGATATCCATAGAACATGGGAAGTTAACGAGACTTGTAGTCTCTAACCCAGGATCCAGAAGTATCCACCCCTTGTGATACTCATACGCACTATGAATCCTGAAGTATTCATATGTCGAGTTTATAATGATGGACGGATAAACTTATGACCTTTGGTATTCGGACCGTTGGTATCCATCATTACTGTAAATGACTCTTGATATCCATCTTTTAATATATATATATATATGATCTATTGCATCCACCATAGAGATCGATTCTCAACGCATTGAGAGTTTTAAAATCAGCCCATTATTCATTTATTTTTAATGTTAAAATAAATGGTGAGGTACGGTGAGAAAGTGACGAAAAGGATACAAATTTGAATGGCAAACTTGTTAATAAATGGTCATAGTGTATAGTAACCCCCCGACGGTGAGTTTAAGTCTAAAAAATTAGGGTTTTGTAAAATCTCTCTTTCGATTCGATTTCCAGTTCTCTCCCGATTCGTTCTGCTCGTCGTTCGACCAGCAATCATCGGACACCGCGAGGGTAGAGAGAAAAAAAATCCGCGGCGTGCTGGGAGGGGGATGCTAGGAAGATAGGGTCTACTCATCTTCTTTCTTTATCCGGCGAGCTAGAAGATTTTGGGACGGGCAATCGACGGCTCTGGCGAGTTCAACATCTCGATCCACGACCCCGGCGAGCTCGCGGCGCGTGACTTGCCGCTGAATTCGAGCGGTCGCACGTCATTTTCATCCCCAAACGCAAATCTTGGCTAGTCACTGTAGCAAATCGCCATTTCTCCCTGTTACGACTAATATGGACCAGCCCAAATTACAACGGCCCACGGCCCGACCTCAAATGAGAAGCCCACTAGAGAAGACGGGCCCGCCCGAAGGGGGTCCACGGACGGGGCTGAAGGCCCAGCCACTTCGCCCTCGGGGGCACCCGACTGGCCCCCATTCGGCCGGATTAACCGCCCCTCTGAATCCGCGATCCCATGACGGCCATTAACGGACCCGTTAATGGGCCACCCCTCCACTACGCGCGAGTGGGAGGAGGCGGAGGCGGATCGTGGGGACGTGAGAGGAGGCAGGACGTGGGGCAATCCCGAAAGACCCTATAAGGGGAAGGCCAGGACGACGAAGAAGGGGATCGAGACTCAGGTAATCAACAGAGAGAGGTACTCCATCAACGACCTAGGCATTCGCCACTCCATTTCCTCCCTCCCCCAAACTCGCGCCGCCTGGGTTGACGTTCCGGCTTCCTAACAAGCCGGATCTCCCCCGCCGAGTATCCTTTCAGACCCTGATCTGACTTAGGCATCGGAGGGGATTTGGCCGGAACCTAGGTCCGGCCTCCCTGACGAGTTTCCTCATCTGTCCAGGTAGAAGATATCCGAGGCACCGAGGCCATCCCTCAGCGTCGGTCGGTTACACCCATCGCAGCCGTCAGGTGGACGGCTGCACAGGCATCAACACGCTTGCTAGGCACCGAGGCTACCCCTCGACGCGGATCCGACCGAGGCCGAGCGCGACCCAACCGAGGCCGAGCGCGACCTACCGAGCCGAGGCCTCTCCTCAGCTCTCCCACGCCGAGAACAAGCGGGCTCGGTGATTTGGGTTCAATATTACGTATTTGACCCCCCATTTAGCCCTATTTTGTGCTCACGTGATGCTATATTGGTCTCTAGTACACACGTATTTTCTACACCATCATTTATTAGAGAATACACATTGTTTGAGCATAAAACAGTAATTAATGGAGTATTTCTGCACTTTTTATATTTTTTCTAGCTTGGTCTCGATCTCACGATTCCAACGACTATTTATTTGTATTTTTCTGAGATCTGTGCTAATTACTGTGTATTTTTGAATGCAGAATACCAATTAATTGGAGAAATACGCAAAGAAATACGTTTATACGGCCCCCGACGAATCAGACTCTGCCACGTGTCGCAATCGCGTGTGCTCCCGCGCGCATCTGACGGACAACGAAGCGGGCGACGCGACCGATCGATATCCATTCGATCACGATCCTACGGACGAGATCGAAGCCACTGCGATTTTGAGGAGCGGGCGACGTGGATCGTTTGCGAGCGTCGATCGAAGATCCGACGGCCAGGAAACCATCCGCTCTGAGCGGCGACGTGGCTTATTGATGAGCGTGATTCTTGATCGAACGGCTCCAATTAATCCCGCCTGAAGCGCAGCTCAATCAGTTAAAATGGCGACGTGGCGCTCATCCGCGCTCGCTGATAACGATCCGACGGCTGTGCTTCAGCCCGCTCGAACGAAGCAGCAGCGGAGTTATCTGGGCGACGTGGCGTCATCCGGACCGTTGCGCGAAGATCCAACGGTGCGCACGCAGCGAACGAGAGCGGAGCGAGCGTGAGTTATCGGGGCGACGTGGCGGCTTTCGGACCGCATGATCCAGCATCCAACGGCTAATATTGAATCCAAGCTGAATTCGGATGCGGATGCGGGCGGCGCGCGGGTGAGGACCCGTTAAGTCGGACACGTGTCGACTCCACATCAAATCCCGCATTTTGAAATCCGATCGGACGGCCCACATCGTTCAGCAGCTGATGGGTAGGGTTTTGACCGATGTGGATGCGGGTTTGGAACCCATTAAGCACAGTAAACCCGCAAGCCTATTATATAAGCGTATTTAGGGTTTTTGGGCGTATACAAGCAGATTGGGGGCGTATTTTGGGCGTATTGGAGGTTCTATGCGCCGTATTTCCCCCCTGAAAAATTCTGTAAAATTCCAGAGGCTTGTATTATTATTTCCAGAGAGTTTGAAGTCGAAACTTGGAGATTTGGTGATATATTTCTAAACTTCTACCTCGTATTTTAGTGTTTTTCGTCGTATTTTGCTATAATCTTGATGTATTTTGCTATGAAAGTTGTTTATTATTGCATGATGAGTATCTAAATCTTATTTGTGCATGGTATGGAGTAGTTAGGGGATATAATTTGTGTTTATTTGGTTGTATTCCTTGTGTTAAATCGTTAAACGTCGTTAAAATTGTAATCTTTGTTCGTAAATCGACTTTTTCATATTCCAAAAGAATTGATTTAGTTGATGATCGCCACAAAAGGGTGAGTTTTGATCTCCCCAAAAGGGAGTTTCATACCGTAGTTTTGATCTCTCCAAAAGAGAGTTTCATATCGTATTATAACTTTAGCGACGATCTTATTGAATATTTTGCTTGAACCCCCAAAAGGGCATCTTCCGATGAATTGCTCCCAAAAGGAGAATTCATTGAGTTATATTGGATATTTTCCCGGTGAATTGCTCTCAAAAAGAGAATTCATTGTGATATATTCATCAACCAAATTAATACGAATCATTGATTCTAACGAACACATACCATGTGCAAACTTTTTATAGGTATTTTCATACACGAATTTCTTTGTTCGCACATCACCATCACGCACTTTCACACCATCGCCATCATTGTTGAAGTGGTTAGTTTCTTTTCGTAGGATTTCTATTTGATTTAAAATCTGGGAGTCCAGATGTCGAATCCACGGGAAGAAATCTGTTGCAACCACAATTCAAATCAAATAGAAATCCTACGAAAAGAAACTAACCACTTCAACAATGATGGCGATGGTGTGAAAGTGCGTGATGGTGATGTGCGAACAAAGAAATTCGTGTATGAAAATACCTATAAAAAGTTTGCACATGGTATGTGTTCGTTAGGATCAATGATTCGTATTAATTTGGTTGATGAATATATCACAATGAATTCTCTTTTTGAGAGCAATTCACCGGGAAAATATCCAATATAACTCAATGAATTCTACTTTTGGGAGCAATTCATCGGAAGATGCCCTTTTGGGGGTTCAAGCAAAATATTCAATAAGATCGTCGCTAAAGTTATAATACGATATGAAACTCTCTTTTGGAGAGATCAAAACTACGGTATGAAACTCCCTTTTGGGGAGATCAAAACTCACCCTTTTGGGGCGATCATCAACTAAATCAATTCTTTTGGAATATGAAAAAGTCGATTTACGAACAAAGATTACAATTTTAACGACGTTTAATGATTTAACACAAGGAATACAACCAAATAAACACAAATTATATCCCCTAACTACTCCATACCATGCACAAATAAGATTTAGATACTCATCATGCAATAATAAACAACTTTCATAGCAAAATACATCAAGATTATAGCAAAATACGACGAAAAACACTAAAATACGAGGTAGAAGTTTAGAAATATATCACCAAATCTCCAAGTTTCGACTTCAAACTCTCTGGAAATAATAATACAAGCCTCTGGAATTTTACAGAATTTTTCAGAGGGGAAATACGGCTCCTAGAGCCTCCAATACGCCCAAAATACGCCCCCAATCTGCTTGTATACGCCCAAAAACCCTAAATACGCTTATATAATAGGCTTGCGGGTTTACTGTGCTTAATGGGTTCCAAACCCGCATCCACGTCGCTCAAAACCCTACCCATCAGCCGCTGAACGATGTGGGCCGTCCGATCGGATTTCAAAATGCGGGATTTGATGTGGAGTCGACACGTGTCCGACTTAACGGGTCCTCACCCGCGCGCCGCCCGCATCCGCATCCGAATTCAGATTGGATTCAATATTAGCCGTTGGATGCTGGATCGTGCGGTCCGAAAGCCGCCACGTCGCCCCGATAACTCTCGCTCGCTCCGCTCTCGTTCGCTGCGTGCGCACCGTTGGATCTTCGCGCAACGGTCCGGATGACGCCACGTCGCCCAGATAACTCCGCTGCTGCTTCGTTCGAGCGGGCTGAAGCACAGCCGTCGGATCGTTATCAGCGAGCGCGGATGAGCGCCACGTCGCCATTTTAACTAATTGAGCTGCGCTTCGGGCGGGATTAATTGGAGCCGTTCGATCAAGAATCACGCTCATCAATAAGCCACGTCGCCGCTCAGCGTGGATGGTTTCCTGGCCGTCGAATCTTCGATCGACGCTCGCAAACGATCCACGTCGCCCGCTCCTCAAAATCGTAGTGGCTTCGATCTCGTCCGTAGGATCGTGATCGAATGGATATCGATCGGTCGTGTCGCCCGCTTCGTTGTCCGTCAGATGCGCGCGGGAGCACACGTGATTGCGACACGTGGCAGAGTCTGATTCGTCGGCGCCCGTATAAACGTATGTCTTTGCATATTTCTCCAATTAATTGGTATTCTGCATTCAAAAATACACAGTAATTAGCACAGATCTCAGAAAAATACAAATAAATAGTCGTTGGAATCGTGAGATCGAGACCAAGCTAGGAAAAATATAAAAAGTGCAGAAATACTCCATTAATTACTGTTTTATGCTCAAACAAGGTGTATTCTCTAATAAATGATGGTGTAGAAAATACGTATGTACTAGAGACCAATATAGCATCACGTAAGCACAAAATAGGGCTAAATGGGGGGTCAAATACGTAATATTGAACCCAAATCACACCCCCCAACTAGCGATTTGCTAGTCTCTAGCAAAAAGAGCGATTAATACGGATGATTGATAAAATAATAAGTTCTTTCGATTGCTCATGGCATGGCTCAATAATACGCATTCCAACATGATCTTGACCATCAATATACACATCCATGAACAAAATCAATCACATGATATTTTCTCTAATTTAGTATGAATAAATAACATACAAGCATCGTTTTGCACAAGCGAAAGTATAACACGTCGTTATAAACTAGTTTTCGTGTTTCCAAGGAATTGGCCTATCAAAACAATCATTCAAGACATGGGTATTGAAGTTGCTTAGTTATTCGTCACTTCTTTTTTTTTATTAGTTCCGCGTAACGCGCATCAAGCAACATTCGCAGAAAAATGTATAACTTGGATCGCTCCATCAAATAAGTGAGTTTCCGGTCAATGGCTCCCAAATCAGATGATAATAGGGCATTAGGCCAAGAAGGACCCCTCGGACTGTACTACTCGAGCCAACCAAGTTATGTATTAGTGACATACTTCTTCATTTTCTTCATTCATTTTTCATTCATTTTCTTTTCTTTTCTTCTTTGTAAGCAACTCAACACCCATATTTTCGAACATAAACATTAATAACCATGGCCACATTCCTCTTCAACTTGAAAACTTTTCTAATAAATCGTGTATACTTAAGCTTTTTCATCACATTAGCATGCTTGAAATAAATTCAAACTATTTCGAGATATTAATCATGGAAATTGAAAGTTTTCATGAATAGAATATTAACGAGTAATTCCATGAAGGAAAAATAATTTAATCAAGCCATGAACAATTTTTAGAACTCAGTTAATGCGTAATCATCCGCATTTGAGGCATATGAAGGAGTTTTAAAATGATGATATTTGGTGATGTATTCTTCAAAAAAATCCTAAGGTCTCATACACACACCCCAACTAAAGATGAACATTGTCCTCAATGTCGAAAGGGGTACGAGTTTATTCAAACAAGCAACCTAGAAAGCATATAAAAATCTACACTACTGGAAAGAACACACCGTGATCAAATGGCGGATCCCGAATCTTTAATTGTGGAGGAAGTTGTTCAATTTGCTCCTTGTGCTCCTCGGCGATTATTCTTCCTCCAAAAACTAATTTGGACCCCAGCAACACAACTCCAAGCATCTCTATAAGCTGTTTGCCAATGTCCTGCGAGAGATGAGTTATGTCAGTCCAAATTAATTTAAGATTCCTTTCAATAAAATTATTCCAAACGTAGTCATCAAAATAAGTGAAATGAATTAAAGCAAGTTGACGACTACTCCCTGAAAGATCTGCACTACTCTCCGTACGATGCTCAGTCATTGGGGAGAGGGGTAAATGATTTTGGGACAAAACTGGAGGAGGGCATGGTTCTGGCTCCATGGCGATAATCTCAAAACCCTTGTCCCTATCTGTCTCCTCCTCTCGTTCATCCAAAATTGCTAGCTCGTCCTCTCTTTCGCACACACTTTTTGCCATGTATATATTTATATTCATGTCTTCAACGTGACATGGCTCGCTCGATATACCTGCAATAGAAGATAAATTCGTATTAGATTCTTGAAGTTGAATTTTAAAATAATTATTTTTTTCTAAGCAAGCGGCAATCAAATTAAGATTTTCAATGGAATTTTGAATCTGCCGACTCCAAGCAAGGAAATTCTCCTGGAATTGATGGGATGTGGCCTCCTGTGTCTGAATAATCAGGTAAGCTTCCTCTTTCAAGGATTGCAAAGGTACATCTACGATTTGCTGTTCTTGATCAAGGCTCGAAGGCTCCGTTGAATCGCACTCTGAAGTCTCTTCCATGGTTTCTTCATTTTCTTACAGAGACTCCATGTATTCCCACGCCTCTGTCGGCGTCATGCCTCCTAAGAATTCCTGCAGCTGTGGTCGTAGTCCATCTAGGAAGGACACCATAAGCTCTTCATTTGTATACCCATGCTGCGGATAACTCGATATAATGTCTGTGAACCTCCTCCAGGCCTGAAAGAAAGTTTCACAGTCAGTTTGATTAAAATTAACAATCTTGAGCTTCTCCATTCTATGTTTGTGTGCATTAGCATACCATGCATCATATAGATTGTTTGTGCAATAGAAATTCATATATTCCATTTTTAAAAATTAAAATAAAATAATAAAAAAAAGTTTATGTACATTAAAGTGGAAAGATCTCACCGAAGGTCCTCTAAATGAAATAAACCGTAGTCACAAACCATTCCTCCCCGGCAACGGCGCCAAAAACTTGGTGGGCTCCAAAAGGTGCTCTCTCTCAAGCGCAAGAGTCCATACAAGTAGTAAAATCTGGGAGTCCAGATGTCGAATCCACGGGAAGAAATTTGTTGCAACCACAATTCAAATCAAATAGAAATCCTACGAAAAGAAACTAACCACTTCAACAATGATGGCGATGGTGTGAAAGTGCGTGATGGTGATGTGCGAACAAAGAAATTCGTGTATGAAAATACCTATAAAAAGTTTGCACATGGTATGTGTTCGTTAGGATCAATGATTCGTATTAATTTGGTTGATGAATATATCACAATGAATTCTCTTTTTGAGAGCAATTCACCGGGAAAATATCCAATATAACTCAATGAATTCTCCTTTTGGGAGCAATTCATCGGAAGATGCCCTTTTGGGGGTTCAAGCAAAATATTCAATAAGATCGTCGCTAAAGTTATAATACGATATGAAACTCTCTTTTGGGGAGATCAAAACTCACCCTTTTGGGGCGATCATCAACTAAATCAATTCTTTTGGAATATGAAAAAGTCGATTTACGAACAAAGATTACAATTTTAACGACGTTTAACGATTTAACACAAGGAATACAACCAAATAAACACAAATTATATCCCCTAACTACTCCATACCATGCACAAATAAGATTTAGATACTCATCATGCAATAATAAACAACTTTCATAGCAAAATACATCAAGATTATAGCAAAATACGACGAAAAACACTAAAATACGAGGTAGAAGTTTAGAAATATATCACCAAATCTCCAAGTTTCGACTTCAAACTCTCTGGAAATAATAATACAAGCCTCTGGAATTTTACAGAATTTTTCAGGGGGGAAATACGGCTCCTAGAGCCTCCAATACGCCCAAAATACGCCCCCAATCTGCTTGTATACGCCCAAAACCCTAAATACGCTTATATAATAGGCTTGCGGGTTTACTGTGCTTAATGGGTTCCAAACCCGCATCCACGTCGCTCAAAACCCTACCCATCAGCCGCTGAACGATGTGGGCCCTCCGATCGGATTTCAAAATGCGGGATTTGATGTGGAGTCGACACGTGTCCGACTTAACGGGTCCTCGCCCGCGCGCCGCCCGCATCCGCATCCGAATTCAGCTTGGATTCAATATTAGCCGTTGGATGCTGGATCGTGCGGTCCGAAAGCCGCCACGTCGCCCCGATAACTCACGCTCGCTCCGCTCTCGTTCGCTGCGTGCGCACCGTTGGATCTTCGCGCAACGGTCCGGATGACGCCACGTCGCCCAGATAACTCCGCTGCTGCTTCGTTCGAGCGGGCTGAAGCACAGCCGTCGGATCGTTATCAGCGAGCGCGGATGAGCGCCACGTCGCCATTTTAACTGATTGAGCTGCGCTTCGGGCGGGATTAATTGGAGCCGTTCGATCAAGAATCCACGCTCATCAATAAGCCACGTCGCCGCTCAGAGCGGATGGTTTCCTGGCCGTCGGATCTTCGATCGACGCTCGCAAACGATCCACGTCGCCCGCTCCTCAAAATCGCAGTGGCTTCGATCTCGTCCGTAGGATCGTGATCGAATGGATATCGATCGGCCGCGTCGCCCGCTTCGTTGTCCGTCAGATGCGCGCGGGAGCACACGCGATTGCGACACGTGGCAGAGTCTGATTCGTCGGCGCCCGTATAAACGTATGTCTTTGCGTATTTCTCCAATTAATTGGTATTCTGCATTCAAAAATACACAGTAATTAGCACAGATCTCAGAAAAATACAAATAAATAGTCGTTGGAATCGTGAGATCGAGACCAAGCTAGGAAAAATATAAAAAGTGCAGAAATACTCCATTAATTACTGTTTTATGCTCAAACAAGGTGTATTCTCTAATAAATGATGGTGTAGAAAATACGTATGTACTAGAGACCAATATAGCATCACGTGAGCACAAAATAGGGCTAAATGGGGGGTCAAATACGTAATATTGAACCCAAATCACTCGGCGATCCCAAGGGACCCCCAAGTCGGCCCCTTGACCACATTGACCACACAGCCGACGGTCAACGAACTGTGGTGAGAAAACACCCGTAAACATCTGGCGCCGTCTGTGGGATCGAACTAACACCCACGTAAAACCACCAAGATGGAACCAATCAGCAATGGCCTAGGTCGCATGCCGCCCATCCCGGAGGAGGGCGTGTACCACGCCCTCGTCGAGACCCCGAACGGCTGCACTGCCGGGGAGGCCAACAATGCCCAGCTGGCCACGCAGGGGCAACTCCGAGCCTACGCGCAGGAGACCAACGCCAACATCCAAACTATAGTCGCAACGATTCAGCAGCTCGTTAGCAGCACTCCCACCCCTGAGGGTGGGGAGGGACGGGCCTCCCGCCAGGAAGAGGATTGCCTACCTCTTCGTTCCGACGTGGTTGCCGACCACGGAAAAGGAGTGCAGAACACGGAAAGGAGGTTCACCATGCCCGGTTTTTCCCCGGAGCGATCTCCCACTCCCACCTCACTCAGAGAGGGAAATGAGGGGGACTCGGAGCGGACGGGCGACATCTCAAGGACGGCCTCGTCCGCACGTCCGGGATCGCACAAACGTAGGTGGGATGATCGCCGACCAGCGAGCGTCCGGTCTTACCAGAGCGGAGGTAGCCAACGAGCAAAGGCCCACCACCAGAAGAGCCAGAAAGAACGTTCCCGCCGATCGAGCCCGGCACCCAAGCTGGCAAGGACCCAAGAGGAGGTCAAGCTTCTGTCGGCCCCCTCGTTGCAGCCGAACGGCAAGGAGGTGGGCGAAGGGGAGCGACCCGGGTGCATCAGCGGAGAACGATGCCCCTTGACTCGGAGGATAACCGAGGCGCGGATACCCGCGAACTTCAAGGTACTGACGCTGGAGAAATACAACAGCGTTAGCGACCCCGCGGACCATGTGATGGATTACGAGGGGGTCATGGCGTTCCAGGGGGCCGATGACACCCTGCTCTACAGGGGCTTCTACTCCACCCTACGGGGGGCCGCTCGGACCTGGTACCTCAGCCTGCCCGATCGGTCGATAGACAGCTTCGAGGAGCTCACCCAGTTGTTCTGCAAGCAATTTATGGCCGGGCGGTAGGTAAGACCTGATTCGGAATACTTGTTCAATGTGGTACAGGGACCGGCCGAATCTCTGAGACACTTCATGCGTCGCTTCAACGTGGAGCGATTAAGCATGGATAGCTGCCCCGAACTGGTTGTGAAAGCGGCCCTGAAAAAGGGCCTACGACATAGGGGCTTGAAGAAATCGCTACACAACGCCTCACCGAAGGACCTCGCTGGAATTATGGCCCGAGCAGAACGCTTCATGCTGACAGAAGAGGCCCTGGCCGTGGATGAGGGTAAGCCCAGGCACGTGACCAAGCACGATGAGAACGAGCGTCGCGGTACGGAGGAGCATCGACAAGAGAAGATGGCCAGAGGAAGACCACGGAGAGAAGAGCCTCGGCACTCCTCGGTGACCACCGCCCCGGACGTGATCATAGCGCAAGCCCAGAAGGAGGGACACATGAGCCGACCTCCCCGAAGGACGAAGAGAGGCGGGAGGGATGAAGAGAAGTACTGCAAGTACCACAAAGACAACGGCCACGATACCGACGACTGTTGGCACCTGAAGAAAGACATCGAGAAGCTTGTGAGCCGTGGGCACCTGAAGAACTCCGCCAACGGCCCCGCCTCGGGAGAAGGAACATCTCAGCAGTAGGACAAAGGAAAAAGGGTGAACGCGGTCCAGACGGTTACGCGTGTCATCGAGTGAGGGGATAGAGTAAACAGCCGTCGCTTCGCCGGGGGAGGGCTACCCTGCCAGAACCTCCCATGTCGTTTGTCGTCTTTTCCTTTTTCCATTACTCCAAATGTATTGTCTCATGGAAATGAAGGCATACACTGTCAGTTCATATTCAATCACCTGTTTTGAGCAGACGATTCGGGACACATGAGGACTCAATTAAGGCAGCCACGGTTAACCATTAAGTGGGAGGAATGTCGCCCCCCAGAGAATTCGCCAGTCGAGCCCGAGGACCGAAGCGGACCGCCCGTTGGTAAGGCTGGGGGTAACTCCCCCAGCAGACGGGCACGAAGGCCGGTCATAAGCCGAGGGGTACTTACCCCCGCGGACCGAGCAAAATGCCCGCTCATAAGGCTGGGGCAACTCCCCCAGCCGACGAGCGCGACTGTCGGTCACAAGCCGAGGGGTGCTCAACCCCACAGACCGAGCGAACCGCCCACTCATAAGGCTGGGGACAACTCCCCCAGCCGACGAGCGCGACTGTCGGTCACAAGCCGAGGGGTACTCACCCCCGCAGACCGAGCGAACCGCCCACTCATAAGGCTGGGGGCAACTCCCCCAGCTGACGAGCGCGACTGCCGATCACAAGCCGAGGGGTACTCACCCCCGCAGACCGAGCGAACTGCCCACTCATAAGGCTGGGGGCAACTCCCCCAGCCGACGAGCGTGACTGCCGGTCACAAGCCGAGGGGTACTCACCCCCGCAGACCGAGCGAATCGCCCACTCATAAGGCTGGGGGTAACTCCCCCAGCTGACGAGCACGACGCCCGGTCATAAGCCGAGCGGTACTCACCCCCCGTAGACCGCGCGAATCGCCCACTCATAAGGCTGGGGGCAACTCCCCCAGCTGACGAGCACGACGCCCGGTCATAAGCCGAGGGGTACTCACCCCCGCAGACCGAGCGAATCGCCCACTCATGAGGCTGGGGGCAACTCCCCCAGCCGACGAGCACGACGCCCAGTCATAAGCCGAGGGGTGCCTGCCCCCGCGGGCCGAGCAAAGCGCCCGCTTGTAAGGTTGGAGGCAACTCCCCCAGCCGACGGGCACGACTGCCGGTCATAAACCGAGGGGTACTCTCCCCCGCGGACCGAGCGAGGCGCCCGCTCATAAGGCTGGGGGCAACTCCCCCAGCCGACGAGCATAACAGTCGGCCGCAAGCCAATGGATGACCTCCCTCGCGGATCGGGTGACCCACCCGCTCGCCTGGCTGAGGACAATCACCCCGACGGACAGACTCGGCGGGAAGAACGACATCCCAAGCCAGACGAGCTCGGGACAACACCCCTAGACGAGGACGACGACGCCCGTCCGGTCTAGGAACATTGAAAGCTATTCCAAAGGGGAGAACCCCCGAAAAAGAGACCAGTAGCGCAAGAAGAACTGACTAGAAGATATTATTTTCTTCATTAATGGTATGGGTTACATATCACTCAGCAACGTCCTCTTGAGCACTGTTTTTGACAACAAAATTTGTCACCCAAGAAAGGGGACAGGATACAAGGGCTCTTCAGGGGTCCGGAGCGGGAGAGACATCGTCGCCCGGGGTCCGGAGCACTGTTGCTGACAACAAAATTTGTCACCCAAGAAAGGTGACAGGATACAAGGGCTCTTCAGGGGTCTGGAGCGCGAGAGACAGCATCGTTCGGGGACTCTCCTTGCTCCGAGCAGTGGGGATCGGCGTGTCTCGGTGGAGGGAGGATCGGCACTCGGGCGAGCTCCGCAAACTGCCGGAATGACTCCCTGACGACCTCCATTATGCGAGGGGCAAGGAGGTCCTCATAAGTCCCGAAGACCTCCCTCAGGACCGACGCAATCTTCGGCCTTATGGCCGTGTCGACGCCCTTCTCAGCCTCCTCGGCAAAACGGAGCCTCCGACGCAGCTTGGCGAGTTGGCCCCAGAGATCCTCCCTCTCCCGCCGGAACTTCTCTTCCGCTTCTCAGCTCAAGTCATGGACATCCACAAGATTTCGCTTGAGATCACGTACTTGAGACTCGAGTTCGTCGGCACGACGGCGTTGCTGCCGAGCTTCCATGCGGGCACCCTGAAGGGCTACGTCAGCCTCCCCAGCCCGGGCGCGTTCCCAATGTAGGGAATCCTCGAGGCTTCTCAACTGGGTCGCCCGGCGCTGCGCCTCAACAGCCATCGCGGTGGCCTGCAAATGAAAGGGATGTGGATTATACCAAGGAAGATCGAAGGGCAAGACAACTGTCCGAAAATGGCAGGAATTCTAACCTGTCGGAGGTGACCGACCAGAGAATCCGACAGTATGTCAACGGGGGACAACTCCAAGAAGGAACGGTCCCCCGGAAGGACGGAGTCCGCCGCCGGCCGGTTCGCCAAGGCCATATCAAGGGGCATCAAACCCCCGGAGGGATCGGCGAGGCCCGCCGAGGCGCTAGGCAGGATGCAGACAGCCCCCGAGACCGAAGGGGTGGCCGAGGGAGTATCGACGGCATGGGCGGCAGGGTCGGCCGCGACGGCCGGCACGATCGCCTTGCTGGGATCTGTCGGCGCGACGGCAGGAGCCGGAGAAGCGGTTCGCCCGCCTTTCTTCCGCGACTTCTTCCTGTTGGGGTCAACGGTAACAGGGGGAAAGCGTTTGCGACTCCCGTCCGCGGACGGCCGAGGAGCCGATCCAGAACCCTCAACAAGGAGGGGGTCGACCCCAGTGACTTCTCCTCCGGCGGGACCCGAGGTGACCCGTGGGGGAGACTTGGCCTCAATCCTCCCAGAAGGAGGCTCGGACCGGCGCAACTCTTCATCTACAGAGCGGCGAGGCGCCCGTCCGGAAGAGCTCCCACGGCCCCGGCGAGATCCCAGCCGAATAAGCTCGTCAACATTGTGGGTGAATTCACGGCCAGCCATCCCTGCGAGAGGAATCAAAATCAGGGTGAGCCAGAGGTTAAACGGAAGGAAGGGAGACAACTAACCGGGGGACCACAGAGTGCACTTAAGAAGCAGGTCGTCCAGCAAATGCCAGACCGACCTCTCCTCAAGAGAAAGTGACGATATGATGCGGGCCGCGGCCCGCTCAGCCTCGGATAAGGTTGCCGCCCTGTCGGTTTGTTGTGAACTCCCCCAACCTGTCAAGATCACCTAGACCCAGGGAAAGACAACGAAAACAAAGCTAGAGTCCCAGTTCCCCGACCAAGGGGGCAGACCGAGCAGGCACACTCGCCCCGCACGGGCTCGGAGGTGCAGCCAAGATCCGAGGCCAACCGTCTGGATCCGGTAAAAGTGAAAGAGGAGGGGGAGAGACGGCTCCAGGCCGTTAGTGATACAAAGCGTAATGAACCCAGTCAGCACCGCGACAGAGGATGGCGTTAGCTGGC
The DNA here is from genome assembly GCA_030789695.1 of Scilla litardierei. Classification (NCBI taxonomy): domain Eukaryota; kingdom Viridiplantae; phylum Streptophyta; class Magnoliopsida; order Asparagales; family Asparagaceae; genus Scilla; species Scilla litardierei. The sequence goes on from CM061137.1 coordinate 19,012,719, forward strand.
ACATGGAGACTTTCAGGGAATCCGTGAATTGAATAATAAAAGGGTGGAGGGGGAAGCGGAGCCCCAGATGGAACATCTCGACGTAGACGCCGACCTCGTTACTCCGCGGGAAGCAGATCTGCTCGTCTCCAAAGGGAATCCAGACGTCATAGGGATAACATAAGTACCTCTCTCGTATTTCCCTAGTGACTAAAAAAGGGGCCATGGATGACGACCGGAGGATCGATGGAGGGATGCCTAATCGCTCGGAAGACGAGGCCACATCGTCCCCAACAGGATCCGGAAAAAGCTTTCTTTTCCCTTTATCCGGGACCCCCGGGGACGGCGAAGGAGCTTTGAGCCCCGAGGGATGGGCACGATCGGGACCTGGCGTCGGTCCGCCAGGACGTGTATCACCTATTCTAAGCATGGCCATAGTCCGAGTTAAAGAGGGGAAGAATTACCTTGATAAGAGCTGGAAAGAAGACAAATGTCAGAAGAAGAAGCTGGCAGAACGGAGATCAAGAAGGAATGAGTGCGAAAGAGTTGAAGCCCGAGGGATTGGAACGTATATATAGAGGACGATGATGGGATCTGAACCGTCAAGGGAGAGCGCGTGGCGACATCAAAACGACGGCGATGCTTCGAAAACTGCACCAACGGAAGTTCAAACGGAGCGGTAATAATGACATTTGTTTACAGGTGTTTTCTCACCACAGTTCGTTGACCGTCGGCTGTGTGGTCAACGTGGTCAAGGGGCCGACTTGGGGGTCCCTTGGGATCGCCGAGCCCGCTTGTTCTCGGCGTGGGAGAGCTGAGGAGAGGCCTCGGCTCGGTAGGTCGCGCTCGGCCTCGGTTCGGTCGCGCTCGGCCTCGGTCGGATCCGCGTCGAGGGGTAGCCTCGGCGCCTAGCAAGTGTGTTGATGCCTGTGCAGCCGTCCACCTGACGGCTGCGATGGGTGTAACCGACCGACGCTGAGGGGTGGCCTCGACGCCTCAGATATCTTCTACCTGGACAGATGAGGAAACTCGTCAAGGAGGCCGAACCTAGGTTCCGGCCAAATCCCCTCCGATGCCTAAGTCAGATCAGGGTCTGAAAGGATACTCGACGGGGGAGATCCGGCTTGTTAGGAAGCCGGAACGTCAACCCAGGTGGCGCGAGTTTGGGGGAGGGAGGAAATGGAGTGGCGAATGCCTAGGTCATTGATGGAGTACTTCTCTCTGTTGATTACCTGAGTCTCGATCCCCTTCTTCGTCGTCCTGGCCTTCCCCTTATAGGGTCTTTCGGGATTGCCCCACATCCTGCCTCCTCTCACGTCCCCACGATCCTCCTCCGCCTCCTCCCACTCGCGCGTAGTGGAGGGGTGGCCCATTAACGGGCCCGTTAATGGCCGTCATGGGATCGCGGATTCAGAGGGGCGGTTAATCCGGCCGAATGGGGGCCAGTCAGGTGCCCACGAGGGCGAAGTGGCTGGGCCTTCAGCCCCATCCGTGGACCCCCTTCGGGCGGGCCCGTCTTCTCTAGTGGGCTTCTCCTTTGAGGTCGGGCCGTGGGCCGTTGTAATTTGGGCTGGTCCATATTAGTCGTAACAATTGCCCCCATCGCCCGCACCGTTCGGCTTCCGTCGGTTCGGTTCGGGTGATGTGACTCTTTCATGATCCGACGGGAGCGTCAGTCGAGGTTCCGCTATCAAATGAATGTCATTATTACCGCTCAGTTTGAACTTCCGTTGGTGCATTTTTCGAAGCATCGCCGCCGTTTTGATGTCGCCACGCGCTCTCCCTTAACGGTTCAGATCCCATCATCATCCTCTATATATACGTTCCAATCCCTCGGGCTTCAACTCTTTCGCGCTCATTCTTTCTTGATCTCCGTTCTGCCAACTTCTTCTTCCCGACATTTGTCTTCTTTCCAGCTCTTATCAAGGTAATTCTTCCACTCTTTAACTCGGACTATGGCCATGCTTAGAATAGGTGATACACGTCTTGTCGGACCGACGCCAGGTCCCGATCGTGCCCATCCCTCGGGGCTCAAAGCTCCTTCGCTGTCCCCGGGGGTCCCGGATAAAGGGAAAAGAAAGATTTTTCCGGATCCCGTTGGGGACGATGTGGCCTCGTCTTCCGAGCGATTAGGCATCCCTCCATCGATCCTCCGGTCGTCATCCATGGCCCCTTTTTTAGTCACTAGGGAAATACGAGAGAGGTACTTATGTTATCCCTATGACGTCTGGATTCCCTTTGGAGACGAGCGGATCTGCTTCCCGCGGAGTAACGAGGTCGGCGTCTACGTCGAGATGTTCCATCTGGGGCTCCGCTTCCCCCTCCACCCTTTTATTATTCAATTCACGGATTCCTTGAAAGTCTCCATGTGCCAGCTAACGCCATCCTCTGTCGCGGTGCTGACTGGGTTCATTACGCTTTGTATCACTCATGGCCTGGAGCCGTCTCTCCCCATCCTCTTTCACTTTTACCGGATCCAGACGGTTGGCCTCGGATCTTGGCTGCACCTCCGAGCCCGTGCAGGGCGAGTGTGCCTGCTCGGTCTGCCCCCTTGGTCGGGGAACTGGGACTCTAGCTTTGTTTTCGTTGTCTTTCCCCGGGTCTAGGTGATCTTGACAGGTTGGGGGAGTTCACAACAAACCGACAGGGCGGCAACCTTATCCGAGGCCGAGCGGGCCGCGGCCCGCATCATATCGTCACTTTCTCTTGAGGAGAGGTCGGTCTGGCATTTGCTGGATGACCTGCTTCTTAAGTGCACTCTGTGGTCCCCCGGTTAGTTGTCTCCCTTCCTTCCGTTTAACCTCTGGCTCACCCTGATTTCGCTTCCTCTCGCAGGGATGGCTGGCCGTGAATTCACCCACGATGTTGACGAGCTTATTCGGCTGGGATCTCGCCGGGGCCGTGGGAGCTCTTCCGGACGGGCGCCTCGCCGCTCTGTAGATGAAGAGTTGCGCCGGTCCGAGCCTCCTTCTGGGAGGATTGAGGCCAAGTCTCCCCCACGGGTCGCCTCGGGTCCCGCCAGAGGAGAAGTCACTGGGGTCGACCCCCTCCTTGTTGAGGGTTCCGGATCGGCTACTCGGCCGTCCGCGGGCGGGAGTCGCAAACGCTCTCCCCCTGTTACCGCTGACCCCAACGGGAAGAAGTCGCGGAAGAAAGGCGGGTGCGCCGCTTCTTCGGCTCCTGCCGTCGCGCCGACGGATCCCAGCAAGGCGATCGTGCCGGCCGTCGCGTCCGACCCTGCCGCCCATGCCGGCGATACTCCCTCGGCCACCCCTTCGGTCTCGGGGGCTGTCTGCATCCTGCCGAGCGCCTCGGCGGGCCTCGCTGATCCCCCGGGGGTTTGGTGCCCCTTGATATGGCCTTGGCGAGCCGGTCGGCGGCGGACTCCATCCTTCCGGGGGACGGTTCCTTCTTGGAGTTGTCCCCCGTGGACATACTGTCGGATTCTCTGGTCGGCCACCTCCGACAGGTTCGAATTCCTGCCATTTTCGGACAGTTGTCTTGCCCTTCGATCTTCCTTAGTATAATCCACCTCCCTTTCGTTTGCAGGCCACCGCGATGGCTGTTGAGGCGTAGCGTCGGTCGACCCAGTTGAGAAACCTTGAGGATTCCTTACATCGGGAACGCGCCCGGGCTGGGGAGGCTGACGTAGCCCTTCAGGGTGCCCGCATGGAAGCTTGGCAGCAACACCGTCGTGCCGACGAACTCGAGTCTCAAGTACGTGATCTCAAGCGAAATCATGTGGATGTCCATGACTTGAGCCAAGAAGCGGAAGAGAAGTTCCGGCGGGAGAGGGAGGATCTCTGGGGCCAACTCGCCGAGCTGCGTCGGAGGCTCCGTTTTGCCGAGGAGGCTGAGAAGGGCGTCGACACGGCCATAAGGCCGAAGATTGCGTCGGTTCTGAGGGAGGTCTTCGGGACTTATGAGGACCTCCTTGCCCTCGCATAGTGGAGGTCGTCAGGCAGTCATTCCGGCAGTTTGCGGAGCTCGCCCGGGCGCCAATCCTCCCTCCACCGGGACACGCCGATCCCCACTGCTCGAAGTAAGGCGAGGCCCCGGATGACGCTGTCTCTCTCGCTCCGGACCCCTGAAGAGCCCTTGTATCCTGTCCCCTTTCTTGGGTGACAAATTTTGTTGTCAGCAACAGTGCTCCGGACCCCAGGCGACGATGTCTCTCGCGCTCCGGACCCCTGAAGAGCCCTTGTATCCTGTCCCCTTTCTTGGGTGACAAATTTTGTTGTCAACAACAATGCTCGAGAGGACGTTGCTGAGTGATATGTAACCCATACCATTAATGAAAATGATATCTTCTAGTCAGTTCTTCTTGCGCCACTGGTCTCTTTTTCGGGGGTTCTCCCCTTTGGAATAGCCTTCAATGTTCCTAGACCAGACGGACGTCATCGCCCTCGTCTAGGGGTGTTGTCCTGGGCTCGTCTGGCTTGGGATGTCGTTCTTCCCGCCGAGTCTGTCCGTCGGGGTGATTGTCCTCAGCCAGGCGAGCGGGTGGGTCACCCGATCCGCGAGGGAGGTCATCCCTTGGCTTGCGGCCGTCTGTTATGCTCGTCGGCTGGGGGGAGTTGCCCCCAGCCTTATGAGCAGGCGCCTCGCTCGGTCCGCGGGGGAGAGTACCCCTCGGCTTATGACAGGCCATCGTGCCCGTCGGCTGGGGGAGTTGCCTCCAACCTTACGAGTGGGTGCTTCGCTCGGTCCGCGGGGGCAAGCACCCCTCGGCTTATGACCGGGCGTCGTGCTCGTCGGCTGGGGGAGTTGCCTCCAACCTTACGAGTGGGTGCTTCGCTCGGTCCGCGGGGGCAAGCACCCCTCGGCTTATGACCGGGCGTCGTGCTCGTCGGTTGGGGGAGTTGCCCCCAGCCTCATGAGTGGGTGATTCGCTCGGTTTACGGGGGTGAGTACCCCCTCAGCTTATGACCGGGCGTCGTGCTCGACGGCTGGGGGAGTTGCCCCCAGCCTTATGAGTGGGCGATTCGCTCGGTCTGCGGGGGTGAGTACCCATCGGCTTGTGACCGGCAGTCGCTCTCGTCGGCTGGGGGAGTTGCCCCCAGCCTTATGAGTGGGTGGTTTCGCTCGGTTTGCGGGGGTGAGTACCCCTCGGCTTGTGACCGGCAGTCGCGCTCGTCGGCTGGGGGAGTTGCCCCCAGCCTTATGAGTGGGCGGTTCGCTCGGTCTGCGGGGGTGAGTACCCCTCGGCTTGTGACCGGCAGTCTTGCTCGTCGGCTGGGGGAGTTGCCCCCAGCCTTATGCGTGGGCGGTTCGCTCGGTCTGCGGGGGTGAGTACCCCTCGGCTTGTGACCGGTAGTCGCGCTCGTCGGCTGGGGGAGTTGCCCCCAGCCTTATGAGCGGGCGTTTCGCTCGGTCCGCGGGGGTAAGTACCCCTCGGCTTATGACCGGCCTTCGTGCCCGTCTGCTGGGGGAGTTGCCCCCAGCCTTACCAACGGGCGGTCCGCTTAGGTCCTCGGGCTCGACTGGCGAATTCTCTGGGGGCGACATTCCTCCCACTTAATGGTTAACCGTGGCTGCCTTAATTGAGTCCTCATATGTGCCCCGAATCGTCTGCTCAAAACAGGTGATTAAATATGAACTAACAGTGTATGCCTTCATTTCCATGAGACAATACATTTGGAGTAATGGAAAAAGGAAAAGACGACAAACGACATGGGAGGTTCTGGCAGGGTAGCCCTCCCCCGGCGAAGCGGCGGCTGTTTACTCTATCCCCTCACTCGATGACACGCGTAACCGTCTGGACCGCGTTCACCCTTTTTCCTTTGTCCTGCTGCTGAGACGTTCCTTTCCCGAGGCAGGGTCGTTGGCGGAGTTCTTCAGGTGCCCACGGCTCACAAGCTTCTCGATGTCTTTCTTCAGGTGCCAACAGTCGTCGGTATCGTGGCCGTTGTCTTTGTGGTACTTGCAGTACTTCTCTTCATCCCTCCCGCCTCTCTTCGTCCTTCGGGGAGGTCGGCTCATGTGTCCCTCCTTCTGGGCTTGCGCTAGGATCACGTCCGGGCTGATGGTCACCGAGGAGTGCCAAGGCTCTTCTCTCCGTGGTCTTCCTCTGGCCCTCTTCTCTTGTCGATGCTCCTCCGTACCGCGACGCTCGTTCTCATCGCGCTTGGTCCCGCGCCTGGGCTTACCCTCATCCACGGCCAGGGCCTCTTCTGTCAGCATGAAGCGTTATGCTCGGGCCATAATTCCGGCGAGGTCCTTCGGTGGGTCGCTGTGTAGCGATTTCTTCAAGCCCCAATGTCGTACGCCCTTTTTCAGGGCCGCTTTCACAACCAGTTCGGGGCAGCTATCCACGCTTAATCGCTCCACGTTGAAGCGACGCATGAAGTGTCTCAGAGATTCGGTCGGTCCCTGTACCACATTGAACAAGTATTCCGAATCAGGTCTTACCTACCGCCCGGCCATAAATTGCTTGCAGAACAACTGGGTGAGCTCCTCGAAGCTGTCTATCGACCGACCGGGCAGGCTGAGGTACCAGGTCCGAGCAGCCCCCCGTAGGGTGGAGTAGAAGCCCCTGCAGAGCAGGGTGTCATCGGCCCCCTGGAACGCCATGACCCCCTCGTAATCCATCACATGGTCCGCAGGGTCGCTAACGCCGTTGTATTTCTCCAGTGTCGGTACCTTGAAGTTCGCGGGTATCCGCGCCTCGGTTATCCCTTGAGTCAGGGGGCATCGTTCTCCGCTGATGCACCCGGGTCGCTCCCCTTCGCCCACCTCCTTGCCGTTCGGCTGCAACGAGGGGGCCGACGGAAGCTTGACCTCCTCTTGGGTCCTTGCCAGCTTGGGTGTCGGGCTCGATCGGCGCGAACGTTCTTTCCGGCTCTTCTGGTGGTGGGCCTTTGCTCGTTGGCTGCCTCCGCTCTGGTAAGACCGGACGCTCGCTGGTCGGTGATCATCCCGCCTACGTTTGTGTGATCCCGGACGTGCGGACGAGGCCGTCCTTGAGATGTCGCCCGTCCGCTCTGAGTCCCCCCCATTTCCCTCTCTGAGTGAGGTGGGAGTGGGAGATCGCTCCGGGGAAAAACCGGGCATGGTGAACCTCCTTTCCGTGTTCTGCACTCCTTTTCCGTGGTCGGCAACCACGGCAGAACGAAGAGGTCGGCGATCCTCTTCCTGGCGGGAGGCCCGTCCCTCCCACCCTCAGGGGTGGGAGTGCTGCTAACGAGCTGCTGAATCGTCGCGACTAAATTTTGGATGTTGGCGTTGGTCTCCTGCGCGTAGGCTCGGAGTTGCCCCTGTGTGGCCAGCTGGGCGTTGTTGGCCTCCCCGGCAGCGCAGCCGTTCGGGGTCTCGACGGGGGTGTGGTACACGCCCTCCTCCGGGATGGGCGGCATGCGCCCTAGGCCATTGCTGATTGGTTCCATCTTGGTGGTTTTACGTGGGTGTTAGTTCGATCCCACAGACGGTGCCAGATGTTTACGGGTGTTTTCTCACCACAGTTCGTTAACCGTCGGCTGTGTGGTCAATGTGGTCAAGGGGCCGACTTGGGGGTCCCTTGGGATCGCCGAGCCCGCTTGTTCTCGGCGTGGGAGAGCTGAGGAGAGGCCTCGGCTCGGTAGGTCGCGCTCGGCCTCGGTTGGGTCGCGCTCGGCCTCGGTCGGATCCACGTCGAGGGGTAGCCTCGGCGCCTAGCAAGTGTGTTGATGCCTGTGCAGCCGTCCACCTGACGGCTGCGATGGGTGTAACCGATCGACGCTGAGGGGTGGCCTCGGCGCCTCGGATATCTTCTACCTGGACAGATGAGGAAACTCGTCAGGGAGGCCGGACCTAGGTTTCGGCCAAATCCCCTCCGATGCCTAAGTCAGATTAGGGTCTGAAAGGATACTCGGCGGGGGAGATCCGGCTTGTTAGGAAGCCGGAACGTCAACCCAGGTGGCGCGAGTTTGGGGGAGGGAGGAAATGGAGTGGCGAATGCCTAGGTCGTTGATGGAGTACCTCTCTCTGTTGATTACCTGAGTCTCGATCCCCTTCTTCGTCGTCCTAGCCTTCCCCTTATAGGGTCTTTCGGGATTGCCCCACGTCATGCCTCCTCTCACGTCCCCACGATCCACCTCCGCCTCCTCCCACTCGCGCGTAGTGGAGGGGTGGCCCATTAACGGGTCCGTTAATGGCCGTCATGGGATCGCGGATTCAGAGGGGCGGTTAATCCGGCCGAATGGGGGCCAGTCGGGTGCCTCCGAGGGCGAAGTGGCTGGGCCTTCAGCCTCGTCCGTGGACCCCCTTCGGTTGGGCCCGTCTTCTCTAGTGGGCTTCTCCTTTGAGGTCGGGCCGTGGGCCGTTGTAATTTGGGCTGGTCCATATTAGTCGTAACAACATTCATTTGATAGCGGAACCTCGACCGACGCACCCGTCGGATCATGAAAGAGTCACATCACCCGAACCGAACCGACGGAAGCCGAACGGTCCGGGCGATGTGGGCAATTGTTACGACTAATATGGACCAGCCCAAATTACAACTGCCCACGGCCCGACCTCAAAGGAGAAGCCCACTAGAGAAGACGGGCCCGACCGAAGGGGGTCCACGGACGGGGCTGAAGGCCCAGCCACTTCGCCCTCGGGGGCACCCGACTGGCCCCCATTCGGCCGGATTAACCGCCCCTCTGAATCCGCGATCCCATGACGGCCATTAACGGACCCGTTAATGGGCCACCCCTCCACTACGCGCGAGTGGGAGGAGGCGGAGGCGGATTGTGGGGACGTGAGAGGAGGCAGGACGTGGGGCAATCCCGAAAGACCATATAAGGGGAAGGCCAGAACGACGAAGAAGGGGATCGAGACTCAGGTAATCAACAGAGAGAGGTACTCCATCAACGACCTAGGCATTCGCCACTCCATTTCCTCCCTCCCCCAAACTCGCGCCGACTGGGTTGACGTTCCGGCTTCCTAACAAGCCGGATCTCCCCCGCCGAGTATCCTTTCAGACCCTGATCTGACTTAGGCATCGGAGGGGATTTGGCCGGAACCTAGGTCCGGCCTCCCTGACGAGTTTCCTCATCTGTCCAGGTAGAAGATATCCGAGGCGCCGAGGCCATCCCTCAGCGTTGGTCGGTTACACCCATCGCAGCCGTCAGGTGGACGGCTGCACATGCATCAACACACTTGCTAGGCGCCGAGGCTACCCCTCGACGCGGATCCGACCGAGGCCGAGCGCGACCCGACCGAGGCCGAGCGCAACCTACCGAGCCGATGCCTCTCCTCAGCTCTCCCACGCCGAGAACAAGCGGGCTCGGCGATCTCAAGGGACCCCCAAGTCGACCCCTTGACCACGTTGACCACACAGCCGACAATCAACGAACTGTGATGAGAAAACACCCGTAAACACTCCCCATTTTTAGCATGCGGTTGGAGGGAAAAAAATCGCCATTTTTTGACGTTTTGGCGTGCGATCGCAGATGCTATAGGTCAGAAGGTGTTATTGGATTTTGGTACCATATGCTATCCTAAGTGTTATCCGGATCCAGAACAAAAGCCCTCAAACCCGATATTACCTTTTCCCTCTTGAATAAACCCCGGCCGCTGGCAGCCCTCACGGCGTCTATATCCCCTGCGCCGCTGCCATCAAAATTTCCCTTTTTCTTTTCTCATTTCTAAGCCATAAGATTTCTTCGTTCTCAGTCGCTCTTTCTCCAATGGAAGCAGTATTCGCTAAAGCTGACAAGGGGGTAAAATTGCTTCGTTCCATCATTGTTCTCCTTTTTGTTATTTGCCTTGTGATCTGTCTTTTCTTAAAAATTTTGTATTTCAAAATATATGCACAAGTATGAATTTTTCTTAAAACCCTAGTCCGAGTGGAAAATTGAATTTTTTATGTATCTGGATATTCTGTTTTTGAATTTTGAGTTACAACACTTTAGGCCTTGCCTGACATTCAAAATTTTCCAAAAAATGGAATTTGTATGGAGAAAGCATCGTTCGTTCACTTTGGAATTTCCAAAAGTCTATTTGGGGTTGAGTTTTTGAAACCCTGGGTTTGGGTACAAATTTGCACTTGAAATCAAGGTTTCTGAAACTCCTAAATGGTTTCCAAACACATTAGTTGGGGTTTCGCAAGCTTTGGCGAACTCCAAAAGAATTCACCTGGCAACATAGTTTAGTTTCAGAGACTAGGCTTTTGAAAGAACATAGAAGTTTGCATCTTGGGCTTTTTTCCGCATGAAAAAGTGCACCTGAATGCAGTGTGAGTAGTCATCAGTAAAGGTTACCATATGCCCTAACACATGACTGAAGGAGTGCATCCAGTTTCACATTTTCCTCCTTTAATTCCAGTTTACATCATCGTAGACTCTACTTTCTCTTTGATTGCACAACTAGAAAAGGTAGTTCTTCTCATTTTCTGCATATGTTTCAAGGTCAGGAAGTTGGCACCAAATATAGACGGTTGAATTCTGACTTAAGCTGGTTGTAAAATCTGGGCCATTTCTTTATTGCTGAGTTTCTTCCGCTTTAATCGTTCGTCATAGTTTAGTCCATTTAGTGGACATATGCTTTCAGTGTTGAGAATTGTGATGCTGTTCATAATTTTCCATTTTAATACAAAATTTTAGAGAAGTATACAAAGCTAGTGTGTACCCAGTCTTTTGCTTTAACCTAAAATACCTACTATCTTATATTTGCTTAATCCTAAGAAGAAAATTAACATTTGTATGGTCATGCAGAAATTTTTTAAATAGCTCTTTACCTAAACTATGTCATAAAACCTAGACATAATTGATATCCAAATCATAAATCTTCAGTAAATCAAGGAAGAGGTCTCTGGCACAACTTATAAGTGGTTTTGGGAGATTGGGGTTTAGGCTTTGAAGGTAAGATAATAATGTCTAAGTTATGATAATGTCTATGCTTTGGTTATTGAGGATTAAATAATCGTTGATTAGGCTACCTCAGATTAGATCATTCAAGAAGCCTACTTAAAATGGGGCTATACTCGATAGATAACCCCATGTTGATGGAAATACTTTTAGATGATGTCGCTGCCTCCTTGCTGATGATGATGGCTCAACCAAATTTCCCTTTGCAGTGGTACATCTTTAAAGGAGGTGAATGGAACCTTACAAGGGATATATCTTTCATTAGTTAAAGATGTTCTCTTTGTTGGAGATATTCGTCTTTGCTATCCTAAGTGAATTCTGAAGAAGTCATGAATAAACATCATATACTAGAGGTGATAATAGTTACTGCACTCACTCTAACTTCTAACCATTGCAAAGGTGCCATTTGGATCAAGTTCTAAAGGGAATGTGAATTTCTGTTGTACCTTGAGCAACCTTTTCCTTCCACTGTCATATTTTTGTTTAATTTCTAGAATTAGCTACACACATTGCCCAAACATAGTTATACTCCTATTGACATCATGTACACTGAAAAGTCCATGTGAATAATAAATAATACATATCAATTTGTGATGCAACAGTGATTCATGCATAGTTTGTCATGCTTTAATTTACAATTAGTTAAGTTGTACATTAAATTTAAAATTTATAGATAATAATTTTTGAAGTTGTTTTCATTTTAAAGACAACTAATTAAATTGGAATTTACTTTTGGGTGTCATTTGGTTTTTTCTTATATTATTTATTTCTTGTTCATTTATAATTTTGAACTTGCTTTTATTTTAAGACAACTAATTAAATTGGAATTAACTTTTGGGCATCATTTGGTTCCTTCATGTGTTATATATTTCTTGTTCCTCTGCAGATGTTTGCTGTTGATGAGTACTCATGCTTATAGTTTTAAGAGGGTTTACATTCATATCGTTCATTAGTTAGGTAATCTACTTTGTTAATTTGTAGCCACAGCCATGTCTAAGCTTAACGGGAAACTAACATTCTATGAGGTGGATCTTATTTTTCAAGGTCCACAAATCGGTAGTTTTAAGTATTAGGAAATTACGTAAGGAATGGGATACTAGATTTGATGTTTCTAACTAGAGTCGATGTTTCTAAGGATGAGGATAAAAAGTGATTGTGAGATATTGCTGATTAGGAGGTTCCAATACTTTTTATTTGATCCAATTAACTTTGAAGGAAGTTACACACACAATTTTGAAATGTCAAATGAGAATATGGATTGACATTCTGTTCCTTTGGTTCTGGTCCTTTTAATATCTGGAGGGTTTGGAGTTGGAACTGTATTGATGTGAATGAGGATTACCCTCGGGAAGACATCAATAGGTCAAGATGCCAAGGTTTTATGACTTTAGCCACTGAAGGTTCCTGTACTAATGACTTTTTGGGACATGACTATCTTGTGAGTATTTGGTCCCTTGATGGTTTCCTATATCTTCCAATGCTAATGCCTTTTTGGGACATGACTATCATGTGAGTATTTGGTGCTGCACCTGTGTTGTGAGGAAATTTTTGGCAGACATAAAAGTTGTGGAGCCCCTAATACCCATTCATTGAAGGGCTATTCATGCCAATATCCAGAATTTCTTTGAATTCTTCTGAATATCAAATGTTGGGCCTCAGAGGAGGAATGTACCTTTATGCCATTAACACTTGGATAAAAACTGCTCGAGGGGATGTTAATGATTTTGGTGGCAAATAACCAGTTTCCGACAAGGTAGAGCATGTCACCTGTTATGTATACTATATACCATAAAGAATTCATTTTATTGGTCTACTTTATATACCAATCACATGATGTTTCCCAACAACTTGATGTGCCCCCGCCCGCCCCCTGCGGGTTTACACCCGCAGGAAGCCGACACGGGCCCAAGCCTAGGCCGGCCTTGCCCTTAGCTGCGCGCGCGCCTAGCCCCCCACACGAACCCTAGTTTCTATTATAAATAGGGGGTAGCCGTCGCTTGTTTGCCTATGCTTAATTATTGATATTTGTGTGATTCTATAGGTAGACGAGTGCGGACGTCCTCTTTGGCGTCTTGGGAGGAGAACACATGTATTCAATTATCTAGTTTTGGTATTAGTTCTTTATAAAAATTGCATCTTTTGTTAGTTCCTAACAATTTGGTATCAGAGCGCGTGACGATCGATGGCGGCTACAACGAGATCACAGGACAAAATTGAGGTGTTGGAGGCAAAGTTCACGAGCGAGATCGAGGCTATTAAGAAATCGTTGGTGGGGAACGATGAATCTATGGCAAAATTAACTACTTCCATCTCCCAATTGACGTCAAATCAAGCGAAGCACGACGATCAATTCCCGCAATTGATGGGAGCAATCAATTGGCGACGAACAACAAAGGGAAAGGAAACCCTAAGTCGGTAGAAAAGGCGGCACCTTTAGGCAAGGGGAAGGAGAAAGTTGAGAATTTTGGCCCGGAAGACGACCTTGTGGAGGAAAAATTTGTCGAAGATGAAGAAGAGGAGTCATGGAGGGTCGACTATCGAGAAGAAGTAAGGCGAAATGTGGCGAAAGCCCAAGGATGGACCGGTGGCGTCAACCAACCCCTTTGGGGTACGCGCGAGGAAGGAATGGGGCCGCGGCAGCCCTCCCAAGGCCCCGCCGGCCCCCAGGAGAGCCGCCGTGGAGGCGGCGGCCTCCCATGGGGTCGTCCAGGGGCGGCGAACCCCCTTGGGGGGCCGGCGACCCCCCGTCCCACGGGGGGCCGTTAGGGCCCCCAGGATCACCGGGCGGGGCCGGCGGCCCTGCCCCAGGCAGGCCGCGGCCCTGCCGACTTGCCCAGACCTGCGCACGTTGCAATTGGAGCCGTTGGCGGCGATTTTCAGCGCGGGCAGCCACGGCGAGAGGCTCCGGCACGTGACTTGGAGGAGGACTTGGGGTCCGAGGGATTTTAGGAGCACATAGAATACGTCGAAGGTTATCGGGACCCTCCCGACCCTTAATTTGATGATGGAGGATGGTAACCACCGCCCCACCACCCGGAAGGACGCACAGTAGGCGCAGGAGAGGATACAGAGACTTCCAGGAGTGGCCAGAGGGCAGATTTGAATGTGACGAGGGGGCACGAAGACCGAGGAGGAGGTCCCCATGGGGGCTACGAGCGGCGCCAGGAGAGGTATCAGCACTACCACCAGCCTAGACAGGGAGGAGGCCGCGGGGACCAGGGGGGATTCAATATAGACCGCCTAAAGAAGCTGAAGATGCCTATATTCGACGGAGGGGACCCGGTCTCGTGGGTCTACAGGGCGGAGAGATTTTTTAGAGTCTCTCGCATGACAGAGGAGCAGAAATTGGAGGCTGCGGGCATATGCTTGGATGGAAGGCCCTGGCGTGGTTTCAGTGGAAGGACTCGAGGCGCCCTTTTCGCTCATGGGAGGAGATCAGGGACCGATGGTAGAGAGGTTCAGAGAACTCCACGTGGGGAACATATGGGAGCAACTGCTTTCTCTCCGACAGGAGGAAACGGTGAGAGACTACTTAGAGAGGTTTGAGACCCTTTCGGGACAGGTGCATGTGGTGACCGACGAGACGATGGAGAGCACCTTCATGAAGGGGCTGAAGGCCACTATTCGAGCAGCCGTACACATTCATAAGCCGCAGAGTTTGATGGAGGCCATGGAGTACACTCAGATGGCAGAGGACTTCCAGCTGGAGGATAGGAGGGCCCGGGGAGGTTGGAGCGGATCGACGGTTCGTAGTCAGCCTGTGACAGTAGGACAATAGAAAGCCACTACGGGGACTGATTCGGGGGTCAGAGAGAAGACTGGAGAGAATGGTAATGCACCACAGGCTGGGGGCAGTTCAGGCTCATGACAGACGCTGAGATGAGAGAAAAGAGACAGACGGGCTTGTGTTTTAGATGCGATGAGCGATTCTCATCGGGCCATTGGTGTGCGGGGCGTAAGCTCCAGGTGATTCTGTTGGAGGACGATGACGACGAGGCTGACGTCGAGGAGGCAGCTGAGGCAGAGGAGAAGCTGGAGGGCCAGCAGTTGGACGTGGCAGATGTGTCCCTCAACTCTGTGGTAGAGTTTACACCGAACCATACCATGAAGCTGGGGGGGGAGATCGGCGACCAGGAGGTGACCGTGCTCATTGACCGTGGGCTACCCACAATTTCATCTCCAGGAGGGTGTTGGCACAGCAGGGACTCCAGCCGACAGATTGCGGCAGCTTCAGTGTGATGATGGAGACATGAAAGAAGAGAGCAGTCGGGGAGTTTGCAGGGGACTGGAACTGACCATGTAGGGGGATACAGGTGATCGCAGATTCTTTACCTCTGGACCTGGGGAGCACCGACATCATTTTGGGCATGACCTGGCTACAGACGTTAGGGGAGATGACAATAAACTGGAAGCTGCTGCGGATGGAGTTTCAGGAGGCAGAGAGAGTAGTGATACTCCAAGGGGACCCTAGCCTCTGCAGAGTTTTGGTCTCTTTGAAGACCATGCCAAGGACCATCCAGACAGAGGGAGGAGGATATTTAGTGGAGCTGTACTCGTTGACAGGTGAGGGAGGCGCAGAGGCCAGTGCAAAGCAGCCCATTCCAGGAGAGGTGCAACAGCTGATGGAGCAGTTTGAGGAGATCTTCCAGGAGCCTCAGGATTTCCCACCACTGTGGGACCACGAGCACGTCATTGTGCAACGAGAGGGCGTGTCCCCCATTAGTGTGCGGCCCTACCTATACACCCAGCATTAAAAGGACGAGATATAGAGAATGGTGTCAGAGATGGTGCATGCGGGGATGATCCAGCCGAGTGTGAGCCCGTTTCCAGCCCAGTGTTGTTAGTAAAGAAGAAGGATGGTAGTTGGCGATTCTGCGTGGACTACATGGCGTTGAATAAGGAGACTGTCCCAGATAAATTTCCCATACCGGTGATAGACGAGCTCCTAGACGAGCTACATGGGGCAGCCTGGTTCAGCAAGTTAGACCTTAAGTCCGACTACCATCAGATCAGGATGCTACGGGAGGATGTGCCCAAGACGGCGTTCAGGATGCATGAGGGTCACTATGAGTTTCTTGTCATATCCTTCGGTTTGACAAACGCACCTGCCACCTTTCAGGCTCTTATGAATAAGGTATTCCAACCCCATCTCAGGCGATTCGTACTAGTTTTCATCGATGATATTTTGGTGTACAGTCGTACTCTGGAGGAGCATTTGGACCACTTGCAGGTGGTGTTTCAGGAGCTGCAGTACCATCAGCTATATGTGAACAGAAAGAAGTGTCTTTTCGGGCAGCCACAGGTGGAGTCTTTGGGGCATGTCGTATCAGCAGGAGGGGTGGCGGTAGATAGAGCAAAGATAGCGGCCATGCTAGACTGGCCGCGTCCCACCACGCTCAGAGGGCTACAGGGTTTCCTGGGGCTGACCGGGTACTGTCGCAAGTTCGTGGAGGGGTATGAGACGATTGTCTGACCGCTGACGGAGTTATTGAAGAAGGACCAGTTTCATTGGGGTGAGGAGGCGACGACAGCATTTGAGGCCCTGAAAAGGGCAATGACCACTGTGCCAGTATTGGCGTTGCCCGACTTTTCCAGACCCTTCGCGGTAGAGGCGGACGTATCAGGACATGGGTTGGGAGCAGTACTGATGCAGGAGCAGCGGCCCATAGCTTACTACAGCCAGGTGTTAACCGCGAGGGCCCGACTGCGGTCGGTCTACGAGAGAGAGCTGATGGCCATAGTGTTGTCCATAAAGAAGTAGATGCCATATTTGTTGGGACGGAGCTTTCTAGTACGCACGGATTAGCGGAGCCTGAAGTACTTGTTGGAGTAGCGGATTGTAGCGGAGGAGCATCAGAAGTGGCTGCGGAAGCTGACGGGATACATGTTCGAGATTGAGTATCGCCCGGGGCTGGAAAACAAGGCGGCTGATGCATTATCCCGGCGAGAGGAGGAGGGGGAGCTGGCATCACTAGCAGCGTCCGTTCTTCAGGACTTGGGACCGCTACTGCAGGAGGTGGCGCAGGATTCGGAGCTAGCAGGTATACGAGAGGCTCTTCTGTAGGGGTCTACTGAGTTTTCGGGGTATTCTCTATATGAGGGACGGCTGTTGTACTGGGGGAGGTTTATGATACCGAGGGCGTCCATATATATACCAGCCATACTTCAGGAGTTTCACGGCAGTGCCATTGGAGGACATTCTGGGGTCCTCAAGACCTATCAGCGACTGGCGAGGGAGGTCTATTGGAAGGGGATGAAGAAGGAGGTGGCAATGTTTGTAGCGGAGTGTGATGTGTGCCAACGTCAGAAGTACCGGGCTATGTCCCCAGGAGGACTACTACAGTCGCTATCCTTACCGGAGCGAGTATGGGAGGACCTCTCCATGGATTTCATAGGTGGGTTGCCGAAGTCGGGTGGATACACTGTCATTTTTGTTGTGGTCGACCGCCTCAGCAAATATGCGCACTTTGTTCCGCTTCGGCATCCTTACAGCGCAGTCACGGTGGCAGAGGTGTTTGTGAGGGAGGTCATTCGTTTGCATGGACCTCCAAGGTCCATAGTCTCGGACCGAGACAAGGTGTTCCAGAGCAGATTCTGGCAGGAGCTTTTCAGGTTGCAGGGGACGGCATTGAAGCGGAGCACGTCCTACCATCCTCAGACCGATGGTCAGACGGAGGTGGTAAACAGGAGTGTGGAGACTTATCTGCGGTGCTTCATTTCAGAGAATCCTAAGGAGTGTGCACGTTGGCTAGCTTGGGCCGAGTACTGGTATAATACTTCATATCACACTGCGGCGCAGACTACACCCTTCAGGATTTTGTATGGCAGAGATCCCCACACTTACTACATTATGGGCATGAGACGACACACGTGTCGGATGTGGAGCAATACCTGGCGGAGAGAGACCAGATTCTGGAGGAGCTGAAGCTCCATTTGGCGAGGGCACACCATGTGATGAAGGCTCGGGCAGACTTACACCGTCGTGACATACACTTTGAGGTAGGGGACATGGTGTATCTGAAGCTGAGACCCTACAGGTAGAGATCAGTGGCTCACAGGGGGAATGCGAAGCTTGCACCACGGTATTTTGGACCTTTTGAGGTCGAGGCGAGGGTTGGACCGGTGGCCTACAGATTGAGCTTGCCTCCAGGATCTGCCATTCACCCAGTCTTCCACGTTTTGCAGTTGCGCCAGGCCATTGGCAACCACACATCCTTTCCTTCCCTACCCGAGACCCTTACTGCTGATATGGAGGTGGGGGGAGCGACACAGGAGAGCGGCATGTGTTGTTGCAGTGGAAGGGCTTGCCAGAGCATGATAGCATGTGGGAGGACATGGACGAGATGACGACGCGTTTTCCAGACTTCCACCTTGATGACAAGGTGGCTCTTGGGGGGAGTATTGATGTGCCTCCGCCCGCCCCCAGCGGGGTTACACCTGCAGGAAGCCGACACGGGCCAAGCCCATGCCGGCCTTGCCCTTAGCCACGTGCGCGCTTGGCCTGCCACACGAACCCGAGTTTCTATTATAAATAGGGGGTAGCCGTCGCTTGTTTGCCTATGCTTGATTATTAATATTTGTGTGATTCTATAGGTAGACGAGTGCAGACGTCCTCTTTGGCATCTTGGGAGGAGAATACACCTCTTTTGTATTCAATTATCTAGTTTTCGGTATTAGTTCTCTATAAAAATTGCATCTTTTGTTAGTTCCTAACACAACTTTCCTCCATTTTCCCAGTTTAATACTTCAGTAAAACCATATGCATGTATCGGTTTCATTGGAATATTTGACTTGGCACTTGAGGTAGCATTTCCGCTTATTCCTTTAGATCGTAATTCTTGAGAGCTTGATTGTTGGCCATTGTTAAATCAGGACTATTTTTCTCATCCTTGTTCGATCAGTATAACAATTTATGTTTGAATCCACTGTTGATCGCTGTATTACAGCTTATGGTTAATATTTAGTGATGTTTATCTATGACATTGGACAATGGGTTTTTTTGCCAAATCTTGCATTATATGTTTATTTTGAAAGGAAATTACTTTATATATTCACAAGCAACTTGCTTGCTTCTGCTAGGTTCTCGTGGAGATTGTAAAATTTGCTCAAAAGCAAGGATTTGAAGGTGTTAAAGGAGGATGGAAAGATTTTTTGGAGTGTCATGACAAAAAATTCGGTGCTGGTTTAAGTGATCCTGCGAAACGGTCTCCGGATATCTTAACTGCTTTCCTGGAAACATTAACCCTAGAAAAATATCGTAAGGTATGTAATTCACACTTCCAAAAGTTGCTAATCATTTTTAATTAGATCCTGTCTTATACAATTATTGGTATTCTGTATTTTTTCAGCTATTTGTTAAAATGATACAACGTTGTAGTGATCATGCGGCAATAGAGCGGTTTATCAAGGAGTTTCCAAGTAAGGAAACCCCTCAACAGGTATAATTTGGACCATCTGTTTTTCTTGCCTATAGTCATTTTCTATTGCTTCAGATGTGCTATGGTGCCCTGGTTGAACTGATCTTCTCTTTTCTGACTGTTGGACTACTAGTGTTAATTGTGTAAAAGAAAGTTTAACTGTATGTCTTACACATCATTTCTAGAAGTTTACTGCAACCATAATAGTTAAGTTCCCTTACAAAGTCTCAGTTTCTCTTTATGCTCACTTTCTTGATGCGGGGAAGTGCTTATATTACGTGATTGGTTTGTCTGCATATATATGGACATACTTGTGACTGATAAACAAGCTTTAACGTGAATGGCTTTCGGTGTTATCTGCCCATTAGTTAACACACATTCTTTTTCTTTTGAGAGGCGAAACAGAAATCTGATTGATCATTAACTTTGGAAAACATGGAATTTAGATTTGCACAATGCCGCCTTGATTTATTCGTAAGTTTTTTTCAGATACACATAGACATCTCTTTAGGTTTCCTCTGGGGGAGTGGGGGTTGGTAACTCTATCCCGCTTGCCTTACCCTGCCGCCTCTGCTGTGTTGCGAGGGATAAATAGGCCTTTTATTCAGTCATTAGTTGAATAAAGTTAATGTTTGCCCCAAATGTGTGAAATACATCGGGGGTGACCTATTTGTTCACTTATATATTATCCATGTAACTTCGCTAAATGATTGTGATACCGATCTGTAGCTAACTTGATTTAGTTCCAATATGTCAGAATTTGCTACGGTTCAGGGGTTCTTACTTCCATGTTCATAATAAGAAACCAACTTGGCAAATTCTTCTTGGCCAAGGTTATTGTTGTAAAATTCCAGTAAAGCCTTGCTTAAGTCTCGCTTACGTTTTCTGCTTTCAGAGTGATTTATCCCGCTTCAAGATTTTGAACATATTATATTTTATGAATCATCTTCTTTTGTTGAATTATTGAAAACAAATTTTATAAGTCAATAGTATTAATAATAAAAAAGATGTTAGTATAATTTTTCCTTCATTTCTTGCTGATTTTCCTCTTTGTTTCTCAATTATTATGATTTTTTGTCCATATTTCCCCCATTTTTGTTGCATTTTTTGCTTAAGCCCTGCTTAAGCTTGCGGCAACTTGCCGCTTTTTTCTGCAACCGCTTTCCACTACCTTGTCCATGGGCTTCACCGTGCAATCTTGCATGCATGCATACATGTTGTTCATGTAAAGTCTTAGATAGCCACGGGTTAATGCAGAGCTTGGCATTGAAAGTTTCTACCATTATGTTATAGCCAAAGACACCATATTAAACATGTGGATGCCGAGCACAAAGCAATACCTTTCTTGCTGAGAAAGAATGGTAGGTGTTCAATCTCCTAGAGATAAGTGCATTTCCTTCCCAGACTCATGGTACCTCAAAAGATACACTGCTCATGTCCATGCAGTATACGTGGAGTCATGTATCTTTACCATCAACTGCAAATACGAGTGGGCTGTGGGTGTTCCTGATTTTGTATCTGTTTTCTTCTTGTGGATACATATGTGCCGACATATGTCACTTCTATATTCATCTGTCCATATTGGATAAGATCGGATCCACGCTTGGATCTGATCCAAGCTACTGACCGGATGTAGTTGTATATGACCCAAGTTTGGAAAGAATAAATAAAACAACGTTCACTTTCAATGTATATGAGAGTAAAGAAGTTCTCCTTGTTATGCTAGATGGACTTTAATCTATGCAACCTAATACGTGCTTTTATGTTTGAATATCTATTCATTGTCATACATTTATACGACAGATGCATGCATTATTTTGCCAACATTCAGAGATGAAATCGGTATTGTACATTTGTATCTGTTTACATCCCTACCGACATCCCTACTGCAGACCATATTTCTTTTTTGTGTGACAAACCTCTCTCAGTGAGAATTTCTTGGGTAGATCCCTATCATGTACGGTGGTATTAACCTAACAGATACGCATTGGCACATGGAGGTCGTATTGGTGTTCAGCTACCTATAAAACCAAATGTTAAACACTATCGTTCTGACTCAGTTGTCGCATAACATGCTGTGAGTTCCTGATCATAAACAAACCATCAAATTAATCGTCCAAGCTTGCAAAATTCAAATATGAATATGGACTTATTTCCCTTGTGCTCTCCCTCCAAACAGCTTCGGTATCTGAATGGTACACTGGGATGCTTGATAGCCTTCAATTACACCTTCAAAGTTCATGTTATAGTCTCCAAGCAACATCATAGACTTGCAACACTAATTTCTCCAATATGTTGCTTAGTGTGTTATTAGAATAGCGTAACGCTCCTCTGAATTTCTTATCTCATTAATTTCTAAGTTAATCATATTGGAGATTTCCAGATAATATACTTCTAAGAAGGGCCATGATTGAGAGGCATCTTACTGCTCAGCTTCATTTGTATCATTCCACAAAATCCTCATATACTGGTCTTACTATTGTATCCTATATGATTACATTCTTCACTTTTCTCCTGCAAACAAGAGATCAACTCAAAAGGGAGGATCATTTTCACACAAAAAAAAATATAGAATTATTGTAATATGATCTGGATTTTTTTAAATTCGCAATGGAATGAAGAGTTCATGTGCTTGAATACTAATGAGAAAACAATCTTGATTTTTAGACTCAATATCACATATACGGGAGAGAAGATGGCCTTACCTACTTTTAACTTGATATTATTCCATACATAAGGGCTTAATCTTGGGGTTAACTATTCGGAGGTCCACTGTAATGAACCATGGACACCAATGTTAATCACCGACCATGACTTCTACCACTACCATCACCACCGCTCCAATAGCAGTATCAGTATTATTTGGCAATCTGTCACTGCCTTACCAGTGGTACATATCATTAACTATTTCTATTAGGGTCTCAGAGTTACCGCTGTCTGTAAGCATTGCCATTGCTGCTGCTTCATCAACTTTCAGTACATAGACACAGTGCAGACTGGTTGTCTTACATTAAAAGTGTCTGTGAAACGAAAAACATTGAATGGCAACCCAAAATTGTGGAAGTATATTATGTCCTTGTAGTGAAAGGATGCATAATTAAATTTCTATTATTACCCTGAAAACTAGCTGAAACATGAACTTTTATATACTTCTTCATGTCAAAATTGTAAGAATATGGCAACATTTTTCAAAATGTTTTTCTTGCATATCTATAATGGATTTTTCTTAAGTTTCATGGAACAGTACTTTCTTGTAAATGTTTCTTTCTAGTTCAACTGCTTTACGCATTTGATGTCATGATATACAGTTATTTTACCGATTATGCATTCTTGAAATTATGTACAACTATTTAACATTATCTAATAGTCGTTAACAATGAAATATGCAGAGGCTCGTTCGTTTGACCAGTGAGCACCCCGAATATGCTCAACGCTACACTTTGCCATCTCATGAAGAGGTATTGTTCTATCTGAATAATTTAATATCATTCTTGCCGCTTTTATTTCTTGAGAACACAACTTCGTCGTTATATTCTACATTTTAGGCAACTCATGCAGATTGGTTGACTTTAATATTTTCATATCATTTATGTAGACCTTACTCTCATGTTCCTGATAGTCTTTGATAATACTGAACTTTGACATGGTCGGTCGTATTTTAAATCCCGACAATGCAGATCGATATGCTATTTCATTATGGAATTATACTTTTACCTATTTTTCAAAAAGTTCATTTTGGTCTAGCTGACATTTAAAATGATAGATAATGCTTGTGAAACTCTAATTAGGAGCGATGGTCTGAATCCATTGTTAAAAGTTGTTTAAAATGAATTTAACAACTATTTTACATTATCTAAGATCTTCATGGGAGCAGGATTGTAGATTCCCAATTCACATAGAAGAGACTGAACTCACATCATCTCATAAGCTGTTTGTGTCCTATACTTTGCTTTGGCCCTTGATCTGACAACCATATTTTGTTTCATCATGTTACTAGATTATCTCTAACAAAAGTACAATATTTGTTGATCGAGCTAAAGTCAAGAGGACCAGCTGCCTAATTAACATCTGAATATCCAATAATATCTAAATGAGAAGAGGTTTGCCAATACATTCTTTTGCCTAGAGCTCTTTAAGGTATCATATTTTATGACAAGCAACATCCTAATATAATTTATGTGGCGTTTGCATGAACCGCTTTAACAGTCTAACAACAACAGTTGTCTGGAGTCTGGACGAAGTAATCTTTTGATGAATCAACTTTCCGATAAGTCATTGATCTCGACCAGGATCATTAAGAGAAGATTCTAAGTTACGATCAAGCGAACATTAAGTTCCATTGGACTGTCAATAGGCTTCACACCAAGCATTCTCGGCTCCTCAAGCAAATCAGATGCTTCTATTAGGACATCAAAAGACCAGCCTCTATCCTAAGAAATATCACAATGACCCATGATTCTTCATATGGAATTGAAAGCTAAAAATTTATTCAAATCATGAATATCTTGATGATCACATGTATCCATGATAGCATCAATATAGATTATAGACAACATGAATGAAGGGGCACATAGTATGTTGAATAAAGACAGAATGTACCGAACAACTTTGGCTAAGTGCATATTGCACAACAATACTGAATTTATCAAACGAGGCACATGAAGATTTTTTCAAATCACATATAGCCTTTTAGCTTGCAAATTGTCTTTCCCCTAATCTCATAATCTAGTGATTTAGATATATACATCTCTTCACAAAGATCATCGGTCCTTGATATCACGTTGGTTTAGTGGTCAATGATTGACAACAGTAATAAGATAATGTAAGCTGATTTTAACCAAGCAACTAGAGAGAGTCTTGAAGTAGTTCACATCAAAATTTTGAATTTATTCTTTTGGTACTAACATGGCTTTTAGATGCTTTAGTTGGCTATCTGGAAGAAATTTTTCTGCACACATCCAACTATAGCTGATAATTTACTCTTCAGGAAGCTAAGTAGTCAATTCCAAGGTTTCATTGTGATGTGAATCAATAATCTCTCCATCCGTAGCACTTTTTTCATTTATTAACAATGAGAGCTTCATGACGAAACTTAGGAACATGCAAATACGATAAACTAGACGCAAAACTAGAATAGTGTGTAGATAAACATAAGAAAGAACATGTGCAATGGGATGACGAATGTAAGACATCACTTTTATGGAGAGCAATGTGAGGATCATATTCTTTAGTTGAAGAAGTATATTGAGTGGAGTGTATGCATGTTGGCATTATAATGGTCTTCGGGTACGGTTGGTGAAACCTTGAGTGGTGGCTTCTGTGGCGTCTGTGAAACATGAGCAACACTAGAAGAGAAATACAACGCACTTTCAAACAAAGTAGCATGCACAAACCACATTGTACGTGTAAAAGTTTTTCTACGATGGTATCTTTTAAAAACAGTATCTTTTCCAGGTCTGGGAATATCCTAAACACACTTAATAAAGCTAACGTCAAGTTTATCACAACCTTTTTCTAATATACAAACGAATCATTTATTCCCATAACTTTGAGAGGTAACTCAAGTAAATGGTTTATTAGGATATAGAATAGCAAAAGGCTCTTTACCATCTAAAACAGACGCTAGAACTATGTTAATTAAATGAGAAACAATTAAAACATCATTTTTGAATGATTTGGTAATATGCATATAAATCATTAAAACTCTAGCTATGTCGAGCAAATTACATTTTTTTTTTCAGTTTGATACTCCATTTTGTTGTGGTATTTAAGCACAAGAAGTTTGAAGGGTAACACCATAAGCGGAACAATAATCTTGTACACCATGTTGCTGGTAGTGTAACGTGTTATTTTTGCAAAATATAATCAAGCAATTAATTTGATATTTAATTTGTTTTGAAACATAGACGAAACTTCAGAACAATCTTTTATTAAGAATTGCCAGTCATCCCTCAAAAATCATCTACAAATGTCACAAATTAAGAAAACCCAGACATTCTTTTAACTCAAGTAAAGCCCCAAATATCGCCATGAATAACCTTGAATTTACATTGATTATTAGAAGAAAAAGAAACCTTATAATGTTTATCTAATTGACAAGCCTCAGAATTTATCCTAGAAATGACCTGAAGAAAAAGAAATAACAACTTGATCGCTCTTGGCCAAGACGAAAATGCCACTGCTATGCAAATACCTCAGGAGTCAGATTACCATCACCAGCTGAAGGCTTATTATGGCACTGAAGATAATAAGCCTACCAAGTACCAATCACTTTCTTTGTCTGAAGGTCCTAAAAACAAGTGGGGTAGGAGAAACAAGCCACAGAGAGTGATAAAGTTTGCTGTAAGATGGCTCATGTAATAGAACCCGTGATCTGGAAGCAGAAGTTATTAAAGGCAACTTGAAAATCCAAGCATAATGAAACCAATCTAGAAAATTCATGCAATAACGAGAATAAAGATAATGAGATAGTGAAGCCTACGCCCCATTAATATATAGGGTAATAAACAAATGCAAAGTTGATATTTCTCAAATATATGATCAGATGCTGGACCAGATAAAATTAACATTTATATGCATGCTTAGCAGGTAATACTTCGTGGATTTCTTTTCCTATGGTTATGCCATTGCCGCTTAACTTCTTTGTTTGAATCTATGTGTTACATGACTTACATCTTATCCCCTTGCTTATATTTCTTATTCTGGGATTTTTTAATAAGAAGGATCTGTACTTGGTTACATGAGGCTAAACTTCATAGCAATATGTAATAAATCTACATACATGCTCACTGCTCCACAATGTGTTAACATTTATTATTATCGCTGAAGAAGGTTTTTTTGCCAGAAATTGGAATTGTAGAGGACTCACTGTCCTTCCATGCAATTTTTTGAAAAATTAATGGAGTGAGGAAAATGATTAGATGCCGATAATGTTGGGACTTAGTTGTGCATTGGGATGCTATTTAGTTGTTCCAAGTGTGTGCAAAATTCCATTTCTGCTGTCTCTTATCTTCATATGCTCTATTTGTTCAGTTATGTAATCATTACAGGCGTTGCATAATTTGCAGGGTTTTCTTATTGATCCCAATACCCATTTATGTTTTTGATTGACATAGCCCTTGCATCATCTGCTTCAATAATTTGAAAAGATATTTCTTTGAATTTTATCAAGGACGAATTAACATTGGTTTTTCTATTATGTGGCAGTTAGCTTATTGAAGCAGATGCTCAATCTTGGGGGTTTAAAGCATCATATAGTTCAGTGAGCATATGTGATTTTGAGGCTTAGGCTAGATGCATCTAAGGTTTTTAATTTGTTTTATTGTCAGAACTCAAGTAAGCCTGAACATAACTCTAATTTCTCTCTTAAAATGCAAAGCAGAATGATCTCAAAGTTCATTGTTAATGTAATCCCATACGGAAACTTATAAAAATGTTGATCATTTCTATGATTTTCTGTGCTTGGACAACTTAATTGGTTAATTTTGCCTGTCAATTGAATGGAGTTATTTAATTCCGTGAACATACTTGTTTTTTCATTTAATATTTTTTAAGTGTCACTTAATCTGCAATAGTATTAAACTTTCCACTTTAGTGGCAAATGTCATTCTAATATCATATATTTGATGATCTATATTGGCAGGGCTGGGTGGTTGTGCCATTAGGTAAAATTTCGAAGGCAATGAAGTCAAAATCATTGATTTCTATTGATTGTGAGATGGTGCTTTGCCAAGATGGAACCGATGCAGTAGTCAGAGTATGTGCAGTGAATCAGAACTTAGAGGTATGAAGTTCATTGTACTTTAGAATTATTTCATTCGATGTAAGTGAGTGTACTTGGTATGACAATGTTAGACGAAGTTCATAGAGAGCAGTTACAATCGCTCTTGCTTTGTTGGTTCTATGAAGGTTTGCGAACTTGGTTTAGGTTTAGGTTTCAGTTGTTGAAAATTTTTTAGATTTCGAACAGTTTTGCCCGTTTCGTCTGTATCTTAGTTTTCGTTTTGATTTTTGGTTTCGGATTTCTATGTGTCTATAATAATTTTTTAATTTTAATGAGTTTTTAGAATTTCAATTTTTAGAATTTTTATAATTCTAATAAATATTTTTATGAATATGGTTCATTTGGGATTGTATATTTAAACTCAGACCTATATTTTATTACAAAGAGAGATTTTGACCGAAACCTCTTGATTTCTTTTGGTTGAAACCAGCCGAAACCGATCAAAACTGGGTGAAACCAGTTTCAGCAGCATATTTTCGTATCATTCACTTTAGAAACCGAACGAAACGGTCAAAACCACATGGTTTCGGTTGAAACCTCATTTACTGGATTCTATATGTGGATGTTTTTTATGCATGTTAAACTTGATGAAGTTGTAAATTTCAGTTGCTGATTATAGAACGGATATTACTGGGATGTTTTTTATGCAGGTTAAACTTGATGAAGTTGTAAATCCCCATAAAGCTGTTGCTGATTATAGAACTCATATTACTGGTATTGCTGCTAAAGATTTGGAGGGCGTTACCTGTTCAGTAGATGATGTGCAGGTAGTATTGGTTTCTTTAAGGTACCAGGCACTTTAACATCTTATCCAATCTTGATCTGGGTCTTCCTTGCAGAAATCGTTGAAGAAGTTATCACTTGGTAAAATTTTAGTTGGCCATAGTTTACATAATGATCTAAAAGGTGGGTTCTAGATAGATCTACTTGTCCATGCTTGTTAAATAATATGCCAATTACTTCTCTTTCTGGACAACTAGATGGGATATTCTACTTATAGCAGTGAAACATTCTTTGTATTCTAACTTAATTCTTTACACATGCAGTGTTGAAGATTGATCATCCACGAGTCATTGACACATCATGCATTTTTAAATTCAAGGACTTGCCTACTACTTATTCGCCTTCTTTGAACAATTTGTGTAAGGCAAGTGTCAGAAATCATTTTTCTGTCTTTTCCTGTATTTTGGATATTATGATATACTGCTAATTTAACATGATGCAAATATAATTCTCATATATGATGGTCCATGCTTTTATTTTCTCTTTCTTTCGATCCCTGTTCAGTTAAATTGTTATAGAAAAATTTAAACCAACTTTAAACCAAGATAACGAATTGGTTGAATTTTTATCAGACACCATGTTTGATCATGCTTAAGTATCTTATTGCTTGTATTTTATTCATCATCAGGAAAACAAATTCACATTAATATTGTTTCCCGATTCAACTTAATTTTTGTTGATGTCAGCACATGATTTTATTTTTAACCTTTTTCTTTTTTGTTTTGATTTCCTTTTTTTCTTTCTTTTTCTTTTTCTTCTTCTTTTGGTTGGGGGTGTTGGTCTTTAGTCAAATGGGAAGGCAAGTCTTTTCATCTTTGCATCCATTGCCCAAATGGATAAGATGCTTATAGACCTGCAACCACCATGAAGCAGGTCATGTGGAAATTTTTATAATCTTCAATGATGCAAGGAGTGAGATCATTTCATTAATGTTTGATATGCATCCAAATCTTACATCACTGGTTCATAGATGATTTTAGATCTTGCAAAATGATTATGTTTATGAATGGTATAGACCATATATTGGATTTATCACCTTCTAACTATTAGCTTGCATTAACTTAATAAATTTCCCTATGGTGCATTGCCATGTCCCAAGTCCTCCTTCACTTGTGAGCCAAGAGGTGCACCCAAACACAAGACATGCATATATGGACCTAGGTGCCACAAGTAGAAGCATGAACTCTGCTTTAGTGGAACCTGATGTTGATATGTGGGTTCAGGCGAGCCTAGGTTGCATTTGATTACGATGGTTGATTTAAGGTCAAGTAGACATATACTAGCAGGTTGTCCTTCAATCTCTGCAAGCAGGTCACGGTCGTGCGTATCAGATGGGCTAGATGTGCTAGTGTAAATGAAGGAGCAAAGTGACATGGTCGTGCGAGAGTTGACACGGTCATGTCACATTTGCGTATGTTGAGAAGAAATCATTCTTCAGCTGACACGGTCGTGCCGAGCTCCACACGGTTGTGTCACGTTTGCAAAAGTCTGGCTAAATTCCGCATAGTGCCGACACGGCTGTATAGATTGGCACACAGCCGTGTCACAAGTGCGAAAGTTGTGAAGGAGCCAATGCTCAGCAGACATGGCCGTGCAGATTAGCGCACGGCCATGTCACATTTGTGAAAGACATGAAGAGGTCATTGTTCACATGACACGGTCGTAAAGATTGGCACACAGCCGTGCCAAGTATGCTGAATTCATGTGTAATTCAGATTTGACTTGTTTGGCCAGTCAAACACACATATTTGACTTCCATGGATTAAGAGGAGTTTTAATTGAAGTTGAAGATTTATTCTATTGGGAGGTTCTAATTTAAAGAGATCTACTCAAATCAATGCAAATTAGATTGAAGATTTGGAGATTGATTTGGAGATCAAGGATTCTAATTGAAGAAAAACTTATATCTCTATAAAAGGAGAAGACCGCTCTCATGGAGAACCCCACTGAGTCAAAAATCTTCAGAGATCAATTTTACTTCTCCATTGGCCGAATTTCTCTATCTTCTCCATCAAAGCTTCAAAGAGATCATCAAGTTTGAGGAAGGAGTTTTGCGGACAATGCTGAAAAGAGCATAACTTTCTATACATAGCTCGGATTGACAAACCGTTTTCGCTACGACGATCACAACTCTGCGCTTTACGCGACGGTGGTATTATAATGATTTTAATCTCTGTATTAAATCAGTGTTCTTTATTTTTTAGCGTGAGTTGTATTTTGAATAGCTTCATTCAGAGGCTATCATGGGCATAAAACCTTTGGTGTTATTATTGTATGATTCGATCACCACCCGCAAGCGTGATCAAAGTTTTTCTTTTGAAAATAAAAGGGGTAAATCCTCTAGAGGTTAAGGTCGGAGCAGAGGCGGGGAGCCACTCCGTTAAAAATCCGTGATTGTGTGATTTGCATTATTCCGCTGCTTGCATAATTTTTTATTTGTGACATACACCCTATTCACTACCCTCTAGGTTGTTTTTCACTTACCATCTCCGCTAGTCCCCTAGTGAATCATGTCAAAGTAATCTGAAAAGATCATTATCCATCAAATTTGCAAAATAGTGACAAGCAATAATAGTCATTGCTCGTGAAGCATGTTCAAGTCTCATACATTTTAGAATAAACAATAATGTAAGAGTTTCTTTGAAGATAAAAGAGAGATGTGTTGGGGGGTTATGAGTATGCAATATTGTTTCAGTTACTTTTTTCAATGGAGTTATGGTTGCATGGTTGCATCCCAATGTGTGACTTCTTTCGTGGCTGAGATTTGGTACCCCTTTTTTGTTACCTTGCAGGGTTGGCCTGTGATAACTTGCCAATATTAGAGAAAGTAAAAATGGCTGCTGATTGAGGCCGTGGCAAGGGATGGAGAGAAGTATTCCTTAACAAGGGAAAACAACATCAAGCAATTTTCAGTAGTTTAAGCTCACCAATTTTTAGTACAAAATAACCATTTTAGAGGGTTTATACTAAGAATGCTAATTTAACTAAAACTATATTATCTGACAAATTCTAATTCATTACATAGTCTAAGTGAAGACAAAACTTTAAAACAATATTATCCAAAGCAAACTCAAAAGTCTAAAAATTTCTTATCCTAATCAAACCCCTAAATAATTCATATACCAATTTTTAATTATAATCAACTTCATTAACTATATTGGAAGGTCATCCAAACTCAAATACTGTTAGTGTTTGACAACTCCAAGGATGATTGGGAGTCTGACAAATCATCTATTTGATTCTGCATAGGACTCCACGCAGGCTGTGTTCGATTTCAGAGTGTACATCTATAACTGACATGGCAAGGATAGTAAGAAACTGACGTGATGAAAGCTTTTAGACAACTACAGCAGAACCAAATGAGCATTCAACACAAATTATGCAATAATAATATACCAATATTTTGCAGATTTTTGTTTTTTTACTCCATAAAAGGCATATATCACATTTACAAAAGTATTCAAAGCCATCAATTAATAGCGAGCAATCACCAATTAAATCATCACAGTAATCATACGCATGGCTTCAAATGGCCTCTAATAAGATCCCCTATGATTGCATAAATTAACACTTATCATACACCCCATAATCACTCTACTTTACAAAAGTATGCCATAGGACAGGCTTTTGGTATCTCAAACCACTTAGGGGGTGTTGGTGAACTGGTGATGGTAATCATTAATCACTAGCATGGATTCTTAAACATTGGGTTTTACTAATGATGATTTTCAAGATGGCATTTTAAAATAAGTTGCTGATAAAATGTTGGTTTAGAGTCAACATTGTTTGGTTTTTAACACATGCATGATTTGTTCCATATTTCATTTCCCCCATTCTATGGCACAACCGAGAGCCTTGTCCTTATATGCATTGTATGCATTTTCACTTGTCACTGACATTGAACTTTCCTCTTTCACATGTCCTATTATGGAAAATCCCACTTCTCACATTTCCTCCCCCTTCTGCATTTTCTTTCTCATATCCAAAGTAAGAGTCTCCTCTCAAATATCACCATGCAACCAAATCCTACTTGATCAGCCAAATTGCTCAAATTTCTAGACTAAATTATTAATAATATGATTTACATATTTTTTTCATTCTCCCAAGTAATGCACCCAAATGCCATGTGGAGCTTCACGGAAGGCGTTGGACTACATATCTATGCTCAATTTTGCTGGGTTCATCTTAGTTTTTGGTTCAACTTGAATATCGCTCACCTCTAAACAAAAACTTGGTTCAACTTAGTTTTTGGTTCAACTTGAATAACCAAAAAACACAGCATTTTATTCAAGTATTCCCGAAAACAGCTTACGTCGGTATTTCATAGTGATGGTTGGAAGGCAAATCCCAAAATGTCTCATCAATAATAAACACCTTTATAAAAGGACATGTAAAAGCATTTGTTCCTCAATTATGGCTTGCTTCTATAATTTTAGCTGGAGGTTGTTTGATATAATGGAAATGATCCTATTGGATTCTATTGTTTGTTCAAAGTTCAAACTAAAAGTTACTTGGAAAGAATAAGTATTAGCAAAATAAACGTCTAGATTATCATATGCAATCACGGATATGAGGTGTCAGACATGATAATTGTGCAATTCAAAAATGTGGACTCAGCTATATGTGCATGTTTCTGTATTTGATCCATAAATATATGGTTTATGCTGTCATACATAAATGAAAGAACCTTATTAAATGACCTGTAAAAAAGTTTCGGTTCTGTCTGAAAGGGCCATACATAGTTTAGCTTATACAGATTTTTAAGGTGGATTATGGTTTATACACGTTAAGTGTCAGGCACATATGGACATGTTTCGTGTCTGTATGTTCAACAAACCAATTTTTGGTGGAGGAATTGTCCTACACATTACAGCTCCTACATACACCAACAATTTGAAATCTTATTTTGACCTTAATGATTGAAAAACCTAGTCATGAAATTGCTTTAATGTCTTGTCACTTTGCCTTCAGTTTTTTACCGTCACCTTTGCCAACGGCTCAGCACCAATGATGGATGGTCACTGTCAGATTGATAGATAGCTGTATAAGCTTGGTCAATTTTATTGTGGAGCCAGCTTTGATGCATGGGTTATGAATCATACGATTTCTGAATGTATGTGATTTGTCTAGATGTTCAGTCACTGTGTTACTCTTATAGCATATGGATTATTTGCTTACTTCTCTGTGTTACTCTTGTATCATGTGGATTATTTGCTTACTTCTGCTCCTTATGTACTTTGCAGTCGGTGCTGGGTTATGAATTACGCAGAGAAGGCGAACCACATAATTGCCTAAAAGATGCACAGGCTGCAATGAAATTAGTTCTTGCCAAGCTCGAGAATGGAATTGATGATCCTATTGCCAATGCAGGAAATACCGTATGTTTAAACTGAATAGAAATCATGTCATAAATGGTTTATCCATACATCCAGTACATTTCTTTGATTTATATTTTCCCCTTATTTAGGTGCCAAACTCTGATCTGGCAAAGTTGCTTCTTCACAAAATACCAGTTGAAGTACCTTGTCAAGAACTGCGAAGTGTATTTCCAGTGGAATATAATATTGAGATTCAGGTACGCAATTCACACACTGTTTAGACTAATAGTGAAAATTATGCATGTGTTAAAATGTGTCCTTCTGCAGGCTGATTTGAATGTTCGAGGCCAGTGCTATTCTACTTTTGCTGTTTTCAAGGATGCAGCGGAGGCAGATGCAGCATTTAGAGGACTAGGAGGGAAAGAAAACAAGGTATTTATCATTCAGCTGAACTTCTTAAGCCCAAAGCTAGTTTAATCCCAAAAACTGGTTGTAGGACACTAGCACTTAGCAGTATGCTTGACCAATATATTTGTGAAGCTTCCTACCTATGAATCAACGTCAAAGATTAACGTACTCTTATAATATGCTTGTGGTTCTGCCTTCTAACCATTATCTGGAAACAAATGCAGACTTTTAATTAATGCAAAAAAGCGTTACATAAAAGAAAATAATAGTATTAAGTGTTTCTAAAATAAGAAATTTATAAGGTGAAAACAATGTTTTTGTTGAAAATTTGTTTAGCAGAAATAGAGAACAATACGAACGATTGTGTATATTCACCTTTATATCCAGAAATATTTGGTGAGAGGAGGCCAGTTTCCTGGCCTTGAATGGCACTCCCATTTGTATCTCCATATTGTACAGGCCCACAGGGAGATGACAGTAATGCTTAGGCCTGTGACATGTGACCACATCGTGGGTCCCAAATAGTGGGGTTGGTTTACTAATTTGCTTCTATGTGCAAACACGGTAGTTGGATCTTTAACTGGCCTTCATGGCTTGTTTACCAAAGAACTGAGTCAATGGATAATTTTGATCCAGAAAATGAACAAGATTTCTTATTCTAAAAATGAAAGATCGTGGTTTCATTTCTCTCTATTATTGGAGGAAATTAAATTGCTTCATTCCTTAGGTCAAGGCCAAATCTAGTCATATAATTGCAGTTTGCAGATATCTTAACAATGTAAACTTCCACACATAGTTTTGCATCTGCTTAATTTATTATCGCCAACACATTAATGACATCAAAACATATAGAAGAGACTAATGTGATGAACATCCAATATGATATTATTCATACCAATTGATGAGGCAGGATATATTTCACAAAGTGTAACTCTTTAGGTTAATACTCTCTGGGTACTTGTATAGACGGAATTCTTTTAGTATTCTGTGATTTCAAGAATTCTTTAGGTTTAAATAACAGTGTTACATTCAACATTATGTCTAATAATATACCAAGTGATTTCTTATAAATTTATAGTAGTAGGGAGAACTTTTGCCAGGATCTAAATTCTGTCTGATTGATTTTGACACCTATCAGGCATGTCATCGGATTTTGAAGTACCCAGATGGTAGCATCCAGTATAATGATTTGCCATGAATTTAACTGATAACTCTTTCAAACTTGGACCCCATTACCTTTATATGGGCTGACACCATCCAATATCACTGTATACATAGAATCTTAGATTTGTTCCAAGTCAAAATGTTTCCCCAAATTTCGTTGATAAAAGAGGTGGCAACATAACAAGTTCTTTCTGTCTCACTACCCAAAAACATGACAGTCCATGAATGTCAGGTGGTATGATACGATCCGGATATGATTTATGGGATAAAAATAGGATTTTTATGGGAAAGATGTGATTTTTATGAGAAAGATGATATTTTTAGGGTGAAAAGAGGGAACTTGGGGAAAAAAAATGGGATTTTTATTGATAAAAACTGGAATACAATGATAAAGTTGGCCATGTTCGAGAGGTGGACCGCTCTCCTAGCTTTGATTCGAGATAAAGCCTAACTCTCCCACTAGATCCAAGGGATCTACACTGTGCTCTTTCAATTCTTCTCAAAACTCAACATCCTCTCCCCTCTTATCTTTTCCTTTATTCATAATGAGACTCCTATTAAGTCGTCCATTCATTACCATAATACCCCTTAGGGGTTTTGTCTAAAATTACAAATTTGTCCCTGGATATCCAAAATTACAAAAACATCGTCCAAAAATTACAGATTTGTCATTATAGTCTTAACCCCTAATCCCAACACTACTTCGTCACCGAAAAGCCACCTTGTCCTCAAGGCGGTCTATGAAGTGTGTAGGGCCACCCCTCTTCGACTAATGGTGCTCGTCTCCTCCTGTATCAAAGCTCGAGATGCCTCCATGCCCTCGTTGTTGTTCTCAGGAGGACCATTACCATCCCGTGGGCCTCCTCTGTTTCCATCAAAGCCTTGCGCATCTCCTCCGCCGTTGTAGGGCTACCCAAGATCTTTACCGTCATATGTGAAGTTCGGAAGAAAGCTATGGTAATCACCAAAATCCCTCGTGAATCCGCCACACCCCGAAGCTAGTCGTCAACCCCAAAAGGGCCCATCATCAACCCCCAAGACTCCGCGGAACCCATGGCTCATTGTCCAGGGGCCGTGGGGCCCCTTGCTGCTCGGGCAGGGCCCACAAGGGCTCTGTGGCTGTCGGCCCTGCAGGAACTTTGCAGGACACTGCAGGGACCTGTCAGTCTTGTCGCTGCCCTGCAGGCTGCGGGCAGACCTTGTAGGTCTCTCTGGAGGTCGACTAGCCATTCAGGCTTGTAGACATGCCTACTGCCTTCCTCTATGCGTCGACCCTTTTGCTCTTTTTGTTGTCGCTGTTCAATTTTGGAGCCGGACCGCCTTTGGAATGGATCTCCTCTTCCAAAGGAGTGATCTTTCTCTTGCAATCGTTCAAATGCGCCACCTTTGCCCCATATCTGTGTTGCTGTCTTCGTTATTCTTTAGACATGAATTCGTGGTCTCCTTTAGAGGGCGGAATCTTGTATCAATTTTGCAAAGCGTCTCCTCACGGATTTGCTTCATATCTGTTCTAATCTTTGAATATTCTTCTTTGATCCACTTAATCAGATCATCCATCTTGCGATCGAATTCTACCTCCAAAGCTTTCTTCCTTTTCGTGGCGTCCATAGGTACCAAGATCAACGCTCTGATATCAATTGAGACGATCCAGATCTAATTTTTGGATAAAATATGATTTTTATGAGAAAGATGTGATTTTTATGAGAAAGATGTGATTTTTACGAGAAAGGTGGGATTGTAGGGCGAAAAGAGGGAATTGGGGGGAGACGAGATTTTTATTGATAAAAACTGGAATACAAGGATAAAGTTAGCCACGTTCGAGAGGTGGACAGCTCTCACAGCTTTGATTCGAGATAAAGCCATACTCTTCCACCAGATCTAAAGGATCTATCCTATTCTCTCTTAATTTTTCTCATAACTCATCATACCCTCGCTAATCTTCTCCTTTATTTATAATAAGACTCCTATTGAGTCCTCGTCACTAAATTATCATAATACCCATTACATATAGTTTTTATCCAAAATTTCAAATCTGCTCCTGGATCCCCAAAATTACAAAAACGCCACCGTGTTCAGAAGTTACAGATTTGTCATTATGACCGTAAACCCTATTCCTAACATGATACTTATTTGTTAAACATTTAGATTAAATCATTAATATTTGTCTCCCAACAACAGTAAATTGGAATAATTCAAGGGTGAATCCTATGACTTGCTAGCTATAATTCAATCCCAAAACTTAAATACGCTACTTACATATAAACGACTGTTGCGCCAACTACTGAGTATAATTTTCCATCGAAGTAGATCAATATTCCATGAGATATTTTAAGAAGATCAAAATGTTATTGGTTATTTTAATCTTTCCCATACAAGTTTAAGTTTAAAAAAAATAAGCAGAAGCCTGTTTAACCAATTTTGACAGCATGATATTGCTGATATTAAAACTATAAACCTTTGGCTCATATCAATAATGGTATTGATATTTTAATCCTTGAATTTTCGCATGCCAAGGTAAACCTATTTGAATTACTGGTTTCCATGCATTCTTTCTTTGCTTGGCCTCTTTTGAACCGCTTAATGAAAATGGAGCGACCTTGGCCACTGCCATTGTGTATATTAGGGAATTGGGTTAGATTCTACTTGCGTTGGATCATTTGACGATAAAATGCAAGTATGACTGTGAGACGAGCAAACTCCATCATGATTCACATGAGCAGTTAAGTTAACAAAGGATGAGAAAGGAAGAAACAAATTAATACATATTTTAAAAAGAATAAATTAATACAATTCCTTTTCATTATTCTTCGTCTCCACTCATGCAAGCGCACTGTCAAAACTAAGCCTCATATTTCTATATTTATTGTCTTTATTTTTTGATATAAATTAGAGCTTATTAATGTGTCAAAATTTAGTTTTATCCCATTTTTTAAATTTTAGTAAAAGGGCCTTTTTGCCTTTTTTTGAAATTAATGGGAATATCTACTTTATAGTTTCTTGGTAAAAGGGCTTTCTTTTTTTCTTTTTCGCTTTTTTGGAAATCAATGGTTTATTTTTGAATTTTTTTTGAATTTTTTTTCTTTTTCCCCCATTTCCCTCCATCTCCCATAATTATTTTTGAATTTTTGCATGGAATTGTTGTTCACATCATGGATGATCAACATACCAAATTTCAAGGTATTCCAATACTTCTTGAGCCCCTATCTATCCCTTGCAACTTCAACGGTCTGAAAACATGCTCAAAAACCCATGAAGTTGCAAGGAGTAGACGAGTGCTCAAGAAGTATTAGAATCTCTTGAAATTTGGTATGTTGATCGTCCATGAAGTGAACATTAAACTCATGAAAAAAATTTCTAAAAAATATTGAAGATGAGGGGAAATGGGGGCACCTCCTTAGATTGAATCTAAGTAGGCACTTTAGGATCCTTTTACCTCATATATATATATATATTACAAACACATGACATGCTCTTAAGCTAATCCAACAACAACCCATCCACAAAAAAGCTCAATCCTAGCAAGAAACCATAGATGCCTTTCTCTCTGATCATATATCATCATCATCTGTAACAAAGAAGGAGATTTCAAAAAAAAACAATTGAATAGTTGGTTTAACAGAGAGCCAAAAAATACTACTGACCAGAGAGGGAAGTCATGGAGGCCCATGGAAATAGATAGCTGGGTACCATAATTATTTTAGTTGTTCTTACTTTTAGATTACATTAATTGTGTTTTTTCTTTGTTGAATAGGGATTTGAGGGTCTCAATGAATTTGGAAGTTGCAAAAAGCAAGTCCAAGTTATTGGTAAGATAACAATCGTTTTGACCCTTCTAAAAGATTTTCAGTCATAGATGTTAATATATTAAATATGATTCTTCTTTGGTATTTGAAGTTCAAAAAGAATTATAGTTTTGATTATTGTGAAAAAATATTGTAGATAATTTCTCTTTCCTTTTGAAACCAAATTTCATACTGATTTAATTTTTCATGTCAATAGGTCAACTTGATCTAGGGTTGAGGCGTAGATAATGATTTTCCCCCAAAATTTTTGAGTTCCCCCCAGTTTTTTGAGTCCCCCCCAAAAATCTGTCAACCTGCGGGACCAACGCACGTACGTGGCTTCATCTTGGCCTTTCCTAGAGTGAATCTAGACCATTCATGGTGACTGGGACAAAGCAATATGACTGGACATATGACTGGGACAAAATTCAAAAAAGATCCTGTTTTATAGAATATATATATATATATACATATATATATATATATATATAAGGCTCTCCTAGTCTTCCTCCTGCTCCAGTCGACAGCATTGGCCGATTTGGCCTATCCATCTCTCCCTCCGGCCTCGAGCCTTCCATTTCTCTCCCTCCCTCGGGCCCTCCGTGTCTCTCTTCAGCTCCAATCGGCCTCGACCTCGGGGTCTCAGAGACTTGGACATGGTCCCTGCAATTAAGCTGTTCGGAAAGACTATTGCTCTGCCTTGGCCTAGCGAAGGAGGTCGCGGAGACGACGATGCGTAAATTTTTATCTTTATTTTTTATTTTAATTATGTAATTGATGGGTTTTCAATTTCTGTTTATTGATTTAGGGTTTAGCCACTATTATTTATCTCTTGTGAATTTATTTTGCATGTTCTAATAAGCAAATTACTAGTATGTTTTTCAAAAGTATGTTTTTTGATACATCGAAAAGCTGGTTAAAGGCATGCACGCGTTCCACATCCACCAGGTATCAATCCCTGGTGGCTCCACTGGGAAGCGGATGTAAATGCTGCTCGGCAACAGTCCTTTTGGCAAAATTATGTTTTTCAAAATTAGCAAATCATCTCTCTGGTTCTCCTAGTCTCTCTCCGGCCTTGTCTCGTGACAGTGTCTTCGACTCTTCGACGGATTAAGGTTTAATATGATAATATCTTTGGTAATTTATTTTTTAGGTTATCGGCAAGAAACTAAAAAAGTTTATTGAATTGATTCGAAATTCCGAAGTAGCCCTGATTACTGAGTTAGTGAATTGCTTGCTCGTTTGCTCGTTTGATTGCATTGTTGTTACTGTTTTCACATCCCAATAAATTGATGCTTTCTTCTGCCATTATTTCCATGCGTTAAATTTAGTTATATGAAGACTCCTAAAAATTTTGCTTTAATATTTGGGCCTCATATTTTGTTTCGCTTTAGGACTCATTTATGCTTGAACTGGCCCTGGAAGCATAGACAGTCACAAGACAGAGATAGGACACACCATGGATACGAGGACATGGTGGTATAATTGCTTATTTGCATAAAAGTATATATATATGATACACATTAAAACATATAGTGATTAGTGAGTCTTCGATAAAAAATAAAACGAAAAACAATATAAAATTGCAATGACTAAAATCCATTGATTCTAATCAAGTACCAAAAGTAAACAAAACATATCTAAAATAATGTAGTCAATCCCTAATCTAGTTGTAGTGAGGTTTAAGCTTTTGCTAACATAAGAAGATCAAGTTTATATTTTCTTTCAAGAGACATATAGCTCTAAAGTGTGTCCGACATGCATACTTTAGATCTTATTTAAAGCGGGGACACAATTCGAGCATAGAATTTTTTTACTTTTTGAAATTGGTCATGGCTTTGGAGCATCCAATATGTCGGCCAAATGTTGGTGTTCGTGGTGTTCGACACGGACACTGGACCTTTGTTGAAGTGTCTATGCATCTTACTTGTGAAGGTTGGAAATATCTCAATGGCCTTTTCTTTCAACTTATCTCATCACAATTGGAGAAAATAGTTTGTTCTAACCATGTATTGATAATTTTCTAGTAAATATTTTAGCAAATAACACCTACACGGAATATTAGATTATTGGGAAATCTTTAAGTAGTTATATGAGTTGTACTATAACGGGGTTTTCTTCTCATGGTGTACATTCTAATTATAAAAGGTCAACAGTGTACTAAACTTTTAAATTAAATCCGTTGGAAGAATTTGTCTAGATTTTATCTCACACTCCAGAAATTAATTTTGCAATCTTAAGGTTATTGGAGACAAACTAACTTGATGTCGCAAGTTGAACTAAACGAGACAAATTCGTCACAACTAGACCCAAAAAAGAAAAAGAACAAAAGTGGTGAATGTGCAAACTTTTCCTTACTGTTCATGTCTGTATAGTTTTCCATTTTGTTTCAAACATGTGATCTTTGATGGAAATATCATCAAATAAAGAAGTAGACTATGGACAGAAGATCGTTCAACTTATGTTCATTACTTTTTATGTTTGATGCTCTTTTTGTCTTCAATAATTGAATATCCTACCGGAATCCGGACAATATGTCATGCCCCGCTACCCGGGACGCGATTGTTTTCCACATGTGATGTAGGTCCTGCTAGGTACCAGTGAAAACAATATATGCTACCAATATACTCATAAGGAATTTCTCATGAAAATAAACAGGAAATTGTAAAAACATACAATATAATGTCAGGATTTTTCAGCTGCTATGAAATCTGTGTCCTTGCCTATGCAGTTAAGTCGGTGAGTCGGCAACGAGTCGGCCAAGTACCGACTCATGACTAGTCGAATGAGTCGGCGATTAGTCGACAACTAGTCGCACCCAGATGTTAACATATTTTATTTCATGTACCAGATGTTGCTTCTTTTTTTAGGTTTGTACTGGGCATATAATTTTCCAGCTTAGATAAATTCTTTGAAAATTCACAATTTTTTAATCTTTTTCCTGCATATTATTGCAGATATTGTCATATTAGAGTTCAATCAGTATACACCTGGTTCCCGATGGATGCGAACAACCATCAGTCGAAAGGATCATAAAGAAGCAGGCAATGAGACAGTTGAATTCATGGCAGAATCAGGAAACTATAAGCCAAGAATGAGATCTCTACATGGAAACGGATGTGGTCAGTCGTAGTTTTTGAGTGAACATTTTCTAGAGTTCATTACCGATGGTCATCTGCTGAAAATCTATTGATGGTGAGAGTTTCAAGGCCTTCTTGGCTTCCTCTTGGAATTCAACTCGATCCACTGTGAATGTTTTGATTACCACGAAGTTAGAACGGGAGACAAACAATTTTCCCTCTTGTATTTTGATTGTAGAAGTATGCTGAAAAAGTCGGCCCAAGTCGGACCAAGTCGGACAACAAGTCGGACCAAATCGGTCAAAAAGTCGGACCAAGTCGACGCCTAGTCGGTGTCCGACTCACCTCACGACTTTTGAAAAGTTTTAAGTCGGTCCTCCACTGACTCTCGACTAGTCGACGACTAGTCGACGCCTCGATAACATAGGTCCTTGCTAAAACTGGATCCTCATCTTAGCTCTAAATCATTACCTGGTGGTACAACAACAATGAAGGCTCACCAGTAAATCACAATGATTCTAAAAATTTTGGAATTTAAATTATGTGAACATAGGAAAACACTAACTAGGAAATTGTAACTGAGAACAATAACAGACTATTTAATATTACATTGACATTTAACATGCAGCTCAGTTAACAATTTAAAGGTGACAATATCATAGTTCTATCATTCTATGCTAAATCTAGGCCGTGAATCATATTGGAGAGTACAGAAACAACCAAGGAGTCCACCTCAGTACCCAGGGACGCTCACCTGGGCCAGGCCCAAAGTAGACACGGTAGGGGCCACGAGTCAACAGGGTGGAACTCAGTAATTAAGTCCGACGGTACAATAGGGGTCGGATCCTAATTCAATGATATGACCCAGGCCAGAACAACCAGATACTGTTCAATTCAATAGGAGCGTGGCTCCAGTCGTTTCCGCACTCTCACTAAAATGATTTACCGCATCCCAGTGAGTCTGTAGTGCCAAAAGTGTAAGTCAAGTATACGGCTCTCCGTGTCTCGGTGCAACAGTACATGTGTTGATCTATATTAATGTCATTTCATAGCATGATTTCTAAAATAAGACTTGAATTAAAATTAAGGCCACATTGGAATTAATATATATGATGGTGCGCTATGTCATTCCAGTCTCAATCATACTCACTTTCAATTCTATCAATTGCATTTCAATGGTATAATAACAATACATGTTTCAATTTCATCTTGGTTTCCATAGCACACTTTACATATTAATTATTCCCAATGTCAGTGGCCACTGTGCCTCATTATACTATCCAGAATCATATAGCATTAATAACATGGAACAATGAAACATTTAGCATGTTGCAAATGTGTAATAACTCTAACATCCAATCATGAGGCATTCTACCAGACTGTCAAAATATTCTAACATGCTTTAGAAGTGCAGAGTTTAGATATCTAAGCATGGTTATGACACTTAATAAACATGATATTCTATTATGCTACATAGACTGAAACTTGAATATAAATAGGAGAACGGGCGAACCTGCAAGTAAAGGCAACGATCGATGTCATATTCTTAGAATTACGGGGTAATGGTCAAATGGGGGAGTGACAATCTGGTGATCTCAATTAAGGTTTCATCATCGATCGTTTCGGGGCTTAACCATTTAATGGTTTTATATGATCCTTCAGGCAGCGTTTTATGATCATACTAGCAGTAAACTTAGATCCTTCAGGCAATAGCCTGGTTCATGATCCAACAGGCAGAAAATTCCATACTTTCCAACGGCCTTTAAGGCCAAACCCCTCATATTCAATCATTGGGTAATTTCTAAGCCGACATACATCATGTACCAAGCATCAAATGTAATACACATTACTATCCAACTCTGAAAAACCTCAACAGATGTGTTAAGGGAAAATTCCCTAAGGTCAGTCACAATTTCAATGTCATAGTGACCCTTTTCAGTCACGGTTCAGTCATACGATGGCTCTGCATACTGCAGAGGAAAGAGGAAAGATTGGACAGCCAGGCGAAGGGAGAAAAACATCAAAACAGCCCGCTGGCAAGGGGAAACAGGTTCTACACATCTCAGTCAAGAGAGAAGGTCTAACAGAAACTATTTTGAGGGTCAATAGGGTTGCGGTGAAGTTCGTCGCCTCGCCCGGTGCTCGAATCATCCTTGCAGAAACTAGGGGAACAAAATCCACAATTTAAAAATCCCAAATTTAGAGAATCAGAGCGATTTTACCTCAAATCGTGGACTGATGAAGAAATCGGAAAGAAAACCAACTCCAAGGCACAAACGAACCCAAATCCAGAGGAAAACCCCAAACTTTCTTGAAAAACATCATCTTTTATAGAAAACCGAAACCTTAGGGATCAAATCGAGCTTAAATAGAGGTGGAAGAAGACCTAAGAAGCTAAGAGAGGTGCCACGAACACATCCACCCTCAAATCGAGAATTCGTGTCGAAATCCCCGGATTTTAGGGCTTGGTGGAGGAGCAATGCCATGCCACGCATCAGCGAGGCGGCGAGAGGAAGGGGGGGGGGGGGCTGCGTGGGTTCCTTCGACCTGAAGGAATGAAAGAGAGAGGGGGGGTCGGCGAGAGTGAGAAGAGAGAGATCGTGAGGCGGTGGGAATCTCACCGCCGCTGTGGTCTTTCGCGAGAGAGGGAGTCGGGGAGAGAGACAGAGGGAAAGAGAGTAAGTGGGCACATTGGAGGGGAGAATAAAGTTGGGGGGGGGGATATTTTGGTGGGGGAAAAGAACAAAAGCCCAACGGGCCTTTACAGTATAATTATGGTTATACAATGCTTTGGTGAGAAACAATTGACGATGAAGGG
Organism: Scilla litardierei; assembly: GCA_030789695.1. Lineage (NCBI taxonomy): Eukaryota > Viridiplantae > Streptophyta > Magnoliopsida > Asparagales > Asparagaceae > Scilla > Scilla litardierei. Next base: position 19,057,080 of record CM061137.1, read on the forward strand.
TATTCCTTTAACACGCCGCCGCAGCCGCCAAACCCCCCCCCAAACAAAAAAAAAAAGCAAAAAAACAAAACAAAACAAAACAAAACAAAAAACAAAATAAAACAAAACAAACAAAAACAAACAAACAAACAAACAAAACAAAAAAACAAAACAAAAAATATCCGGGAACCACCACCACAACCAATTTTTTTAAAAATAATCAATCCCACGCATGTGACAAGGAATTGGTCCATCTTGAACTTCCAAACCACTACATCCATTTATAGGGCCTTATGACCTTATTGCCAGCATGTGTAAAATTATTAACTTTCCGACAATTCTATGTTACATGCCGGAGATAATCTCCCCAGTCGGATAAATTTGTTCTGATAGCGAGCAGTTATGTTATTGTCTTTGCTGCATCCGCACTAACCCATGTGCTTTTTCTTCAAGACAAGTTTACGGGAAAAAATTTAGCATTACTTCCCGTATGCTGCAGACTGAATTAGGCACGAGAAGTTATAGCTTTTTCTGTATGGCTTGGTGATAGATAATTTGCACTGGTACTTCGGGATATTGCACTCTAATTTCATGCCTCTGATCAAAGCTCCATTGTGCTTGCATCATGTAATCACATTCCTTTTCTGCCTTCAATGTAGGACTCTTTTGGACGTCTACAGAAGCATGTCTCGCTGACCCTTAGCACAGGACAATCATGTAGTTTCTACGTCCGCATGATGAGAGTGGGCGGGCCGCTCGAAGAGACTGAACTGACAAAGAAAAGATTTGCCCTAGCGGATGGCAGCCAGGACCAAAAAAGGCAACGGATCTGTCTGCAGCAGTGCGATCATGTCCAAGAAATCGGGAGATTGAAGAAAGAGCTTGCAGACAGGGAAGAAGAAGTATTTAACCTGCAAAAGATTCTAGCCGCCGTCACTAGGAAACATGGATTGTAGGATGGGCTTTTCCCAAATCTTTACGCGTATGTTGTAGAATTATTTCCTCAATTTTTCTTGCTGAGTGCAATTCAAACGTATGTTTGCACTCCATATTTGGTGGAAAGTTTGAAGGCAATTTTGACAGCTGATAATTTGTTTATCTATTGATCTCTTTGAACCATACATGGTTCCAGGAACTGACATACAAAATGATGATTGATCAGTTAATCTTGACGTTGGTGTCCTTTCTTTTGTTGTTTTGTTAAACTTGCCGTTTGGCTTGGAGTTTTACAGAAGCCCATGGCTATATACCGTTGCATTTATCTTGGCCTCATTTTCTTACTCCTTTCCCATTTAAGGGCATGCGTTCATTTCAATGGGGCTAATGCAACAGAAAGTAGTTGTTCCATGGTGTTTTTCTTTATGCTGATGAAGTAATAACTGGTTCAATCCGGCATCTGTTTGAAAATTAGATTTTTGGTTTCATCGGATCTTCGGGCTTCACAAGACACCGAGCTTTCACTACATACTAGGGATGAAAATGGGCTAGGGCCGGCCTGAGGGGCTCCTAACACCCGGCCCTGAAAAAGCGTGGCCCCGGACCTGGCCCTTGCAAGAGGGTTAGTGCTTTAATTAAAGCCCGAATTTTTTTGGGGATGGGCCGACATTATGCTTGGCCCCGTCCTTGCCACATTCTTATAATTTTTAAAAACATGCAAAAACATGCGGTTCTAAAGCTAATACATCTGGTTCAACCAATATAAATTCAAAATTTTACCCCTTTTAATTTATGCCTCTTCATTCTCTCTATCACTTTAATCAAAAACCACAAACCACATGCTCATTTCCAAAAGAATCCGATCTCAATTTTTCTCTCTTTCTAGTTCCTGCCTTCCAAAAAAAGAATCAAAACATGATCCAAACGTGATCTCAAGATGTTAGCACGTCTCTCTTTCGTGTTGAATTGTTACCTGTTTCTAGATTAAGATTCGATGTACTCGTATTTATTTCCAATAATTTTGATTCAGTTTTCTTGATCAGATCAGCAATTCTTGACTAAATGTGATTTGATTTCTTATTTATATTGGTTATTGCATCACCTCTAGGTTAGTTTTGATGATAAGCAAACAATTATGGTTGCTAAAGATGTTTTTGTAAGATGATTTGTGTGTGTATGTAACCAAGTCAACATAGTCAACGATGGTCAACTTAAGCTCAAATATGATGATAACATGAAGTTAAAGCCTGAAGTATGAAAAGCCCATGGAATGGAGCTCAACATTGAAGACTTGAAACCCATCCAATGATTTGTTGAGTATAAGACTTCAAGGCGAGTTGAAGAAGTTTAGAGGAAGACACCAAGACTCCAAAGTAGTGTGAGTAGTGTGCTTGGGACAAAGAAGTATAGTGGGGAAAGACTTCTAATTTGAGCTAGGCATGCAAAGAAAGGGTTGAATATCCTTCACACAATTGATCTTAAGATCAATCTGTTGGTAAAATGAGAAATTGTGGGCAGTGATTGGTTCAAAGAGATCAATCTGGTGGCTTGAATAGTCTTTTTTTTGACTCAATGACTACAGATGCTCTGAAGATCAATCCGTTGGCTTGAATATTCCCAACAGCCATGTCTCCATTGGACAAAAATGTGGGCCTCACCTTTCTCCCGCTAGGACAAATGTGTGGCCTAGGTTGTGCCACCTTGACATGTTGGGCCTCATTTAGTGGAGGGTGGGAGTTTGGATTCAATTTGGGGTATTGTTGTGGGGAGTTGGGTTAAATGCCTCCTACATTCCACTATAATTACATGCTTGCCATTGTGCGTTATTCACTTTGACTCCAAAAGTTTCTTTCTGGTTTAGCCCATGATTTCCCTCGGTTGCCTCTCACATTCATAAGAACTACAAGCTTGGGATTTATACACTTTGCCCCCCCAATTCTTTTTTGCAATTTAACTCCTTTTAATCTCTGACGACACACACATACACTTCTCACTCTTTTTTGGTTGCGCGCGTGCACCGCATCCTTTTCGTACCACAATCCTCACTCCTTTTCGGTTGTGTGCGTGCGTGCGCCCCGTTCTTTTCGTGGTGTTTTATTGGTGCTGTGCACTCTACACGGGTTATTTCTAGTATGCGTGTGTATAAATAGTGCAGATGTGTACTTCTGTTATTTCATATGTTGTACTTCTATTATTTCATATGTTCGGCTCTTCTTGCGATGGGTCAGATCTACTTGGGCCTTTTAATTAATTAGGCTTGTGGGCCTGAGGTGGGCTACATGGCCTTTTAAATGGTATGCTACTTGTTAGCTTCATGGCTACATAGGCTACATGGGCTAGATGCAGGAGGATATACCGCTGGAACAAAGGTCCTTTGGCAAATGCGTGCCTCTTTTGTATAAGGAAATTATGTTGATCAGGTGCAAGACACAAAAAGAAGGGCCACATTGATAGTACAAGCCTGCTAGTGCACGGTACGGATCACAGTGAAGTATCTGCCGAAACCCGTCACTCAAACAGAGTCAAGCGAACGGCTCACTTAACCGTTAAGCTCCCGCTGATACTCAGGGGGAAGTTAATGGGGTCATATACATGTGCAGTCGTTATCTCGAATTTCGGAGAAGATCGCACCCGAATCAATGAGGGACGGTTACATACAATCAATAGGGATCTGCCTACGAATACCCGAAATGACAAAGGTAAGGGGTTCCAATCCCATGGTACGAGATCTAATATATAGACACTACTCTTTCAGCTTATCATTCCTCCACTAAAGAGCTTATGACGTTAGATCTGAGACGAACCTCCGTGGGTCGATCTCAGCTGCACCAAGCTCCCTCTCATCCTTAAATTCTCATACTAACTTAAGCATCGGAGGGGATTTAGGTCGGGACCCAGATCTGACCCACTTGACGTTTCTTGGTGGTGTAGATCGACGAGCCTCCATCTCATGCGAGGGTTGCTTCCGAGCTTCCCAACCTCGAACTATCGAGGTACTAGCTGCTCGAGGGTCGATCGAGCACCGCATCCTGTGACGACCCGCTCTGGGGGGGCCATTACTTATTTGATTTATTCGCAGGTATGCAGTTAACCAGTGAAAACAAAATATCCACGATGCAGCGATGTACAAAAATACTCAAATAGTATCCAATTATTGCAATCCATACTGTACAAAATGTTCCAATAAAGATACATGAAAGGAAGAAAGTACAAAACTGAAAATAGCTCTGAAAGCTGCGGTCTCAGAGTCGAACTCTGGCGCTGTCAAATCAATAACATCTACCTCAACATGTATGTCGTCTGCGGTGCCATGAAGATGGAACCGTCGGTAAGTCACAACAATTCTAAACATTGAAAAGAAACAGTGTACAAGTATGACAAAAAGTAACTATGTACAAGTAAACCAGAGTGAAAAGTAAAGTACTGAGCAACAACTGTACACAACTGAGTAGTAAAGGTAACAGGACTGAAAAGGAGAGAACAAACTGTACTGTGGTATATAAGTGTAAAGCAGGCTAAGCAAGTGAAATATGCTACCGCTGTAGCTAAAAGTATGGCAAGTAAAGTGCTGTGACTGCACAGGTGTGGTAAGTGCATGCAAATGCATAAAGTAAAGGTGGCCGTGCAAGTACAACGAGTAACGTATAAGGGCAATCATGGTGATAGCAATGGTAAGACTAGCAGGCATGAACTATGAGCAATTTAAACGTGCAAAGTACTGAATAAGACGCACTAAACTATGTGATGTGACTCGCGTAGGAAAGTATGATATGCAACCATGGGTCACCTCCATGCCACGGGGAGCAAATCCCGATGTTCAACCACAACATACTTTGAAAAACGAGACGAGACGAGAGAGAGTGACTCTGGTCATAGCTCCAACACTTTCTCTACAATGAGTTACCCCAAACCCTAGTGTCGTGTGTATCGATTTCATGTTTCTTATAGGATACGAGATGTTCCACGAGATATTCCACGAGATATTCCACGATATATTCCTCAAGATGTATCACATGATGTTATCAGTTCCTTGTTTACGATGATAGTTAAACCAGGACCACTGGTTGACTTTTTTTATAGCAAAGCAAAGTAGATGCTAATAAATTTGAGGATAAAGACAAGTCCAACAAACATGGAACACAAGTTTAAGTGTAGTAGTTTCTAGCACACAATTTACCCAAGTTGATTATCTCTCTAGTTACTTAGGTTTCTAGTTCTTTGTTCGATCAATATTGGTTCGATTATTTATAAAATCCTGAGTTCGTACTTGTACACTTATCTAATTTTCCAAACCTAGAATTTACCGTGCATTACAGATTTTGAGGTTGTTGTAATGGGTCGAGACTAGATCTAGACCTTCCAAAGATGCTGGTGCACGATAATCGGTACCTGTAAACACAAGAAACAATCGGTTAAAAGAGACACAATTTCTATCTATTTGACTTGATCGTTTTGATTTTAAAATCGATTGAAATGGTGTCGAAAAGCGTTCTAAATTTTTATATAGGCTAGATATGAGGAAAATAATTTTACTGAAGGAGGAAATATTTTACAGAAGCTTCTAGTAATTTTTATAATTTTTAAAAGCTCAAAAATCAATTTAAAACAAATTTTAATTAGGTAACGTGTTTATTCAAAAAAAATTTCTGGGTGCAATATTAATCGGAAAGTTGCAAGTGAGCTGTCAAAATGACCGTCTCGAAGAGTACTACAACATATATTTTTATCACGTATCAGTTTACGTGAAAATAACAAGTTACAGATTTTTAAGTGAAAACGATGTATTTAAGTTTTAGGCTTAAAATTTTATTGTGGAAAAATTACCCGTCCGATTGAGATGAAACTACTACCATTGGATCCAGAATGACATTTCTGATTTTCTGGAGCTGGCCTTGTATTTTTTTGATTCTTATATTATTTATTATCAATTTAAAACCAATAAAACTATTTAATAATTATTTACGGGTATTTATACGAGTTTTATGTGTATACGTATATAAAAATACGTTTTAAAACAAACTCACCCTCATTCTTCGCTCGTGCATGCGGGGGATTCCGTCGACGTGGGCGGCGAGCGGAGCGGCGGGGATCGGCGGACGACGGCAGGCGGGGGCGAGTGCGGAGGCGAGTGCGGAGGTGGAGCGGCGACGGTAGTTGCATGGAGGCGTCGCTTGAGCGGAGGTGAGGGAGATAGAGAGAGACGTGGCGGTGTTCGGGGGTGTTGGGGGCTCTCGCCGGAAGGCGGAGGAGGCGGGGAGGTACGTCGGAGGGGCGGAAGACCTCGATGAGACACCAAGCGGTCGGAGTGAGGGTCAAGGAGCGGAGGGGCTCAGTGGGTCGCCGTGGAAGGAGGCGACGTCATGGAGTGAGGGGGAGCTCGACGTGGATGGCGACTTGGGGGATTCGCCGGCGTCGATGGGTAGCGGAGCTGTGCTGCGGGGGAGCGTGGCGGGCTGTCGGGGTTCTTCGAGCGATGAGGCGCACGTCAGAGGGGCGTTCACCGTGAAGCGTGAGGCGCATGTGCGGCGTCGTTACGACGAGGAACTGGGCTGGGCCGCTCGGAGTGGGGAGGCGGTGGTCGGAGACGTGGGAAACGGCGAGGCGAGCTCACCGGAGGGGGTGAACGCAGGGAGAGAGAGGTGTGTGCGTGGGTTTGAGTCGATCAGAGAGAGCGAAGGCTAGGGGTTATTGGAGAGCGGGAGAGGGGTGAGCGAGGCCTAGGTTTGGGTTTTGAGCGGGGGTTTGGGTTTCGTGATGCGGGCTGTGGGGTTTGGTGAGAACGAAAGAAGGGGGAGAGATGTAGCCTGGGTTCGAAAAATTTTGAGGGGTTGGGTTTGGGGATGAGCGAAGGGAGGGGAATTTAAATATGATTAATAAGATAATATAATAACATTATATATTAAAAACACGTTTAAGTGAGGTAATTAAGGAAGTGGGGGAGAGTTTTGACTAAGTGAGATACATGCATCATATGTATCTCCTGGGTTGTGGTTGGTGAGTTAGATAAAGGCAATTAGTCGTGTGATTAGTTTAAGGTAATTAAGTAAAAGTAATCAGTAAAAACGTAATTGGTAAAAATAATTAACAATACGAAATTACCATTTTGCCCTTGAGACCAAACGTGTCCAAAAATTACGAAAACATAGCCACGGGTCCGTATCGTCGTGAGGATCGCGAATACGAGATCCATTTTGGGGTTTGAGCTACAGAGATAGTAGTTTTGGGCCAAAACATTTAGGATGCGGGTTTGCGGGTTCTCTATTGATTTAACTTTAGAAAATTACGAAATTAATATGGAAAGCCCTAAATGATCATAGGATGATACTGTAGAAGTTTGAAAATGTTTTGATGATGTTTGTATAGGAAATTAATTCATTCAGCTAAAGCAGTAAAAATTGAAAATGAATTTTTATCAAAATTGTTGAGAGGTATTTGATGAAATCCGAACTTACTGAAATATACCATAACTAGTTTGATGCTTCAAAATATTTTTTATAAGAAGTTTTGTAATCATGTTTAATATAAAACTCCTGATCAACCACTATAAAATACTTTTTCAAAAATGAAAATATGTTAAATACATAATTAAAGGTATTGAAAAATACGGGTCGTTATATCCTACCCTCCTTAAAATAATTCCATCCTCGAAATTTCTCGAACTCATGAAACAGATAATCTCTGTTATGAAGAAGCTCAAGCAAATAAAGGATGATAATGATTTAATAAATCCGGTTGTAAATAACATGAAATATTATGTGATATCATAGCATCAAGGAAATAAAAGATGATGTTTATGAATAATTACTATTACATCACCATAACTTCTGTAATTAGTCTCAAGTCAAAATATGCTCAGATAGAAGAAGAAGACGAGTTCAAGAAAGATGAAGAAGTAGCGGCATCAGCTTACACGTCTCGGTTTGGATCGTCTTCAAGTCTCTGACATCATTCTCAAATACTTCTGAGCATCCATCGATTCGCTTCTGTTGTCGAACTCGGACTTCTGGTGATCGAAAATTCGAACGCTACCCTTTTTAAAATAGAATGTAGCCAGCGTTCAAGCGAACTAAAATAGAAAGATTCTAAGAAGGTCAATTGAAAGGTCATCAAGCTAAAGGAAGGGTAACGATGTTGAAGTGAAAGAATCGTTCAACTTATCGAATATCCCTTGGATTGTCAACGAAGGAGGTTACAATGGAAGGTATAACCCAGAATGGAAGACGAGTTCCTAAGCAAGGGTTAAGAGTTCAAAGGAAATGATGAGGATCTAAAATGACCAAGGAAGCTGGGTAATAAGAACACTTCACCCGTATATCCAATACAGGTGAACACTCGAGACGACTTGTACTCGAGAGTTCAATTTGAGTATTTTTATTGTACACCCTGATTTTGATATATTGTTCACGAGGTAGTTAGCGCGGACCTGCGTGTGCCACTAAACTTGTAATGACCCGCTTTCGGGGGGGGGGGGGGGGGGGGGGGCATTACTTATTTGATTTATTCGCAGATCTGCAGTTAACAAGTGAAAACAAAATAACCACGATGCAGAGATATACAAAAATACTCAAATAGTGTCCAATTATTACATCCATACTGAATAAAATGTTCCAATAAAGATACATGAAAGAAAGAAAGTACAAAAGTGAAAATAGCTCCGAAAGGTGCGGTCTCAGGGTCGAACTTTGGCGTTGTCAACTCAAGAACATCTACCTCAACATGTACGTCGTCTGTGGTGCCATGAAGATGGAACCGTAGGTAAGTCACAACAATTCTAAACATAGAAAAGAAACAGTGTACAAGTATGACAAAAAGTAACTACGTACAAGCAAACCAGAGTGAAAAGTAAAGTACTGAGCAACAACTGTACACAACTGAGTAGTAAAGGTAACAAGACTGAAAAGGAGAGAACAAACTGTACTGTGGTATATAAGTGTAAAGCAAGCTATGCAAGTGAAGTATGCTACCGCTGTAGCTAAAAGTACGACAAGTAAAGTGCTGTGACTGTACAGGTGTGGTAAGTGCATGTAATGCATAAAGTAAAGGTGGTCAAACAAGTATAACGAGTAACGTATAATGGCAATCATGGTGATAACAATGATAAGACTAGCAAGCATGAACTGTGAGCATTTTAAACATGCAAAGTACTGAATACGACACACTAAACTATGTGATGTGACTCACATAGGAAAGTATGATATATAACCATGGGTCACCTCCATGCCACGGGGATCAAATCCCGGGCTTCAACCACAGCATACTTTGAAAAACAAGACGAGAGACAAGACGAGAATGAGTGACTCCGGCCATAGCTCCCACACTTTCTCTACAATGAGTTACCCCAAACCCCAGTATCGTGTGTATCGATTTCATGTTTCTTACAGGATGTTCCACAAGATATTCTACGAGATGTTCCATTAGACATTCCACGAGATATTCCTCAAGATGTATCACATGATGTTATCAGTTCCTTGTTTACGATGATAGTTAAACCAGTATCACTGGTTGACTTTCTTATAACAAAGCAAAGTAGATGCCAATAAAATTGAGGATAAAGACAAGTCCAACACACATAGAACACAAAAATTGTTGGTTTAAGTGTAGTAGTTTCGTTAGCACACAATTTACCAAAGTTGATTATCTCTCTAGTTACTTTGGTTTCTAGTTCTTCGTTCGATAAATATTGGTTCGAAGATTATTTATAAAATCCTGAGTTCATACTTGTACACTTATCTAATTTTCCAAATCTAGAATTTACTGTGACTTACAGATTTCGAGGTTATTGTAATGAGCCAAGACTAGATCGAGCCTTTCAAAGATGCTGGTTGCACGAGAATCGGTACCTGTAAACACAAGAAACAATCGGTTAAAGAATATACTATTTTCTATCTATTTGACTTGATCGTTTTGATTTTAAAATCGATTGAAATGGTTTAGAAAAGCGTTCTAAATTTTTATATAGGCTTTAGGAAAATAATTTTACTGAAGGAGGAAGTATTTTTCAGAAGCTTCTAGTAATTTTTATAATTTTTAAAAGCTAAAAAATCAATTTAAAACTAATTTTAATTAGGTAACGTGTTTATCCAAAAATTTCTTCTGGGTGCAATACTAATCGAAAAGCTGCAAGTGAGCTGTCAATATGACCGTCTCGAAGAGTACTACAACATGTATTTTTATCGTATCAGTTTACGTGAAAATAACAAGTTACAGATTTTTAAGTGAAAACGATGTATTTAAGTTTTAGGCTTAAAAATTTATTGTGGAAAAACTACTCGTCTGATTGAGATGAAACTAGCGCTATTGGATCCAGAATGTCATTTTTGATTTTCTGGAGCTGACCTTGTATTTTTCTGATTCTTATATTATTTATTATCAATTTAAAACCACTAAAACTATTTAATAATTATTTACATGTATTTATACGAGTTTTATACGTATACGTATATAAAAAATACGTTTTAAAAAAAACTCAACCTCGTCCTTCGCTCGTGCATGCGGGAGCTTCCTCGACGTGGGCGGCGAGCGGAGCGACGGGGATCGGCAGACGAGGCAGGCGGGGGCGAGTGCAGAGGTGAGTGCGGCGGTGGAGCGGCGGCAGCGGTTGCGTGGAGGCGTCGCTTGAGGCGGCGATGAGGGAGATAGATAGAGTGAGGCGTGGCGGTGTTCGGGTGTGTTGGGGCTCTCACCGGAAGGCGGAGGAGGCGGGGAGGTATGTCGGAGGGGTGGAAGACCTCGAGGAGGCACCGAGTGGTCGGAGTGAGGGTCGAGGAGCGAGGGGCTCCGTGGGTCGCCATGGAAGGAGGCAGCGGCGTGGAGTGAGGGGGAGATCGACGTGGGTGGCGACTTGGAGGCTTCGCCAGTGACGATGGGTGGCGGAGCTGTGCTGCGGGGGAGCGTTGCGGATTGTCGGGGTTCTTCGAGCAACGAGGCGCAGGTCGGAGGGGCGTTCACCATGGAGCGTGAGGTGCACGGGTGGTGTCATTTTGACGGGGAAGCGGGCGGGGCCGCTCGGAGTGGGGAAGCGATGGTCGGAGACGTGGGAAGCGGCGAGGCGAGCTCATCGGAGGGGGTGAATGTGGGCGAGAGAGAGGTGGGACCGTGGGTTTGAGGCGATCGGAGAGAGAGAAGGCTAGGGGTTATTGGAGAGTGGGAGAGGGGTGAGCGAGGCCTGGTTTTGGGTTTTGAGCGGGGGTTTGGGTTTCGTGATGCGGGCTGTGGGGTTTGGTGAGAACGAAAAAAGGGGGAGAGATGTAGCCTGGGTTCGAAAATTTTGAGGGGATGGGTTCGGGGGATGAGTTAAGGGAGAGGATTTAAATATGATTAATAAGATAATATAATAACATTATATGTTAAAAACACGTTTAAGTGAGGTAATTAAGGAAGTGGGGGAGAGTTTTGACTAAGTGAGATACATGCATCATATGTATCACCTGGGTTGTGGTTGGTGAGTTAGATAAAGGCAATTTGTCGTGTGATTAGTTTAAGGTAAATAAGTAAAAGTAATCAGTAAAAACGTAATTGGTAAAAATAATTAACAATACGAAATTACCATTTTTCCCCAGAGACCAAACGCGTCCGAAAAATTACAAAAACATAGCCACATGTCCGTATCATCGTGAGGATCGTGAATACGAGATCCATTTTGGGGTTTGAGAATGGAGATACTAGTTTTAGGCCAAAACATTTAGGATGCGGGTTTGCGGGTTCTCTATTGATTTTACTTCAGAAAATTACGAAATTAATATGGGAAGCCCTAAATGATCATACTATGATACTGTAGAAGTTTGAAAACGTTTTGATGATATTTGTTTAGAAAATTAATTCATTCAGCTAAAACAGTAAAAAATGAAAATGAACTTTTATCAAAATTGTTTAGAGATATTTACTTACTGAAATATACCATAACTAGTTTGATGCTTCAAAATATTTTTATAAGAAATTTTGTAATCTTGTTTGATATAAAATTCCGGATCAACCACTATAAAATACTTTTTAAAAAATGAAAATACGTTAAATACGTAATTAAATGTATTGAAAAATACTGGTCGTTACACATCCTAACCGATATCCATCAACCGACCCAAGTTCTACCAACCTAGGGTCCCATTCAACTTGCTGACGAGGTTTCGACTTAGCACGAAGGGTCCACGTCTGCTTGACAACTGTTTCGGTCATTTTTGGCCCTAACGGTTTGGTGCCATCTGTGGGAAACACGAGTCGACATCCCAGTCAACGGAATATCTCGACCTTGTCAGCTCACCCATCAAGATCCTCCGATGATGCCTTAACGCCTCCCAGCGTCGGTCTCCTCAGCATGATAATGGGAGGTCCTCCGTAACCAGATCTGTCAACCTCGCTTCAAAGCTCCTACACCGGAAGGTTGATGACAATTTCCATGAGGCGAAAACGACCCAGAGATTCTACATCGCTTATATCATTCTCAGATGAAGATCAAGTGGGTGTAGAATTATTGCATGACGATGCCGGCGTGATCACGACCACCATCAACGAGATTAGCATGAAGAGATTACTCGTCGACACCGGAAGCTCGTGCAAAATGCTTTTTTTCACCACGTTTGAGAGAATGAGGTTGTCCTTCATGGAGTTAAGACCTTGTTCAGGGCCTCTAGTGGCGTTCACCTGACACTCAGCCCCAATAGCAGGCATCTTCACCCTACAGGTAACCCTAGGTACGCAACCACGACAAGTCACTCGCCTGACCGATTTCATGGTGGTAAAGATAAACTCGGCGTACAATGGAATCATCGACAAACGGGAGGACGCGCAAGGAGCACGCCATCCACTCCCAAGCGTAGGAGTGTCAATGCAATAAATTTATAACCGGTGAGTATTGGGTCGGATCACAGGGACAAGTCGTTCTATATTCACAAAATTGATCAATAAAGAAAAATAAAGCGTGTTACAACCACCTCGCTAACGGTGGAAAAGTGTCGGAAAAACGTGTGGTGAAATTACAATCCTATACTAAGTAGGTAGGGTTAGAGAACCAAAAGTGGAGTTAGGATAGCTAGGAGAGGAAGCATGGATTGTGGGTTCACTAAGATTGGCGTTAATCAAGCTCTAATTACCGCATATAACTCAATTGATCATTCGGCTAAGGACACTCAATCGGAAAATTTAGCTTTAAAGAACACAACAATTAGCAATAGGGATTGATATATATCATGGCACTAATCAAATTAGGAACATGGTCTCTTCTCAAAGAGTGCCCACTTGGGTCTTAACCAATTAAATTGTGCCCTAATAATAACCCAACATTAACATGAAAATGGGCAAGAGGAAATTAAAGCAAGAATTAACAACCAACCACAATGAAGCACAACCCAAGCCAAACAACACTACTCAATCATACTAAACAAAATGAGATTCATAAACAAATTCATCACAAGTTTAATACAAAGAGAGAAATGCAAAATACACAAGGGAAAGGAGAGATTTCACCCAAGATCTTTCTAAGATTAAGCCCCTCTCTCTCTTGAGCACCTTCACCAAGCTTACATCATCCCCCATGGCCTCCATCCACAAGCCCTAGCTTTGGGGAACACAAAACCCCCCAAAACACTCAAAAAAACGAAGACAGCCGAAAAAAATGAAGCTCAGGCCGCAAAATACAAAGAAAATCGCCTTAATGGGCTTGCGGGTCGGGCGCGCAGTGCGCCCGACCCGCGGTGCCTGAGGCGCTTGCTTCTCCAAGGCGGGGCACACACGGGGTGCGTGCCCCGCCCGCTGTCGTGGGCCGGCCCACAAAAACGCGCTGTCGTTTTTTTTAAAACGGCGCAGCGGCCCTGTGAAAATTAGCGGGCCAGCCCGCGAGCAGCGGCCCAGTGAAAATTAGCGGGCCGGCCAGCGGGCCAGCTCGCAAAAGTGGGTTTTTAAATTTATTTTATTTTTTTAATTTCCTTTTTAAATTCCAGAAACCCCTTCTTGCTTCCAAAATGCACGGAAAATAGCCCGAAGCTCCCAAAAATTCTGGAAAAATTCCAGAAAATCCAGAAAAATCCCAAAAGTACATGAAAAATAAGGGGAGCAAAAATTAGTCTATAAAAAGCACATTTTATGTATAAAATAGGAGTAGGCTATAATATTTCACGATTTCACAAATACGCCCGTATCAAGCCAAAATTAACATGATATACACATAAAATGCCCAGAAATGGGGGAAAATATGCAATTTATATCCCGAATTACACCCACAACTAGGTTTTTGCTAGTCCCTAGCAAAATATGCGAAAAATTCGGATTAAATTGAAAGCATGCACCAAACTCACAATATCCTCATGGCATACGTCAAATGGTATTTCCAAATGATTTCAAAGCCAATATACCCAACGTATGAAAGTAAATGACAAATGACATTCTCCTCAATCCAATTCAAAGAAAAGTAAGGAAATATGCACCGTGTCGCATTTATCGGGATATATCACAAATGGGAAAGTTTCTAATTTTCATGGAAATGGCCAAAACAAAAGAAATTTCTCCTAAGTTGTGGGAGATGAGATTGCATCACTCATGTTGCTTATTCTTTCATTTTTTTCATTCATTTTTCTTTTCTTTTCTTTTTTTCTTTTTTTGTTTTTTTGGATGTTTATGTTTTGCATTCACGCGATAACGCTATGAAATGCAAACACCGCTCCCTTTGCATACACACGATAACGCTATATAGGCAAAGGAATGGAATGATATCCTAAATCTCATTTTTGGCGTCCTCCCTAATGTTTCGTGGGGCACCGGCTACTCAATTTGATTAGGAAAATCATTCGCTTGTATAACTTTCTTTCTCATTCCAAACATGAATTATCAACTCATCCACCCACTCCTTAAGAGGAAAACAAAACATGCACCATATGGCCACGCCCAATCCAATCAAAAACCAAGCCATTCAGCCCAAATCATGCAATCACTTACACCAAACTATTCCCAAATTATTTCAAAGAGATATCATGACGTATAATGTAATTCCATGCATGGCATATTCGCATATGAATCCAAATTGGAATAGAAATGAAAATGTGCCAATCAAACTTCGATGAATTTGATACCAAAATGATAATCCGAAAAATTGCATGTCATTAAGCATGTAGGGACTAAGCACAAAGCAAGCTGCGTATGGACAAGGAGGCAAAATACGATATGCAATAAAGTGAAATAGGTGATGGCAAAATGGAGGGAACTCAAAAAAAATTTAAGCTGCCTCAAAATCCTAACAATACTAAAGATTCTAACACTCTCCCCCAACTTAAAATAAACATTGTCCTCAATGTTGGATGAGTATTAGATCTCACAAAAGATCCTAGAAAAGAAAAGAAAAGCACACGAAACACTAAAAGAAAAGCATACGAAAGCAAACATGCAAAAGCAAACTAACTAACTTTTGATTTTATTTATTTACACTACGTAAAGGAAAGAATACACCTTAGCAAAAGGCGGATCTCGGATGTATAACGGCGGTGGCAATTACTCGATCGTATCCTTTTACTCCTCCGCCAGCTGCTTTGGAGCTAGGCCTCCACCGGCCTCCTTGGATTCCAGCAATGCAACCCCCAGCATCTTCTTTGGATAATATGTGTCATGTGGGAGACGAGCCGCATCAATCGAAGTCATGTCCTCATGCCCTGCAAAAGCATTCCAAAACGGGTTATCAAAACAAATAAAAGAATGTAAATGCAATGGACGAAAATCTGAATCAAAAATGTGTGAAAGTGCAAATTTGGGTTCAGAAATGCAAGGTATGAGATGGTGGGAACTTCCCTGAATACTGTCGCTGGGTGTGGCATGATACGCTGCCTTAAGAGGAAGGGAAAGCAGCTGCAGAAGGGAATCTGGGGGAGACGATGGCTCAGGCTCAACGTAAACCATCTCGCAATCATCATCGCTATCAGAAAGTGCAGGCTTCGCATACCTCCCCAGACTATGAAGTGTATCCTGAAAGTCTCCATGAATGATGGTTTGGTGCGTATCCTGAGGTGAAGGGTCTATGACCTGCTGCACTGAAGTGGGAGGAAAGTCTGGCTCGGGCTCCATTATGATCTGTAAACTTACTCCCTCGCCAAAATCATCCTCATCATCGTCAAAGAAAACTCTCTCAGCAGTCCATCCATGCACTCGTACACCTCAAAATGGGCAGATGTAGTAGACGGGAAACATAACTCAGGCTCTCCAATATCATCCATATTGCTCGTGCCTTTACATGCATCCACCACAACATCACCACCAATATAAAAATGCATCATGTCATCAACATGGTCGACACGCACTCCATCATCCATCTCCTCCAGCTCATCCAAATATATGTGCTCAAATTCCTCTACTTGGCCCCAATGCACCCTCTTTACAGGTTTCTCTAGGTATTCCATAGGGTCGCATTGGAATGAGCCCTTAGCTGGCTCCTCAGGCTGGTCCTAGACCTGCTGGACTGTCTCCTCATACTCTGCAAGGTCCCTCAGGTAACACCTTGAATCCTTGGTCGAATAATCAAAAAGAATTTTCCACCGCAGCTCATCTACACAAAATCCCGCCTAGATGGCGATAATCCAGTATAAAATTCTGCAGGAGATGATCCTCGTGGAAACGATGGTGTGGGCATGCAAGCACCAAATCACTGAACCTCTGTCAAGCCTGATGGTAGGCCTCCCATTCAGCTTGGACAAAGCTCGCTATATGCTGCTCCATGGCATGCCGCCCCTATACATGCTCTAAGAAAATAGGCAAAAATTCTCGGAGAAATTCAGCCTGAAATGACAACCAAGTAAGATGTGAGTCAAGAGACAATGAATCAAACCACAATCTAGCATCATCGTGTAAAGAAGAGTGAAAAAATCTAAAGTATATGCAATCATCGGTGATATTCCCACCAAGACATGAATACATCCATTCTTCAAATTTTTTTATATGTAAATGAGGGTTCTCTCACTCCAAGCCATGAAAGTATGGCAGGAGTGGGATATCCTCCAAATCAATCTCAGAAAAACTTGAAGATGATGCCATGTTTTTTTTAAAAAAATTTATCAAAAAATGAGAATAAACAAGCAAAAGACTCAATCAGTGGAAAATAATTAAAATGGAAAGACACATACTAAGAGATAGAAGTATCACACTAAAACTTTCAAAATCAATCAAAAATGCTAATAATAGAAACCGTTGTCCCCGGTAACGGTGCCAATTGGTTGTGACGGGAGGACGCGCAAGGAGCACGCCTTCCACTCCCAAGCGTAGGAGTGTCAATGCAATAAATTTATAGCCGGTGAGTACCTGGTCGGATCACAGGGACAAGTCGTTCTATATTCACAAAATTGATCGATAAAGAAAAATAAAGCGTGTTACAACCACCTCGCTAACGGTGGAAAAGTGTCGGAAAAACGTGTGGTGAAATTACAATCCTATCCTAAGTGGGTAGGGTTAGAGAACCAAAAGTGGAGTTAGGATAGCTAGGAGAGGAAGCATGGATTGTGGGTTCACTAAGATTGGCGTTAATCAAGCTCTAATTACCGCATATAACTCAATTGATCATTCGGCTAAGGACACTCAATCGAAAAATTTAGCTTTAAAGAACACAACAATTAGCAATAGGGATGGATATATTATAATGGCACTAATCAAATTAGGAACATGGTCTCTTCTCAAAGAGTGCCCACTTGGGTCTTAGCCAATTAAATTGTGCCCTAATAATAACCCAACATTAACATGAAAATGGGCAAGAGGGAATTAAAGCAAGAATTAACAACCAACCACAATGAATCACAACCCAAGCCAAACAACACTACTCAACCATACTAAATAAAATGAGATTCATAAACAAATTCATCCCAACTTTAATACAAAGAGAGAAATGCAAAATACACAAGGGAAAGGAGAGATTTCACCCAAGATCTCTCTAAGATTAAGCCCCTCTCTCTCTTGAGCACCTTCACCAAGCTTCCATCATCCCACATGGCCTCCATCCACAAGCCCTAGCTTTAAGGAACACAAAAACCCCCAAAAAACTCAAAAAAAAAAAAAAACGAAGACAGCCGAGAAAAAAATGGAGCTCAAGTCGCAAAATACAAAGAAATCGCCCTAATGGGCTTGTGGGTCGGGTGCGCAGTGCGCCTGACCCGCGGCGCCTGAGGCACCCGCTTCTCCAAGGCGGGACACGCACGGGGTGCGTTCTCCACCCGCTGCCGTCGGCCGGCAAGCGGGCCGGCCCACAAAAACGCGATGTCGTTTTTTTTAATTACGGCGTAGCGGCCCTGTGAAAATTAGCGGGCCGGCCCACAAAAGTGTGTTTTTAAATTTATTTTATTTTTTAAATTTTCTTTTTAAATTCCAGAAACCCCTTCTTGCTTCCAAAATGCACAGAAAATAGCCCGAAGCTCCCAAAAATTCTGGAAAAATTCCAGAAAATTCAAAAAATCCCAGAAGTACCTGAAAAATAAGGGGAGAAAAAATTAGTCTATAAAAACCACATTTTATGTATAAAATAGGAGTAGGCTATAATATTTCACGATTTCACAAATACGCCCGTATCAAGCCAAAATTAACATGATATACACCTAAAATGCCCAGAAATGGGGGGAAGAATATGCAATTTATATCCTGAGTCAGCAGGCCACTACTAAACGCTATAGAGGCATTGGTCTCCCTTTTCCATCAAATGATCGAATTCCAGACTCCTGAAGGAGTTAGGAAAGCGAGAGGAAATCAGAAGCAAGCACGATCGTGCTATACTCTGTCCATCGCTTTGAGAAGGATTGGGCAAGCAGACCCAGTCGACCCCAAAAGCAAAGATCGACAACCCGCGTCAGTTGAAGAGACAGAAAACATCCGAATCTCCGAATAAGGGAAGACTGTCTCTATTGGGTCAATGCTCCCTTTCGACCTAAGGGATCAGTTGATCGCTCTTTTGAGAGAGCATGCAGACATTTTCGCCTGGTCCCCGAAAGGTATTCCCGGCATCGACCCCGAGGTGATATCCCATAAACTGGAGGTCGACCCAACCTGCAGACCCATGAAGCAAAATAAGAGGAACATGGGGGTGAGAAGATGAAGGCCGCAATCAAGGAAGTGATCGACTTCTGGAGGCATGCTTCATTCGGAAAGTCAAGTGTCCCGACTGGCTCTCGAATGTCGTGATGGTGAAGAAAGCGAATGACAAATAGAGAATGTGCATCGAATTCACATATCTCAATAAAGCCTGTCCGAAGGATAGTTACCCCTTGCCCTTGATCGACCATCTGGTCGACAATGCTTCGGGCTATGAACTCCTCAGCTTCATGGATGCATTCTCAGAATATAACCAGATCCAGATGGCTCCAGAAGACGAAGAGAAGACTTCTTTCATCATCAATCGAGGTATTTTTTGTTATACCAAAATTCCATTTGGTTTGAAGAATGCAGGAGCCACATACCAACATATGATGAATGAAGTCTTCGAGGCTCAAATCGGGCTGAACCTAGAAGTCTACGTTAACGACATGCTGGTCAAGTCGAAGAAGTGGATGGATCACATTGCAGATCTCCGAGAGATATTTGCACAGATCCGACGATACAACCTTCGGCTCAACCCAGTCAAATATACCTTCGGGGTTCGATCAGGGAAGTTCCTCGGTTTCATGCTGACGAACCGAGGGATCGAGGCTAAGCTAGACAAGATCACGTCAATCATAACAATGAAGGAGCCTTCGACCATCAAAGAACTCCAAAGACTGAATGGAAGAATAGCCGCTATGGTCCGGTTCTTGTCTAAATAAACCGAGAGATCGTTGCCTTTCTTCAATGTATTGAGAAAAGTAATAGCATCCGCCTCAAATGGCAAGAGGGCCATCGAGTGGGATGCAGATTGCAAGAAAGCGTTCTTCGAGTTAAAGGATTACCTTTGCATCCCACCACTCCTGACCAAGCCATACAGAGATGACCAACTCATCATTTACATGGCCGCTGCTGTAACGCCCCGCTCCCCAGGATACCCGGGAAGTACGAATCCGTCCCAGGTAATCCCAAGGCAGCGAGTGTTACGAAGGAAGGAAAGAAAAATAATACCATTGATTCAGCAGGTACTGCACACTGCTGGGGTAGTACTTGTAGTATTCCCACAACCAAACACAGAGAACAAATAACTAATGAACAATACAGAATAACAACAACAACCATAGCACAACACTAAAAGTACATCATCCACATATACATACTGCGATAACTGATACACCATCTCAGTTCTACCCTACAAGTAAACCCCAAGTACAACAACTCTCTATCTGCTCTCCTCTCTCCACCCCCACACTCTCAACTCTGCCACTAGACTCCATTGCTCCACCTGCTACCGACTCCAAGAACCAACACCTGTAAAGTCAACGGGGGCACGTCAACACGTGTCCCAGTAGGATATCCCAACTCCACATAGTGTATCATTTACAGGCATGAGCTACTATGCATGGAATATGACGTACAGTACCATAACATGCAAGGGAAGACGTAGCTACATAATATTAATGCAATAGTAGGAAAACGTACCTGCTACACTAGTGTGTTGCTGCAAAAGAGAGTTAGTACTACGAATCATATATAAGGTAAAAGAGTCAAGGCATGGGCCAAGAAGGAAATACACAAGGTGCTACCAAAAAGGAATTACACGAGTAAACAACATTTACTAAGGCTACAAAATAATGAGGGTTATCAATTGAATATTTGGTTAGCGTTTTGGAACCTATGTAGTGGGTAGGACCCTTTTGGGACTGGACCTCCCTCCCCAGTTGGGGTGGGACTGGAACTCCCCAAGACATGCTATGGACTGAGCCAAGCGTGCAATGTTGTTAACAAAGGAGCCCTTTCCACACTCCTCCTTATATCTGACACTCCCCGCCTCATGGGCTATGTCAGGAATGCAAACCACAACCGGTCCATCCCTCATATCCACCTCCTACTTTGGTTCCCCCAAACCCCGTGTCACCCTCCTTTAAGAGGACTAAGTCATTTAACTAATTTATTTTAACATCATATCAACAATGTGGGAGTCATGTATGCATGGCTTCACAAATTCTCATATCAAAACGGGTCACGCACTGAAGTGACATACCCTTCATCCCAGTCACAACAATTCATCACCATATCATAGCTGAATCCATGCCATACATGTCCCCCGACATCATGCATCCATCTTATAACTCATTCTATGAACATACACAAGGCCATATCTCCCATTTCCATGAATTTCTTTTATTGAGGCATTTCATCGAACATATGTTAGGCATCATACACATGACCACAATTATTGTAGAAATACATAACTAGGAACTCACTTTCATATAGAAACATTAAGCAATAATATGTGAACATGGGGTTAAAAACAAAACATAATTTGAAACATCATGATACAGTTCGGTTTGCTGAAAGTTTACCAACAAGCATAAACATTAGAGGGTATCAGCCATTTCCAATGCGAATTTGACAAAAGTTTGTAAATGAAAGTTGTAGATCTGTTCATGCTGGATTCATATATAAAATTTCATGCAACTATGTGAATTGTATGATTTATGGTGAATTATTTGGTGAAACCTGTCAAATCTGTTTTTCAGACAGATTCTGAGGGCTGTAAAGATTGCTAATTTAGGGCATGTTGCAGTCAGAATTTTGAAAAACATGCATTGAAATGAAGGTGTAGAAAAACGTGTTAACTTTACAATGAGACCAAGAATACAAAATTTAATGGAGTGTACAGAGACTGAGCTCCATTTTCTTGAACTGTGTCCAGTCTAGAAGACATTCCGACATGTTGTGTAGATTGAATTTTTACTCCTACTTACTAAATTGAACATATGTTAAATTTTATATGAGTATGGTGTAGGATTTCGTGAAATACATGATTATATTTTTTTCAGATTCTATTTTGATCTAGGTTAGGAGATATGCACATTTTAACAGAGGCTTAACCTGCTGGAAAGTTCAGAATAGATTCTTGAACATGAAGGTTTAAGTTAATTCACAAGGAAACATGCTTGCAAATGAAATACAAGGTGGAGATTGGAATCCTTCCTCCATGAAAGATTCATCTCTTCTCCTCCTCCTTCTTCCTCTCCTTTCCTTGGTTTCCCCCTTGATTTCTCCTTCTCTTTCGCGTTCTCTTCAATCTTCCTCTTTCCATTCTTCCTCTTTCTCTCTTTCTCTCTCTCTTTCTTCTTTTTTTGTTTTGTTGGGTGAAATTTCAGCCAAAAGGGAGAAAAAGAGCAAATAAATGAAAAGAAAATAGAAAGAAGAGATGGAAAGTTTGTAGAAGGAAATGAGATAAAAATATCTCGTCAAAGATTCCATGTAGTTACAAGTTTGCCATTCTCTACACTCTTCATCTTTCTATACACTCAACACATTCTTAATTACAAGTGAGCCATTCCTTTACACCTCATTCTACTACGCATACACACTCTCCCACTATTTACAATAATGCCACTCACTAATAATAATGAAACAACAACAATAAAAATAACAATACTACTAATACTAATACTACCATTAATACTTACAACAACAATACTATCAACAACATAATAATAATAGCACAATACTATTATCATCAATAACATGTCACCTCTAATACACAAGGCCATTAAGCATAATCAACCCAACAATACTAGTACTAACAATAATAAGACACACATACACTATATTTCACACAAAAAGGTAGGCCCTAACGTATATGGCACCATGGGCCATTACAGCTACCATGGAGGCCGTAAGCTCGGTGCTCGTCAAAGAAGACTCGGGAATGCAACAGCCCATCTACTACATCAACCAAGTTCTCCGAGGTGCGGAAGTAAATTACTCGAGAATAGAGAAGATGTCATTCGCACTGATCCAATCTGCGAGGAGATTGTGACCGTACTTCCAAGCGCACACCATCTTGGTCCTCACCAATACTCCCTTGGAACAGACCCTAAAGAGCTTGGATCATTCGGGGAGAATGACGAAGTGGGAAGTGGAGCTGATCGAATTCGACATCCAGGTCAAGCCGAGGACCACCATCATACGGTAGGCTTTCGCTGACGTCATCGTCAAACTCACTTATGATGACAGCCCAAAGGAAGCGGTATATGTTACTAACATGCAACCCGATGCTACCTCTTCACCCTTGACAGGTCTCAATTCATTAACCGATGCAATTGAAGACAAGGGAACATAGATCGTACAAGTTGATGGTTCGGCCACTCAAGTCGGAAGCGGGACCGGAATAATTGTCCAAACGTTAGCAGGCAATATATTCGAGTATGATCTCCGCTTCGATTTCCAAACCATAAATAATGGTGCAGAGTACGAAGAGGCCATCAACGGTTATCGATTGGCTCGAGCCTTAGGAGCAAAAGTGGTCCAACTACTTAGCGATTCCAACCTCGTCGTCCACCAGCTAAACGGAAGCTTCGAGGCCCGTGAAGACACAATGCAGAGCTACATGCAAGTTGCTAAAGCGGAGCTTGCCGAATTCAGACGAGTAGAAATCCATCATGTAGCAAGATCGAAGAATCACCGAGCCGACGCCCTTTCGAAGCTCGCATCATCCTCCCCCGCGGGACTCGGTTAGACAATATATGTGCAACGTCTACCACACACCAGTGTGATGGAGCCAAAACTGCTAAGCCTCGACCAAGGAGACACTTGGATGGTGATCGCTTCGGAATGTAACCCAAAAAGAGCGACCGTGTAGTTTTACCGCAAGCGCACGGTGTAGCGGCGAGCGGGTTATCGAACACAGGGAGGACGAATGACGGTGTCTTCTCCGAACAACCTGGCTATAGGAACAGAAAAGGGGAATTTGCCTTTTGGCGATCCTGTCACAATCGTCAGACAAAATATGGGGATATAGAATCAATTAAAGACGTCTAGGGAATGGGGAATCCCCGCTACTCACCGTACTTCGTCAATGTGATTCATTGGTATCACAATTGCTAGGGTAGAATTTCGGATGAACTAGTTGCAACTGAATGTAAAACCTAGCTCACGCTCTCGCGCTGTTGCCGGTCTATAGCTAACCTAGGGTTGGGTCCAATCTCTTGCAAACCCTAGCCTAGGCAAGCCATCATTAGGATCAACATCATCGTTCAATCGCGCCCCGAGCCCACTCTCGTGCAAACTCGGGCCGCGACCTAGGTTGGGATAGTTCCTACCCGTCCAATCTCTTGCAAACGGGTATCGGCATGGAATTGCAACTGAGATCCCTAGTATCGGTCCAATCTCTTGCAAACCGATACTACGGAAACTCAATTTCAACCCAATTCGGATTTCTAGGGTTTCCTATCGAATTGGGATCCAATCTCTTGCAAATCCCAATCGATATGAACACCTAGCTATCCGCGTTAAATCGATCCCAAACTAACCCTAATAGCAATTCTAGCAATATTTCTACCAAATCATCACAAATCAGAAGTTGGGCTCGTAGGGTTCATCCCCACGCCCCAAGACGTTAGGACTACTCACAATTCATATCACAAATGCAAAAATAATCAATGGAAATAACAATAGGATTCATCACAATATTCAAATAAGCAATAAAAATAAGATTTTTAATGGAGAGGGAGACAAACCAATAGAGTTCTCCAAGAATCCAACAAAAATAAACTTTTCTCTCCTCTCCAATCTCAATAATCAAAAGCTAAAAAAGTTTAATCTAAAAAGCTGCAAAAAGTTAAGGAAAAGTCCTCTAACCTAGGTCAAAAACTGGGGTTAAATACCCCCAAAATCGTCCAAAAAACTGTGACCAAAATGCCCCTGCGCAGCCTGAAAATCGCAATTTACGCGACAGGCAGCGCGGCTCACTCGGCCGAGTGACAACAGTCGCTCGGCCGAGTAAGAAACCCTGAAAATTTCCAGTAAGTCTGGGTCTTCGGGGGTCTTCACTTCGGGGGTCGCTCGGCCGAGTGAGTTGTAGTCACTCGGCCGATGGCTTCTATTCACTCGGGCGGTCGGCATTTTTCACTCGGCCGAGTGGGTCTTCTGAAGCTCAGGCAGACGAAAAACAGTAAGTTGGCTCTTTTGGATGGGCGTCGTCTTAATGCCACTCGGGCGGACGGGGTCTCGTCACTCGGCCGATGTGGCTTCCGATGCTCGGCCGAGTGTACATATGAAGCATGTCCGATCTGGCCGGCCGAGCGGGGTCTCGCTGGTCGGCCGAGTGACTCCTTCACTCGGCCGAGTGAGACACCAAAAATGCCCAAACAGCTTGTTTTTGCCTCCTCGTCGCTCCTGCGACGTTCTTTCTTCTTCCGCTCCTCTCCAATGGCAAAATACCCCTCGGGGAGGTCGTCGGTGACACTCTGGAGTAGGCATATCTCGGGATCACTCCAAATCGCTCCAAATCACCTGAAATACGACAAAAACAACGAATCGTGAAAAGTATGGCAATATCGTCGATATATCGTGAAAAACATGATTTGAGCGATCTAAATGGCATGCAAACATGCGGGAAAAAAGTGTAAAATATGGCGTGATCAAAATCCCCCAAGCTTACCTCTTACTCGTCCTCGAGGAAGATAAGTAAAAGGCGAAACCGGTGGATTTCGAAAACGAAAACGACGGAAAAAATGAAAAACGAAAAACGAAGAAGAAAGAAGAAAGCGGAGAGGGAAGCTGCTAGATCATTTTTCTCAGGACGTGGGTTTTGCTTACTCATATAGCATGCGCCGAATGTGAAACACATGTCAAAGAATTTTATTTCGATATCATAGTGTAATGGTGCAAATAGAAATAGGAAACCCAAGAATATTGTTATAGCATGAAAAACGGAATGATTCTAAAATTAACATTGTCTGAATCATTTAAAGCGGTATACAATATCACAGATCACACACTTTTCAATTGGATGCTTTCTATGAGGAGTATAAGAATATCACACAATAGAATAGAAATAATAGAAAAGCATGGATTTCATGAAATGAGAGGCGTAGATTTCTGGACTTCGTAAAGCTAAAAATAATCTCATCGAGTATAGAATATTACTTAGCCTAGGTTGTCGTGCAACGTCAAGTGGTCACTCTCTCACACATCATTGGATTCTCTCCCCCAAGCTTATCTATAAGCGTGGTGGCACAAAAACAATATTTACATCCCCATTTTTATGAAGCTCCAAAAGTAATAAAAATAAAAAACAAAAAAGAGGGAAAGAAAGAGAGAACATGAGATGGGATCTTTTATTGAGGTTCTTTTCTCTTTTTCTTTTTCTTTTTCTTTTCTTTTTCTCTTTCCTTTTTTTTGGGTATTCATATATACACAATGATCCCAATCAAAGAGAAATAAGGATATACAAAAATTTTTCTTTTTCTTTGTTTTTGAGAAATTTGGAGCTAGGAATTAATAGCGGGGGAAATGCCATATATTAGAATCGCTAAGGGGAGATTCACCAATGGTTTTAAAATAGAGAATTGATGTTCAAGATATGTGGAGAAAGAAGTAAATATGTCTCTCAGTTCACTCTATAGGACGTGCACGACAACTTCAGCAGGGTAATCTAATCTACTCAGTTTCGATCACAAAAAAGCTAACTAATCCAGATTCATCATAGCTAACATCATTCAATCATCCTGAAGTGAAATGTACAAATCATGCATATAGAAGTGATATAGGAAAAGAAAACGGTACTCCAGATATAAGCATTCAATGCGTGAATCTTGGTGTGTTTTCTGCGATAGCATACATATGAATATTCAGACTCAGCTAATAATAAAATTTCATCCATTTTCATGCGGAAAAAGTGTGGGTTACTATCTCTAAATGCAAGGCAAATCATAGCCTATGATATCAGAAATAAAATCTAAGACATGACAAATATAGCATGCATATATAGAGAAAGCTAACGCCACGTAATCATCATCACAGAAAAGTCATCTCTAGCATGAGATGAAAAAGAAATAAAGATAAAGGGAAAATGAAACTAATTACAATGCAGCACACATAGAAAATAAGAAAAACGTGATGCATGGTAAAAAGAAGAAAAAGTGATGAAAATGAGTGCAAATGCGGAAAATGGCTTGAAAAAATAAAAATAAAGGTGGTAAATCGAAAAGAATGTGAGAACTCACTCCCCCAAGCTAAAGTGCACAGTGTCCTCAATGTGCGAAGTGTGGCACACCGAGAGACGCGTAAAGTGAGGGGAAGGTGAGGATGCATGCATGATGAAAAATAAAATAAAATAAAATAAAAAATAACGAAATGAAAAAAAAATGATGCGGACATGATGCATGCAGATATAGGAGTGAATACGATATAAAAGTGTGACACCAAAAACTCTCCCTCTCTCCCAAAAATGATATATAAATATATGATCAAAATGTGTATCCAGAACAGTGAGGGGAGGGGGGGTGGGCAAAAGCGTCAGGACCCAGCAGAGACGGGCAGCACGACGGCAAAAAGATCAATGGCATCAAGGGTGCCTAAGAAGGTGGGGCTGCGCCGTCTCCGTCCTAAGGCGGAGGAGGAGGTGGCGGTGGCTGGGGAACAGACTGCTGAGTGGGTGTGGGTGTGGGTGTGGAAGCAGGCTGGGTGTGGGTAGGGGTGGGGGTGGGTACCTACTGGGTGGGTGTGGGGGTGGGTACGCGAGGGAGCCGGTCGAGAATCTGCGTGAGGCAATAGTGAATGCCTGGGAGAAGGTCGAAACGGCTGGCCATGGTGGTGACGGTGGCAGACATGGTCCTAAGGTCGCCTCTGAGGGCACTCACCGCCCCCTCGAGAGCACGAATGCTCTGAAGTACAGTGTCGGGGGAGGTGGTGCAGAGGGACGAACCTGTCGGTGCTGTGCAGGACGAGGCTGGCGTACTCGGGTGGCGTAGGTGATGGGCTCAGCAGGCATGTGGAGGTAGGGTGCTGTGCTCACAAGTGTGGGCCTAGCCTCAGGGTGAGGCTGGGACGCAGGCAGGCGTGAGGTGGAAGCAACAGCAGTGGAAGTGGAGTATAAAAATGGCGACGAGGCGGCCAAAGAGGTCGGTGACACAGAAGTGAAGACAGACGTCACCACACTCTCAGAAAGTACGGCTGCGGTGGGGACAGAAGTGACTACCGCTGTGGAGGAAGTGTGTGGTCCGAAAGGCGAAATCCCAGCGGAGATCATGCTAGCCATGGTCTCCACGACCGCAGCAAAAGAGGGCTCTCCACTCTTGACAAATGTAGGTGGGCGCTCGGGAAGTGCAGAGCAAAGGGGCTCAACGGACAGAGGGCCAGCAGGGGTGGTGGGAGTGGTGGTGAGCGTGGAGGTAGTGGGGGTGGTCTCAGCGAGTGTACTCCCGACACCGGCAGAAGTGTGGACAGAGGTGTCGGGAGCAGCAGAAATATCGGGCTGCTGAGGGGCCACGGGGTTAGCGGGTGCAGCTGGGTCAGTGGGTGCAGCATGGGCAGCATGGGCAGCGTGGGCCTGCTCGGCCTCCTTGGCCTCGAGCACGTAGGCTGCGGGGATCAGGAGATCCATCGCCGGGAGCCAGTCCACCTGTGCTGGTGTAATCTGTGTCCGAGCTGGGCTCGGAAGAATCATGTAATCGGCACCGAATGGACCATGCAGCCAGACCCAGTGTCGCTGACCGTGCGGACGAAGCATCTTCATCCGGGCCATGACATCTATGGACAGTGAAGTGGGGCCCGGAGAACGACGCAAATCGACCGGTAGGTCCTCGCCGGTCATCAAGGTGAGTAGTGTGATCAGACCGCCGCAGCATATCGGTGAGTGAGCGCTCACCGATACAATGATGCGGTCTAAAAACGAGCTCGCAATATCAATCACGACGGCGGGGACCAACTCGTCACTGTCCCTAGCTAGAACTTTGGGACGCGTCATCGCATAGAGCATATAAAGCTCTGGCGTGGACATCGTCCCAGGCTCATACCTCGCCAAAAAGGTAGTCGCCATAAGGCGCTGAGCTATGCAGAGGCAGGGATGGACGATGGCCGAGGCCTTGGCCCTACTAGGGTCAAAGGCGGCAGGTAGACCCGTGATCCGGGCCCAGAAGGCGTCGGAATCGAACGAAGGTGGGGGAATGTGAGTGGGGGCGTAACCACGGTCGGCCCCGGGGACATCGGGCCACGAGAAGAATGCTCTCATCATACCGAGAGTGACCTGGCACTCCCGGTCCATGAACCTAAACGAGCATCCCTCGTCGGTCCGGGCGATAGAACTAAGGACCTCAAGTGTCGGACGGAGAAATGTGTCCGCCGACACCTGGAATAAATCTCGCCAGCCCACGTTGTCATCAACGTGAGCATCCCCTCAAGTACCCCCAGGCGTCCTAGGTCTGCAAGGTGTGCGAACCTGGAGGGTACGATCGAGCGCTGGGAGATGCGCTCGAAGACGACGCGGTGTGCGTCGTCTCGGAACGTAATCCCGAGCGGCCCGACAAGTGGAGCCGGTGGCGGTGGTACGGGCTGTGGGATGGCAGGGAGTGGCTGTGCGGGGTGTGCGGGCTGTGCGGGCTCTGCAGGCTGTGCGGGGTGTGCGGGGCCTGCATGCTGTGCTGGGTGAACGGGGTGTGGTGGAGTAGGCGGAGGAGAGTCCTCCACCTCGTGGGAGGGGCCGGCATCATCCGACCGCTTCCGCTTGGTGGAAGCTCTCCTCGACCTCGGCCGTGTCCGGGGCGGCATATGGCCCCCGGGTGCTCACCGAAAATATGAAAAATGCGGCGTGCGTAAAATAATGGAAAGAGTATACCGCGACACGCTGCGAGAGCAAAGTAATGGAAGCGTGCGAAGACGACGCCTCCACGTAGCCCAAAACGATCCCCGGAAGCTCCCCTGGGCTCCCCTAAGCTCCCCAAATTTACCTGCGCATAAAACGAAGAGATTAGCGTGTAATATTCAAAACATATGGGGGGTTAGGGGTAGAATAGATAGAAATTAAATTCAATTTGGGTTTGGTGTTCGTTAGACACATGGATCATCGAAAAATACACAAAAGAGGAGAAATAGGCGAAAAATTGGGTTACCGGAGCTCGGCCGGCGAGGTGACCGTCGGCGGCGACTCGGGCGAGGGGCGGCGGCGTTCGGCTGGAGGTGGGTGGCCGAGCGCCGGCGCGTGGTCGGAGATCGGGCGAGCGAGGGGGGGAATCGGGCGCTGGGGGGAGACAGGGCGCGGGTTCGGGCGGAAAATCGATAATAACGCTTCGAATTCCGCGCCGAGCCCGCAGCGACTTATATAAGGAAATGTTACGACTCGGTCGAGTGACTAAGTCGCTCGGCCGAGTGAACTCAACGGAATTACTTTGAAAAATTCCTCCCCGCTTATGACTCGGCTGAGTGTCCTTGCCATCCTCGGCCGAGTGGAATAAGTCCATTCGACCGAGTGGCTCAAGCTACTCGGCAAGACTCGCCCTAGGAGCGTATCAGTTCTACTCGGCCGAGTGAATATATATACTCGGCCGAGTGGCAATTATACTGAAATCAAGAAAAGAAACAGAGAGTTGGGTACAGCAGACTTCCCTCGTTCGTGAGCCGCTCAGGCGGACGAACTTGTGTGCTCGGCCGAGTGACTAGTATACTCGGCCGAGTGAACTTTGCTTTCTGCTGTTTGGCTTCGTTTGGGCTCTAAACTCTGTTTTTCTTCCTCCAGTCGATTTCTTCTCCCTCCTAAGCATCGAACGCCTTCCTGGAGCGCTCCTCATCGCTTCGTTCATCCTCCTAATGATAGGTACCTTGTTCTCCTCTCCTGTCAAAGAAAAATAGGACCCGTTATCACGAAATTTTTGGGCAAACGACTCAAAACACTAATAATTTCTAAAACAAAAATAAAGGAAAATTAAAAATAAAGCGATAACCGTCGGGTTGCCTCCCGACAAGCGCTCGTTTAAGGTCGTAAGCTCGACCCCCTTTGATTTTCAATTAATGCGGATATTTGGTGCATAGGAGATGCACCCGTCAAATTTTCTGGGGAGAACGCTTGGATTCGGAAGTTGCGGCAGCGTGTTCTCCCTCGGTGGTCTCTCTTCTCGAATAGTGTTGGGGGGTGGCTCCCCCAAGCTAGCGATTGCTCCGGTCCTCGGCTTCACCGGTGACACCGATTTCCGTATCGGCGGGACTTTCTTCGGAGACCTTAATTTTGAGAGCTTGCAGAGCTCTCGAATCCTTGCGACATCAGCGTCGCCTTCGTCAATTTCAGCGGAGAGGTCGGGGGAATGCTCCATCTTGTCTTCTTGGCCCAAATCCAGGCCTTCCTCAAAATCTTCATTGAATAGAGCGTCGATCGAATGTGGGATTGCCTCCTCAATAACCTCGTCAAGGAGGTTCGAAAGATCATCCGGCCGTCCCTTAAGCAGATATGTTCTATTGATTTCTCCCCTTGGGACTCCCTCGGAATAATGCTTGAGCCTCTGACCATTTACTTTGAATGTGGCTCCGTCCTTGCTTTCTAACTCGAAAGCCCCTCCCGGTTGTCTGTGCTTGATGGTGAAAGGCCCGGACCAACGTGACCTCAACTTACCGGGAAATAGTCGGAGCCGAGAATTATATAGCAAGACCTTGTCTCCTACTTTGAAGTCTGTAACGGTTATTCGCGCATCGTGGAGAATCTTGGTCCTTTCTTTGTAAATTCTTGAGCTCTCGTAGGCGTCTCTCCTTATCTCATCAAGCTCGTTGATGTCTAAGAGTCGCCTCACCGCCGCACTCTTGTAATCATAATTAAGGGTCTTGATGGCCCAATATGCGCGGTGTTCCAACTCTACCGGCAAGTGGCAAGCTTTCCCATAAACAAGTCGGAACGGTGTGGTGCCGATGGGAGTGCGGAAGGCCGTGCGATATGCCCATAGAGCATCGTTTAACTTCATTGACCAATCCTTTCTAGATCGATCCACGGTCTTCTCAAGAATTTGCTTGATCTCTCTATTCGAGACTTCCACTTGGCCGCTTGTCTGGGGGTGATATGCCATGCCAACTCTATGGTTTACCCCGTACTTCTTCAGCATGGCTTCAAACTTATTCTCTATGAAATGGCTCCCCCGGTCACGTATCAAAGTACGAGGCACTCCGAAGCATGGGAAGATGTTCTGCTTGAAGAACTTAGAGACAACCCTTGCATCATTGGTGGGGGTAGCGATTGCTTCCACCCATTTGGAGACGTAGTCAACGGCTAATAGGATGTATTTGTTACCATTGCTCGACGGAAATGGTCCCATGAAGTCCACTCCCCAACAATCAAAAAGCTCAATTTCTTGGATGGGCCTCATTGGCATCTCATTGCGTTTGGAGATATATCCGGTCCGTTGGCATCTATCGCACCCCTTTACAAAGTCGTGGGTGTCTCTAAACATTGTTGGCCATAAGAATCCGCTCTGCAAAATCTTGGCGGTTGTCTTAGAGGCGGCATGATGTCCCCCGCATGGCAGACCGTGGCAATGCAAAATGATAGACGTTGCCTCCTCTTTAGAAACACACCTCCGAATAACACTATCTTTGCATATCTTGAAGAGGTATGGATCTTCCCAAAAATAGCTACGGACCTCATGCAAAAATCTCCTCTTTTGGTGCGTGGGCATCCCATGCGGTTTAATTCCACAAGCCAAGTAATTGACGAAGTCCGCGTACCAAGGTACTTCTCCGGTCCTTATGGCGTATAGCCTCTCATCCACAAATGTGTCGTCGATAGGCAAACTCTCGTCTTCCTTGTCGCGAATAAGCCTAGACAAATGGTCCGCCACAACATTGTCCGTACCTTTCTTGTCTCTGATCTCCAAATCGAACTCTTGCAACAAGAGTATCCACCTAATTAACCGAGGCTTGGCTTCCTTCTTGTTTAAAAGATATTTCAACGCCGCATGGTCGGTGTGGACAATCACCTTGGAACCGAGGAGGTAGGAACGAAACTTCTCGATGGAATAGACGACCGCTAGAAGCTCTTTTTCGGTAGTTGTATAGTTTTTCTGCGCGTCATCTAATGTCTTGCTCGCATAGAATATCGCATGAAGCTTCCTATCTTTCCTTTGTCCCAATACCGCTCCAATGGCTTGGTCGCTAGCATCACACATTAGCTCAAAGGGAAGGCTCCAATCCGGCGGTTGTATGATGGGCACGGAGACTAGTGCTTCCTTCAAGGTATTGAAGGCTTGCAAGCATTCCCCTGAAAAAACAAAAGGAGTATCTTTAGCGAGCAAGGAAGTAAGCGGTCGGGCAATCGAGGCGAAATCCTTGATGAAGCGGCGGTAAAACCCCGCATGACCAAGAAAGCCTCTAATGACCTTGACATTAATAGGAGGAGGGAGTTTTTCGATTACCTCAATCTTTGCTTTATCTACCACAATTCCTCTCGAGGAGACAAGGTGCCCGAGAACTATACCTTCCGTGACCATGAAGTGACACTTCTCCCAATTTAGAGTGAGATTGTTTTGTTGGCACCTCTTAAGGACTTTAGTAAGATTGGCCAAACAAGAGTCAAACTCACTTCCATAAACCGAAAAATCATCCATAAAACTTCCATAATATTTTCAATATAATCAGAAAATATGGATGTCATACACCTCTGAAAGGTGGCGGGAGCATTACAAAGACCAAACGGCATCCTACTGTAGGCATAGGTACCATAGGGACAAGTAAAAGTGGTCTTTTCTTGGTCATCTTCGTGCAAAGGGATTTGGAAGAATCCCGAATACCCATCTAGATAACAAAAGTATTTATGTTTAGCTAGGCGCTCAAGCATTTGATCAATAAAGGGCAATGGGTAATGGTCCTTTCGGGTAGCTTTATTTAGTTTCCTATAATCAATGCACATTCGCCATCCCGTGACGGTGCGTGTAGAAATGGGCTCGCCTTTATCATTTTTTATAACTGTCATCCCCCCTTTCTTGGGGACGACGTGAACAGGGCTAACCCATCTACTGTCAGAGATAGGATAAATAATACCGGCGTCAAGCAATTTTAGGATTTCCTTTTTAACCACCTCCTTCATGTTCGGGTTTAACCGCCTTTGAGGCTCTATGGAGGTGGCGTCGGTATCCTCCAAATGGATCCTATGTGTGCAAAGCCTAGGGCTTATCCCTTTTAGATCGGAGATAGTGTAGCCAAGGACATCTTTGTGGCTCCTAAGAACGTCTAGGAGTTTTTCAAGTTGATCTTGTATGAGGTGGGAGTTGACTATCACCGGAAAAGTTAATTTATTACCCAAAAAGGCATACCTTAGATTCGGTGGTAATTGTTTAAGTTCAACCTCAAGAGGTGCCGCTCCTTCTTCTTCATCAGCTCGCATGAGTTTGGCTTCTTCCTTGTCATCCGAGTTTAGCTCATGTTCAGGTGGCGTGCTCTCGTGCGAAGACTCAGACTCACTACTTAGTGAGGACGATGCATCGAAATAGGCGCTCTCCGATTCTGTGCTAGCATCGTCGAAACCTTCACTCCGCTCCGGTTCGTTCCTGGAATCAAGAAACACATCAGACGACTCATAGAAGCAAGAGTAAGTGTCATAGAGTGTAACTCCCTGAACATCGGTTTGCTCGAAAGATTCTTCGGGGGTATAGTGCTCTTCGACACTTATTCTACCGTCTTCGAAATATAACTTGTCGTCTGCCACATCAACTCTGACATTGCCCCCGATAGTCCCATCCGGGGAGACTTGATCCATCACAAAACTAGCAAACAGTTGTTCGTCGGGGTCCTTGATATCGATAGCAAATGCTCCCGTGGCGTGGACCTCATCGACAAGCTCCTTAAGGAGGTCTGTGAAGGAGTCATAATCTCCCTGACTGAGTTCCGTTGTCGACATTTCATCCTCCATTCTCCCTATTAAGATCTTATGCAAAATACAGGGAGAATATGCGAATAGGGCTGCAAACAGAGTTAGAACAGGATGTAGAAGAAAGTAAGGAAAGAAATAATAATAACCGGGTGGTCGATGCCGAACGCCGTCAAAATGCCTCCCCGGCAACGGCGCCAAAAACTTGATCGCTTCGGAATGTAACCCAAAAAGAGCGACCGTGTAGTTTTACCGCAAGCGCACGGTGTAGCGGCGAGCGGGTTATCGAACACATGGAGGACGAATGACGGTGTCTTCTCCGAACAACCTGGCTATAGGAACAGAAAAGGGGAATTTGCCTTTTGGCGATCCTGTCATAATCGTCAGACAAAATATGGGGATATAGAATCAATTAAAGACGTCTAGGGAATGGGGAATCCCGCTACTCACCGTACTTCGTCAATGTGATTCATTGGTATCACAATTGCTAGGGTAGAATTTCGGATGAACTAGTTGCAACTGAATGTAAAACCTAGCTCACGCTCTCGCGCTGTTGCCGGTCTATAGCTAACCTAGGGTTGGGTCCAATCTCTTGCAAACCCTAGCCTAGGCAAGCCAGCATTAGGATCAACATCATCGTTCAATCGCGCCCCGAGCCCACTCTCGTGCAAACTCGGGCCGTGACCTAGGTTGGGATAGTTCCTACCCGTCCAATCTCTTGCAAACGGGTATCGGCATGGAATTGTAACCGAGATCCCTAGTATCGGTCCAATCTCTTGCAAACCGATACTACGGAAACTCAATTTCAACCCAATTCAGATTTCTAGGGTTTCCTATCGAATTGGGATCCAATCTCTTGCAAATCCCAATCGATATGAACACCTAGCTATCGGCGTTAAATCGATCCCAAACTAACCCTAATAGCAATTCTAGCAATATTTCTACCAAATCATCACAAATCAGAAGTTGGGCTCGTAGGGTTCATCCCCACGCCGCAAGACGTTAGGACTACTCACAATTCATATCACAAATGCAAAAATAATCAATGGAAATAACAATAGGATTCATCACAATATTCAAATAAGCAATAAAAATAAGATTTTTAATGGAGAGGGAGACAAACCAATAGAGTTCTCCAAGAATCCAACAAAAATAAACTTTTCTCTCCTCTCCAATCTCAATAATCAAAAGCTAAAAAAGTTTAATCTAAAAAGCTGCAAAAAGTAAAGGAAAAGCCCTCTAACCTAGGTCAAAAACTGGGGTTAAATACCCCCAAAATCGTCCAAAAAACTGTGACCAAAATGCCCCTGCGCAACCTGAAAATCGCAATTTACGTGACAGGCAGCGCGGCTCACTCGGCCGAGTGACAACAGTCTCTCGGCCGAGTAAGAAACCCTGAAAATTTCCAGTAAGTCCGGGTCTTCGGGGGTCTTCACTTCGGGGGTCGCTCGGCCGAGTGAGTTGTAGTCACTCGGCCGATGGCTTCTATTCACTCGGGCGGTCGGCATTTTCCACTCGGCCGAGTGGGTCTTCTGAAGCTCAGGCAGACGAAAAACAGTAAGTTGGCTCTTTTGGATGGGCGTCGTCTGAATGCCACTCGGGCGGACGGGGTCTCGTCACTCGGCCGATGTGGCTTCCGATGCTCGACCGAGTGTACATATGAAGCGTGTCTGATCTGGCCGGCCAAGCGGGGTCTCGCTGGTCGGCCGAGTGACTCCTTCACTCGGCCGAGTGAGACACCAAAAATGCCCAAACAGCTTGTTTTTGCCTCCTCGTCGCTCCTGTGACATTCTTTCTTCTTCCGCTCCTCTCCAATGGCAAAATACCCCTCGGGGAGGTCGTCGGTGACACTCTGGAGTAGGCGTATCTCGGGATCATTCCAAATCGCTCCAAATCACCTGAAATACGATAAAAACAACGAATCGTGAAAAGTATTGCAATATCGTCGATACATCGTGAAAAACATGATTTGAGCGATCTAAATGGCATGCAAACATGCGGGAAAAAAGTGTAAAATATGGAGTGATCAGATGGATCCCATAATCTGTTACCTGAGCACGGGAGAAAAGCCGATCGACCCGGTGGAGGCACGAAAGCTAGAACAGAAAGCGTACCAATTCGTTCTACTAGACGGTTCATTGTACAAAAAGCGATGGACCAAGTATGACGTTTTCCCTACATCAAATGTTTGGCCTCGCAGGAAGTGCTCTATGTGATCCAAGAGATCCATTAGGGCGATTGTGGGAACCATTGCAGGGGAAAAGCAATAGCTTTGAAGGCCGTAAGACAAGGCTACTTCTGGCCAACCATGTTCAAAGATGCTATCGAGTACGTACGGAAGTGCCAGACTTACCAAAAAATCTCAAGGATCAGCTCGGTCCCTCCAACTGATCTGATCCCCATCGTCAGTCCAGTACCCTTCTCCAAGTGAGGATTGGACCTCCTTGGTCCATTCAAACAAGCAAGCGGGCAATGAAAATTCCTAATAGTGGCGATCGACTACTTCATGAAGTGGATCGAGGCAGAGCTCCTGTCCCGAATCACCTGGAAGGAAGTTCAGAGCTTCGTCTGGAAATCCATTGTCTGTCAATTTGGCATCCTAAAATCCATTGTGACAGACAATTGAACGCAATTCGACAGTGCCGGCTTCAAGGATTTCTGCTCCGAGCTGAAGATCAAGCTGCATTTCGCTTCTGTTTCCCCATCCATAGTCCAATGGATTGGTAGAAGCTGCTAACAAATGCATCGTTGGACCCCTCCGGAAGAGAATAATCGGACTCGAGGGAACCTGGCCGGAAGAGATCCTTGTAATGCTATGGTCGTACAGAACGACCCACAAAACCTCAACCGGTGAAACACCCTTCATGCTTGCTTATGGGTGTGAAGCTATCGTCCCAGTGGAGGTTAATGAACGGCCGCTTCGTCTTTGATATTACGACGAAGAGAGAAACTCAGAAGGGCTCTAACTTAACCTATAACTGGTCGACGAAGTTTGCGAACGGGCTTTAGAGACCCTCATTGAACAAAAAGGATGCATGGCTCGGTATTTCAACTCCAAGGTGCACGGGCGTAGCTTCCGTATTGACGACTTGGTGTTACGTAAGGTTGCCTTTACTCCTGAGATCCTCAAGCAAGGAAAGCTCACTACGAAGTGGGAAGGGCCTTACAAAGTGATCGATGTACTCGGTCCTGCCACATATCGGCTCGCTACATTAGATGATATGGAGCTACCCCATCCTTAGAACGTTGAGTATTTACGGAAGTACTATCAATGATTGTACCAGTGATGGTAAATACATCGAATGATCGAAACTTATCTTTGTCTTTTATCTTATGCCGATTCATGGTAAATACAAAGTCGATCGTTTTTCAATATCTGTCTAATGATTTCTAACCCTAGCCATCAGCCGTAAGCCGAGGGATCACCCCTCGCAACTGAACGACCCTCGACCGTTGTCGGCCGTAGGTCGAAGGGGCCTCGTCCCTTGCCACCGAACGACCCTAGTCGTCAGCCGTAAGCCGATGGATCACCCCTCACCACTGAACAACCCTCGAATCTTGTCGGTCGTAAGTCTAAGGGGCCTTACCACTCGTCACCGAACGACCCTAGTCGTCAACCGTAAGCCAAGGGATCACCCCTCGCCACTGAATGACTCTCGTTCGTCGTTGGTTGTAAGTCGAATGGGACTCACCCCTCGCCACTGAACGGCCTTAGTCATCAGCCGTAAGCTGGGGGATCACCCCTCGCCACCGAACAACCCTCATCCGTCGTCGGCCGTACGTCGAAGGGGCCTCGCCCCTCGCCATCGACGTGAACACACCACTGTGGCTGATAACCTATAATATCGCACTTAATAGGTGAATATGCGTAACTTGTCAATGACCCAACACCATTGATTTGTAGAAAGTCGAAAATTGCATCGCTGAGGGACCATACACCGCATTTGTTCGAATGAATGAAAACACAAAGGTTGCAAAAGTACGCAAAAGTTGCAAAAGTTATCATTATTTTCATTTCAAAAGAAAAAGGAATGAAAACAGAAGGGTTACATAAAACCTAGGCTAAGTTCTGCCAGCCTAGGAGGGAGGAGCGCCTCTTGGTACAAAGACGTTGTCAAAAGCTTTCATCGCCTTTGTGAACCTCACCGTGAGTTCCTCCTTCTCTCTCATAGCAGCACCCTCGAGCTCGGCAACTTTGGCCTGGAACTCAACAACCTCTATTTTGCAAGCTTCCGCCCATCTCTCAGAGTCGGAGGCTTTGGCTCGAAGCTCAATCGCTTCCCTCTTCCAAGCGTCGAGGTCTACCTGGAGCTGATTCATCTCCATCCTCCATTGAAGCTCAGCGGACTACAGAGATCAGACATGGACGAGAGGCTATTCTTGGCCTCTATGGCCACCTACTCTGCCTCTGCCTTGGCTGCGAGGTCCCTCTCCAGGTCCTCTTTCGCATTCCTTGTCCGGGCTTTGAGCTCGAACGCCCTGCGCTCAGCGGCTACCAACTGTCGACCTCCTTCGATCAAGTCGACGGCCTGGCGGCGCAACACAGTGCCAAGGATGGACATCTACAGAAGGGATCAGTCAGGAACGACCAAACTGTAAGTCAATTAATATAAGGCAGACAATGTACCTGATAGCCACCCCCCACAAAGAAGTTGGCCACCCGCTCCAGGTCCAACCCCTGAAGGAGGTCCAGACCGATATGGAGGATCGAATTCTCCACTAGCCGAGCAGTCGCCCCAAAATCCAATAGGGCCAACTCTTTCCTTCCTTCCAACGAAGGGAGGCTAGCGAGGATCATCATGCACAGGTCTCGAGGAGTGAGACGAAAGCTGATTAAGCAGCAGGACTCGGTCGAACTCTGCAGGGATCAGGCCGACCAAAGGGACGAGTGACTCAATACCGCCTCAGGGTCATTTATCCAAAAGAGGCGTCACGGGAGCCTGAGACGCCGAGGAAGTCTTGATCACCCCCTGAGACTCGAGAGGGGCCATCCCCATACCTTTTGCCATGGGCGAAGGATGAGGATTTCCCTCCTCACTCGGCTCCTTTTCCCTGACTCCTCCTCTCCTTGGGAGTATATCTCCTGTTTCTGGCAACGGCTTCTGTGGGCTCAATGAATTCTACATCGTCGACGTCGACCACCACAAGCGGCTCTGAAACAACGACGGAGGCGAGAGGCAGAACAGTTCGAACGTGGGACTGATTCAGAGCCTCCCTTGAGGAGGCATGAGAAGAAGGCCTCGAGGTCCGCCTGACCTCACCCTACTCAGAGCAAGAGATTTGATTGATGGGAAGGGGAGACTGAGCGCTCGACCCTTCAGCACGAGTGCTTGACCTTTCAACGCTACTCTTCTTCGTACACTGCTCTCTCCAGACTCGATCCAGTCCAGAGTCACCACTCTGGCGAGCTTTGTTAATCATATCTACAAACAACAGATATAATTATCGTGAGTGGCTGTGATAAAGATGCAAAGTCGATATGCATTACCTGGACTCCACAAAATGGTCTTTAGTCGATGACCATCCACAGATACGGAGTCTACCTCTCTCGCCTTGGTCGACCCAGAAGGATCTTTGCTGCCTCAAGCTCGCCCGACGACAACCTAGCCTTAACCTCTTTCGCTGTTAACCGGGACTCTTCAGCGAGCTCAGAGCTCAGAGAACTCCAATCGTTGAGCATCGGTCCCAGGTCGGGAAGGACGACAAACACGAAAGTGTCTTTCCATTCGGGATCAGATAGTGGGAGGTCATCTATGAGCCTCACTGCTGGGTGAGCGACGATATGGTACCACACTTGGCGGGGATTGAGTATTATCCAGAAGAAATACTTGAACAGCCCGAGGGACGGTCGGACCCCACAGAGCTCACAAAGAATAATGAAGCCAACTAAGGGAGGAAGAGCTTAGGGTGTGAGTTGACATAGGGAAAGACCTAAAGAGCACATGATTTCTACGATGAAGGGGTGAAGAGGAAACCGAAGTCCTAGGCGAAAAGCTTTAAGATACACCCCAACATCGTTCTTTCGGGGAAAACAAACTCTTTCATCCAAATTGGGCACCCTAACCCTAAAAGGATGGCAGAGACAACCTAGCCAGACCTCGCGGCCAGATATAGTGAAAACCCAGGTGCCATCTCTAAGACAACTCTGGAAACCCTTGAGCTCGGATCCCTCCGAAGAATGGTAAGATCTGGTTCGATATGAACTCATTTTCCCTTGTCACGCTCCGCTTCCCATTTTACCGGGAGTGAGGACGCGAGTGGGTCCGCGATGTGCTTAAAACAAAGAGGAGTACTTTTTTTTATTTTCTTCCTCCTTGGTTTAAACACACTAAGCGTCTATGAAATAAGATGGCAGGATCTTGCATGCTTATAAGAAATAGTACAGATGACATTATTACAATACCAAAGCGTCTGAAAATAAAGTACAACATAGGCCTAGTATGGCCGCAATCAACAAGTACAACAATTACATTATTCAAATATATAAAGTGC
This sequence comes from Scilla litardierei, assembly GCA_030789695.1. Taxonomy (NCBI): domain Eukaryota; kingdom Viridiplantae; phylum Streptophyta; class Magnoliopsida; order Asparagales; family Asparagaceae; genus Scilla; species Scilla litardierei. Next base: position 19,098,145 of record CM061137.1, read on the forward strand.
GGTCGAGAAGGGAAACATCTAGTCTTCTGTGGGTAGGTACTCCATGTAGCCTTCGAGCACTGGCTCGGTTCCTGCAGCAAAGACTTCAACGAACTCACTGTCGGTACCTGACGGACATTTCGTAAAACAACAAAATGAAATGTCCGTCAGCGAGGTATACTCGGCAAGATAATCTCAAACCAAAGTGTTAGACATTTAAATTAAAAGCTGAAAGACAAGTGATAAGATAAAAAAAGAGTTATGGCAGTTAAATATATCCAACAATTGCAACCTGCAGCAGTTTCATTATTCAATAATAATTGCAAAGCCATCTGTAACCTGTGACAATTTAGCATTTAATATTCACACTGTAGAAGCTTGTTGAAAAAGAGGTTAGAACAATAATCAATAACCAGTCTATCCTAGTGATAAGTCCATGTCTAAGAGTACTAGAAATAACCAACATGCAGCCTGCGACGGGAGCAACTCCGAGGATTACCCACCGTTCCAATATGGCAACGGTCAAGGATCTAACCCCCTTAATGTGTTGGAGGTAATTTAGTATGGCGCATCCAGTCATTCTGTTACACTTGTGATCATAGACTACCCCAATCCCAGGTCAAGTCAAGTGTTGGTCAAAAGACGTGTACTATCTGTTTATTATTGAAATTCCATCTTCCATTCTATATTGTTAAAGTTCCATCTTCTATTCAATCAATTCCGTCTCGGTGTTTCAACAATCCGTACAATGGTTTCACAAAAGTTCACAACTTTGCGACTCGATTTAGTAATTAAATGAAAACATAAAAATCGCTTAAATTGATGAAAGAACGAGTAAGATATGATTTTAACCAAGCAAAAGAGTTTAAAGTATTTTCTAAGACTAGTAGTTATTTTTCAAGATTTTTAAATAATTTTTAAACAATTTTAGACAATTTTAAAGAGCCAAAAAGCAATTTTAATTCAAAAAACGATTTTTGAAACATATGTTCACGGAATTGTTTAGAGCAAACCGTACATCAGAATTCTTCAAACAAGGTGTCAAAATGATCGTATTTACTAGTACTACGATAAATATATTTATCGTACGTCAGTGTACGTAAAAATCACAGATTACGAATTTTAAAAGGATTTTTAAAACCAGAAATTATTACTACCACCCATGTTCCAAGATTTATTCAGGGCAAACCGCACTTCAGAATTCTATAAACATGATGTCAAAACGATCGTGTTTACTAGTACTGTAACATATATTTTTATCATACGTTAGTGTAGGTAAAAATTGCAAGCTACGAATTTTAAAAGGATTTTAACCTATTTAAGTTTTGCCTTTAAAATTCACTGTGAGAAATATACTTGGCTTATGGCGATAAAACCAGTACCAATGGATTAGTTTCGACGTTTCTGATTTTCTGGGACTAGTCTCGCAATTTTCTGAGGCCTGTACGAATTATTATGAATTTAAAACCAATAATATCATTTAATAAATATAAGAAAATACGAAAATACGTATAAAATACGAATTTTAATACGTATTAGAATTTTAAAACAAAAAAACCCCAGCCGTTACCTCTAGCGTGAGAGAGGGGGCGTCGGGTCGCGTTCGCCGGCGGCTGTGGCGGCGGTGTCAGGGGGTCGGGGGTCGGCGGCGTCGCGGCGAGGCGACAGCGGCGGAGAGCTGTGAGGCGGCGACGGGCTGCTGGGAATTCATTGTGGGCAGCAGCGGAAGAGAGAGCGAGGGGCTGTGCGGGTCGCTGCGACGGTTGTCGACAGGAGAACGAGTGGCGGAGGCGACCGGTCGAAGGTGGAGGCGGAAGTGGCTTCGTGGGCGAGGTCATCGGAGGAAGGGCGCTTGCGGTGGTGCTCGGGGGAAGAGGAGGGCGGCACTGCTGGGGGGTTCGCTGCGGCGACAGGGCGGGGTCGCGACGAGGGCTCCCGGCGGTGTACGACGGCGGCGGTCGCGTCGCCATGGTGGGGAGAGAAGGGTTGGTCGGGAGTGAGAGTGAGGGGGAGGAAAGTTGGAGAGGAGAGAGAGAGAGAGAGAGAGAGAGAGAGAGAGAGAGAGAGAGAGAGAGAGAGAGAGAGAGAGGAAAATGGGTTACGGGCTCAACACAGAGAAGCCTGGGTTTCACTGGGGATTTTGTGAGGAAGAGAGTTAAGGGGGATGTGCTTAAATAGTAATTGGGAATTAGTTTAATAATAGGGTAGTTAATGCTTAGTCAATGGAAATAAATACAAAGTTAGCTTTTTGACAAAAGGGTTAGAAGCTTAGACCAAACTCCTTTATAAAACGTGTGAGGTTGCCGACGGTTTAAGGGAATTAAGATAGGTAATTTAGCTAAGTAAAAAGTAATTAGTGAATGGTCGTTTTTTACAATTTGCAACGAAATTACAAATTTGTCCCTGGGGTTAAACAACTCTGAAAAATTACGAAAATAAAGTCACGGGTTCGTATCGTCATGAGGATCGTGACTACGAGATCTATTTTGTAGTTTGAACTACAGAAATACGTGTTTTGGGCCAAAACATTTAGGAAGCTGGTTTGCGGGTTCTCTATTGATTTGTCTTCAGAAAATTACGAAATTAATGTGAGAAGCACTAAATGATTTTAGAGTGATACTGTAGTAGTTTGAAATTATTTTGATAACGTTTATATAGAAAAATAATTTTTATGGTCGTAACATTAATAATTGAGTTTAAATAATCATAAAAATCATTTAGGACTGAGGTTGGTACTCGTATACCCTAAAATAGGCTATAACTATATTGGTTACGCGAAACATTTTTTTATAAATTATTTAGAAACTATTTTGATTTAAAACTCCGGATCAACCATTACAAAATACTTTCAATTAAGAAAATACGTAAAATAAGTGTATTGCTGAAATACGGGTCATCACATTCTACCCACCTTATAAAAATTCCGTCCTCGGAATTTCTCACACTAAAATACATAGAATAAAGATACAATGAAACTAAGATAGAATAAAGATACAATGAAACTAAGATTCAGTGAACAAATATGGATATCTCTCGCGCATTTCATCTTCTCGTTCCCAGGTGGATTCACCAGGTGAGTCATGTCTCCACATCACTCTAACGAGATTGAGTACGCTATTCCTGAGAGTCTTCTGACGTCGATCCAAAATCTGCACTGGCTGTTGCTCATATGAAAGGTCTGGTCTTACTGTGATCTCTGAGTGGTCAACCACATGAGTAGGATCACTAATGTGACGACGCAACTGTGAGACATGGAATACGTCATGCACTCCTTCCAGTGAAGGTGGTAGAGCCATGCGGTAAGCTACTTCGCTAACTCGTTCCAGTATATCGAAAGGACCAATAAATCTCGGACTGAGCTTTCCTCTCCTTCCAAATCTGATCACTCCCCGGTTAGGAGATATCTTCAGAAATACATGATCTCCAAATTGAAACTCTAGATGACGACGCTTCGCATCGTCCCAGTGCTTATATCGGTCTTGTGCAATGCGAAGTTTGTCTCTGATAGTACGCACCACATCAACAACTTCTACAATCATCTCTGGAACCAAAAGTTCTCGATCGTCAATGTCATCCCAACTTAGTGGAGAACGACATTTCCTTCCATAAAGTGCTGCAAATGGGGCCATACCGATACTTGCTTGGTAGTTGTTGTTGTATGAAAACCCCACTAAGTGCAAGTGGTCTTCCCACTAGCCTTTGAAGTCAAGCATACAAGCTCTCAACATATCTTCGAATATCTAAATGGTGCGCTCTGATTGTCCATCCGTCTACGGATGATACGCAGTGCTGAAGCTCAGATTGGTACTGAGATTCGATTGCAGACTCTTCCAAAAGTGAGAAGTGAATCTCATGTCTCGATCAGAGGCAATGCTCACTGGGACTCCGTGCAATCTCACGATTTCCTGTGCGGTCATCGCTCATATTATGACATAAACTAGGAAGAAGTTATAAGGTATAGGAATAATCATTACCTCCATGTACTTCTTCGCGAGTAGTTCAGTCGATTGCCCTACTCGAATGGTATGAAGTGTGTCGACTTGGTTAATCGATCAACGATCACCCAGATGGCATCATTCTGTTTTCTACTCCGAGGTAGTCCAGTGACGAAGTCCATGGTGATGTGTTGCCACTTCCACTCGTGAATAGGCAGTGGTTGAAGCAATCCTGTGATGCGATTATGTTCAGCCTTCACTTGCTGAAATACCATGCATTTGGCGACGCTTCGAGCAATGCTTCTCTTCATTCCATGCCACCAAAAATTTAGATGAAGATCCTTGAACATTTTGGTGCCACCAGGATGTACGGAGTATGGGGAACTATGTGCTTCATTCATCAGCTCCTCTCGGATATCGCCTGAAGGCACGCAGATTTTCCTGCCATATATCAAGGATCCGTCTTCATGGATAAGAAAATTCGTTCGAAGATTTGCTTCCACTTGAGTCTTGATCTTCCGTAACTTTGCATCTCTAGCTTGAGTGGCTTTGACACGATCAATGATGGTAGACTGAATTTGAAGATTCATCAAGGAAGCTTCAATCCCAGGTAGGATGATTTCAATATCCATCTCTCGCAGCTCTAGTTGTAGTCTCTTCTGAGCCCTGAGTGTCATAACAGTTGGTAGCCGACTCAGCGCGTCTGGTACGACATTAACCTTTCCAGGATGATATTGGAGGTCGATGTCGTAGTCAGCCATGAGTTCCAACCATCTAGGTTGTCTCATGTGCAGCTCCTTTTGCGTGAAGATATACTTCAAACTTTTGTGGTTGGTGAAGATCTTCACTTGCTCGCCCAGTAGAAAATGTCTCCAGATCTTCAGAGCAAAAATAACTGCAGCTAGCTCCAGATCATGAGTCGGATAGTTCTTCTCATGAGTCTTCTGTTGTCGGGAAGCATACGCCACAACATTACCATGTTGATGTAGCACGCATCCGAGACCTTTGCCAGATGCGTCACAATATACTTCAAATCCTCCAGTTCTGTCTAGTATAGCCAGGACTGGTGCAGTTGTTAGCTTTGTCTTCAATCCTTCGAAAGCTTGCTCATAAGTCTCGGACCAAATTTACTTGACATCCTTCCTTGTCAGGCAAGTCATGGGCTCAGCAATTTTGGAGAAGTCCTGGATGAATCGACGGTATTAGCCAGCCAATCCAAGAAAACTCCGGATGTCCGAAACTGACCGAGGGGTTGGCCAATTTCTAACAGATGTGACTTTATCCGGATCGACAGAAATACCATCTCCAGATACCACATGCACAAGAAAGGCAACACGGTCAAGACAAAATTCACATTTGCTGAACTTGGCATATAGTCGATGGTGGCTCAGAGTCTTCAATACGATCCGCAGGTGGTCAGCATGATCTTCCTCGCTTTTCGAATAGACCAGAATGTCATCAATAAAGATCACTACGAATTTATCCAAGAACTCATAGAAGACGAGGTTCATGAGGTTCATGAATATTACTGGCGCATTGGTTACGCCAAAGGGCATAACTGTGAACTCGTAGTGTCCATATTTGGTTCGAAAAGCAGTCTTGGATATGTCGTCCTTCTTGACTTTCACTTGGTGGTATCCACTTCGAAGATCAATCTTGGAGAAGACTCGAGATCCACCAAGTTGGTCGAAGATGTCATCGATGCGCGGCAATGGATACTTGTTCTTCACAATGACCTTGTTCAGCTCTCGGTAGTCCACGCACATCCTTCTCGAGCTGTCCTTCTTCTTGACCAATATGACATGTGCACCCCAGGGAGATACGCTGGGATGTATCAATCCTTTCTGCAACAGGTCGTCTAATTGGGTATCGAGTTCCTCCAATTCTGCTAGTGCCATACGATAAGGAGCTTTGGAGATAGGTTGAGTATCTGGCATCAGATCAATGGTGAATTCGAGAGCTCGATTGGGTAGTAATCCTGAAATTTCTTCAGGGAATACGTCGTCGAATTCTCGAACTACTTTGGGCTTCTCAGGTTCAGCTAGCATATCATCTTCAGAGGCTTGGCCCGGAATTGAATAGGTCCAAGCGACTGGCTTCCGCACGTAAATTCGAATATTGGATGGTTGGAAATTTCGAACATTATCTTCTTTTTACGACAATCGATGGTAGCGTAAAAAGTTCCTAACCAATCCATTCCGAATACAGCGTCAAAGTTTGGCATGTCAATTATCATGAAGTCAGTGAAGAGCTCGCGACCATATATCACCAAAGGGCATGATTGACAGCCACCGAAAGTCTTCACTACGCCATTCCTGGTGTTGATGTTCCATCGGTTAGAAAGAGGGTCAACAGGAATGGAATGTGTTGTAGCGAACTTAAGTGATAAGAAACAATGGGATGCTCTAGAATCAAACAGGGATAAGGCTGGTGTAGATGCTACTAAAACGATACCTAGAATATGATAAGGTATTCTTAGCAGTCTAAAGTAAAGCTACGAGCATCTAGTAAGGTAAGGGAGGATGTCTTAGATGTTACCTGTGATCACCGGTTCAGTCGCCTCGGCTTCTGCAGCAGTCATGGTAAAAGCTTGGCGTTTAGGCTGGGCTTGTTGGAAAACCCTCTGCTATGGGGGTAAGGGTGGTCCACGGGATGTTGATCCAGGAGCTCCAGTAGTCAACGGCTTGTTGATGCACTGAGGTCAGTCTTTAACAGCGTGCTCTGGTGATCCACATGCCAAGCATTGGTTCAACAGTTGGCGACGGTCCTTCTTGGTATGGCCCGATCGGTTGCAGTGGAAGCATGTCATAGTTGCTCGATTGTTGTTTGGAGGAGCAGCGGTCTGGTTGTTGGCTGGAGCAACAGGCCTGTAGTTGTTGGGATCAGTAGGCCTCTTGAAGGTAGTAGTCTGCATCGGTCGGAGATTGTTCCTTGGTGGTGTAATGCCCTGCTAAGCTACTGCACAAGTACTAGAGGGGGGGTGAATAGTACTTTAAAATAATTAAGAGGCTAATTCGTAATTACTTGCAAACTCTACCAAACAATGCGGAAAAGTAAATGTTAGACAACAAAGAAACAATCGCAAACAACGATATTACTGGGTTCAGATCCACCCAAGTCTTCCCGACTTGTTCCCGGTGATCCTACGTCCCAACCACCCGGATCCCCTCCGGATACTTGAGTTAGAAACCATAACTTAAGATTTCCACTATGAAATACTTGTGAAGAACCTTCACCAAGTCAAATCATACACAAAGTAATTTGTGACTCCCACAACCCGGGATCACAAACACAACTCTCACAACCGAGAGATAAACACTTACAAAATGAAAGTAAATGAAATAGAATAACTTACCACAAAATACCTATGCCTTGAGTACACTTACGAATTAGGGCAAGGATGATTTTGAGGAAGAAGAAGGCACCAAACCCTAGCTCCAAGATGTAGATCAGCGATGGAGAGCTATGGGGTTGTTGGTGACCTAGGATCAAGCACTTGGCTTGGAAGGCTTCACACTCAATGAATCTCTCTTTGGAAGTAAGAGTGAGGAGAGATTATTGAATGGAATGAAAGAGCTTTGAATGAGCTTGGAGTGATTTCTCTTGATCTCTAAACTTGCAATAATATCAGCCTTGAGTGCAATGAATGCAGCTCAACAAGTATTTATAGGATAGAGGAGAGAGAGAAAGAAATTAGAGTCAATAAATGCTCCAACGGCTCTTTTCTGACCCCAACTAGTCGATCAAAGAACAACCACCGACCGACTAGTTCATCAACTAGTCGGTCGGTCATTTAACGTAGACCGACTAATGGAAGAACAGCCAAAAGGTCGAAGCACAGACAAAAGGAACTAGTCGGTCCAAGAAGAGTAGCTGACCGACTAGTTTCATAACTAGTCGGTCGGTTACTTAACTGAGACCGACTAAGAGATAAAACTGAAGTCTGAGCACAAATTGATTTAGTCGGTCCAAGAACAAATGTTGACCGACTAGTTCATCAACTAGTCGGTCGCCAAATGTGCATAGACCGACTAACGATAAACAGTAAGTTAGGTGAAAATTGGCATGTACAGTAAAGCTAAACTAGTCGGTCCAAGTAGGAAAGTTGACCGACTAGTTCATCAACTAGTCGGTCGATCAATGAACACAGACCGACTAATGATAAACAGTAGCTCAGGCTCAAAGTTGCATGTACATGGAAAGCTCAACTAGTCGGTCACAGAAGCATCACTGACCGACTAGTTCACAAACTAGTCGGTCGATGAGTCAACGTAGACCGACTAACTGTAAACAGTAAAGAGCTTAGAATTAACTGACAGAAACTAGTCGGTCCAAGAAGCTTTGCCGACCGACTAGATCACCATCTAGTCGGTCAGTTCTTCTTCTTGAACCAACTAACATGCACAAGAAGTCGCGAATCGAAGCGCGAAGCTTCGGGAAAGTTTGTATGGACTTCTACTAAGATCCTAGAGCTAAGATAGGAGTGTTATGAAGATTTAAACCGTAAGACCTACTCAAGGCTTAACATTCTACGAAAGAAGCTTAAAGACTAAATAAAACTTGACGATACCGTCTTCAATAGCTTCAATCGAATCTTCATGACTTCTAAAATGGTCCATAAGCTTCAACGAAGCTTTAGCATACGATCAAGTGCTTTGAGAAGTCTCGAGATGTCGCTTTGGATGTTCATATGAATTTGGCGACGATCTCCATAACTGCGCTCACAAATTGTTAGTTCACGATATATTTATGTTTGTTCATCATCCAAAACCAAATCCGGGGAGTCCAATATCCAACATTCTCCCCCTTTTTGGTGATGACAAACCAACATAAATAATATTCAACAATAATAATTCAAATGAAATTTACTTACTCCCCCTGCATTGATGACACGTTAATTCCAAATTAAACAATAATAATATGCATCAAGCAGACGAGTAAAGTATATAAATGAGAATCGATTATTGAAATATCGAATAACAAATGTTGGTTATTGAAATATCGGATTTGAAAATCCATTTATATATCTTAACTCCCCCTGAATCTAACATATCAAATTAGATTCTTGAAAAAATGCTTTAAATTATCATTTAGCACATCGTTATTATTATATCTCTCCCCCTTTGGCATAAGCAAAAAGAGCGGGAGGAGATCAACGACAACAACAATGGCTTCAAATAAAAAGCACGGGAGTCGTAGAATACGACCATGGCTCAAGTGACACCAAAGAAAAATACGAATAAAATCAAGGCGTGTCAATGATACCATAGTCGAAAATCGTAAAACGAAACATCAAAAACTCAAATCAATTTTACGGATTGAGTTATGGAATATATTCTCCAATATCAACATTCTTGGTTAATTTAGTGCATGGAAAACAATTCTATGTTTTCATAAAGTGAAATCTATTTAACCAAGTTAATATCGTCGGGCGACGAAATCAAACATCAGAGACATAAAAAAATTATAAATTGTGCACAATAGAATGAAATGTCAACCGCGATGTATATATATAAAAATATGAACCAGAGTACATCAAAAATATACATCACTGATATCCAAAAAGCGATCCAACGATCGGCGATCAAAATACAACATCATATATCTCAGAACACAGCATATATGGAAGTTTCACAAAAACATATCGACATCCATCCAACGTACTTCAAAATACATCAAAACATCAAAAACATCCAGAACCACACTCTATCCTACCCAAACTCTCTCACATAAGATGTATCATCCAAGGAGCATCGGAGAGTCCTCAAAGAAGCTTAAGAGGAAGCGGCAGGATCTACAGCAGCAGCAGGCTCTGCAGGAGAAGTGGTGGTCACAGGAACAGCTGGAATCTCAACAGGAGCGACGGCAGAAGTCTCAGGCACGGCAGAAGAGACGATCTTAGAAGCAGCAACGGTAGTGGCCTCGGGAGCACCAGTCGGAGCATCCACCGCAGGAGCGGTGGCAACAGGTGTGCTCTCGGGGGCACCAGCAGACGAAGCAGCAGCAGCATCACCAGAAGTGCCCTCAGGGGCACGAGTAGAAGCACGAGCAAGCTCCTCAATGTCCTCCTCATCCAACTCATCCTCGTCAAGAAAAGACGGAGGGACCTCAATATCAAGGTGACGAGCTATACGGCAGAGAATCTCCTCAGAACGAGCCTGACGAGACTCCAAACGTCGCAGAGAACGAACGAGCTCGGCAAGAGTGGAAGAGGGAGCAGCTGAGGCAGAGGCAGAGGCTGACGCTGAAGGTGTCGTCCTCTGAACGTGACGGAGCGTCGCAAGAGACTTCTTGACGGCCGTCACGTTCAGGGGAGGACCAAGTGGATGCTCATCGTCAGGAGGCAAAGTGACACGGAAGTGACAAAATACCAGAGTCAACAAGCACGTGAAGGGGATATGAGCCGACTTCCTGGACTTGCGAATACACTCGAAAGAGTCCATCTTATCGAGTATAATGCGAGCCCAGTTAATCGAGCTCCCCATGAAAATAGCATATATCAACTTCAAGAAAGGCTGGGACGGTAGAGAGGAGGAGCCGTACTTGGGAAGTAAGCACGACTTCAGAATCAAATTTAGGACCCAAGCGATAGGCTTGAAGGATTTGGAGGGAACGCCAATCATGGCGGGGGGAATCTCATGGAAGATCTGAGAGAGAACAACCTGATCAAGGGAGTAGATATCATCAACAGATATATCGGAGGGAAGGAGGCCAGACGAGGAGATACCCAAAATCTCTCCTAAGATTTCTGCCGTGAGGACTATAGGAGTCCCCAAGCCAGTCGTCTCAATCGAGTGGGTCGCATCGTACTGACCCCAGACGCGGTTGGCATAGAATAGTTTCACTAGGCGAGGGTAGGGGTGAGGGTTCGCCTTCGGGTCATATCGAAGGTAATCGAGAAGACCGGAGGACGAAAGAAGATCGGCGAGGCCTAGGAAGTCACTAAACTGGACGAAATGCTCCAGAAGCAGTGGGCAGTGTTCGATACAGTTGTGCGCCGCGAGACACAAAGGGTCATCGTGACACAACGAAATATCGACACCGCCAACCGGCATAGGAGCCTTTCCCTTAGGCTGACGGGTACGGGGACGTGAGCTAGACTCAGGCTGCCTAGGAGGAGGGGAGGGGTCCCTATGGGTCTCAGGCTCGGGTCTATACTCTGTATCAGAATCTGTAGGGGTATGGAAAGAGGAGGGAGATGCAAGTTCCTTGGGCTTGGACTTGGGCTTGGGTTGGGCTCTAGGTTGAGCACGGGGCTTCGCTTTCGTCGTCCTCTTACGCTTAAGAGGAGGCGAAGACGAAGAGGGTTCGGTGGGCTTCGAACGGCGTTTCAGAGGAGGGGGGTCCGAGGGTGGCGAATCGACGGTCATGGGCGAAGGGCCAGAGGGAGTGATCGGGATACGTGTACGAGCCATAAGCGTGGCACGACACGACACAAGAGATCGAATCGAAGAAACCCTAATCACAAACCCTAGAAAATCGAAACCCTAGCAAACCCTAGGTCAAAAATCAAGTGAAACCCTAACCCTAAGCGCAGGAAATGAACCCTAGAGCTAAGAGAGGGAGGAGAGATCACCTAGGGTGGAAGACCGACGGACGGCGATGGCGGGTTTGGCCGGAAATCGATCGGACACGACGGTGGGAATTCGAAGGGTCGGGGGTTTTGAGCTGAGAGAGAGGATTTGATCGACTTGAAGGAAAAGAAGTCAGTCGAAATGAGGTTTTAATCGATCGGAAGTCGAAAAGACACTTCAGTCCCCGTCACAACTAGTCGGTCACAGTTCAAGCACTGACCGACTAGATCACGATCTAGTCGGTCGGTCAATGAGCTTGAACCGACTAGTTGTAAACAGTAACTGAAGGCAAATTTCCTGACAAGATTTAGTCGGTCTAAGCTCATTCACTGACCGACTAGAACTGAATCTAGTCGGTCGGCCAATGAACTTGGACCGACTAAGAGAGTTCAAAAATTGAAAAACTTTGAAATTTGATTTCTCTCCTAATCACACTTGGATGAAACATCAAAATACTCTCATTAATCATTATACTACCCCATTAAACATCGAAAATCTGAAATTTGACGATTACGCACAAATCGAGCGAAAATTCCGAAAATTCAACAAAAATCCAGAAAATTTCAATACTTCAAGCATGAGCAAATATAACGAATAGAATAGCATGCAAGAATATTGAATAAAAATGAATCCTATATCTCGGATTCACCCATAATCCCCAATTCTCGACGTAACCGCACAAAGGAGTCCTCCTTTAGGGGTTTCGTGAAAATATCGGCGATTTGCTTCTGGGTTTCAACGTACACTAATATGATGTCCTTTTTAGCAACATGATCATCTAAGAAATGGTGTCGGACATCTATGTGTTTCGAACGGGAATGGTGTACCGGGTTCTTGGAAAGACATATTGCACTTTGGTTGTCCACCATGATAGGGCAAGTATCACAGTTTATACCAAAGTCTTTAAGTGTGTGTCTCATCCAAAGAACTTGAGCATACGCGGCACCGGCGGCAATATATTCCGCCTCGATGGTTGAAAGTGATACGGAATTCTGCTTCTTGGAAAACCAAGAGACAAGAGAATTTCCTATAAAATGGCAAGTGCCACTAGTACTTTTCCTGTCGGATTTGCATCCCGCATAATCTGCGTCACTATATGAGATTAACTCATATGTGCTAGATTTTGGATAACGTAATCCAAAATCAAGTATGTAACTTAAATAACGGAAAATACGCTTTACCGCTACTTGGTGAGACTCCTTAGGTTGAGATTGATAACAAGCACATATGCATACGGCAAACATAATATCGGGCCTACTTGTGGTAAGATATAATAAACTACCAATCATACCTCGATATAGACGAATGTCTACATCTTTACCGCCCGTATCCTTATCAAGATGCGTAGTCGTGCTCATTGGAGTCTTTTTCCCGGAGGCATTCTCCATTCCAAATCGCTTAAGCAACTCCATTGTATACTTCGTTTGATGGATGAAGATTGCATTGTCCATTTGGCGAATTTGGAGACCTAAGAAATTTTGAGCTCACCCATGTGGCTCATCTCAAATTGATCCTTCATCACATTAGAAAACTCTTCGCAAAGAGCAAAGTTAGTAGCACCGAAAATGATATCATCAACATATATTTGAACTAAAATTATATCATTATTCGAATACTTAACAAATAATGTGGAATCAACTTCTCCCATTTTAAATCCTAAATCCAAAAGAAAATTCTTTAGACGGTCATACCAAGCTCGAGGAGCTTCTCTCAAACCGTAAAGAGCTTTCTTAAGTTTAAAAACATGATTTGGAAAATTTTCATTTATAAAACCTGGAGGTTGAGAAACATAAACTTCCTCAACAACATCTCCGTTTAAAAATGCACTTTTTACATCCATTTGAAATAATTTAAAATCCTTATGGCATGCAAAAGATAATAGTAATCTAATTGATTCTAATCTAGCTACCGGAGCGAAGGATTCTTCGAAATCAATACCTTCCTCTTGACGGTAGCCTTGAGCAACTAACCGAGCTTTGTTCCGGATGACGACTTGGTTTTCGTCGGTTTTGTTCTTGAAGATCCACTTTGTCCCTATGACGGTGTGGTTCTTCGATGGCAATGGAACAAGCTCCCAAGCCTCATTCCTCTCGAATTGAATGAGTTCCTCCTCCATGGCTAAGATCCAAGCACTATCTTCGCACGCTTCATTAACATTCTTTGGCTCTATCGAGGAGGCAAAGGCACAATGAGCGAAGTAGTTCACTTGCGATCTCGTCTTGACACTATCATGGATATTGCCAATGACTTGCTCATGAGGATGGTCACGAACGATATGAAGCCGTTTGGGAATACCTTGATCACTAGGAACATTCTCAACAACTTCATTAGTCGGGTTAGTATCAATAGAATCAATAGAATTAATAGAGTTAGAATTACCAATTGAATCACATAAGACATCCATAGAGTCATCATCATTAGTAATTCTCGTTGGAACAAATCCTTCATGAAATGAAACATGAAGTGATTCCTCGATCGTTGAGGTTCGTTTGTTGAATATCCGGTAGGCTTTGCTACGTGAGGAATACCCAACAAAAATCCCCTCATCGGATCTTGGATCGAATTTGTCCAAACTACCATACGTGTTCTTAATAAAACATTTCGAACCAAAAACACGAAAATGTTTAACTTGAGGCAACCTACCAAACAACAATTCATAACAAGTTTGTTTAGTGCCGGGCCTCAAAAGTATTCTATTAAACACATAGCAAGCGGTGTGTACCGCTTCCGCCCAAAATTGATGGCCAAGTTGGCTATCATCAAGCATAGTGCGAGCACATTCCACTAGCGTCCTATTCTTTCTCTCAACAACACCATTTTGAGGAGGTGCGCGAGGGAATGAAAAGGTGTGTGTAATACCGACTTCATCACAAAATGTCTCAAAAGACTCATTCTCAAATTCACCTCCATGATCACTACGAATAGTGACAATGGTGGTTCCAATGAGATTTTGTACTTTCTTAACAAAAATTGTGAAGTTTTCAAAAGCTTCATTTTTATTACATAATGAAAATACCCAAGTAAACCTAGAAAATTCATCCACGATGACAAGTCCATATCTAGCATTACCTAATGAAGCAACTCTAGTTGGCCCAAATAAATCTAGATGTAATAGCTCTAGAGGCCGCTTAGAAGAAATGCTTTTCTTAGGTTTAAATGAAGATTTTGGAAGCTTGCCTCGTTGACACGAGTCACAAAAGCTTTTCTTTTGAAAGACAAGCTTAGGGAAGCCTCTAATAGAATTTAACTTGGAAAGCTTAAAAAGTGTTCCAAAGTTCACATGACCAAAATGTCGATGCCATAAGTGTTGTTCACTTGTGTTGGCAATGAGACATTGTTCATGTGATCTTGGAAGATCTAGGATGTATATATCCTTATGGCGTGTGCCGGAAAACAATAATTCATTATTATCTTTTCTTAAAATATGGCACATTCCTTTCGCAAAGTTAACTTTGTAACCTTTGTCACAAAGTTGGCTTATTGAAATAAGATTGTGGTTTAATCCTTTAACAAGGTAAACATCACATATAAGGGGTTTAGAAGGATTACCCACTTTACCAACACCTATGATGGTTCCGCTCTCGTTGCCTCCAAATACGACGCGGTTTCCATTTGCAATGGGAACCCCTCCGGAGAGCAATTGAGCGTCACCCGTCATGTGTTTTGAACACCCGCTATCGAGTATCCAATTCCCCTTGGAGCTAAATTTAAATTTTTTGCTCCTTTTCTTTTTCTTTTCCTTGAGTACCTAAAGATAGAAAATTTCATATCATGGTACCCAAGGTCATTGGGTCCAAAAGATTAGACCTTTGGAAGCCAAGTCCAATTGGACTTAGACTTCCCCACATAATTTCTACTATGCACAACATCCGAAAAATAAGCATTCATGTAAACTTGTTTTTCATCCATGCTTGTGTCCTTTGGGCTCCAAATTGTGAATATTTTGGGAGCCCTCATCCTATTGGGTGCATGCATGCGTTGTTGGTTTCTACGTGTTGCATGCCGTGGATAGGCATAAGAAACATGATGGAATGGTGCATGTGGATAATTATTCATACGATGATGTGGGTGAACATATGCATGTGGAGTGATCGCTCCGGATATACACCCAAAGAACGGTTGTAGTTTTACCGCAAGTGCACGGTGTAGCAGCAAGCGGGTATCGAACACAGGGAGGACGAATGACTGTGCTTGCTCCGAATCAACCTGGCTATTTGAGAACAGCGAAAATTGCCTTGGGCGATCCTGTCACAATCGTCAGACAAATGTGCGAAATATCAAATCAAATAAAGAACGTCTAGGGAATGGGGAATTCCCGCTACTCACCGTATTTCATAAATGTGGTTCGTCGGTATCGAAATTGCTAGAATGAAAATTCGGATGAACTAGTTGCAACTGAATGTAGAACCAAGCTCACGCTCTCGCGCTGTTGCCGGTCTATAGCTATCCTAGGTTTGGGTCCATTCTCTTGCAAACCCTAGCCTAGGGAAGCTAGCATTAGGATCAACATCATCGTCCAATTGCGCACCGAGCCCAATCTCTTGCAAACTCGGTCCACAATCTAAATTAGGATAGTTCCTACCCGTCCAATCTCTTGCAAACGGGTATTGACACGGAATTGCAATCGGAAATCCTAGTATCGGTCCAATCTCTTGCAAACCGATACTTCGAAAATCCGATTCCAACCCAATTCGGACTTCTAGGGCTTCCTAACAAATTGGGATCCAATCTCTTGCAAATCCCAATTGATATGAATTCCTAGCTATCCGTAGTAAATCGATCCCAATCTAATCCCTAATAGCAATTCTAGCTCAATTTCTACCAATTCATCACAAATAGGAAATAGGGCTTGTAGGGTTCATCCCCACGCCCCAAGACGTGGAGACTACTCACAAATCATAGCAATAGCACAAAAATAGTCGATGAAATAAGCAATAGAATTCATCACAACAATGATATAAACAATAAAAATAGAATTTTTAGGGAAGAGAGATGCAAACCAATGGAGTTCTTCAATTTAATCCAACAAAAATCCAAGTTTTTCCTCTTCTCCAATCACAATAATAAAGCTAAAAAGTAATCTAAAAAGCTGCAAAAAATCTAAGAGATGGCTCTCAAAACTAGGGTAAAAACAGGGCTTAAATAGCCCCAAAAATCGTCCAAAAATCGTGACCAAAATACCCCTGCACAGCCTGTTTTCCGCAGTTTTCGCTACAGGCAGCGTATCGCACTCGGCCGAGTGACAAAAGTCGCTCGGCCGAGTGAAAACCCTGCAATTTTCCAGAAAGTCGGGGCTTTCAGGGGTCTTCAGTTCGGAGGCGGCTCGGCCGAGTGAGTTGTCGTCACTCGGCCGATGACTTCACTGCACTCGGGCGGACGGGATTCTCCACTCGGCCGAGTGGGTCTTCTGAAGTTCAGGCAGCCGAAAAACAGAAACTTCGATGTTTTGGAAAGGCTTCGTCTGGGCGCCACTCGGGCGGACGTGGTATCGTCACTCGGCCGAGTGGGTCTTCTGTGCTCGGCCAAGTGCACAGGTAACTCGTGTCTGAACTGGTCGGCCGAGCAGTGTCTCGCTGGTCGGCCGAGTGGCTCCTCCACTCGGCCGAGTGGGACACAAAAAATGCCCAATCTGATTGTTTTGGCCTCCTCGTCGCTCCTGCGACGTCCATTCTTCTTCCGCTCCTCTCCAACAGCAAAATACCCCTCGGGGAGGTCGTTGGTGACCGTCTAGAGTAAGCGCATCTCGGGATCACTCCAAATCGCGCCAAATCACCTGAAATGCGACAAAAACAACAAATCGTGAAAAGCATCGCAATATCGTCGATATATCATGAAAAACATGATTTGGGCGATCCAAATGGCACGCAAACATGCGGAAAAAAGGTGTAAGATAAGGAGTGATCAAAATCCCCCAAGCTTGCCTCTTACTCGTCCTCGAGGAAGATAAGTAAAAGGCGAACCCGGTGGATTCGGAAAACGAAAACGGCGAAAAAAAATGAAAAAAGAAAAACGAAGAAGAATGAAAACGAAATGAAAATAAAGAAGAAAGAAAGAAGCGAAGAGGTAGGATGCTAGATCATTTTCTCAGGACGTGGGTTTCACTTACTCTTATAGCATGCACCGAATGAAAAACTCATGTCAAAGGATTTTATTTTGATATCATAGTATAATAATGCAAATAGAGATAGAAAACCCACGAAAAACGATATAATCATGAAAAACGGAATAATTTTAAAATTAACGTCGTCTGAATCATTTAAAGCGGTATACATATCACAGATCACACACTTTTCAATTGAACGCTTTCTATCTGGAGTATAAGAGTATCACACTATAGAGTAGGGAGAATAGAAAAGTATGGATTTCATGAAATGAACGCTAGGCTTAGATTTCTGGATTTCGTAAAACTAAAAATAATCTCACCGAGTATAGAATATTACTTAGCCTAGGTTGTCGTGCGATGTCAAGTAGTCACTCTCTCACACATCAATGGATCCCCTCCCCCAAGCTTATCTATAAGCGTGGTGGCATAAAAAATATTTACATCCCCATTTTTTTATACATAGCTCCAAAAGCAACGAAAAGAAAGAAGAAAGAAAGAAGGTGAGATGGGATCTTTTATTGAGATTTTTTTTTGTTTTTTTTTTCTCTTTTTTTTTCTTTTTGCAATAAGCAATATATACACAACGATCCCAACTCAGAGAGAGATAATGATGTTCAAGAATGTCTTTTCTCTCTGTTTTTTTAGAACAAGAGATTTGGAGCTAGGAATTAGTAGCGGGGGAGAATGCCATAAAATAGAATCACTAAGGGGAGATTCACCAATGATTTTAAAAGTAGAGAAATGATGTTCAAGATTTGTGGAGAAAGAAATAAATATAACTCTCGGTTCACTCTATAAGACATGCACGACAACTTCAGCAGGGTAATCTAATCTACTCAGTTTCGATCACAAAAAAGCTAACTAATCCAGATATATCATAGCTAACATCATTTAATCATCCTGAAGTGAAGTGTACAATTCATGCATATAGAAGTGATATAGGAAAAGAAAGTCAGTACTCCAGATATAAGCATTCAATGCGTGAATCTTGGTGTGTTTTCTGTGATAGCATACATATGAATATTCGGACTCAGCTAATAATAAAATTTCATCCATTTTCATGCGGAAAAAGGTGTGGGTTACTATTCTAAATGCAAAGCAAGTCATAGCATCTGATATCTGAAATAAAACCTGAGACATGACAAATATAGCATGCATATAGAATAGACTAAATCCAACGTCGTCATCATCACAGAAAAGTCATCTCTAGCATGAGATGAAAAAGAAATAAAGATAAATGGAAAATAGAAACTATGCAATGCGGCACACAGGAAAATAAGAAAAGCGTGATGCATGGCAATAATAAAAGAAAAATGATGAAAAATAAGTGCAAAAGCGAAAAAAAAATGGTGTGAAAAACTAAAAATAAAGGTGGCAAATCGAAAAAGATCGTGAGAACTCACTCCCCCAAGCTAAATGGCACAGTGTCCTCAATGTGCAAAGTGTGGCACACCGAGAGACAAGCGATGGGAGGGGCAAGTGAGGATGCATGCATTGGAAAAATGAAAAGAAAAAAGGGTAAAATAAAGAAATGAAAATATGATGCGGACATGATGCATGCACAGATAGGAGTGATACATAGATATAAGTGTCACCAAAAACTCTCCCTCTCTCCCAAAAAAATAAAAAGATATGAGCAAAAAGAGAATACCATAATAAGTGAGGGGAGGGGGGTGGACAAAAAGTGCAACAGGACCCAGCAGAAACGGGCAGCACAACGGCAGGAATGGATCAAGGCATCAAGGGTGCCTAAGAAGGTGGTGATGCGCCGTCTCCGTCCTGAGGCGGAGGAGGAGGTGGTGGTGGTGTAGGCTGCTGAGCTGGGGTGGGCGTGGAAGTGGGAGCAGGTCTAGTGTGTGTGGAAGTGTGTGTGGGAACCTGCTGGGTGGGTGGGGGTACGCGTGGGAGACGCTCCAAGACCTGTGTAAGGCAGTAGTGGATCTGGGGGATCAGCTCGAAGCGTCCAGCCATCGTAGAGACGGTGGAGGACAGGGTCCTAAGGTCACCTCTAAGACCACTCACTGCCAACTCAAGAGCACGTATGCTCTGCAGTACAGTGTCGGGCGGGGGTGGTGCAGAGGGACGCACCGGTCGGGGCTGCGCAGGGCGAGGCTGGCGTACGCGAGTGGAGTATGTAACGGGCTCAGCAGGGAAGGGGACAAAAGGTGCCGCGCCTGCAAATGTGGGCCTGGCCTCAGTGTGAGGCCGGGGCACCGGCTGGTGGGAAGTGGAGACAGCGGCAGCGAAAGAAGTGTGCAAAGGTGGCAACGAGGCGGCCAGAGAGGTCAGTGGCACAGAAGTGTGGACAGACGCCACGACACTCTCGGAAAATACAGCGGGGGTGGAGACAGAGGTAACTACCGCTGGGGCGGAACTGTGTGGACCAAAAGGCGCAACCCCAGCGGAGATCATGCTAGCCATGGTCTCCACGACCGCGGCAAACGAGGGCTCTCCACTCTCAACAAAGGTCGGCGGGCGCTCGGGGAGAGCGGAGCAAAGAGGCTCCACGGACAGAGGGCCAGAGGTGGCAGTGGGAGTGGTGGGGACAGCCTCGGAAGTGGTGACAGTGGTGGGAGTGGGCTCAGCAAAAGTACTCTCGACACCAACAGCGGTGTCAGGAGCAGCGGAAGCATCAGGTATGGGCTGAGGGGCCACTGGGTCAACAGGGTCGGCGGCAGGCTCGGCAGGGTGTGCAGCAGGGTCTGCGGGGGAAGCCTGGGTAGCGTGGGCAGCGTGGGCCTGCTCGGCCTCCTCGGCCTCGAGCACGTAGGCGGCGGGGATGAGAACATCCATCGCCAGGAGCCAGTCGACGTGGGCTGGTGCAATCTGGGTCCGAGCAGGGCTCGGGAGAATCATGTAGTCGGCACCGTAAGGGCCATGCAACCAGACCCAGTGACGCTCACCATGCGGGCGAAGCATCTTCATCCGGGCCATAACGTCTATCGACAGAGAAGTGGGGCCCGGGACGCGTCGTAAGTCGTCAGGTAGGTCCTCGCCGGTCATCATGGTAAGCAGGGTGATCAGACCGCCGCAGCAGATCGGTGAGCGAGCGCCCACCAATACAATGATGCGGTCTAAAAACCAAGCCGCAATGTCGATCACGACGGCGGGGACAAGCTCATGTCCATCCCCTAGATAGAGCTCTGGGACATGTCATCGCATAGAGCATGTAGAGCTCTGGCGTAGACATCGTTCCCGGCTCATACCTGGCCAAAAAGGTGGTCGCCATGAGGCGCTGGGCAATGCGTAGGCAGGGGTGGACAATGGCCGAGGCCTTGGCCCTACTAGGGTCAAAGGCGACGTGGTGGCCTGTAATCCGGGCCCAGAAGGCACCGGCGTCGAAGGAAGGTGGGGGGATATGGGTGGGGCCGTAACCGCGATCGGCTCCGGGGACGGCGGGCCACGAGAAGAATGCTCTCATCATATCGAGAGTGACCTGGCACTCTCGATCCATGAACCAGAATGAGCATCACTCATCGGTCCGGGCGATCGAACTCAAAACCTCAAGTGTCGGGCGGGTAAAAGTATCCGTCGACACTAGCAGAAAATCTCGCCAGCCCACGTTGTCGTACAACGTGAGCATCCCCTCTAGTACCCCCAGGCGTCCTAGGTCAGCGAGGTGTGCAAACCTGGAGGGTACGATCGAGCGCTGGGAGATACGCTCGAAGACGGAGCGGTGTGCGTCGTCTCGGAACGTAATCCCGAGCGGCCCGACCAGTGGAGCCGGTGGTGGTGGCTGTGGGTCGGCAGGGAGAGGCTGTGCGGGCTGTGGGTGCACTGCAGGCTGTGCGGGGTGTGCGGGGCCTGCAGGGTGTGTGGGGTGTGCGGGGCCTGCAGGCTGTGCTGGGTGTGCGGGGTGTGTGGGGGACGGTGGAGGAGAGTCCTCCAACTCGTGGGAGGGGCCGGCATCATCCGACCGCTTCCGCTTGGCGGAAGCTCTCTTCGACCGCGGCCGTGTCCGGGGCGGCATATCGGCCCCGAGCGCGCGCCGAAAAAACGTGAAAAGTGTGGCGTGTGCAAAAAGAATGGAAAGAGTATACACAAACACGCCGCGAGTGCTAAGCAGTGGAAGCGTGCGAAGTCCGCGCCTCCACAAAGTCCAAAACAGCCCGTAGAAGCTCCCCTGAGCTCCCCTAAGCTCCAAAAAACAACCTGCGCATGAAAAAGCGATATCAGCGAGTAATAATCAAAATATATGGAGCAATAGGGGTATAATGGATAGATATAGAAATTGATTTGGGTTAGGGGGGCGTTTAGCACATGGATCCTCAAGAAATACACGAAAAGAGGAGAAAACGGCGAAAACAGGGGTACCGGAGGTGATCGGACGGTCGGCCGCCGGCGGCGACTCGGGCGGGGCGTCGGCGGTGCTCGGCCGGCGGTGGCGGGCCGGGCGGCGGCGGTCGGCGCTGGTCGGGCGAGTGAGGGCGAGAGCGAGGGGGGTTCGGGCGAAGGGAGCTGGAGCGTCGGGGGTTTGGGGTTTTTACGTTTCGAAATCCGCGCCCCCCCTGCCCTTTATATAAAAAAGTTACGACTCGACCGAGTGACGTGGTCACTCGGCCGAGCGAGGTCAATGAAAATTTCCTCCCCGCTATCGCTTCGGCCGAGTGGCTTTGCCAGCCTTGGCCGAGTGGCGTAAGTCCATTCGGCCGAGTGACTCAAGCTACTCGGCATGACTCGCCCTAGGAGGGTATCCGTTTCACTCGGCCGAGTGAATATATATACTCGGCCGAGTAGCATTTGTATCGAAATTAAGAAAATAAACAGAGAGTTGGGTACAGCAGACTTCCCTCGTTCGTGAGCGGCTCGGCCGGACGAACTTGTGTACTCGGCCGAGTGACTAGTATACTCGGTCGAGTGAGCCTTGTGTTCTGCTGTTTGTCTTTGTTTTGGCTCTAAACTCCGTCTTTCTTCCTCCAATCGATTTCATCCTCCTCCTAAGCGTCGAGCACCTTCTTGGGGCGCTCCTCGTCGACTCGTTCATCCTCCTCATGATCGATCTACCTATCTCCTCTCCTGTCAAGAAAAATAGGACCCGTTATCACAAAATTTTTGGGCGAACGACTCAAAACACCAAAAATTTCTAAAACGAAAATAAAGAAAAAGTAAAAATAAAGCAAAAACCGTCGGGTTGCCTCCCGACAAGCGCTCGTTTAAGGTCGTGAGCTCGACCCCCTATAATTTTCAATCAATGCGGGATGTTTGGTGCATATGAGATGCACCCATCAAACTTTCCGGGGAGCACGCTTGGATTTGGATGTGGCGGCGGCGCGTTCTCCCTCGGTGGTCTCCTATCTCGAATAGTGTTGGGGGGAGGCTCCCCCAAGCTAGCATTTGCTCCGGTCAACGGCTTTGCCGGTGGTGCCGATTTCCGTGCCGGCGGAGCTTTCTTTGGAGACTTCAGTTTCGAGAGCTTGCAGAGCTCTCGAATCCTTGCGACATCAGCGTCGCCTTCATCTTCTTCAGCGGAGAAGTCGGGGGAATCATCTTTATTCTCTTCATGGCCTAAATCCGGGCCTTCTTCAAATTCTTCATCAAAAAGAGCGCCAATTGAGTGAGGAATCGCCTCCTCTATCACCTCATCAAGGAGGTCCATGTAGTCAAGTTCCTCGTGATAAGGCATATGCTTCATAGCCTTAGGAATGTGGAGCTCTACCTCGATGTTTCCGACGT
The DNA here is from genome assembly GCA_030789695.1 of Scilla litardierei. Taxonomy (NCBI): domain Eukaryota; kingdom Viridiplantae; phylum Streptophyta; class Magnoliopsida; order Asparagales; family Asparagaceae; genus Scilla; species Scilla litardierei. The sequence continues at coordinate 19,121,409 of CM061137.1, forward strand.
TTAAAGTTAGGGTACCTTCGCGCACGTCGACGATGAATCCGGCGGTGGCTAGGAACGGGCGTCCAAGTATCAATGAAGTGTCTCCCTCCTCCTTGACGTCCATGATCACGAAGTCACATGGCAAGCATATACCACCCGGGACTTGTAGCGGTATGTCTTCGGCGATCCCCACCGGCCTTGTTATCCGTCCATCGGCTAATTGAATGCGCATGTCGGTGGGTTTCAACTTTGTCCCGGTGTTTAGCTTTACGAACATGGAGAGGGGCATGAGGCTCACACTAGCCCCAAGATCAACTAACGCCTTTTGAAGGGGAACTCCGCCCAAGGTGCAAGGAATCCGAAAACTCCCCGGATCTTTGAATTTTACCGGCTCCTTCTCTTTCTTGATGAACCAAGAGCCCTCCTCGGCTAGCATGATCTTCTCCTTCCTTTTCCTCCCCGAAATCAAGTCCTTCAAAAATTTAGCATACGTGGGGATCTCGACGATGGCGTCAAGGAAAGGGATGTTAAGGCTAACTCCTCTTAGGTACTCGAGAAATTTCGCTAGTCTTTTCTCCATTTTCGCTCTAGCGAGCCTTTGGGGGAATGGGACCGGTGGCATGAAGCGTCTTTCCTCAATTAATTGCTCCGCCCTAGATTTCTCCTTGTCTTGTGGCTCCTTCTCCTTTTCAACTTCAACTATCGGCTCAATCGGCTCCAAGCTTTCCTCCACGGCCTCCTCGGTAGGAATCATAGCGGGGGTGGTGTCCTTCCCACCTCTAGTAGTAACGGCAACTACGGCGTTGATGTGGCCGGTGTTGCCCCGTGGGTTTTGCTCCGGTTGCGCCGGCAATCGTTGAGTGTTTCGATTGAGCAACGCTAATTTCTCCGATATTTGAGCCACTACGGTATTAAGAGAGTCTTGCCCCGCCTTCAAAGTAGCATTCACCTTATTTTGCTCGACCATGAACGCCTCCACTCTAGTTTCGAAATCGGACCGTTGTGGAGCTTGCGGAGGGTTTTGATTTTGATTCCTCCACCCTTGGTTGTAACCGGGCGGCCTATAAGGTGGAACTTGTTGCTTCGGTTGAAAGTTTTGTTGAGTAGGCCCCCTCGGTGGATAGTTTTGTTGTTGGGGTGGTAGTGGTCGAGCTTGTTGAGGTAGTGGTTGTGGCGGGTTCAAAGCTCCTTCATTGTTGGCGTAGGAGAATCCCGGATGATTTCTTGCGGTCGGATTGGACCAATACCCTTGGTTCCCCGCAACATATTGTACTTGCTCCAAGGATCCTTCTCCTTGCTCTCCTCCCGGGTACATGGCTTGAGATTGGTCTTGCCAATCACACATTTGGTTGGTTGGAGCGGAGGTGGAAGGGCTTCCTTGGGGCTCCGTGATGAACTTCTCCAATCTCTCCACCACCTTGTGGAGAGAATCAAATTTGCTCGTGAGCTCCGCTACGGCCTTCGCCTCGTAGATGCTAGTTGGCTTTAAGGAGGACGTGGAGTGTCCTCGCTCATCGCCCCATTGTTGGTTATTTGAGGCCATCTCCTCAATTAGGGCCGTAGCTTCTTCGGGAGTCTTTGACAAGATTGCACCATTCGCCGCGGCATCAATAATTTGTTTGGTCCCCGGTTGGAGACCGTTGTAGAAGCTATGAACTAGCTCCCAATCTTCTATACTGTGGTGCGGGCATTGATGCTGCAAATCCTTAAAACGCTCCCAAGCTTCATAGAGCGTCTCCTGTGGTCCTTGCTTGAAGGACATGAGAGCGCTCCGGATCTTCACCGTCTTGGATGGCGGATAGAATTTGTCAATAAATGCACTCGCCAACTCGTCCCAAGTGGTGAAGACTCCGTCAGCCTGCGTCCTCAACCAATAGAGTGCCTTGTCCTTAAGCGTGAAGGGGAAGAGACGCAGTCTGATAGCATCGATGGAGACTCCCGGCATCTGGAATGTGGCGCACTTTGACAAGAATAGTTGGATGTGGTAGTGGGGGTTCTCATGGGCGTTCCCATGAAATGGGTCTTGTTGCATCAAAACCACCAATCCAGTCTTTAGCTCGAAGTTCTTGTCAGCCGCCAACTGCGGCACGGCAATGGACGAGGTAGTAGAAGAGGTCTTAGGCCGAAGCCTATCGCGAATAGAAATTATCCTCGCTATCCTTGCCGCCAATTCTTCAGGAGTTTCCGGGTTGGTCATATACCTCCCTTCCGGATCTTGTCTTCTTTCCGCTCTAAGTCTCCGCGCGGTACGTTCGATCTCGGGATCAAATAATAAAGCTTCAGGGTCCGCCGTAGATCTCGTGTACATGCACAGGGGAAACAGAGTTTCAAAGAAATGGTTAGCACCGTGGAAGGGTTAGGTAAGAAATAAGAAATAAAAATAATGATAATAGTAATAAAAAAAATAATAGCTAGGGTGAGAAAGAATCAAACGCAATCGCCTCCCCGACAACGGCGCCAAAAACTTGATCGCTCCGGATATACACCCAAAGAACGGTTGTAGTTTTACCGCAAGTGCACGGTGTAGCAGCAAGCGGGTATCGAACACAGGGAGGACGAATGACTGTGCTTGCTCCGAATCAACCTGGCTATTTGAGAACAGAGAAAATTGCCTTGGGCGATCCTGTCACAATCGTCAGACAAATGTGCGAAATATCAAATCAAATAAAGAACGTCTAGGGAATGGGGAATTCCCGCTACTCACCGTATTTCATAAATGTGGTTCGTCGGTATCGAAATTGCTAGAATGAGAATTCGGATGAACTAGTTGCAACTGAATGTAGAACCAAGCTCACGCTCTCGCGCTGTTGCCGGTCTATAGCTATCCTAGGTTTGGGTCCAATCTCTTGCAAACCCTAGCCTAGGGAAGCTAGCATTAGGATCAACATCATCGTCCAATTGCGCACCGAGCCCAATCTCTTGCAAACTCGGTCCACAATCTAAATTAGGATAGTTCTTACCCGTCCAATCTCTTGCAAACGGGTATTGGCACGGAATTGCAATCGGAAATCCTAGTATTGGTCCAATCTCTTGCAAACCGATACTTCGAAAATCCGATTCCAACCCAATTCGGACTTCTAGGGCTTCCTAACAAATTGGGATCCAATCTTTTGCAAATCCCAATTGCTATGAATTCCTAGCTATCCGTAGTAAATCGATCCCAATCTAATCCCTAATAGCAATTCTAGCTCAATTTCTACCAATTCATCACAAATAGGAAATAGGGCTTGTAGGGTTCATCCCCACGCCCCAAGACGTGGAGACTACTCACAAATCATAGCAATAGCACAAAAATAGTCGATGAAATAAGCAATAGAATTCATCACAACAATGATATAAACAATAAAAATAGAATGTTTAGGGAAGAGAGATGCAAACCAATGGAGTTCTTCAATTTAATCCAACAAAAATCCAAGTTTTTCCTCTTCTCCAATCACAATAATAAAGCTAAAAAGTAATCTAAAAAGCTGCAAAAAATCTAAGAGATGGCTCTCAAAACTAGGGTAAAAACAGGGCTTAAATAGCCCCAAAAATCGTCCAAAAATCGTGACCAAACTACCCCTGCACAGCCTGTTTTCCGTAGTTTTCGCTACAGGCAGCGCATCGCACTCGGCCGAGTGACAAAAGTCGCTCGGTCGAGTGAAAACCCTGCAATTTTCCAGAAAGTCGGGGCTTTCAGGGGTCTTCAGTTCGGAGGCGGCTCGGCCGAGTGAGTTGTCGTCACTCGGCCGATGACTTCACTGCACTCGGGCGGACGGGATTCTCCACTCGACCGAGTGGGTCTTCTGAAGTTCAGGCAGCCGAAAAACAGAAACTTCGATGTTTTGGAAGGGCTTCGTCTGGGCGCCACTCGGGCGGACGTGGTATCGTCACTCGGCCGAGTGGGTCTTCTGTGCTCGGCCGAGTGCACAGGTAACTCGTGTCTGAACTGGTCGGCCGAGCAGTGTCTCGCTGGTCGGCCGAGTGGCTCCTCCACTCGGCCGAGTGGGACACAAAAAATGCCCAATCTGATTGTTTTGGCCTCCTCGTCGCTCCTGCGACGTCCATTCTTCTTCCGCTCCTCTCCAACAGCAAAATACCCCTCGGGGAGGTCGTTGGTGACCGTCTAGAGTAAGCGCATCTCGGGATCACTCCAAATCGCGCCAAATCACCTGAAATGCGACAAAAACAACAAATCGTGAAAAGCATCGCAATATCGTCGATATATCGTGAAAAACATGATTTGGGCGATCCAAATGGCACGCAAACATGCGGAAAAAAGGTGTAAAATAAGGAGTGATCATGGAGGAACACGTGCGTGAGGGTGTCTCACATGGTGTGCACGTGCCCGTGAACGTGTAGCATAGAAATCATCATATGTGTGAGCCGGTGGAGTAGGATGTGTGTTCCTACATGGCATAGTATTGGTGAACATATAAGCATGTCCCTTCTTTGGAGGTCCACCCAAAGTGTGTTTCTTTCCGAAAGAGGGTGTGGACGAGGTGGAAGCACCATTGGTAGATGAACTACCAATAGAGTGTTTGCTACCACTCGTTGAGTCACCGGAAGTTGGCCTAACAAAAGTAGTGGCCGATTTGGATGAACTTCCCATCGTATACCCCAAGCCAATGTGGTGATTGGCCGGAAGTAAGTCACTTAGGATTTTATCCAAATGGTCCTTACCCTTATTGAATTTATTAATTCGGCCTAATGTGTTCTCATATTTCTCGGTGAGAGAACGCATAGAAGCATCCAAAGTGGATACTTGCGATGTGAGCACATAAACACGAGATTTCAGATTCTCATTCTCAATACTCAAAGTCGAGTTTTGCGAAGTCAAATCCGCTATTTTGTGTTCCTCCGGATCCTCAATGCTAACATGTTCAAGTTGAGTCTTGAGATTAACATTCGCATTCTTCAACCCTTCAACAACGGTGTCGTTGTTGGTGATGATAGTTTTAGGCGAGGTTTGAATGCTAGCTAAGTCATCTTTTACTTTAGTATACCTATTTACTACTTTAGTATACTTAGACCACAATTGAGAATTAGCATTCCTAAGGTCATCCATGGTTACCTCATCGCCTTCGTTGTCGCTATCATCGGAAGAGGAAGATCCTTGATCATGCTCCTCTCTCGCCATGAAGCACATGTGTGCTTGCTCCACTTGCTCATCGTCCGACTCTCCGCTTGAGGAATCATCGGAGTCGGTGAAAGTCCCGACAAGCCCCTTTTTGTTCCCTTTCTTGTACTTCTTGGACTTGTCGTACTTCGGCGCCTTCCACTTCTCCTTTTGCTTGTTTAGAGGACACTCCGCTTTCATGTGTCCTGGCTTGTTGCATTTAAATCACAAAGAAGAAGAGGCGTTAGAAGAATTGAACTTTGACTTGTTTTTGAAGTTACCTTTCCGGAAGAACCGGTTGAACTTCTTGGCCATGAGTGCCATGGACTCCAAGTCCAACTCGTTTTCCGAGTTATCATCATCGGTTGATGTGGAAGTAGATGGAGCGGCCTTGAAAGCAATAGCTTTCTTCTTTGGCTCTTCTTGTTGTAGGTAAGACTTCATCTTTTCCTGCAACTTCAACTTGCTATCCTTGCGTACCTCATAAGACATCAAGGTACCCATTAGTTGAACAACGATATACTTATTCATATCGTTACCTTCCTCGATGGCGAAGGTGCGTTTTCCCAACTAGAAGGAAGTCCTTCTATAAGCTTCGAACATTTCTCCTTTTGGGTGTAGGATTTGCCGAGAGCCTCTAACTCGTTTATGATGTCGACGAAGCGAGCATAATACTCCTTCATCTTCTCACCCTGTTGCATATGAAACATCTCGTAATCTTTATTAACTACAACGAGTTTAGAGTCTCTTACCCTACTCGTCCCTTCATGTAAGATGAGGAGGGAGTTCCAAATTTGATATGCACTCTTACATGTGCATATCTTGTTGAAATCCTCGGGCTCCAAAGCATATTGCAAGGCGTTCATTGCATTGGCATTGCTTACCTCCGCGGCGACCTCCGCGGGAGTCCATTTCTCGAAATCTTCTTCGGTGGACTCGACATATTCATTCATCGTGGTCCTCCATAGTGAAGCACTCCGGAGGAAAGTTTCCATCCGGCATTTCCAGTACCCGTAGTTGGTACCGTTGAAGAATGGAGGCCTCGTTGAGGAATGTCCTTCCATTACCGAAGAAGCTCCTTCACGGTTCTTGAAGGTGCTATAGTTGGAGGGTGGACGAACGGTCTTGTTGTCGCTGGCAGACATTGTAGTGCCCTAGGAAGCCACTGCACATGTACTAGAGGGGGGTGAATAGTACTTTTAAATAATAAGGAGTGTTATTCCTAATTATCGTGCAATTAACAAACAACGATGCGGAATAACTACAATCAAGAATAAATGCAAACACAAACACAATGGTTTAATGGGTTCGGATCCACCCAAGTCTCCCCGACTTGTTCCCGGTGATCCTACGTCCCAACCACCCGGATCCCCTTCGGATACTTGAGTTAGAAACCCTAACTCAAGATTTCCAATAAGACCACTTGCGAAAACCTCACAAGTGCAATCGACCTACAATCGATGACCGTGAATCCCACAACCCGGGATCACGCAAAACCTCTCACAACCGAGAGTATACAATTCAAATATAACTGAAATGAAATGCTTACCAACAAAATACCTATGCCTTGAGATTTCTTACCAAATTAGGGCAAAGAGGATTTTGATGGAGGAAGAGTCACCAAACCCTAGCTTCAAGAAGATGACCAGCAATGGAAGCCTAGGGATGAGATGGATGACCTAGAATCAAGCCCTTGGCTTGGAAGGCTCACAACCAATGAATCTCTCTTGAGGAATAAGAGTGAGGGAGAGATTCTTGAGAATGGGAGAGCTTGAAGATGAGAGTTGAAAGCTTCTCTTTGAATCAATAGAACTCTGGAAATAGCAGCCTTAGATCCTATGAAATAACCCCTCCAGGTATTTAAAGGATCAAGGGAAAAGAGAGAGAGAGAAACGTCGCTTTCAAATCTCCAACGGAACTAAATCTGAAGCAGACTAGTCGGTCAAAGAACAACCACTGACCGACTAGTTCATCAACTAGTCGGTCGGTGAAACAACATGAACCGACTAAGAGGTGAACAGTGAACAGATTGAATTTCAGACCTAGAAATCTAGTCGGTCCAAGAAGACTGTCTGACCGACTAGTTTCACAACTAGTCGGTCGGTCAGTGAACTTAGACCGACTAAGAGTCAAAAACAAATAGTCTGAATACAAATTGAGTTAGTCGGTCAAAGAACAAATGTTGACCGACTAGATTATCAACTAGTCGGTCACCAAACGTTCTTAGACCGACTAACGATAAACAGTAGCTCAGGAGAAAATTGGCATGTACAGAAAAGCTCAACTAGTCGGTCAAAGAAGCATCACTGACCGACTAGTTCACAAACTAGTCGGTCGGTGAGTCAACGTAGACCGACTAACTGTAAACAGTAAAGAGCTTAGAATAGAGAAGGCAAACTAGTCGGTCCAAGACGCTTTGCCGACCGACTAGATCACCATCTAGTCGGTCAGTTCTTCTTCTTGAACCAACTAACATGCACAAGAAGTCCGAATCGAAGCGCGATGCTTCGGGAAAGTTAGAAAGGACTTCTACTAAGATCCTAGCTCTAAGATATGAGCGATATGAAGAATATAATGTAAGTCCTACTCAAGGCTTAACATTCTACAAAACGAAGCAAGAAGACTATAAAATAAACCTTAACTGTAACGACCAGTATTTCTAGGCGTCTTGATTTCGTTGTGTGCCGTACTTTGTTTTGATTATCCGGATGTTTTCATGCGCGAGTCCTACTTCTACGCGTCGACGCGAGCGCGTCTCGGGTTTTTACTTTTTACCATGGCGCGATTAATTAAATCTTAACCCTAATTAATTATCCCTAATTAATTTATCGATTAACCTACCTAACCTATTGAATCCCATCGAATGAATCGGTGAGATCCAACTAACGTCTTCATTTCCCTTCCCCACAGCCAACCTCCCCCTTCAATGTGTCCCCCTTCTCTGTTGGTATTTCTTCATCAGCATACCCAAGGCCTCATCAACGCAGCAAGAAACCAAATCAAACCCCTCAGCCACAAATCCCAAACCAAATCAAAACAACTTTCAGCCAACAAATCCACATCTAAAAATCAAACCAGAAAATCAAATTGAAAACAGAAATTAAGAGGAGAAGAAGGGAGATCTGAAATCAGTTCAGATCTTTACAACTCTCTCCACTCTCTCCCCTCTCTCCCGTGCCTCTCCTCCCCAGGCTGCGCCTCCCGCTGCCCTAATCGCCGTCGCGCGTGCCTCCCCGCAGCAGCAGCAGCGCCCCGCTCCACCTCAGGTCGCCGTGCCCCTCTGCCTTTGCCGCCGCCCCTCAGGCCGCGCCTCCCCTGCCCTAGCCGCGCCTCCCGCTGCCCTAGCCGCCACCGCCGCACTTTGAACCGCCGCCGCCCCCTGCCTAGTCACCGACGCTCTAGCCCTAGCCGTCGCTACCAAGCCCCCTCTGCAAGCCGCGTCGTCGCCCTCTCGTGCTCAGGCCGCCGTTCACCTTGGAGGCCACCTGCAGGTAGAACACAAAAAAAGGAGAGAAGAAAGAAAAGTTAGAGAAAGAAAAAGATCAGTAAAAAAGGAAAATAAAAGGGGACAGTAAGTGAAAGAAGATAAGAATAAGAGGAGAAGAGATATTTCTTATTGGGTAATGTTTCTTATTGGGTTTAAGTTTGTGCTATTGGGTTTGGGCTGTTTGTGCTATTGGGTATTAGGTAATAACCCTTGTTAGGTTTAAATTTTAACTTATTGGGTTGGGTTTATTAAACTAGTAAGTTAGCTTAGGTTGTTAGTGATGTTAGTTTTATAGGGTGTTAGTTTAATTAACAGCGTTCGACTAGCTAATTGTTGTTTGTTTAATAACGCAGATACGTCGTGTATTTTTCTATAAATTGCTTGGACACCCAAAATCATCCCAGTCAGGCAAGTGTGCTACCTTGAACTGTTAATCTTTTAAAATTGTTACTTAATTCAAAAGTTGTATTTCCTTGTTTTAGAATACATTAAATCTCAATACGCTTCACTTCATGCCATACACACACTTGATTAAAACGCACTCTTGAATTGCTTAGTACTATGGACATTGACGGAACACTTTGAACATCTTGAACTCGTAAAAAAATCGTTTGCTTCAAGGTAAACATCTCGATTTTGTGAACACGTGCATTCGTAATTAGGCTGACCCGTGTTTCACCACATTTTCGGGTGGGGTTAGGGTTGAGCGATCGCTAAGCGTATGAAAGGGTCATGTCTTTAAGAACACCACCTATACGGTGGGTTAGTATCAATCGCGATTATACCCCCGCGAGAAGAATGGCTTACTCATCACGTCTTAAAGGCGAGAACCCTAAGCATGTTAGATACACATTGCATGAAAATGGAAATGATTGTCACAAATTTAGTCGTACTTTAAAACTGCCCACTTGTTTTAAATACATTAGAACTGCTAAGTTGTTTTAAATTTCGTAGAACTGGCATGCTTAAAAGTACTTTACTTTCTTTAAATTTGTTATAACCATGTTGTAGACATCTTGCGCAAATTTCATATTTCGTTATTATTACACCTTGCCTTGGGTCGGCTAACCTTTTCTTGCAGACCCTTGCTGACATACATTCGTGTTTTTAGAATGTATGTCAGATCCCGAGCCTGCGTACCAGGAAGATCTGTTCGAGACACCTGACTTGGAAAGTCAGGAATTTGCCGTTGACGCTGAGTCAATCCCCGCGGAGGACTAGAGCTCGGACTATTGTTGTTCCCCTCTGGATTTGCTATTTGTATCTTTTATTGATGTATGTCGCTGTTGTATTTCTTTGGCCCTGCCGAGGCCTTGTCTTGTAATTTTTATTTCTGCGAACTTCTGGATTGTGGCATGTAATTTAATAATGTTTTTATTTTTCTGGAAAGCAAGCAAGAACCCTGCAAGTTGTTATCACAGACGCGTAATGAACTCGAGCTTCACCGCTCCAGTTCATGCGGACCTTTGTAACGCCCTCGCTTCCACCGTTTTTGGGAAGCGGGGCGTGACAGGTTTTAGTGGTGGCCCATGCAGGTCTTGCATCTGCGAAAATTCAGAACAATAAGAATGTTATTATTAGCCAAGCATCTAGAACAACCATGTATAGGAGGTTGATTGTGGTTTTCTTGTCTCAGTATGGCAGGAAGACGCAACGCTCGACGTGGAGCCGGTGCCGATGGAGTTAGAGACGATGGCATCCACCAGATCCTTGGGGTCATGAAGGAGATGCTTGAGGTTGAGCAGCAACTGATCCAGCAGGGACAGAAGGATGCACCAGTTGAACCACCCCCCCAAGGCAGAACCAGGAGTTAAACAGTTCCAGGAGTTGCAGCCCAAGAGCTTCTCTGGAAGAGAAGGGCCTCTAGGAGCTGATGAATGGGTCCAAGCGACCGAGGATAAGCTGAGTGCTACACGTATCCCTCAGGCTGGATGGGTTGATGTAGCGAAACTACAGTTGACCGACAACGCCAGGAGCTGGTGGCAATTGGAGGAGAAGCGTCTGGTCAGACCGATCTCTTGGGGCATGTTTAGGGAAAGGTTTGATGCTAAGTATTTTCCCAAAGCAGCCAAAAGAGAGCTTCAGCAACGTTTCGCTAACCTGGTCCAAGGAGATATGACCGTGGACGAGTATGAGGCTGAGTTTGCTATGCTTAGCCGTTTTGCACCTCACATGGTTGAAGACCCTGAAGACTGTGCGTTTCAGTTTCGCAATGGCCTGAATCGCAAGGTCCAAGCCTCGATGAGCTCGGCGAGACCGACGACACTTCAGGACGTTCTGGATTGTGCTCGTGAGCATGAGATTGTGGAGAGACTCCCCGAGGAACCTTCAGCTGGAACGGGCAAGCGCCCGATGGAGCCACAGAAGAGTGCACCTAGGCCTATGGTTCGTCCTGTTCACACTACCCAATTTAAGAGGCCAACTGCACCTGGGCCCAGCCGAGTTCAGATGGTTTGCAACTACTGTGGCAAGCTGGGACATATGAAGAAAGACTGCAGGAGGATGTTGAATCAGTGCTTAGTCTGTGGATCGCCCGCTCATACTGCTAAAGACTGCCCCCCTCAGCACTCGACCAGCACCCCCTGGAGCTCCTGGACCCGCTCGGCAGGTGGGACCTACACCTGGACAGCGTGGACCACCTCTGGTTCCACAGAATCGAGCCTTTCAGCAGGCCAATCAGCCGAAGCGCCGGGTGTTTACCATGACCGCTGTAGAGGCAGAAGATGAGGATGACGTGATCGCAGGTAACTTCTAGACCTAGACTTGATTTTATACATTCATGCTTGATTAGATCACCATGCTTAACTTAGTTATATTATATCTTAGGTGTCATCTTAGTTTCCTCTCACCCAGCCCTGACCCTATTTGATTCGGGGGCTTCCACGTGCATCATATCCCGGAAGTTTGTATGTGAACATTCGATTCCCATCTTCACTCTTCCCAAATGTTGGAACATCACCACTGGGAATGGTGTAGTGAAAGTCGCTCTGGGATGTAGACCCTGTCCGTTGGTGATTAGTGGACATGAGTTATATGCTAACTTTATTGTCCATGATCTACCCAACTTTGATGCTGTTCTCGACATTGATTGGTTAGGAGCTTTCTATGCCACGATTGACTGTCACAGGAAGAAGGTGGTATTTGAAATTCCTGATCACCCGGTGTTCGAGTTCGTTAGTGGAGGTCGTTCATTTGGGCCAGTCAGATTCCGGGCCCAGCCGAGTGGACCGATTGTTGCATCTTTGATAGCCAGACCAGAGAAACCTGCAGTAGTGCGAGATTTTGAAGACGTCTTCCCGGAAGACATTTCTGGACTGCCGCCTGATCGAGCGTTGGAGTTCGGCATTGATCTTAAGCCAGGAGCTCAACCGATTTCGAAGGCGCCTTACCGTATGGTTCCTGCAGAGCTAGAAGAGCTGAGGAAACAGTTGGATGAACTATTGGAGAAGGGTTTCATTCATCCTAGTGTTTCTCCCTGGGGAGCACCTGTTTTGTTGGTGAAAAAGAAGGACGGGTCGAGGAGAATGTGCATTGACTATCGTGAGCTGAACAAGGTCACAGTGAAGAACAAGTACCCGTTGCCCCGTATTGACGACATCTTTGACCAGCTTGGTGGATCGAGAGTATTCTCGAAGTTGGATCTCCGGAGCGGATACCATCAGGTGAAAGTCAAGAAGGAAGATGTGTCCAAGACAGCCTTTCGGACCAAGTACGGGCATTACGAATTTGTGGTTATGCCTTTCGGTGTAACCAACGCCCCTGCTGTGTTCATGAATCTCATGAACCTTATCTTCTATGATTTCCTGGACAAGTTCGTGGTGATCTTCATAGATGATATCTTGGTGTACTCGAGGAGCGAGGAGGAGCATGCAGAGCACTTAAAGATGGTATTAGAGACGCTCCGTTATCATAGACTGTATGCCAAGTTCAGCAAATGCGAATTCTGGTTGGACAGAATTGCATTCCTTGGGCATGTGGTATCAGGAGCTGGTATATCAGTGGATCCGGAGAAGGTTAAGGCAGTCAGTGAATGGCCTACCCCTCGATCAGCATCTGATATTAGAAGTTTCCTTGGATTGGCGGGGTATTATCGCAGATTCATCAAGGACTTCTCGAGGATAGCTGAGCCGATGACGAGATTGACAAGGAAGGATGTTAAGTTCAGTTGGTCAAACTCTTGTGAGCAAGCTCTTTCTACTTTGAGGGAGAGACTGACCTCTGCACCAGTTTTAGCTATTCCGGATAGAAGCGGAGGCTTCGAGATTTTCTGCGACGCATCGGGCAAGGGACTTGGATGTGTTCTGCATCAGCACGGTCATGTAGTCTCTTATGCTTCTCGACAGTTGAAGATCCACGAGAAGAATTATCCGACTCACGACTTAGAGTTGGCTGCCGTCATCTTTGCTTTGAAGATTTGGAGGCATTTCTTACTGAGTGAAAAAGTGAAAATTTTCACTGATCACAAAAGTTTGAAATATATATTCACTCAGAAGGAGCTGAATATGAGACAGCGCAGATGGTTGGAATTGATGGCAGACTACGACATCGACCTTCATTATCATCCAGGGAAGGTGAATGTTGTACCGGATGCCTTGAGTCGACTGCCCGAAGTGATGATTCTCACAGCTCAGTGGAGATTGCAGCAGGATCTGCGAAGGATGAATGTTGAAGCTGTACTACCAGGAGTCACATCGTCATTGATGAACATGCAGATTCAATCGACGATTGTGGATCGAATCAAGACTGCTCAAGGTGGAGATGCTAAGTTGAAGAAAATCAGAGAGCAAGTCGAAGCAGGACTTCGGACAGATTTTCTGATTCACGCGGATGGATCTTTGAGATATGGTAGTAGGATCTGCGTGCCTGCAGGAGATGTCAGAGAGGAGTTGATGAATGATGCTCACAGTTCGCCTTATTCTATTCATCCTGGAGGTACGAAGATGTACAAGGATCTTCGTCAGAATTTCTGGTGGCACGGAATGAAGAGGAGCGTGGCACGGAGCGTTGCCAAGTGTTTTGTGTGCCAGCAAGTGAAGGCAGAGCATCATCGTATTGCTGGACTTCTACAACCTTTGCCAATCCCGGAGTGTAAGTGGCAACACATCACGATGGACTTCGTGACTGGCTTACCTCGGAGCACCAGGCAGAATGACGCAATCTGGGTCATCGTTGATCGATTGACCAAGTCTGCACACTTCATACCATTTCGAGTAGGCCAATCCACGGAGATACTGGCGAGAAAGTATATGGAGGTAGTGATCTAACTCATACCTTTATGATTCTTTCTAGTATAGGTTGTGATGTGTAACATGTCGTGTAGGAGATCGTACGACTGCATGGAGTTCCCGTGAGCATTGTATCTGACCGAGATACGAGATTCACCTCTCAGTTCTGGAAGAGTCTGCAGACCAACCTGGGTACCAGTCTGAAATTCAGTACTGCGTATCACCCGCAGACAGATGGACAGTCAGAGCGTACTATTCAGATATTGGAGGATATGTTGAGAGCCTGCATGCTGGATCTCAAAGGCTCGTGGGAGGATCATCTGCATCTGGTGGAGTTCTCCTACAACAATAGCTATCAGGCGAGCATTGGCATGGCACCATTTGCTGCTCTCTACGGGAGGAAATGTCGATCGCCACTGAGTTGGGATGACATTGGTGATAGAGAGCTTTTGGGGCCAGAGATGATAGTCGAAGCAGTCGATGTTGTGCGAGATATCAGAGACAAGCTTCGGATCGCTCAGGACCGTTATAAGCATTGGGCAGATGCTAAACGGCGTCCTCTAGAGTTTCAGCCGGGAGATCATGTATTCCTGAAGATCTCCCCGAATCGAGGAGTGATCCGCTTCGGGAAGCGAGGCAAGCTTAGTCCGAGATACATTGGACCCTTCGATGTGCTAGAGCGAGTTGGAGAGGTAGCGTATCGCTTAGCACTGCCGCCATCCTTAGAGGGAGTTCATGATGTCTTTCATGTGTCTCAACTCCGTCGTTATATCAGCGACCCTTCTCACGCTGTGGACTACTCTGAGATTACGGTTCGGCCAAATCTGACGTATGAGCAGCAACCAGTGGAGATTCTTGATCGACGCCAGAGAATCCTCAGGAACAGGACTGTTAGTCTAGTCAAGGTGATGTGGCGTCGTGACTCGCCTGGAGAGTCCACCTGGGAGCGGGAAGATGAGATGCGAGAGCGTTATCCATTTTTGTTCACTGCTCTTTAGTTGATAAGAATTCCGAGGACGGAATTTTTCTTAAGGTGGGTAGAGTGTAACGACCAGTATTTCTAGGCGTCTTGATTTCGTTGTGTGCCGTACTTTGTTTTGATTATCCGGATGTTTTCGTGCGCGAGTCCTACTTCTACGCGTCGACGCGAGCGCGTCTCGGGTTTTTACTTTTTACCATGGCGCGATTAATTAAATCTTAACCCTAATTAATTATCCCTAATTAATTTATCGATTAACCTACCTAACCTATTGAATCCCACCGAATGAATCGGTGAGATCCAACTAACGTCTTCATTTCCCTTCCCCACAGCCAACCTCCCCCTTCAATGTGTCCCCCTTCTCTGTTGGTATTTCTTCATCAGCATACCCAAGGCCTCATCAACGCAGCAAGAAACCAAATCAAACCCCTCAGCCACAAATCCCAAACCAAATCAAAACAACTTTCAGCCAACAAATCCACATCTAAAAATCAAACCAGAAAATCAAATTGAAAACAGAAATTAAGAGGAGAAGAAGGGAGATCTGGAATCAGTTCAGATCTTTACAACTCTCTCCACTCTCTCCCCTCTCTCCCGTGCCTCTCCTCCCCAGGCTGCGCCTCCCGATGCCCTAATCGCCGTCGCGCGCGCCTCCCCGCAGCAGCAGCAGCGCCCCGCTCCACCTCAGGTCGCCGTGCCCCTCTGCCTTTGCCGCCGCCCCTCAGGCCGCGCCTCCCCTGCCCTAGCCGTGCCTCCCGCTGCCCTAGCCGCCACCGCCGCACTTCGAACCGTCGCCGCCCCCTGCCTAGTCGCCGACGCTCTAGCCCTAGCCGCCGCTACCAAGCCCCCTCTGCAAGCCGCGTCGTCGCCCTCTCGTGCTCAGGCCGCCGTTCACCTTGGAGGCCACCTGCAGGTAGAACACAAAAAAAGGAGAGAAGAAAGAAAAGTTAGAGAAAGAAAAAGATCAGTAAAAAAGGAAAATAAAGGGGACAGTAAGTGAAAGAAGATAAGAATAAGAGGAGAAGAGATATTTCTTATTGGGTAATGTTTCTTATTGGGTTTAAGTTTGTGCTATTGGGTTTGGGCTGTTTGTGCTATTGGGTATTAGGTAATAACCCTTGTTAGGTTTAAATTTTAACTTATTGGGTTGGGTTTATTAAACTAGTAAGTTAGCTTAGGTTGTTAGTGATGTTAGTTTTATAGGGTGTTAGTTTAATTAACAGCGTTCGACTAGCTTATTGTTGTTTGTTTAATAACGCAGATACGTCGTGTATTTTTCTATAAATTGCTTGGACACCCAAAATCATCCCAGTCAGGCAAGTGTGCTACCTTGAACTGTTAATCTTTTAAAATTGTTACTTAATTCAAAAGTTGTATTTCCTTGTTTTAGAATACATTAAATCTCAATACGCTTCACTTCATGCCATACACACACTTGATTAAAACGCACTCTTGAATTGCTTAGTACTATGGACATTGACGGAACACTTTGAACATCTTGAACTCGTAAAAAAATCGTTTGCTTCAAGGTAAACATCTCGATTTCGTGAACACGTGCATTCGTAATTAGGCTGACCCGTGTTTCAGCACATTTTCGGGTGGGGTTAGGGTTGAGCGGTCGCTAAGCGTATGAAAGGGTCATGTCTTTAAGAACACCACCTATACGGTGGGTTAGTATCAATCGCGATTATACCCCCGCGAGAAGAATGGCTTACTCATCACGTCTTAAAGGCGAGAACCCTAAGCATGTTAGATACACATTGCATGAAAATGGAAATGATTGTCACAAATTTAGTCGTACTTTAAAACTGCCCACTTGTTTTAAATACATTAGAACTGCTAAGTTGTTTTAAATTTCGTAGAACTGGCATGCTTAAAAGTACTTTACTTTCTTTAAATTTGTTATAACCATGTTGTAGACATCTTGCGCAAATTTCATATTTCGTTATTATTACACCTTGCCTTGGGTCGGCTAACCTTTTCTTGCAGACCCTTGCTGACATACATTCGTGTTTTTGGAATGTATGTCAGATCCCGAGCCTGCGTACCAGGAAGATCTGTTCGAGACACCTGACTTGGAAAGTCAAGAATTTGCCGTTGACGCTGAGTCAATCCCCGCGGAGGACTAGAGCTCGGACTATTGTTGTTCCCCTCTGGATTTGCTATTTGTATCTTTTATTGATGTATGTCGCTGTTGTATTTCTTTGGCCCTGCTGAGGCCTTGTCTTGTAATTTTTATTTCTGCGAACTTCTGGATTGTGGCATGTAATTTAATAATGTTTTTATTTTTCTGGAAAGCAAGCAAGAACCCTGCAAGTTGTTATCACAAACGCGTAATGAACTCGAGCTTCACCGCTCCAGTTCATGCGGACCTTTGTAACGCTCTCGCTTCCACCGTTTTTGGGAAGCGGGGCGTGACATTAACGATCCGTCTTCAAAGCTTCAATCTTCATTCTCGACTTCAAAGAAGGTACAAAAGCTTCAACGAAGCTTTAGGCATGCGATCACACCCTTTGAGAAGTCTTGAGACATCGCTTTGGATGTTCACATGAATTTGGCGACGATCTCCATAACTGCGCTCACAAATTGTTAGTTCACGATTTATTTACGTTTGCTCATCATCCAAAACCAAATCCAGGGAGTCCAATACTCAACATTCTCCCCCTTTTTGGTGATGACAAACCAACATAAATAATAATAAAAAATAATGAACTAAATGGAATATACTTACTCCCCCTGTATTGATGACACATTAGTTCCATATGAAATAATAAGCACATACATCAAGCAGACGAGGAAAGCAAAAATTCAAATCCGATATTTGAAATTTAGGATTTGAAATCCATTTTTATATCTTAACTCCCCCTGAATCTAACATATCAAATTAGATTCATGGTTAATTATCATTTAGCACATGCCATTATTATATCTCTCCCCCTTTGGCATAATCCAAAAAGAGCGGGAGGAAGCCAATGAGTCTAAGAATACGACCACGTTTCATATGACACCAAAATAACATTCGAATAAAATCAAAGCGTGTCAATGAGACCATAGTCGAAAATCAAAAACTTAAATAAATGTAAATTCACTTATTGATGAAATGAATTTACTCTCCAATATCAACATTTATAGCTATTTTAGTGCATGGAAAACAATTCTATGTTTTCATACAACTAAAGCTATTGAATCAAAATAAATCGTCGAGCGACGAAATCAATATCAGAGACATACATAAAATGTGCACAAAGGAATGAACCATCAGAAGAGTGGTGCACATCATAGAATATCAAATGTCACAATATCGATCGAAAATGAACATAAAGTAAAAGCACATCAAAACTAAGTGAAGTGTGCGATGAGAAGTGACAAGGTGATAAAAGTAATACGAAAATCATCATAATAACTTTTAAAACATGTCATGCCAAAAATAGATATGAATTTCAAAGCATTCATGACATTCACAATTCTATCATGCTAGGAGAAACAAAATGATACCAATGTAAAGAAATAGATTCTAACCAAGCATGCATTCAACCCTCATGGATACCAAATGTAATATCATACTTACAACATTAAGCTCCCCCTACATTGGTGCATTACCTAAGCACCATCAACTCTGTTTGAATGAAATTCTTCGCAAATCGAGGAGTTGGTATCCCACGGTGGATTGAACCTAGAAAACTTCATTTTGGTATCCAAAACCCCTTTTGGATCCAATGGGTTAGACAACAAATTTGAAATACGAAATTAAAATAATTGTAACCCATGAGTTAATGTAATCAAAATCAATTTTATAATCAAATGCGTTGGTACCAATAACATGATCATAAACTCATGGTACCAAGCATTGAAGAGTTAAAGGAACTAACCCTTCGGAAACCAAGTCCAAGAGGAACTTGAATTTCCAACATAATCATCATTCAAAATAACATCATTAATATAGGATTGCATATAAACATTCATATCATGATTGCTAGTGTTCTTGGGACCCCAAATAGTGTAAATTTTGGGAATCCTCTTCATAGTGGTTGCATGCACAAAAGGTTGATTTCTATGTGGTGCATGTGGCCTAGGAGCATGAGATGCAATAGCATTATGATGAGCATGAGATCCATGATGTGGTGTAGCATACATACGTGGATAAGCATGAGGTGTGTATGCATGAGGATGATTATGAGAGAAGGCACTCACATGTGGATTAGATGTGTGAACATAAGCATTAGGATGTGCATGAGCATGATTACGTGCATGTGGGTGTCTCATATGAGTGTTTGCATGTGCTCGTGGGTGCGGAGCATAAAAATCATTATTTACATGCACCGGTGGAGTAGGATGTGTGTTCCTACGTGGCATAGCATGTGAGTACAAAAATGCATGACCCCTCTTTGGAGGTCTGCCCAAAGTGGGTTTCTTTCCAATCGGGGGTGTGTACGAAGTGGAAGCACTATTGGTAGGAGAACTACCAATGGGGTGTTTGATCCCACTCGTCGAGGCATCGGATGTCGGCCTAACAAAGGTGGTAGGCGATTTGGATGAGTCTCACATCTTATACCCCAAGCCGATGTGGTGTTTGGCCGGAAGTAAGTCATTTAGGATATTATCCAAATGACCCTTACCTTTATTGAAATCATTGATACGGCCTAACGTGCACTCATACTTCTCTTTGAGAGAATGCAAAGAAGCATCCAAAGTGGATACTTGCGATGTGAGTGCATAAACACGTGATTTGAGATTCTTATTCTCAATACTCAAAGTTGAGTTTAGAGACGTCAAATCCGCTATCACATGTTCATCCGAATCCTCAACAAGAACATGCTCAAGTTGAGATTTGAGGGACTTCACCTCATTTCTCAATAAGCCATTATGAGTAAGCAAACTTGCTTTCTCATTGGTGAGAGTCTCAACAATGGTGTCATTGTTGGTGATGGTAGACTTAGGAGAGGTTTGGAGGCTAACAAGTTCATCTTTGGTCTTATTATATCTATCTACTAACTTAGTAAATTTAGACCAAATTTCTTGGTTTGCTAACCTCATTTCATCAATAGTAGGTTCTCCGCTTTCATCCTCGCTACCATCCTCGCTTTCATCCTCGCTATCATCGAATGAGGACTTTCGATCTTTTGCCTCATTAGCCATGAAGCAAAGTTTTGCTTTCTCCACATGTCCAACATCCGACTCTCCACTTGAGGAATCCTCCTCGGAGTCAGTGAATGTGCCAACAAGTCCTTTCTTGTACTTTCTCGACTTGTCGTACTTCGATGCTTTCCCCTTCTCCTTGTGTTTGTAGAGAGGACAATCCGGTTTGATGTGTCCTGGCTTGTTGCATTTATAACACACGGGAGTAGAAGCATTAGTCGAACTAACTTTAGATTTATTCAAAGATATACCTTCTCGGAGGAATCGATCGAACTTCCTTGCCATACGGGCAATGGATTCCATGTCCAATTCGTCTTCCGATTCTTCATCATCGGTAGATGGAGCGGCTTTGAAGGCAATCGCCTTTTTCTTTGGCTCATCTTGCTTCAAGTACGCTTTCATCTTTTCCTTCATTCGGATCTTACTATCCTTGCGTACCTCGTAAGACAACAAGGTACCCATTAGTTGTATGACGGTATATTTATTCATGTCGTTACCTTCCTCAATGGCGAAGGTACACTTTTCCCAATATGATGGAAGACCGTCGATAATCTTCGCGACTTTCTCCTTTTGGGTATAGACCTTCCCAAGAGCTTCCAAGTCGTTTGATATATCCACGAAGCGAGCGTAATATTCCTTCATGGTTACGCCCTGCTCCATATGAAACAACTCAAATTCTTTAATAGCAACGACGAGTTTAGAATCTTTTACCGTACTCGATCCTTCGTGCAATATGAGGAGTTGGTTCCATATTTGATATGCACTCTTACATGTGCATATCTTGTTGAAGTCCTCGGGCTCCAACGCACAATTCAAGGCATTCATTGCCTTGGCATTGGCTACTTCCGCGGCGACCTCCGCGGGAGTCCACTTCGCGAAATCTTCTTCGGAAGGCTCGATATACTCCGTCATGGTGGCTCTCCATAGTGAAGTGCTCCGGAGGAAAATTTGCATCCGGTATTTCCAGTACCCGTAGTTGGTACCGTTGAAGTGTGGAGGCCTGACTGAGGATAGTCCTTCCATAACTGAAGAAGCTCCATCGCGGTTCTTGAAGAAGTTGTAGTCGTTGTTCGTCATAGCTTTGAACTTAGGCTATGTGTAGCTTTGAACCTTGGCTCTGATACCAATTGTAGTGCCCTAGGAAGCCACTGCACATGTACTAGAGGGGGGTGAATAGTACTTTTAAATAATAAGGAGTGTTATTCCTAATTATCGTGCAATTAACAAACAACGATGCGGAATAACTACAATCAAGAATAAATGCAAACGCAAACACAATGGTTTAATGGGTTCGGATCCACCCAAGTCTCCCCGACTTGTTCCCGGTGATCCTACGTCCCAACCACCCGGATCCCCTCCGGATACTTGAGTTAGAAACCCTAACTCAAGATTTCCAATAAGACCACTTGCGAAAACCTCACAAGTGCAATCGACCTACAATCGATGACCGTGAATCCCACAACCCGGGATCACGCAAAACCTCTCACAACCGAGAGTATACAATTCAAATATAACTGAAATGAAATGCTTACCAACAAAATACCTATGCCTTGAGATTTCTTACCAAATTAGGGCAAAGAGGATTTTGATGGAGGAAGAGTCACCAAACCCTAGCTTCAAGAAGATGACCAGCAATGGAAGCCTAGGGATGAGATGGATGACCTAGAATCAAGCCCTTGGCTTGGAAGGCTCACAACCAATGAATCTCTCTTGAGGAATAAGAGTGAGTGAGAGATTCTTGAGAATGAGAGAGCTTGAAGATGAGAGTTGAAAGCTTCTCTTTGAATCAATAGAACTCTGGAAATAGCAGCCTTAGATCCTATGGAATAACCCCTCCAGGTATTTAAAGGATCAAGGAAAAAGAGAGAGAGAAACGTCGCTTTCAAATCTCCAACGGAACTAAATCTGAAGCAGACTAGTCGGTCAAAGAACAACCACTGACCGACTAGTTCATCAACTAGTCGGTCGGTGAAACAACATGAACCGACTAAGAGGTGAACAGTGAACAGATTGAATTTCAGACCTAGAAATCTAGTCGGTCCAAGAAGACTGTCTGACCGACTAGTTTCACAACTAGTCGGTCGGTCAGTGAACTTAGACCGACTAAGAGTCAAAAACAAATAGTCTGAATACAAATTGAGTTAGTCGGTCAAAGAACAAATGTTGACCGACTAGATTATCAACTAGTCGGTCACCAAACGTTCTTAGACCGACTAACGATAAACAGTAGCTCAGGAGAAAATTGGCATGTACAGAAAAGCTCAACTAGTCTGTCAAAGAAGCATCACTGACCGACTAGTTCACAAACTAGTCGGTCGATGAGTCAACGTAGACCGACTAACTGTAAACAGTAAAGAGCTTAGAATAGAGAAGGCAAACTAGTCGGTCCAAGACGCTTTGCCGACCGACTAGATCACCATCTAGTCGGTCAGTTCTTCTTCTTGAACCAACTAACATGCACAAGAAGTCCGAATCGAAGCGCGATGCTTCGGGAAAGTTAGAAAGGACTTCTACTAAGATCCTAGCTCTAAGATATGAGCGATATGAAGAATATAATGTAAGTCCTACTCAAGGCTTAACATTCTACAAAACGAAGCAAGAAGACTATAAAACCTTAACGATCCGTCTTCAAAGCTTCAATCTTCATTCTCGACTTCAAAGAAGGTACAAAAGCTTCAACGAAGCTTTAGGCATGCGATCACACGCTTTGAGAAGTCTTGAGACATCGCTTTGGATGTTCACATGAATTTGGCGACGATCTCCATAACTGCGCTCACAAATTGTTAGTTCATGATTTATTTATGTTTGCTCATCATCCAAAACCAAATCCAGGGAGTCTAATACTCAACAGACATAGCTATAGACTTGGCTCTGATACCAAATGTAATGCCCTGCTAAGCTACTGCACAAGTACTAGAGGGGGGTGAATAGTACTTTAAAATAATTAAGAGGCTAATTCCTAATTACTTGCAAACTCTACTAAACAATGCGGAAAAGTAAATGTTAGACAACAAAGAAACAATCGCAAACAACGATATTACTGGGTTCGGATCCACCCAAGTCTCCCCGACTTGTTCCCGGTGATCCTACGTCCCAACCACCCGGATCCCCTCCGGATACTTGAGTTAGAAACCCTAACTCAAGATTTCCACTATGAAATACTTGTGAAGAACCTTCACCAAGTCAAATCATACACAAAGTAATTTGTGACTCCCACAACCCGGGATCACAAACACAACTCTCACAACCGAGAGATAAACACTTACAAAATGAAAGTAAATGAAATAGAATAACTTACCACAAAATACCTATGCCTTGAGTACACTTACGAATTAGGGCAAGGATGATTTTGAGGAAGAAGAAGGCACCAAACTCTAGCTCCAAGATGTAGATCAGCGATGGAGAGCTATGGGGTTGTTGGTGACCTAGGATCAAGCACTTGGCTTGGAAGGCTTCACACTCAATGAATCTCTCTTTGGAAGTAAGAGTGAGGAGAGATTATTGAATGGAATGAAAGAGCTTTGAAGGAGCTTGGAATGATTTATCTTGATCTCTAAACTTGCAATAATTTTAGCCTTGAGTGCAATGAATGCAGCTCAACAAGTATTTATAGGATAGATGAGAGAGAGAAAGAAATTCGAGTCAATAAATGCTCCAACGGCTCTTTTCTAAACCCAACTAGTCAGTCAAAGAACAACCACCAACCGACTAGTTCATCAACTAGTCGGTCGGTCATTTAACGTAGACCGACTAATGGAAGAACAGCCAAAAGGTCGAAGCATAGACAAAAGGAACTAGTCGGTCCAAGAAGAGTAGCTGACCGACTAGTTTCATAACTAGTCGGTCGGTTACTTAACTGAGACCGACTAAGAGATAAAACTGAAGTCTGAGCACAAATTGATTTAGTCGGTCCAAGAACAAATGTTGACCGACTAGTTCATCAACTAGTCGGTCACTAAATGTGCATAGACCGACTAACGATAAACAGTAAGTTAGGTGAAAATTGGCATGTACAGTAAAGCTAAACTAGTCGGTCCAAGTAGGAAAGTTGACCGACTAGTTCATCAACTAGTCGTTCGATCAATGAACACAGACCGACTAATGATAAACAGTAGCTCAGGCTCAAAGTTGCATGTACAGGGAAAGCTCAACTAGTCGGTCACAGAAGCATCACTGACCGACTAGTTCACAAACTAGTCGATCGATGAGTCAACGTAGACCGACTAACTGTAAACAGTAAAGAGCTTAGAATTAACTGACAGAAACTAGTCGGTCCAAGAAGCTTTGCCGACCGACTAGATCACCATCTAGTCGGTCAGTTCTTCTTCTTGAACCAACTAACATGCACAAGAAGTCACGAATCGAAGCGCGAAGCTTCGGGAAAGTTTGTATAGACTTCTACTAAGATCCTAGAGCTAAGATAGGAGCGTTATGAAGATTTAAACCGTAAGACCTACTCAAGGCTTAACATTCTACGAAAGAAGCTTAAAGACTATAAATAAAACTTGACGATACCGTCTTCAATAGCTTCAATCGAATCTTCATGACTTCTAAAATGGTCCATAAGCTTCAACGAAGCTTTAGGCATACAATCAAGTGCTTTGAGAAGTCTCAATATGTCGCTTTGGATGTTCATATGAATTTGGCGACGATCTCCATAACTGCGCTCACAAATTGTTAGTTCACGATATATTTATGTTTGTTCATCATCCAAAACCAAATCCGGGGAGTCCAATATCCAACAGGTGGCTCCATCGGACGCTTTCCTTGGGCTGCTTTATGCTGTTTGTCAATAGCCTCATGGTTGAAGGCAAGCCTCCAGTATCTTCTCATAGCTGGTCAGATCAGACGAGGTCATAGAAGTTTGAATATTGTAATTCAGACCTTAGCGGAACTGGAAGGCATGATCTTCCGTATTCTCGACCATGTGAGGAGCGAATTGACTCAGCATAGAGAACTCAACATCGTATTCGTCAACAGTCAATGATTCCTGTTTCAAGTTGAAAAAACATTGTTGAAGTTCCCTTCTTGCTGCTTTAGGGAAAAACTTAGTGTCAAAACGTTCGCGAAATGTGGCCTAGGCAATAGGCTGCATTATACGCTTTTCCTCAGTGTCCCACCAGGTTCAGGCGTAATCAGCCAGTTGGAGCTTGGCTATTTCTACCCATCTTGCCTAGGGGATGTGGTCAGCACCCAAATTATCCTCAGTGTTGCGTGCCCATTCTTCAGCTTCCAATGGACTTTCCTTCCCAGATGTCATGCCATATTTTGCGCTATATGTGTATTCTACTGAACACATGTGGTATTTCTACTTGCGATACATGGGTAGGCATGAGATAAGCATAGATATTGATGTATGTGATGTAGCACAAGGGAGATTGGGCCGTAATACGTGACCAAGGGAAGTGAATGCGAAGTGTGAATGCGGAGAAGTGCGAAAGACGTCGTGGGTGTAAAACAACAGGAATGGGTTAAACGCGTGTGTGTGAAGCATGTATGCATGCATGGATGTGCTTGGATGTGTGTAGGAAGAGCCATGCTAGTGTGAGAGGGGTTAGGGGTCAATGACAACCCCCGTAAATTTTTAGAAAGGTTAAGGGCAAAATGGTCATTTGGACTAAAACTGCTGTGCGTACATACTTAAGTGGTTGGTGCATAAAGTAATGGCATACTTGTAAATACTTGAATGTGTGAGGGGTAGTTTGGTCATTTAATAAGTAACAAGGCTTATGGAATAAGACATGGAAAATCCTATTCTAGAATCCTCTCCCTCTTTCTCTCCTTTACTTTACTTTTCTTCTCTTTTCTTCCATCATCCTTATCTCCTCTCCTCCCTCTCAACCTCTTCCCCCTCTTCAATTTCGTGCTCCCCCGTTTCCCCTTTCTATGTTGACCAAAATTCAGAGAGAGAGAGAGAGAGAGAGAGAGAGAGAGAGAGAGAGAGAGGAGAGAGAGGTAGAAGGAAGAGAGAGAGAGGAGAAGAAGAGAATGGTTTTTTAAGGTAGGATTCAACTTGGTTTTGGAAATCTATTTAGGGTTACTTTTCATCATGTTTTTCTATCATTTTTTACCCATATGAACTAGTGGTAACTAAGTTGATGTTCCATGATTTAATTTTCATCATTATCCCTTTGAAATTCCAACCAAAGTTATCTCTCTTGAAATCTTGAAATTCTGTTGCATATTGTTGCTGCAATTACTGTTGCTGTAGGTTGAATTGGGTTCGAAAAAAATATAGAAATGTAGATCTTGTAGTTATACCCAAAATCATATAAATTTTGATATATGTTCAATTCGGAAATTCGGAGAAATAATTCCATCTTTACAACATGTCTGTTTGAACTTCAGTCTTGACACACTTCAGAAAGACTAATCTAATTACCTGCACAGATATTGAAATTTGATGTTCTTAGTCTCGTTGAAAATGTAATAAGTTTATCTATAATTTCATCAAAGTGCTTATATTTTGAAATTCTAGCTAAAACATGCCTAAAAACAGCAATCTTTACATGCCCTGATATCTGTCTTAAAAACAGATTTGACACACTTCACCAAATAATTCATCATAAATCACATACTTAATATTTTTGTCTGAAATTTTATATGTGAATCCAGGACTCATATATCAATAACTTTCATTTGGGACATTTTGTCAAATTCTCAATAAACCCTGATGATATATGCCCATGTATTGCTAACTTCTGCAAATTTCAGCAAGCTGAATTCATTAAGTGTTGCTCTTATTCATTAATTATGGTTAATTGGCCATCATTATTCTTGCTTATTATGGTTATGTGGTGGAATGAATATTCATGTCTTGCCACATGTGAATTATATTGTGTTGCTTAGATATGAATAACGCCCGTCATGTGTTCGATGAAATGCCTCAACGAAGGCAATATCCGATAATCTGAGTAACGTGCATGTGTTAGTATTGGCCTCGAGCCACATTGATAATTGGTGAAGTTAGAGGCTTGAATGGACTGGATACATTGTAATTGTGAATGGATGATGTGTTGTGATAGAGGACATGTCACGTGAGTGCATGACCCTATGTTTAATGATAGACGACTAAGGTAATATGTCACCTATGCCATCATGACCCCTAACGTGTTACGTATGGTGTTAAATTATAAAATTTGGATATATCTCAGTCCTCTCTAATGAGGTTGAGTAGCAGAACCCGGGTTTAGGTGGGATTTGAGTAAATTGTGGATATGAGGCCTGGACTGTGAAGTTGTGAGATGATTATGTGATGTGTGGAGTTTATACCCACTCGCCTTTATCGGGAGTGGAGGGGATTTTTATACCCACTCGCCTTTACCAGGAGTGGAGGGGTATGGAGGTGGAGAGCCTCACTCCTGCTAGGGACGGGGGAGCTGAAAGGCCCGGCGTACAGTGCCCGTGTCCACTACGTCGTGTGCTATATTCACCCCAAATTTGGGGTGAAGTCCAGGTCCTGGTATCACACAGTTTGCCCAAGTTCCAATTAATTCAATTATAAAATGATAAAATAAGAATGTGCGTGTTACTCCTTCTGATGCAGCACTTCCCTTCCCTTTGCCTGCTTCTTGGTGACTCTGTGTTATGCCTCAGGCACTTGTACTCTTCTTATTAGATAATGTTGCTTGAACACTTGTGCTATCATTATTATTATTCGTGCTAACCCATTTCTTGCAGTAACTCGACAACGGACCGCATGTATGATTCTCTTATTTGGCTATTCAGTTTTCGCTATATATTTAGTCTATATGTCTTATTCCTTTGCCTTGCCTTATGGATTGATAACCCTAAAGTGATGCCCAGATCCAAGTTGGTTCCTACTGGGGCACGCATTGACGTGCTCCTCCCTATTTTTCAGGTGCCAGGGGTAGAATGTTGGCGGTGGCTTGGAGTTGGGTTTCTGGGGTAGTCTTGATGTGAGTTGTAGATGTGTGGTGTGACTTGGTTGTCGTGGGAGGCGGAGAGTGGTGGTGTATGTGTAGTGGTGCGTTGGACTAAGTATGTAAATAAAATTTGTGATATAATTTTGTTGTTTTTGTTTTATGTTATCAGTGAGTTATTTGATATTTTAATGAAGCTACACTTGTACTATCCCATCATGTGCGCAGTGGCTTGCTTATTCAGTTTCTTCTTTCTCTCTCTCTTTTCCTCTCTCATCACCCTCACCCTTCAGGATACTTGGAAAAAAATTTAAATGCAGGGAATTCTGGGGAATGGGGCATGACAGTTTGTGGCGGCCCATGCAGGTCACCGCACTGCGATGTGCGTAAGGATAGTACATGTAATGCTTCAATATTTGATTGGGATAGATTACCCCTAAGGTGGGTAGAGACCTTAGTGACCTTAGAGTTCTAAATGATGCACCTTTGAACCCCTAAATTTTGGGAGTTCGGGGATGAACTTCCTGCGATGTATTATACTATAGATGAGTATTTGTGGATATACAGATGTGTTTATAATTGTATGAATTCGCATGTATGAGTGCGTTTGTTGTGCTTGTTTATTAGAATTATATATGTTGTGGTATACTTGTAGTCAGTATATGTATTTATATTTGAATGACATGAAAGTTACATGTATCTTGAAGGGTTATAGTGCTATATGGATATGTATGGGCGTTTATACATAGATACATGATACGGGTATGTGAGTAGGTATGTGTTATACTTATGTGACTATGAGGTATAGGTGATAAGTATGTGTTTATTAGTGGATGTATACTGGTGAATACATATCAGCTAGCAGGGATATTATATGTTGGTAGAGACGTGGGTGAGGGTGTGTGCGTATGTGATGTGAGTGCATGTATGTGGTTCACTATCTCTTAAATTATAGTTGTGTTTCATGTAGGGAGTACACCAATGTGCGTACATCTACCCTTGTATGGATAAAGTAGTGGGATGTCCACATTGTCTTTGGACATATGTGGGAAAGTGCACGTGTGTGAATATATGTGTGCTTGTATGGATAGGTGGTGTAGATATAAGTTGGGATATTGGTCTATATATATCGCTAGAGTTGCACTGCTAGTGTATGAATTCCTCATGTGTTAGATTTGAATAACTGTGAGTATGTGTGTAGGCTGCCTATGTGCCGATATGAACCGATAGATTGTCTTAATTTGGTATATGGTTGTGGGTTGTTTTATTGCGTGAAGATAGGTGTTGTGCCTTGGCCATATATGGTGTGCATGTGGTGATATAGGTAAGTGATGGATGCACGGGTAGTATGAGTAATGCTCCCAGGGTGCTTGGAGTAGATGTATCCTAAGGTGGGTAGGGGTGCTTTAGACCCGTCCATCTAAGTTGAGGCCCTAGCTCTATACCGTGCCTATCATGGGATAGTAATATATGTATGATGTGTAATACATGTAGGATGTGATGGATATAAGGGTTTGAGACCATAGAGTGCAGGTACGCATAGGATGATTGTGGGTTTGCACGGTTAAGTGGGGTTATGGTATATGTATACATGTGTGCATATACTTACCTGTAGAATGGTGTCTATAGGACCATTTGGATGTATATGTAGTGTACGTGCCCTTCCGTATATAAAGGCATGAGGGGGATTGTGTATTAGCATATGAGATACTTGTATGTATATAGATATTGTAGCAAGTGCGGTGTGATTGTGTGCACATGTTGTTATTATTGAATGTGTATTGGTGGATGTCTTATGAGTGGTTATACGCGCGCGCGCGCGCGTGTGTGTGTGTGTGTGTGTGATCCCTATTTTGATATGCATGTATCAGTATATAAATGTGTACGTATATGGAGTGTGACTATCTACTGAATGTGTACAAATGTTGAAATACACTTATTTGTGTATATGCTAGTATGTTAGTAAGAGTGTGGACATATTGAATGTTAGGTATATAGTAGTATGGGTAGCTGCCGACTACCTGCTGGTATAGTTTGGGTAGCTCGACTGTAAGGGTATGTAATAGTAGTGTGTGTGTGTGTGTGTGTGTGTGTGTGTGTGTGTGTGTGTGTGTGTGTGTGTGTGTGTGTGTGTGTGTGTGTGTAGTATGTGTGTATGGAGTCCATACATGGGAATGTATGTGCATGGTTGCAAGGATCATAATAAGTATAAATGCATGCTTGCGTGCATACCTACTATTAGAATAATAATCTGTGTGTATGAGCAAACGTGTATTTGGCTATGTGTTGGCTTAGATATCTATGTATGGAATTAATGTGTATACCTCTGCGTGAACATAATGAGTATGTGCATATAATTGGGTTATATAGAATATCCGTGCGGTGTATTGGTTGATGTGTATATGTGAATATTTATATGGTTGTATGGATTTCTATTATATGTGTCGTAGCGGAGTGTCGGGATGTGAAGATGTATGTGCAATGTGCCGTAGAGGCATATATGGTTGTGTGTATATTGGTTGAATAAATATATACTTATATATATATATATATATATATATATATATATATATATATATATATATATATATCCTTGTTTGTTTATTTGTGAATCTTTTCGACATGGTTACATATATATGTATATCTGGGAGGAGCGTATCCATGTGTGTATGCATGCATGTGTAGGTTTGTACTAGAGCAGGTATGTATGTATATACATATGCAATGTAGACGTAAATGTGATAGATATGGAATATAGATGTGTGTGTGTGTGTGTGTGTGTGTATGTTTGATGAATGTAAGTGAATGAAACTATTTGATCTGTGGGTATTGGAATGTGTGTATTTGTTTGTATATTTATATGTATACGTGTGTGTGGGATGTAAATGGATGTTTATAATTATTTGATTATTATGGCAGTATGTGCGTTGGGTGTGCAAAGGTAGTTATATATATAGCATATGGCGGGGAATGTATTATGTTTGTGCAATCTGGTGTGTATTATATGAAGTATATGTGCCTATCTGTGTGAGGCAGTAGGTGCATCGCTATGAATGTAAAATTATGTGTACATTCATCTATAATTATGATCGTGGGCCCCATATGACTTGATGATGCATGTGTTAGTACGTGCCCGTAGGTGTATGTATGTATGTGACTAAATATTGTGTGCTTATAGATATTTATGTGCATATAAGTGATTGTGAGTAAACCCCGCTGACTGAGTATTGAGTGTTTAGGGGTCCGATGTACAAACGGTGTGACACCTGATGGTGCATGGTGTGTAAATTGATATGTATACCGGTGTGTCGGTGCATGGATATAGGCGTATACGTATACACACACACACACACACACACAAGTAGAATATAAATCGTTTATACTTGAATGTATTGTGATGTATCTGAAAGCATGCCATGTATGAATGCCTTATGTGTCGTGATATGGATATGGTGCAATGTCTATGTATACAGATATGAGTAGTGATCTAAATATGTGTAATAATAAGTATAGAGACTTATTTGTGGTGTGTGATGTATATGTTAAGGTGTGAATATGTGTGCCTAGATGTTTATGTAAAGAACATATATGTATGTGTATGTAATGATGCATATAGTGATATGGATGTGCTACTAGATGAGTAATAGGATGTATCTGTGACATGTGTGCGATGCGGATGTGTATGGATGATAGGGAATCATATAGTGTATATAAGTGTGGTGTAGATACGTATTCTTGTTTGTATTTCATGGGTAGTAAGACCATCATACCTAGCTGACCTAGGCAAGGTTCACACCCTAGGAAGTCCGAGGACGGACTTTATTTTAAGGTGGGTAGGATGTCATGCCCTATTTTGCACTATACGTGTATTCTACTGAACACACGTGGTATTTCTACTTGCGATACATAGGAAGGCATGAGATAAGCGTAGATATCGATGTATGTGACGTAGCACAAGGAGGATTGGGCCGTAATACGTGGCTAAGGGAAGTGAATGCGAAGTGTGAATGCGGAGAAGTGCGAAAGACGTCGTGGGTGTAAAACAACATGAATGGGTTAAACGTGTGTGTGTGAAGCATGTATGCATGCATGGATATGCTTGGATGTGTGTAGGAAGAGCCATGCTATTGTGAGAGGGGTTAGGGGTCAATGGCAACCCCGTAAATCTTTAGAAAGGTTAGGGGCAAAATGGTCATTTGGACTAAAACTGTTGCGCGTACATACTTAAGTGGTCGGTGCATAAAGTAATGGCATACTTGTAAATACTTGAATGTGTGAGGGGTAGTTTGGTCATTTAATAATTAACATGGCTTATGGAATAAGCCATGGAAAATCCTATTCTAGAATCCTCTCCCTCTTTCTCTCCTTTACTTTTCTTTTCTTCTCTTTTCTTCCATCATCCTTATCTTCTCTCCTCCCTCTCAACCTCTCCCCCCCTCTTCAATTTCGTGCTCCCCCATTTCCCCTTTCTATGTTGACCAAAATTCAAAAAATAGAGAGAGAGAGAGAGAGAGAGAGAGAGAGAGAGAGAGAGAAGATGAGAATGGTTTTTTAGGTAGGATTCCAACTTGGTTTTGGAAATCTATTTAGGGTTACTTTTCATCATGTTTTTCTATCATGTTTTGCCCATATGAACTAGTGGTAACTAAGTTTATGTTCCATGATTTAATTTTCATCATTATCCCTTTGAAATTCCTAGCAAAGTTATCTCTTTTGAAATCTTGAAATTCTGTTGTATATTGTTGCTACAATTACTGTTGTTGTAGGTTGAATTGGGTTCGAAAAAATATAGACACATAGATCTTGAAGGTATACCCCAAAATCATATAAATTTTGATATATGTTCAATTCAGAAATTAGGAGAAATAATTCCATCTTTACAACATGTCTTTTTGAACTTCAATCTTGACACACTTCAGAAAGACTGATCTAATTACCTGCACAGATATCGAAATTTGATGTTCTTAGTCTAGTTGAAAATGTAATAAGTTTATCTATAATTTCATCAGAGTGCTTATATTTCGAAATTCTAGCTAAAACATGCCTAAAACAACAATCTTTACAGGCCCTGAAATATGTCTGAAAAACAGAATTAACACATTTCACTAAATAATTCACCATAAATCACCTACTTAATATTTTTGTCTGCAATTTTATATGTGAATCCAGGACTCATATATCAATAACTTTCATTTGGGACATTTTGTCAAATTCTCAATAATTCCTGATGATATATGCCCATGTATTGCCAACTTCTGCAAATTTCAGCAAGCTGAATTTATTAAGTGTTGCTCTTATTCATTAATTGTGGTTAATTGGCCATCATTATTCTTGCTTATTATGGTTATGTGGTGGAATGAATATTCATGCCTTTCCACATGTGAATTATATTGTGTTGCTTAGATATGAATAACGCCCGTCATGTGTTCGATGAAATGCCTCAACGAAGGCAATATCTGATAATCTGAGTAACGTGCTTGTGTTAGTATTGGCCTCGAGCCACATTGATAATTGGTGAAGTTAGAGGCTTGAATGGCATGGATACATTGTAATTGTGAATGGATAATGTGTTGTGATAGAGGGCATGTCACGTGAGTGCATGATCCTATGTTTAATGATGGACGACTAAGGTAATATGTCAACCATGCCATCATGACCCCTAACGTGTTACGTATGGTGGTAAATTATAAAATTTGGGTATATATCAGTCCTCTATAATGAGGGTGAGTAGCAGAACCCGGGTTTAGATGGGATTTGAGTAAATTGTAGATATGAGGCCTGGACTGTGAAGTTGTGAGATAATTATGTGATGTGTGGAGTTTATACCCACTCGCCTTTACCGAGAGTGGAGGGGATTTTTATACACACTTGCCTTTACCGGGAGTGGAGGGGTACGGAGGTGGAGAGCCTCACTCCTGCCAGGGACGGGAGAGCTGAGAAGCCAGGCGTACAGTGCACGTGTCCACTGCGTCGTGTGCTATATTCACCCAAAATTTGGGGTGAAGTCCAGGTCCTGGTATCACACAGTTTACCAAGTTCCAATTAATTCAATTATAAAAAGATAAAATAAAAATGTGCATGTTACTCCTTCTGCTGGCAGCACTTTCCCTTCCCTTTGCATGCTTCTTGGTGACTCTGTGTTATGCCTCAGGCACTTGTACTCTTCTTATTAGATAATGTTGCTTGAACACTTGTGCTATCATTAATATTATTATTCGTGCTAACCCCTTTCTTGCAGTAACTCGACAACGGACCGCATGTATGATTATCTTATTTGATTATTCAGTTTTCGCTATATATTTAGTCTATATGCCTTATTCCTTTGCCTTGCCTTGTGGATTGATAACCCTAAAGCGATGCCCAGATCCAAGTTGGTTCCTACTGGGGCACGCATTGACGTGCTCTTCCCTATTTTTCATGTGACAGGGGTAGAATATTGGCGGTGGCTTGGGGTTGGGTTTCTAGGGTAGTCTTGATGTGAGTTGTAGATGTGTAGTGTGACATGGTTGTCGTGGCAGGCGGAGAGTGGTGGTGTATGTGTAGTGGTGCGTTGGACTAAGTATGTAAATAAAATTTGTGATATAAATTTTGTTGTTGTTGTTTTATGTTATTTGTGAGTTGTTTTATATTTTAATGAAGCTACACTTGTACTATCCTAGCATGTGCACAATGGCTTGCTTATTCAGTTTCTTCTTTCTCTCTCTCTTTTCCTCTCTCATCACCCTCACCCTTCAGGATACTTGGAAAAAAAATTTTAAATGCCGGGTATTCTGGGGAATGGGACGTGACACCAGAGAACGTCTTGGGACGCATCTCACGGAATTGTTTAACTCCGGCTTCTCCTCGGTGATCATTTCTAGGTTCACGCTCGAGGATTTGATGCTGGATGTCCAACATCTCTCTGATGATCCCCATGAAGTCGTTCTCGGTGATGTCATTGGTGTTCCTGGTGTTGGGTCTACCTGCAATGCTGTAAAACAAACCACAAGGTAAGTTCGGTAATTATATCCTCGTTAGATGCTTTGATATCAATGTCGTCCAAACCATTTCTTATGGTATTTGCATAAGCAAGACCTGCATGGGCCACCACTAAAACCTGGCATGCCCCGCTTCCCATTTTACCGGGAGTGAGGACGCGAGTGGGTCCGCGATGTTCTTAAAACAAAGCGGAGTACTTTTTTTCTTTTCTTCCTCCTTGGTTTAAACACACTAAGCGTCTATGAAATAAGATGGCAGGATCTTGCATGCTTATAAGAAATAGTACAGATGACATTATTACAATACCAAAGCGTCTGAAAATAAAGTACAACATAGGCCTAGTATGGCCGCAATCAACAAGTACAACATTTACATTATTCAAATATATAAAGTGCGGTCGCGAAGAAAAACGTCTAGTCTTCTGTCAGTAGGTACTCCACGTAGCCTTCGAGCACTAGCTCGGTTCCTGCAGCAAAGACTTTAACGAACTCACTGTCGGTATCTGACGGACATTTAGTAAAACAACAAAATGAAATGTCTGTCAGGGAGGTATACTCGGCAAGATAATCTCAAAACTAAAGTGTTAGACGTTTAAATTAAAAGCTGAAAGACAAGTGATAAGATAAAAAAGAGTTATGGCAGTTAAATATATCCAGCAATTGCAACCTGTAGCAGTTTTATTATTCAATAATAATTGCAAAGCCATCTGTAACCTGTGACAATTTAGCATTTAATATTCACATTGTAGAAGCCTGTAGAAAAAGAGGTTAGAACAATAATCAATAACCAGTCTATCCTAGTGATAAGTCCATGTCTAAGATTACTAGAAATAACCAACATGCAGCCTGCGACGGGAGCAACTCCGAGGCTTACCCACCGTTTCGATATGGCAACTGTCAAGGATCTAACACTGTAATGTGTTGGAGGTAATTTAGTATGGTGCATCCAGTCATTCTGTAACACTTGTGATTATAGACTACCCCAATCCCAGGTCAAGTCAAGTGTTAATCAAAAGACGTGTACTATCTGTTTATTATTGAAATTCCATCTTCTATTCTATATTGTTAAAGTTCTATCTTCCCTTCAATTAATTCCGTCTCGGTGTTTCAATAGTCCGTAATAGTTTCATAAAAGTTCATAACTTTGTGACTCGATTTAGTAATTAAATGACAACATAAAAATCGCTTAAATTGATGAAAGAACGAGTAAGATATGATTTAAACAATCAAAAGAGTTTAAAGTATTTTCTAAGACTAGTAGTTATTTTTCAAGATTGTTAAATAATTTTTAAACAATTTTAGACAATTTTAAAGAGCTAAAAAGCAATTTTAATTCAAGAAACGATTTTTGAAACATATGTTCACGGAATTGTTTAGAGCAAACCGTATATCAGAATTCTTCAAACAAGGTGTCAAAATGATCGTATTTACTAGTACTACGACATATATTTTTATCGTATATCAGTGTACGTAAAAATCACAGATTACAAATTTTAAAAGGATTTTTAAAACAAGAATTTATTATTACTACCCATGTTCCAAGATTTATTCCGGGCAAACCGTACGTCAGAATTCTGCAAACAAGATGTCAAAACGATCGTGTTTACTAGTACTATAACATATATTTTTATCATATGTTAGTGTACGTAAAAATTGCAAGCTGTGAATTTTAAAAGGATTTTAACCTATTTAAGTTTTGTCTTTAAAAATTTACTGTGAGAAATATACTTGCCTTATGACAATGAAACCAGCGCCAATAGATTCGTTCCGACGTTTCTGATTTTCTGGGACAAGTCTCGCAATTTTCTGAGGCCTGTACGAATTACTATGAATTTAAACCCAATAATATCATTTAATAAATATAAGAAAATACGAAAATATGTATAAAATACGGATTTTAATACATATTAGAATTTTAAAACAAAAAACCCCAGGCGTTACCTCGCGAGAGAGAGAGGGGGGACGTCGGGTCGTGTTCGCTGACGGCGATGTCGATGTCGGGGGGTCGGGGGTCGGCGACGTCGCGGCGAGGCAACAACAGTGGAGAGCTGTGAGGCGGCGGCGGGCTGCTGGGAGTTCACGGCGGGCGACGGCAGAAGAGAGAGCGAGGGGCTGTGCGGGTCACTGCGGCGGTCGTCGACGGGAGAACGAGTAGCGGAGGCGACCGGTCGAAGGCGGAGGCTAAGGTGGCTTCGTGGGCGAGGTCGTCGGAGGAAGGGCGCTCGTGGTGGTGCTCGGGGGAAGAGGAGGGCGGCGCTACTGGGGGGTTCGCTGCGGCGACAGGACGGGGTCGCGACGAGGGCTCCCGGCGGTGTACGACGGCGGCGGTCGCGTCGTCGTGGACGAGAGGGAAGGGTTGGTCGGGAGTGAGAGTGAGGGGGAGGGAAGTTAGAGAGAGAGAGAGAGAGAGAGAGAGAGAGAGAGAGAGAGGAAAATGGGTTACGTGCTCAAAACAGAGAAGCCTGGGTTTCGCTGGGGATTTTGTGAGGAAGAGAGTTAAGGGGATGTGCTTAAATAGTAATTGGGAATTAGTTTAATAATAGGGTAGTTAATGCTTAGTCAATGGAAATAAATACAAAGTTAGCTTTTTGACAAAAGGGTTAGAAGCTTAGACCAAACTCTTTTCTAAAACGTGTGAGGTTGCCGACGGTTTAAGGGAATTAAGCTAGGTAATTTAGCTAAGTAAAACGTAATTAGTGAATGGTCGTTTTTTACAATTTGCAACAAAATTACAATTTTGCCCCTGGGGTTAACCGACTCCGAAAAATTCCGAAAATATAGCCACGTGTTCGAATCGTCACGAGTATCGTGACTACGAGATCTATTTTGTAGTTTGGCGTGTTTTGGGCCAAAACGTTTAAGAAGCGGATTTGCGGGTTCTCTATTGATTTGTCTTCAGAAAATTACGAAATTAATGTGGAAATCACTAAATGATTTTAGAGTGATAATGTAGTAGTTTGAAATCATTTTGATAACGTTTATATAGAAAAATAATTGTTATGGTCGTAACATTAATAATTGAGTTTAAATAATCATAAAAATCATTTATGGACTTAGGTTGGTACTCGTATAACCTAAAATAGGCTATAACTATATTGGTTACGCGAAACATATTTTTATAAATTATTTAGAAATTATTTTGATTTAAAACTCCTGATCAACCATTACAAAATACTTTCAATTAAGAAAATACGTAAAATAAGTGTATTGCTGAAATACGGGTCATCACACCCCTTTCCAGGGACTTCCTCGTATTAAAGGGGTAGAAGGCGTGCCAGGAGCTCCTCGTAGGACGGCTCGTGCATCCTAACTGGTGCGAACATACCTAAGGGATCTAAAGAAGAGTCAAGGTCATTCAAGAAAAAGTAGCTTAGAAAGAACAAGCAATCTCCAAAGAGGGCGACGACAAAATCAAGCTTTCGAAACGAAGAAGAAGGCAGAACAAAAAAATCTTTTCTCTTCCCACACTTCTCTTTTATATGGAGGAGTTCAACCGACTTATGGTCGATGAACGACACATATCCAAAGTTGACCACAAGAAGCGGTGGAGATCGATTCAAAGATGAAAGGGTTTTAGCGGCACAAATCAAATTAAACATTTCGAAAACCATGCGCATTTAAGGAGATTACACATCATGCGATCTCAATCAACACAGTTACTGAGGCACGAATGATGTGCGCCATTGTTAGTGCACGGGTACGTATCACGGTGAAGTATTCGTGTACCCGACCCATTTGGTACAAACAACCTGAAACCCATTGCTCAAAGCGGAGTACTACCGAGTACGGCTCACTCGACTGTTAAGCTCCCGATGATACTCAGGGGGAAGTTAATGGGGCCAAATACATGGGCAGCCGTTATCTCGAATCCCGGAGAAGATCGCGCCCGAATCAATGAGGGACGGTTACATACAATCAATAGGGAATTGGCTACAAATACCCGAAAGGACAAAGGTATGTGGGTTCCAATCCCAAGGTACGAGATCTGATACATAGACTCTACTCTTTCATCTTATTATTCATCCACTAAAGAGCTTGTGACGTCAGATCTGAGATGAACCTTTGTGGGTCGATCTCAGCTGCACCAAGCTCTCTCTCATCCTTAAGTTCCCATATTAACTTAAGCATCAGAGGGGATTTGGGTCGGGACCCAGATCCGAACCCCTAATGTTTCTTTGTGGTGTATATCGACGAGCCTCTGTCTCCTGCAAGGGTCGCTTCTGAGCTTTCCAGCCTCGAACTATCGACTTACTAGCTGCTCGAGGGTCGATCGAGCACCGCATTCTAACCGACATCCATCAACCGACCCAGGTTCTACCAACTTAGGGTCCCATTCAACTTGCTGACGAGGCTCCGACTCAGCACGAAAAGTTCACGTCAGCTCGACACCTGTCTCGGTCATTTTTGTCTCTAACAAAGTCCATGTTGGACTTGTACTTTCCAACTTTATGTGTCTTGACACCTGATCTATTATATCAGCTACCAAATTTTCTACATTATTCTATTTGTTTAATCGATAAATAAAATATTCTTTGAGTGCAAGTCTCATCCCAATGGGATTCCATTATTATATTAATAATAGTACCGGCATAGTACTACCAACAATAAATAATTACGGGCCTGTTCGTTTGTGTTTATATGCTCAAGATTCTCAAAAAACACTGTTTTGGACACTATTCATGCAAAATCACAGATAAAGCAGCTGGGTCTGTTCGTTTTTGTTTTGGTTGAAATTGACGAGCTGGCAATTATCTTTGGCAACCCACAATCCCTGTAAAAAGCGGGGATTACGGGTTGAAGCCTGACGCGGTGGGGCCCGCCTCGTCCTCTCTCTCCGAGTTGCGCAACGAAACATGCTTTCAAAAAAAAATTTAATGCACGCAGGGATCCCGCCTCTCCCTCTCGCAGCGAAACACGCTTTGTTTAAAAAAAATTTAATGCGCACGCGGGCCCGCGAGGTTAATGCGTCAATTTGTGCTATATGTACTCCTTTAACTTTGTAATATTTAATTCGTAGACCCAACATCCAACTTTCACAACATTCACAACCCACTTTCACTCAAAAAACACAATAATGTTGTCTGGTCTCCACAAAAAATTCCAACATCCACTTTCACAACCCACTTTCACTCAAAAAAACACAATACGGTTGTGAGTGGGGGGAGGCCTTTGGCCTTCCCACCACTTATCCACCCATTACTGTTGAGTATTGGACTTCTCCCTACTTGGTGTTAATGATGAGCAAACATAAATACTTGTGACTAATCCCCTATTTTGCAGTTAATTCATTGCCTAAGCCTATTATGAAGATCTACTAGCAATGGATGACTCACAAAGTTCATTGAAGGCAAATTACATGGATTTGATGATCGTAGATGATGATTGAAGCTCCGTGAAGACTTCAAGCTCATACGATGGAAAGAAGAGATTATTCGTCAAATCTAATTTTCTTTTATCTCTTCTAGTATGTAGCGTAGAAGTAGAACATTGATGGAGCACTCACACACATCTACATTCAGTCGTAGGACATCATTAGATCAATTGTCGTTTGACCCCAATTCATTTGTTTATTGATTGTGCTAGGATTGTTTATAACAGTCGACTGCTGAACATTTTACAGTCATCTGTCTCAAAAATAGTCGACTGTGTTTTGTTCTACAGTCGCCTGTTATGCACAAACTTTTACTATATAGTTTTGTGCCTTTCTGTTTATTTCGCACAGGCTACTGATGAACGATTCACAGGCGCCTGTCTGAGGGACAGTTGACTATGTTTTGTAAATCAGTCGCATGTCTATCCTTTGCCCAAACTTTGTTTGATCTGACTTTTACGGCCAGTCGACTAATGCTGTATATACAGTCGACTGTCTCTTGGATCAGTCGACTATCTATGCTGCAACAGTCGTCTGTCTGTGAGTCATTTCATTGACTCAGCTCTCTGGAAATTCTAAGGCTTTTGATAGTAGTATGTTTAAGGGTTAACAGTCGTCTATTCTGATTAACAGTCGACTGTGTTCCTTACTTCAGTCGTCTGTCAAGTTACTTGTGAGATTTCCAGTATTATTCTAACTTACTCATCTTTCGGCCAGTCGCATGTAGAAGAAATTACAGTCGCCTGTTGGTTTAACAGTCGACTGTCTTTGCTTCATCAGTCGACTGTCCACGTGGTAAGTTACCGTTATGAATTCTCACCTACCCTTGCTG
The DNA here is from genome assembly GCA_030789695.1 of Scilla litardierei. Taxonomy (NCBI): domain Eukaryota; kingdom Viridiplantae; phylum Streptophyta; class Magnoliopsida; order Asparagales; family Asparagaceae; genus Scilla; species Scilla litardierei. The sequence goes on from CM061137.1 coordinate 19,162,376, forward strand.
ACTGTGCAACAGTCGATTGTGGATTGTTCAACAGCCGACTGTCACGAGTTCAGATTCTATCCGTTGAGATTTTTCTTACGGATTCCAATTGGGTTTTTTCCTAAACTGTTTTGTTAATTTGAGAAACCTATAAATGGGGAGGTCAATGACTTGAAGAACTACACCGTGGTGAATCTTATCGAGACTCTCATGTCTTATGAGGTAAGATGAGAGAACCGATTAAAGATTCGAGCAATGATGAATCCTTCGGAGGCCAAGAAGAAAGCTTTGGCATTCAACGCCAATTCATCATCCTCCGATAGTGATGAATCCGAGAACGAGATGGATTTGTGTGAAATGGCCCAAATGACGAAGAAGTTCCAATGCTTCTTCTGCAAAGGTAAATTTCCCTCCAACAAACGTTTTGAGTCTACTAATGCTACTTCCTCTCTTTGCTATAAATGTAATAAGCCAGGACACATCAAGAGGGATTGCCCAATGCTAAAGAACAAAGAGAAGTGGAAGGCACCGAAGTACCACAAGTCCGATAAGAACAAGAGAGACAAGAAGAAAGGACTCGTAGGTACATTTGACGACTCAAGTGATGAATCATCGAGTGATTCCGATGATGAGAAGGGTGAGAGCGCCCACATGTGTTTCATGGCCCTAGAAGACCCACTCTCCGATGAGAGTGATTCCGACATGGACGACACCGAGGTAACAATGGATGAACTTCGTATAGCTAATGAAGAACTATTTGCTAAATACCAATCTTTAATGCTTAAGTATACTAGCTTAAAGAAATTGAATATTAGCAAGTCATCCATTCCATACATTATCAACAATGACACCATTGTTGATACTTTAACTCTTGAGAAAGAAACTTAGCTTCTCAAAATGTCACATTGAGAGATGTGGTGAATTCCCTCAAATCTCAACTAGATCAAACACATCCTAAGGATAATAGTGATCTAGTCACACGACACACACAATTGAGTTTAGAGAATGATTCTCTTAAAACTCAAGTGCACGAGCTCAAAACACAGGTGTCCACCTTGGATACCAATATATCTTCTATTATTGAGAAATATGAGCTCATGTCCTCCCGTATTGTGAGATTCAATAAGGGAAAGGGAAAATTGGATGATTTGCTTGCAAACCAATATCCAGCCACACATCGTTTTGGTCTTGGATTTGTGAGTGTAAATGCATCCAATGCACGCACTTCCTGTAGTGGTGTCACGATAGATTTTGTGAGGCCTTCCTCCGGTGCATCCACAAGTGGTGTCAAAGACACTATAGGTAGCAATACTACCAAGAATGTCACCACTTCACCTTATCTTCCTTTTGGCAAGAAACCCAATAAGGGTGGAAACCAAAAGAGAAGTCATGCTTACATGTACACTAACATTCATCCACGTACGAAACCTCCTACTTCACAAGTGGATAATCATGACACTTTTTATGCTCCACACCCACGGACACGTACAAATCCACACATGAGAAATACTCATGTACGTTCTCCTATACACAGTATGCTCATACGCATCATTCCTACATGTATGGTCATCCTCCATATGTCATGCACGATCCATATGCTTCATACAACATGCATGTTCCCAAGCATACATATCATCCTAGAATGTACAATGCATATCCTCCACCACATCTCTATGCTAGAAATCATGTTCCTAAGAAGCATGCACCACATAGAAATCCAACACATATGCATGCAACTAGGAAAAGGACTCCCAAGATTTACACTATTTGGGGTCCTAAGAACACTAGTCTAAATGATAGGAATGCTTATATTAATTCCTATTTTCATGATGTGATTTGAAATAGTAATTATGTTGGGAAGCGGAAGTCCACTTGGACTTGGCTTCCAAAGGGCTAATCCCATTGGACCCAACAAACATTGGGTACCATAAGCTTATGGTATATCATATAGGTACCCAAGAGAAAGAAGAAGAGCAACAAAGGTCTTATTAGCTCTAAAGGAAAAGGATGGATTCTTGATAGTGGTTGCTCCAAACATATGACGGGAGATCCCTCATTGCTCTCCGAAGTGATTAGCATCAAGGATGGTGCAACGGTCACTTTTGGAGGTAACCAAAAGGGAACCATCATTGGAGTAGGTATTGTCGGTAATCCTTCAAAACCCTTAATTACTAATGTATTTCTAGTTAGTAGTTTGTGTCACAAGCTCATTTTCATTAGTCAACTTTGTGACAAAGGTTACAAGGTTAACTTTGGAGAAGGATTGTGTACAATTGTTGATTATGATTCAAATGTTTTATTTTCCGGTATTAGGCGTAAAAATATTTATTATTTGAGCTTGCCTAAAACCGTAGAACATTGCGTAGTTGCTAACACAAGTGAACAACTATTATGGCATCACCGTTGTGGTCATGTTCACTTCAAGCACTTATATAAGTTAGCTAAGCATGATCTAGTCAAAGGTTTTCCTAAGATTGCTTTTAATAAGAAAAACTTTTGTGATTCATGTCAAAGAGGTAAACTAAGTAAATCTTCATTTAAGCTTAAAGAAGTGATTACTTCTAAGAGGCCCCTAAAACTTCTTCATCTAGATTTATTTGGGCCAACTAGAACTGCTTCTTTAGGTAATGCTCATTATGGATTAGTTGTCGTCGTCGACTTTTCTAGATTTACTTGGGTTTCGTTCTTAACTAATAAGAATGAAGCTTATGAAGAGTTTACCAAATTTGCAAAGAAGATTCAGAATCTTTTAGGATCAACCATTATCACTATTTGTAGTGATCATGGAGGAGAATTTGAGAATGAGTCTTTTACTAAGTTTTGTGATGACACCGGGATAACTCATAATTATTCCTTTCCTCGCGCACCACCATAAAATGGTGTTGTAGAAAGAAAGAATAGGACTCTTATTGAGTGTGCTCGCACTATGCTCCATGATAGTCATTTAAGACTACAATTTTGGACAGAAGCGGTGCACACGGCATGTTATGTGCTCAATAGGATCCTAGTGAGACCACGTACGAACAAAACTTGTTTTGAGTTGTTTTATAACAAAAAGCCTCAAGTAAAGTATTTTCGTGTTTTTGGTTCAAAATGTTTTATAAAGAACACATTTGGTAATTTAGACAAATTTGAGCCAAGATCCGATGAAGGAATTTTTGTTGGATATTCCACACGTAGCAAAGCCTACCGGATATACAACAAAACTTCTTCAACGATTGAGGAATCACTTCACGTATCTTTTTATGAAGATTTTGATTTTCCTCATGTTGATGATGATAGTGTAGATACTCTTTGTGATTCTCTTAATAATGTTAAGATTAATGATTCAATTGTTGAGACTAACACTTCTAACGAAATTGTTGAAGTAGTTCCTAGTGATACAGGTATACCCAAAGCTTACCCGACCGTTCGCAATCATCCCCATAACCAAATAATTGGAGATATTGGTGTGGGTGTTCGAACAAGGCCGAGAATTGAAGAATTCTCTCATTGTGCATTTGTCTCTACCATTGAGCTAAAGAACATCCAAGAAGCTTGTGAGGATAGCTCCTGGAAAGTGGCAATGGAAGAAAAACTAATGCAATTCGAGAGAAATGAAGTTTGGGAACTCATATCTCTTCCAAGTGGTCACCAAGTCATTGGGACCAAATGGATTTTCAAGAACAAGACGGATGAAAACGAGGTAATCACAATGAACAAAGCAAGGTTAGTAGCTCAAAGCTACCGGCAAGAGGAAGGTATTGATTTCGAAGAATCTTTTGCCCCCGTAGCTAGATTAGAAGCTATTAGGTTGCTTTATCTTTTGCATCCCATAAGAATTTTAAACTATTTCAAGTGGATGTTAAAAGTGCATTTTTAAATGGGTTTGTCAATGATGAAGTTTATGTTTCTCAACCTCCCGGTTTTATTTATGAAAAAGTTCCAAACCATGTTTTCAAACTTAAGAAAGCGTTGTATGGGTTGAGACAAGCTCCTAGAGCTTGGTATGATCGACTTAAGACCTTTCTTTTGGATTTAGGTTTTAAAATGGGAGAAGTTGATTCTACACTCTTTATTAAACATTATGAAAATAACATTCTTTTAATTCAAGTTTATGTAGACGATATTATTTTCGGTTCTACTAACTTTAATCTTTGTCAAGAATTTTCCAAGTCTATGAAGGATGAGTTTGAGATGAGCCACATGGGAGAGCTCACCTTCTTCCTTGGATTGCAAATTCGACAATGGAGAATGGCACATTCATACATTAGACAAAGTACACAGGGGAGCTTATTAAGCGATTCAGGATGGAATCGTCTTCGAGCAAAAGGACTCCCATGAGTACTACTACTCATCTACACAAGGATGAGAGCGGAAAAGATGTAGACGTTCGTCTATATCGAGGTATGATCGGTAACTTACTTTACTTAACCGCTAGTTGGCCCGATATCATGTTTTCTGTTTGCTTGTGTGCTAGATATCAAGCTAGACCTAAGGAGTCACACTTGATTGCAGTCAAACGAATATTTCGCTATCTCAATCAGTCTCTAGATTATGGGTTACTTTATCCTGAGTCTAGCACATATAAGTTAATATCATATAGTGATGCCGACTTTGTTGGATGCAAGTTCGACATGAAAAGTACTAGTGGCACTTGCCATTTCTTAGGAAATTCCTTGGTTTCTTGGTTTTCTAAGAAACAGAATTCGGTGTCATTGTCCACGACTGAAGCGGAATGTATTGTCGCGGGTCTTGCATGTGCACAAGTTCTTTGGATGAGACACACACTTAGTGACTATGGTATCAATTGTGATACTTGCCCTATCATGGTTGATAATCAAAGTGATATTTGTCTTTCCAAGAACCCGGTACATCACTCCTGTACCAAACACATAGACATGAGACACCATTTCATAAATGATTATGTAGCTAAGAAGGACATCATCGTAGAGTACATTGAAACCCAAAAACAAATTGCTGATATCTTCACTAAACCTCTTAAAGAAGATTCATTTGTGAGGTTGCGTGGAGAATTAGGAATTATGGGTGAATCTGAAATCTAGAAGCTCAACATTCGTGTTATAACACTTTTTGTGCTCATATCATCTTGGTGCCTATCTTCATGTGCTTAATTATATATATTTGCTTAAGAAAGGCAATTGAGATATATTTGATTTCATGAGTTTTTGAGATTGATTGTAGTGATTTGTGTTTCAATGGATTTATTATTTTTACATTGTTTTTACGATATACTTGTGATTAGAGTATAGGTCATAGGGTAAGTGTCTATATCCTTAGGATTTCTATCTCACTGTGCATTTTTGGACCAGGACAGACGACTGTCTTTCCTTTGACAGTCGACTGCCCTACTCTATATTCTCAGTCAGAATCTTATATCTTTTGCACAGACGACTGATGATTATTTTACAGTCGACTGTTGGTTCAACAGGCGACTGCATTTTTGTCATCAGACGACTGTACTATCTGTTGAAATTTTACAGTGCTCTCTGTCTTTTTGATGAACTGTATTGATTCTCGACCAGTCGACTGTTGCGTACCTTACAGTCGAATGTCCAACGGAGAGGCGACTGCATGTTACTTGCCAGTCGACCGCCCCTCTCTCTGAGCATTATTTTTATCACTTCATCCAGTCGACTAACTTCTGTTCATCAGTCGACTGTCTACTGTTGAGACGGTTCAAGTGCTTTGATCTGAGCCGTCGATTCATTGATCCAACGGCCCAGATTTATTCCCCAACTCTTAAATAGAGCAAGACGTTTCATTTCAGCCATGATCTTCTCTCTCCTCCGATTGAATCGCTTCATCTTCCCGCTCATTCCGTCAACCTACGCCGTCGATCTCCTCCTTCGTGAGTCGATTTTTCGTCGTCGTTGATTTCTTGCGTCTTTCGCCTAGGTTTGTTCATCTTATCTCATGCGAATTTCTTGAATTTCGAGTTCATCTCCTATCGATTCTTTCCTACTTCGATTGCTTGACTCCATGGCACCCAAGGGTAAGGGTAAGGCTAAGATTGCTGCTCCTAAACGACCTAGGGCTCCTAAGAAACTTATCACCAAGACCACAAAGCCCTACAAAGCCCGAACCAAGCATGCCGAATCTCTGCCTTCTATGTCTTAGGGTTACTCTCCCTCTGAGTCTTCTTCTTCCGAAGCTCGGCCCCTGATCACGCGTCAGTGCAAGCCCACTGGTGTTCACATCAGTGAGCCTGCTGCTGAGGCCCCTCATCACTCTCCTTCTGCTTCGAGTTCTGCAGAAGAATCTCCTACTGTGCCCCTACTGATCCCCTAGTTCCCGTTTGCCAAGATGATGTTTGTCTGGCAAAGTTTCACTCTCTTCTAGGGATCAAGCTTCTTAGGGAGCGGTACATTGTCTTCCCAGCATTCACTGCTGAGAGACTATCTGATATTCTTTCCACTACCCACTTGGCAGATCTTTTTCGCTTCTCTCAGAACGAATCTCCCCGAGCTTACCTATTTTTGGTTAAGCTATTCTATGCTAACCGCATTGGCGGTGAGTATTTGACTACCGGCACCCTTGATACCATCGTTCAGGGAGCCCATCTTCAGATTGATCCCACTCTCCTAGGGACTATTCTTAGGATTCCCTCTATTGGTTCCCTTCCCTCTGATATCTGCATCTCCGATATTGACGAGCTTGACCAGTCTGTCCTCCGGGATATGTTTCGAGAGATACCTTCAGCCCTAGATTCTGGGATTAGGTCATACATGTTCTCGGCTAGGGGTTGGGCTGTTCACCTAGTGGTGAAGTCCAACATCCTGCCGAAGTATGGATCGTCGGACCAGCCATCTCAGGATATTCGGAAGTGTATGTAAGCTATTTTCTCTGGCATGCCCGTGAACTGGGCCGGTGTCCTCCTTGATAGAATGGATAAGGTCGAGTTCACGTCCTCCTTGTCACACATTCCTTATGATGGACTCCTTACTGTTGAGTATTGATTCCCCGGATTTGGTTTTAGATGATGAGCAAACATAAATATCGTGTACTAACTCTTTGTGAGCGCAGTTATGGAGATCGTCGCCAAATTTCTATGAACATCAAAAGCGACGTCTCGAGACTTCTCAAAGCGCGTGATCGTGTGCTTGGAGCTTCGTTGAAGCTCAAGGACCATTATTGAAGTCAAGAGATTCGGAATGAAGCGTTTGAAGATGGTTCGTCAAGTTTTATTTATAGTCTTCTAGCTTCGTTTGGTAGAATGTTAAGCCTTGAGTAGGTCTTACGTTTTAATCTTCATATCGCTCATATCTTAGAGCGAGGATCTTAGTAGAAGCCCATACAATCTTTCCCGAAGCTTCACGCTTCATTTCGCGGCTTCTTGTGCATGTTAGTTGGTTCAAGAAGAAGAACCAACCGACTAGATGGCAATCTGGTCGGTCGGCAAAGCTTCTTGAACCGACTAGAATGCCTTCTTCTATTTCAGTTCACTTACTGTTTACAGTTAGTCGGTCAAAGAAGGTTCACCGACCGACTAGTTGTGAAACTAGTCGGTTAGGAATCCTTCTTAGACCGACTAGTTGAGCTTCCACTGTTCAGCCTATCTTACTGTTTACAGTTAGTCGGTCAAAGCACAACGACCGACCGACTAGTTGAGAAACTAGTCGGTTAGAAGTTGTTCTTAAACCGACTAGCTGTATTTGTACTCAGCCTATTCTATTTCACCTGTTAGTCGGTCAACGTTCACTCACCGACCGACTGGTTGTGAAACAGTCGGTTGGCAAGTCTTCTTAGACCGACTAGTTTTATATTGTCTGAACTTCTTCTATTGACTGTTCACCTCTTAGTCGGTTCATGTTGTTTCACCGACCGACTAGTTGATGAACTAGTCGGTCAGTGGTTCTTCTTTGACCGACTAGTCTGCTTCAGAATAGAGCCGTTGGAGCATTAAATGCCACGAATTTTGCTCTCTCTTTCCTCTATCCTATATATACTTGGAGTGCTGCTTTCATAGCATTCAAGGCTGATATTTATTGAAGTTTAGATATCAAAGAGAAGCAATTAATTCTCATTCAAAGCTCATTCATTTCTCACTTGAATCTCTCCCTCACTCTTATTTCAAAAGAGAGATTCATTGATTGTGAGTCTTCCAAGCCAAGAGCTTGATTCTAGGTCACCAACAACCTCCTAGGTCTCCATCGCTGATCTACATCTTGGAGCTAGGGTTTGGTGCCTTCATCTTCCCCAAAATCCTCTTTGCCCTAAATCATAAGTTTTACTCAAGGCATAGGTTTTTGTGGTAAGAATTTCATATTTCATTTACTTTGAATATTGCAAGTGATTTACTCTCGGTTGTGAGAGTTTGTTTGTGATCCCGGTTTGTGGGAGTCACAATTTCATTTGTGTATGATTCGATCTTGTAGAGGTTTCTACAAGTATTTCATAGTGCAAATTTGAGTTAGAAGTTTCTAACTCAAGTATCCGGAGGGGATCCAGGTGTTTGGGACGTAGGATCACCGAAAACAAGTCGGGGAGACATGGGTGGATCCGAACCAGTTAAATTGTCTGTTTGCGATTGTTTTCTTTGTTGTCAATATTTACATTTCCGCATTATTGGTTGAGTTTACAAGATAATTAGGAATTATCTTCTTGATTATTTTAAAGTACTATTCACCACCCCTCTAGTACTTGTGCAGTAGCTACGTAGGGCATTACATTTGGTATCAAAGCCAGAGTTCAAAGCTATGACAAACAATGACTACAACGTCTTCAAGGATCGTCAAGGATCTTCTTCAGTTATGGAAGGACAATCCTCTGTCAGGCCTCCTCACTTCAACGGTACCAACTATGGGTACTGGAAATGCCGGATGGAAACCTTCCTCCGGAGCGCTTCACTTTGGAGAGCCACAATGACGGAGTATGTCGAGCCCGCCGAAGAAGATTTCGAGAAGTGGACAACCGCGGAGGTTGCCGCGGAGGTAAATAATGCCAAGGCGATGAATGCCTTGCAATGTGCGTTGGAGTCCGAAGACTTCAACAAGATATGCACATGTAAGAGTGCATATCAAATATGGAACTCTCTCCTCATCTTGCACGAAGGAACGAGTACGGTAAAAGATTCTAAACTCGTTGTCGCTAACAAAGAATTCGAGTTGTTTCACATGGAACAGGGTGAAACTATGAAGGATTACTATGCTCGCTTCGTGGACATATCCAACGAATTGGAAGCTCTTGGGAAGATCTACACCCAAAAGGAGAAAGTCGTGAAGATTATTGACGGACTTCCTTCTTGTTGGAAAAAACGTACCTTCGCCATCGAGGAAGGTAACGATATGAATAAGTACATTGTTGTACAACTAATGGGTACCTTGTTGTCTTATGAGGTACGCAAGGAAAGTAAGATCAAGATGAAGGAGAAGATGAAGGCGTACTTGAAGCAAGACGAGCCAAAGAAAAAGGCGATTTCATACAAGGCCGCTCCATCTATCGATGATGAAGAGTCGGAAGACGAGTTGGACATAGAATCCATTGCCCGAATGGCAAAGGAGTTCGACCGATTCTTCCGAAAAGGTAAGTTAAAGAACAAATCTAAATTTTGTTCTTCTAACGCCTCCGCTCCTTTGTGTTTCAAATGCAACAAGCCAGGACACATGAAAGCGGATTGTCCTCAAAACAAACACAAGGAGAAGTGGAAGGCGCCAAAGTTCGACAAGTCAAAGAAGTACAAGAAAGGGTACAAGAAAGGGCTTGTCGGGACATTCACCGACTCCGAGGATTCCTCAAGTGGAGAGTCGGATGATGAGCAAGTGGAGCAAGCACACATGTGCTTCATGGCAAGAGAGGAACATGATCAAGGATCTTCATCCGATGATAGCGAGGATGAAGGCGACGATGAGGTAACAATGGATGACCTTAGGCTAGCTAACGAACAAATATGGTCTAAGTATTCTAAATTAGTAAATATATATACTAAGATAAAAGATGAGTTAGCTAGCATCCAAACCTCGCCTAAACCTATCATCATCAACAACGACACCGTTGTTGAAGATTTGAGAAATGAGATTGTAAATCTCAAATCTCAACTTGAGCATGTTCACATTGAGGATTCGGAGGAACACAAGATAGCGGATTTGACTTCTCAAAACTCAACTTTGAGTATTGAGAATGAGAATCTCAAATCTCGTGTTTATGTGCTCACATCGCAAGTGTCCACTTTGGATGCTTCTATGCGTTCTCTCATCGAGAAATATGAGTGCACATTAGGCCGAATTAATAAATTCAACAAAGGGAAAGATCATTTGGATAAAATCCTAAGTGACTTACTTCCGGTCAATCACCACATTGGCTTGGGGTATAAGATGGGAAATTCATCCAAGTCATCCACTACCTTTGTTAGGCCAACTTCCGATGCCTCAACGAGTGGTAGCAAACACTCTATTGGTAGTTCATCTACCAATGGTGCTTCCACTTCGTACACACCCCCATTGGGAAAGAAACCCACTTTGGGTGGACCTCCAAAGAGGGGTCATGCTTTCATGTATACCATGCCACGTAGGAACACACATCCTACTCCACATGTTAGCACGTATGATGATTTTTATGCTCCGCATCCATGAGCACGTGCACACCTTGTGAGACACACTCATGCACATGTTCCACCACATGCATATGTTCATTCACATTCTCATATGAATAATTATCATCATGCACCATTGCATCATATGCCATATGCTTATCCACGACATGCATCACATAGACATCAACAACGTATGCATGCTCCCAATAGGATTAGAACTCTCAAGACATACACTATTTGGGGTCCGGAGAACACAAGCATGCATGCTAAGGATATGTATGTGCAATCGTATATTAATGATATTATTTTGAATGATGATTATGTTGGAAAATCACGGTCCTCGTGGACTTGGTTTCCGAAGGGTTAGTTTCCTTTGACCCTTCATTGCTTGGTACCATATGTTTAATTTCATTTTATGGGTACCAAAGCAAGTGTGGTAAGAATTGGTTTATTTTCTTTTTATTTGCATATTAATCTTGGATGTGCATGTTAATTTGAAACTTAAATTCATATTGAATTTGAATTTAGTTGGGCTATGGGTTACGTTAATTTGAATTTAGTTTGTTAAATTTGTTGCCTAACCCATAGGATCCAAAAAGGGCTTTTGGATACCAAGAATTATGTTCTCTAGGTTAAAACCACCATGGGATACCAACCCTACCAACTCCTTGATTTGTAAGGATTTTCATTCAAATGGAGTTGATGGTGCTTAAGAGATGCACCAAAGTATGGGGAGCTTAATATTGTAAGTATATTCTTACTTTTGATATACATTTGATATCCGTGTGAGTTGAATGCATCCATTGGTAGACTATATTACAATTGATGTCATTTTGTACTAAAATTGTGTATGCCATAAGTTTTTATGAAGTTACTTTTTTTTTGGCATAACACTTTTGCATGCTTCATTTGGGTTTCTCACTGGATTTATTTGTCTCCGATATTGACTTTCGTCGTTCGACGATTTTATGAATTAAATAGATTTGCTTTTATGAAAACATAGAATTGTTTTCCATGCACTATTTAACTAAGAATGTTGATATTGGAGAGTATGTTCCATAACTCAATAAGTGAAATTAATTTGAGTTTTGGTGATTTCGTTTTTCGATTTTCGCCTACGGTTTGATGATTTCATTTTTCGATTTTCGACTATGGTCACGTTGGCACGCTTTGATTTTCTTCGGTATTTTATATTTGGTATTTTACTTTGGTGTCATTTGGACCGTGGTCGTATTCTTAGACTCTCATGCCTTTTCTTTTAGCCATTGTAATCTTGTCGTTGATCTCCTCCCGCTCTTTTTGCTAATGCCAAAGGGGGAGAGAGAATTAATAATGACAATGTGCTAATTGATAATTCAAAGCAATTTACCGTGAATCTAATTTGATATGTTAGATTCAGGGGGAGTTAAGATATAAAATGGATTTAGATCCTAAATTGCAATAATAGGATTCATATTTTATATTTCCCTCGTCTGCTTGATGCGTATGATTAGTATTGAATACGGAACTAACGTGTCATCAATGCAGGGGGAGTAAGTAAATTTCTTTTGAATCATTATTATTGATTATTATTTATGTTGGTTTGTCATCACCAAAAAGGGGGAGAATGTTGAGTATTGATTCCTCGGATTTGGTTTTGGATGATGAGCAAACATAAATATCGTGTACTAACTCTTTGTGAGCGCAGTTATGGAGATCGTCGCCAAATTTCTATGAACATCAAAAGCGACGTCTCGAGACTTCTCAAAGCGCGTGATCGTGTGCTTGGAGCTTCGTTGAAGCTCAAGGACCATTATTGAAGTCAAGAGATTCGGAATGAAGCGTTTGAAGACGGTTCGATAAGTTTTATTTATAGTCTTTTAGCTTCGTTTCGTAGAATGTTAAGCCTTGAGTAGGTCTTACATTTTAATCTTCATATCGCTCATATCTTAGAGCTAGGATCTTAGTAGAAGCCCATACAATCTTTCCCGAAGCTTCGTGCTTCATTTCGTGGCTTCTTGTGCATGTTAGTTGGTTCAAGAAGAAGAACCAACCGACTAGATGGCAATCTAGTCAGTTGGCAAAGCTTCTTGAACCGACTAGAATGCCTTCTTCTATTTCAGCTCACTTACTGTTTACAGTTAGTCGGTCAAAGAAGGTTCACCGACCGACTAGTTGTGAAACTAGTCGGTTAGGAATCCTTCTTAGACCGACTAGTTGAGCTTCCACTGTTCAGCCTATCTTACTGTTTACAGTTAGTCGGTCAAAGCACAACGACCGACCGACTAGTTGAGAAACTAGTCGGTTAGAAGTTGTTCTTAAACCGACTAGCTGTATTAGTACTCAGCCTATTCTATTTCACCTGTTAGTCGGTCAACGTTCACTCACCGACCGACTAGTTGTGAAACTAGTCGGTTGGCAAGTCTTCTTAGACCGACTAGTTCTATATTGTCTGAACTTCTTCTATTGACTGTTCACCTCTTAGTCGGTTCATGTTGTTTCACCGAACGACTAGTTGATGAACTAGTCGGTCAGTGGTCCTTCTTTGACCGACTAGTCTGCTTCAGAATAGAGCCGTTGGAGCATTAAATGCCACGAATTTTGCTCTCTCTTTCCTCTATCCTATATGTACTTGGAGTGCTGCTTTCATAGCATTCAAGGCGGATATTTATTGAAGTTTAGAGATCAAAGAGAAGCAATTAATTCTCATTCAAAGCTCATTCATTTCTCACTTGAATCTCTCCCTCACTCTTATTTCAAAAGAGAGATTCATTGATTGTGAGCCTTCCAAGCCAAGAGCTTGATTCTAGGTCACCAACAACCTCCTAGGTCTCCATCGCTGATCTACATCTTGGAGCTAGGGTTTGGTGCCTTCATCTTCCCTAAAATCCTCTTTGCCCTAAATCGTAAGTTTTACTCAAGGCATAGGTTTTTGTGGTAAGAATTTCGTATTTCATTTACTTTGAATATTGCAAGTGATTTACTCTCGGTTGTGAGAGTTTGTTTGTGATCCCGGTTTGTGGGAGTCACAATTTCATTTGTGTATGATTCGATCTTGTAGAGGTTTCTACAAGTATTTTATAGTGCAAATTTGAGTTAGAAGTTTCTAACTCAAGTATCCGGAGGGGATCCGGGTGTTTGGGACGTAGGATCACCGGGAACAAGTTGGGGAGACTTGGGTGGATCCGAACCCTTTAAATTGTCTGTTTGTGATTGTTTTCTTTGTTGTCAATATTTACATTTCCGCATTGTTGGTTGAGTTTGTAAGATAATTAGGAATTATCTTCTTGATTATTTTAAAGTATTATTCACCACCCCTCTAGTACTTGTGCAGTAGCTACGTAGGGCATTACACTTACTCGTGTTTTTCGTCACTTTGGCATTGATTTGTCTCCTTTTGAGCACATGCCGTTTTCTCCTCTCTTAGATGCTGCTGTCAAGGCAAAGTCCTCTTCGGCCTTGCAGTCTGCATCGAAGAAGAGAAAATCAGTTTCAGCTCCATCTTCCTTTACTCTTCCTCCAGCTGACCAGCCATCCTCCTCTGCTCCTCCAGCATCTGACTCTCTTCGTCAGATGATGTCTGGTATTTATGAGTTGCTCTCCAATCCTTCCAGCATCAGGGAATATCCTTTCCTGAGCATCTGAGACGATTTGTCCCTCCTCAGCCTCATGAGCCTCCTCAGCCCATCGTCACCGATGCTGGTGTAGCTGCTGCTGATGCTTCTGTTGATGATGATGTTGCTGTTGTTGACCTTCCTCCAGAGGATACCCCGGCTGTGCCAGAGCCTTCTTCCTCTGCAGCACCTGACGACACTCAGTCCTAGATATTTTTTTGGTTTAGTATTTGAGTGGTCTCTTGTGATTGAGTGTGGATGATGTTGATGTTGACTTTATATCTGTATGGTGATGTACTTCGATGTTGTCATGACGATGTATTTTGTCCTTGATCATGATGTATTTTGTGATGGACATGTAGATGTCCATCCGTTGATGTACTCATCTTATATATATATATCTATATATGATGTTGCTGTTTTATCACGTGTCACACTATGCTATACTGTTTATCTTATCTGTGTGATGTATGTTATGTTGTCTCCAAGTATGATATACTCTCTCTGATGTGCTTTTGAGACAATATATGAATTTGATATTCGATTTTTCATGCTATCTCTGATTTGATGCATTTGTGAAACCATTTTTGAAACTATTTTTATTGTGTATATCTAAAATGTTGATATTGGACTTCAATTCCATTACTCACATGTATATATGATGTGATTTTATGAGTTTTGATTCGATATATCTTTATACTCATTGATTGTTATTAGTTTGTATTTAGCACTATTAATGTTGTTATTTGCTCCCACCTTTTTGGATATGCCATAGGGGGAGAGAAATAAACATACAAGATTCATAATGAATGTGCTAAGTATGTTCTAACACTTGAATCTAAGATTGAAGTTGCCTTAGATTCAGGGGGAGTAAGATTACAATGAATAGGGATTTTAATTCCTAGATTTCGTTAATTTATATTCATGCATATCTTACTCATTTGCTTCAATTGATATGTAGATGCCCTAATATTTGTTGACTAACTTGATTGGCATTTATGTAGGGGGGGTAAGTTTTCATTACGTACAATTATTTATTTCTTTGTTTATGTTTGTTTGTCATCATCAAAAAGGGGGAGAATGTTGAGTATTGGACTTCTCGCTACTTGGTGTTAATGATGAGCAAACATAAATACTTGTGACCAATCCCCTATTTTTCAGTTAATCCATTGCCTAAGCCTATTATGAAGATCTACTAGCAATGGATGACTCACAAAGTTCGTTGAAGGCAAATTACATGGATTGGATGATCGTAGATGATAATTGAAGCTCCGTGAAGACTTCAAGCTCATACGATGGAAAAAAAGATTATTCGTCAAATGTAATTTTCTTTTATCTCTTCTAGTATGTAGCTTAGAAGTAGAACATTGATGGAGCACTCACACACATCTACATTCAGTCGTAGGACATCATTAGATCAATTGTCGTTTGACCCCAATTCATTTGTTTATTGATTGTGCTAGGATTGTTTATAACAGTCGACTGCTGAACATTTTACAGTCGTCTGTCTCAAAAACAGTCGAGTGTGTTTTGTTCTACAGTCGCCTGTTATGCACAAACTTTTACAATATAGTTTTGGGCCTTTCTGTTTATTTTGCACATGCTACTGATGAACGATTCACAGGCGCCTGTCTGAGGGACAGTCGACTGTGTTTTGTAAATCAGTCGACTGTCTATCCTTTGCCCAAACTTTGTTTGATCTGAATTTTACGGCCAGTCGACTAATGCTGTATATACAGTCGACTGTCTCTTGGATCAGTCGACTGTCTATACTGCAACTGTCGTCTGTCTGTGAGTCATTTCATTGACTCAGCTCTCTGGAAATTCTCAGGCTTTTGACAGTCGTCTGTTTAAGGGTTAACAGTCGCCTGTTCTGATTAACAGTCGACTGTGTTCCTTACTTCAGTCGTCTGTCATGTTACTTGTGAAATTTCCAGTATTATTCTAACTTACTCATCTTTCGGCCAGTCACCTGTAGAAGAAATTACAGTCGCTTGTTGGTTTAACAGTCGACTGTCTTTGCTTCATCAGTCGACTGTCCACGTGATAAGTTACCGTTATGAATTCTCACCTACTCTTGCTGACTGTGCAACAGTCGACTGTGAATTGTTCAACAGTCGACTGTCGCGAGTTCAGATTCTATCCGTTGAGATTTTTCTCACGGATTCCAATTGGGTTTTTGCCTAAACTGTTTTGTTAATTTGAGAAACCTATAAATGGGGCTTCTACTGTTCCATTGAAAGGTTACCTAAGCTATTGCAAAATCTCTCAAGCTTTCATTTCCAAAGATCAAAGCTTTCAAATCCAAAGCCCTAAGAAATTCCAATCTTTGATCTCTTGCTGTCCAACCTAGAACCAAAGAGTTATCATCTAGGCAATTGGTTCAGTCAAGAGAAAGGGCTTCTCCTCTCTTCCAAGAGAGTTCTTCAACACACATCACACTCCTCCTTCAAGTTCTACTTCAAGGCATAGGTGATTGTAAGTGTTGTTTTCATTATTTCATAACTTTCGTTATTTGAGATTTGCTCTCGGTTATGAGAGTGGTTTTGATTGCTCCCTGGTTGTGGGAGTCAAGGACATCGATTGTATTCGATTGCACTTGTAGGGTTGCTACAAGTGGGTTTTAAGGAAACCTCAAGTTAGGGTTCTAACTTGAGTATCCGGTGGTATCCGGGTGGAAGGGACGTAGGATTGCCGGGAACAAGTCGGGAGTTGACTTGGGTAATCCGAACCCTTGAAACATCTCTGCGTTTGCGTGTGTTTCATTTTGGGTTGTTTTTCTATTCTGCACTATTTGTTGGATTGCATTTTATTTGGCGT
The DNA here is from genome assembly GCA_030789695.1 of Scilla litardierei. Lineage (NCBI taxonomy): Eukaryota > Viridiplantae > Streptophyta > Magnoliopsida > Asparagales > Asparagaceae > Scilla > Scilla litardierei. The sequence continues at coordinate 19,179,299 of CM061137.1, forward strand.
AATTTCCTTTTAAATTTGCATAAACACTATTCAACCCCCTTCTAGTGTTTTCCCCATAGACATGGTCCTTACAATTACTCCACCACTCTTAATGTGGTGGAGACCTTTGGTATCCATGTCTTTTGGAATACCTATGAAATTTATAAATAAAGCACCCTGGCTATTTGCCATGGTTACTTTTCTCTTCCAAAAATCCTTTAACACCTTATCAGCACCTACGCTCTTATCTTTTTTGAGCTTTTTCATCCCGTCTCCCCTCACAAATCCATCCCTTACGCGCGAAGGAATCTCTGGTTGCGGCGATACGTTGCGGCGATCCACTAGGCGTATTGGGAGCGTGGATTTTTCTCTCTACGGATCTTCTATGTTTACGATCGTCCCTGGATTTTTAATCTAGAGGTAATGCTTTTCGATCCCGTAGGTAGTTACAAACAAAAATTTGATTTAACTACGATTTTTCACAGCCTATTTTCGGCTTGTTTCAAATCTGCTATATACAATATCAAAAATTAATAATAAAAAACCCGTTGAGCTTCACCCCGAAGGGGGGCTCTGCCCTTCGTCATCAACCCCCCCTCCCCCCCGAACGGGGGGTTCACAGCCCTACCCCCATCATCCTCCCCCGGGGGCGGGGGGGCCTTCACGGCGCCACCCCCGCCTGGGGGGCCCTTCAAGTCGCAACCCCCTCCCAACGGGGGGCCTTCCGGGCACCGCCCACCCCCCAGGCGCGGGGGGCTCTATCCCGTACCCCCCCCCTGACGGGGGGCCCTGTCCCGGCGCCACCCCCAGACGGGGATGGGTCTGCGATTTCAACTACCCGACGGCAAGGGGGATTCTTGGAGTTGAGGGGTCAGACTTAGGGTTGGGGGTTTTTAGCATTCATCAGCCCAATAATTGGTTTAAGGGCTATATTCTATTTAATTTTAATAAATCAGCTAGCCTGTTTGTTGGGCCTACAGCCCATTTGTAACAATGAAAATATATTCTATGGGCCATCAGCCCCATTTAGCTTAATAATATTTTTTGACTTCCAAATATGGGCTTGAATCCCAGTAAATCCAATTGCAATTTTTAATGTGTTAATTAGAATTTTGAAACTGGGCCTGAAGCCCAAATATTAATTTGGCTTATTGGGCTAGAAGCTAAGTTAATACAATTGCTTATTAAAACGATTAATATTTTAAGGGCCTGCAGCCCCAATCAAAATATTAATACATTTTTCTTGTTATGTGCATGTCGCCCAATCTTTCATATTGCTAAAATTATAACACTCTTGCATTATTATTTATTTATGGAATATTAGGATTTTTCAAAATATAATTATCTTAAGGATCCTGCGACCGCTTTGCCGTTAGTCAACTAACATAACGGTGTATGATGTCTCCCAGTGGTCCGAGAGATTATTATATTTTATAGTCACTTTTTCCATATTATATATGCATGTGTTATATGCATGCGTGGTTGCTTCTTTTGTGCCTGTAGCATATTATAAACTGCGTGGATGTTTATATAAGCTAAAATGTGATTTTTGGGATCGGCCAGTTTGATACCTTTTATATTCCTTGCAATTTTATTTTCTTTTTGAGAGAATTTGTAAGTGAGGATTAAATGTATTAATGCCAAAGACCGGTGTAACAAGATATGAAGACGGAGGTTAAATTTTCAATTGATAGGGACCACTTCTGGGTTTCCAAATTGTATTTTTCTTTTCTTTATGGACTGTATATTCAGACTTTGGACTTTGTACGTTTTTGGGTATCTGTCTGATTCCTACATTCTACTTATTTTATTTTTTATGCGTGAATTTCAATCTTAATTAATTCATGCTTGTTTTAAATTGCATAGATAAATGGGGCAAAATTGGCAAGCGTCGATTTCGAGGTCCTTGATGCTGCAGGGAAAAATTACCTGAGTCGGCGGGTGGACTTGAAGTTCCACTTGCGTTCAATGGCCATCCTTGGCTCAATTTTGGCTCCTTCATTGGCCCCAGCAGCGGCTAATGCTTCTGCTACATCTAGCAGCAGTACTCCTACCACTGTCTCCGATGTGGATAAGGCGAAAGCCATTATCTACATTAGGAAACATATAGATTGGACCTTAAAGGCCGAATACCTAACGGTAAAGGACCCAATGGAGCTGTGGACAGCGCTGGAGGCACGGTATAAACATCAAATTAATGTAATATTACCGCGTGCCAGTTATGAGTGGGAAAACCTCAGACTTCAGGACTATAAGTCCGTCGCTGAGTATAATTCTGCACTTCATAATATCACCTCACGCCTGAAGTTTTGCGGTGAAGAAGTGACAAAGCAACACATGTTGGAAAAGACATTTGCCTCGTTTCATGAGAAACATGCAATCCTCATGCAGCAGTATCGTGAACGCAACTTCACGAAATTCTCTGATCTGATCTCTTGCCTACTTAGGGCAGAGCAGAATCGAGATTTACTGCTCGCCACTCATAATTTATGTCCAGCTGGCACTGCACCTATCCCTGAAGCCCACCATGTTTCTCCCCATAAGTGGAAAAACAAGAAGAATGCTAAAAATACCAAAGGGAAAGCTGTGATAAAGAATGGACGAGGAGCAGCACCCCCGTCCAACAACAACAATAAAGGAAAGAGAAACTTCTCATGGAAGCGTAAAGACACTGGTCAAGTGTCAATTCTTAAGAAGAACTGGGAGGATAAATGCCATAGATGTGGCATGACTGGACATTGGTCCAGAAACTGTCGCACTCCTCTCCACCTTCGGAAACTATATCAGGCGAGCCAGAAGTCTCTGCCTGCAACAAACTTGGTGGTTGTTAGCCGCCAACTGTTTTCACTGCAAAAGACTTCGAGAACTACGACCTGCTCGATTGAGCTCCTTCTTTTATCTATGCATTTAAAATTCCATATAGCTTCATCTTTAGTTTGCTTTAGTACGAACTTTTATTTTGAATGTCTTTTTACATTTACTTAAATAAAATTTCGTTTTGCTTATATAGATGAAGTATGAGTGCCTAGTGGACAGTGCCTCGATGAACACAATCCTTCGCGAACATTGCTATTTTTATAGCATAAATAAATATGACGGTCCTGTTATCACAATTTCAGGACTGACCAAAATAATCGAAGGATCTGGTGCATCAATAATATTGCTCCCAAATAACACAAGACTTCAGATAAAGAATGCATTATTCTCTCCTAAATCAACTAGGAATCTCGTAAGTTTCAAGGACATTCGTTTAAACGGATATCACTTAGAAACCAGCGATGAAAATAGAGTTGAATATCTGTATGTAACTCGTCAAAAAGATGGCCAGAAGACCATCTGCGAGCGATTCAAGGGACTCATGTCGGGTCTCTACCATACATACATTCAACCAATAGAAGCCAATATGACTGAGCACCAGACATGCCCATCACTGCCAGAGTTCCAACTCTGGCACAACAGACTTGGTCACCCTGGATCAGCAATGATGCGACGCATCATCACTGAATCCCGTGGACATAAATTGAAGAACCTGAAGATTCTCCATAAGGGTGAATTTCCTTGTCCCCCTTGTTTCAAGGGAAAACTTATAACGAGACCCTCCCTCCTGAAAGTGGGATTAGAGTCTCCTGGCTTCCTTGAGAGAATTCGTGGTGACATTTGCGGGCCTATTCACCCCGCAAGTGGCCCATTTTGGTACTTCATGGTACTGATTGATGCATCAACTAAATGGTCTTATGTGTGCCTCTTGTCCACCCGCAACTTGGCTCTTCCTAAGCTATTGGAACAAATAATAAGGTTGCGGGCTCATTTCCTCGATAACCATATCAAGAAACTACGTCTTGATAATGCATGTGAATTTACTTCACAAGTCTTCGAAGACTATTGACGGGCAATGGGTATTGAAGTTGAATATCCTGTAGCACATGTTCACACCCAGAACGGATTAGCTGAGTCCCTTATAAAGAGACTCCAATGGATTGCACGTCCATTGCTTATGCAATCCCAGTTGCCGGTGGATGCTTGGGGCATGCTATTTTACATGTCGCATCACTTATTAGGATAAGACCCTCTGGAGGTCATACATTATCCCCAATGCAACTTGCATATGGCGCACCTCCGGATATCTCTCATTTGAGAGTGTTTGGTTGTGCAGTATATGTCCCAATAGCACCACCTCAGAGGACCAAAATGGGTCCTCAGCGTCGTCTAGATATCTATATTGGGTTTGATTCGCACTCTATTATCAGATACCTTGAACCCTTCACGGGAGACGCATTCAAGGCACGTTTTGCTGACTGTGAATTTGATGAGAAAATTTTTCCTAAACTAGGCACACAGTCTAAGAAGCCTGAAGCTACTGAGACCATTAGTTGGGACCAGAAGTCTTTGTCCCTATTGTAATGCCCTACGTAGCTACTGCACAAGTACTAGAGGGGGGTGAATATTACTTTAAAATAATTAAGAAGATAATTCCTAATTATCTTGCAAACTCAACCAACAATGCGGAAATGCGGAAATGTAAATATTGACAACAAGGAAAACAATCGCAAACACACAATTTAACGGGTTCGGATCCACCCAAGTCTCCCCGACTTGTTTCCGGTGATCCTACATCCCAACCACCCGGATCCCCTCCGGATACTTGAGTTAGAAACTTCTAACTCAAATTTGCACTATGAAATACTTGTAGAAACATCTACAAGATCAAATCATACACAAATCGAAATGTGACTCCCACAACCCGGGATGACAAACAAACTCTCACAACCGAGAGTAAAACACTTACAATATCAAAGTAAATTGAAATAGAAATGCTTGCCACAAAATACCTATGCCTTGAGTAAAACTTACGAATCAGGGCAAAGATGATTTTGAGGAAGACGAAGGCACCAAACCCTAGCCCCAAGATATTGACCAGCAATGGAGGCCTAGGTGGATGTTGGTGACCTAGAATCAAGCTCCTGACTTGGAAGGCTCACAATCAATGAATCTCTCTTTTGAAATAAGAGTGGAAGAGAGATTCTTTGGAAATGAATGAGCTTTGAATGAGGATTAAATGATTCTATTTGATTCTCTAAAGATCAATTAATATCATCCTTGAATGCTATGACTGCAGCACTCCAAGTATATATAGGATAGAGGAAAGAGATAGCAAAAATCGTGGCATTAAATGCTCCAACGGCTCTATTCTGAAGCAAACTAGTCGGTCAAAGAAGGACCACTGACCGACTAGTTCATCAACTAGTCGGTCGGTCAATCAACATGAACCGATTAAGAAGTGAACAGTCAAATAGAGAAGTTCAGACTTAAAGAACTAGTCGGTCCAAGAAGACTTGCCAACCGACTAGTTTCACAACTAGTCGGTCGGTGAGTGTTCATAGACCGACTAACAGAAGAAATATACTAGTCTGAATACAAATTGATTTAGTCGGTCTAAGAGCAAATGCTGACCGACTAGTTTATCAACTAGTCGGTCGACAAATGTACTTTGACCGACTAATGATAAACAGTAAGTTAGGCTGAACAGTGGAAGCTCAACTAGTCGGTCTAAGAAGGATTCCTAACCGACTAGTTTCACAACTAGTCGGTCGGTGAACCTTCTTTGACCGACTAACTTTAAATAGCAAGTGAGCTGAAATTGAAGGAGTCAAAATAGTCTGTTCAAGAAGCTTTGCCGACCGACTAGATCACCATCTAGTCGGTTGGTTCTTCTTCTTGAACCAACTAACATGCACAAGAAGTCGCGAATCGAAGCGCGAAGCTTCGGGAAAGTTTGTATGGACTTCTACTAAGATCCTAGCTCTAAGATATGAGCGTTATGAAGATTAAAACGTAAGACCTACTCAAGGCTTAACATTCTACGAAACGAAGCTAGAAGACTATAAATTAAACATGATGAACCGTCTTCGAAAGCTTCAATCGAATCTTCATGGCTTCAATAATGGTCCTTGAGCTTCAACGAAGCTTCAAGCACACGATCACGCGTATTGAGAAGTCTTGAGACGTCGCTTTGGATGTTCATATAAATTTGGCGACGATCTCCATAACTGCGCTCATAAAGAGTTAGTTCACAATATATTTATGTTTGTTCATCATCCAAAACCAAATCCAGGAAGTCAAATACTCAACATTCTCCCCCTTTTTGGTGATGACAAAACAACATAAATAATAATAAAAAATAATGATTCAAAAGAAATTTACTTACTCCCCATGCATTGATGACACGTTAATTCCAAAATTAAATAATAATCATACGCATCAAAGCAGACGAGAGAAGAATAAAATGAGAATCCAATTATTGAAATATTTGAAATATCGGATTTTAAATCCATTTTTATATCTTCACTCCCCCTGAATCTAACATATCAAATTAGATTCATGGTAAATTGCTTTGAATTATCATGTAGCGCATCGCCATTATTAATTCTCTCCCCCTTTGGCATAAGCAAAAAGAGCGGGAGGAGAACAACGACAACAATGGCTAAAAATTAAAGCACGGGAGTCGAAGAATACGACCACGGTCCAAATGACACCAAAGGAAAATACGAAGAAAATCAAAGCGTGTCAATGAGACCATAGTCGAAAATCGATAAATAAAATCATCAAAACTCAAATTAATTTTACGAATTGAGTTATGGAATATACTCTCCAATATCAACATTCTTGGTTAATTTAGTGCATGGAAAACAATTCTATGTTTTCATAAAAAGAATTCTATTTAACCAAGTTAATCGTCGAGCGATGAAAGAAATATCAGAGACAGACATATAATGTGCACAAGAGAATGAAATGTCAACATCGATGTATATATATATCAAACATGATACAACAAAATGATACATCTGCCAACATACATATAAGCGATCCAACGATTGAAGCACAAAATACAACACAAAAGTATCAAAAATCATAACCACCCAAACTATCCTAACCCACACTCTCACTACAAGATCTATCATCCAAAGTGCATCGGAGAGTCCTCCAAAGAAGCTCAGGAGGTAGCGGGAGGATCAGCAGCAGCAGCAGGCTCTGCGGAAGGAGTGGTCACAGGGTCAGCAGGAGTGGAGATCTCTGGCACGACAGGAGTGGTCTCGGGACAACAACAGACGAAGCATCCACCGGATGAATGGTGGCAGCAGGTGTGCTCTCGGGATCACCGGCAGAAGAAACAGCAGCACCAGAAGTACCCTCAGGGGCACGAGCAGCAGCAAATCCAATAAGCTCCTCGAGCTCAGCATCATCCATCTCCTCCTCGTCAAAAACTGACGGAGGGATCTCAATACCAAAGTGAGATGCGATGCGAGCGAGAATCTCCTCAGATCGAGCACAACGAGACTCCACACGTTTCAACGAACGTGCAAGCTCAGCAAGAGTAGGAGAGGGAGCAGGAGCAGCAGAAGCAGAGGCTGAAGCAGAAGGGGTCGTCCTCTGAACATGACGAAGCGCCGCAAGAGACTTCTTGACGGCCGTCGCATTCAGAGGGGGACCGAGGGGACGCTCATCATCAGGAGGGAGAGGGACCTGGAAGTGACGGAAGACGAGAGTCAATAGGCACGGGTACGGAATGTGGGCCGACTGGTGGACTTTCGAATACATTCGAAAGAGTCCATCTTGTCGAGAATGATCCGTGCCCAATTGATCTCACTCCCCATGAAGATGGCGTAAATGAGTTTGAGGAATGGCTGGGAAGGCAAGGAAGATGAGCCGTACTTCGGAAGGAGGCACGACTTCAAGATAAGGTTAAGCACCCAAGCATTCGGCTTGAAGGACTTCGAAGGGACGCTAATCATGGCAGGAGGGATGACATGGAAAATCTCGGCGAGCATCACCTGATCAAGCTCAGAAATATCGTCAACAGAGATATCGGAAGGAAGAAGGCCAGACGAGGAGACACCTATCAAATCCCCTAAGATTTCTACCGTGAGGACAATCGGTGTTCCCAAGACAGTCGTCTCAATGGAATGAGTCTCATCGTACTGACCGCGAACACGGTTCGCGTAGAATATCTTGACAAGGCGAGGGTATGGATGTGGATTCGCCTTAGGGTCATATCAAAGATAATCGATAAGACCACTAACGAAAGTAGATCGGGTAGGTGAGGGAAATCTGAGAACTGAACGAAATGCTCCAATAGCAGAGGACAGTGCTCTATACGGTTGTAAGCAGCGAGACACAATGGGTCGTCGCGACACAACGAAATATCGACACCGCCAACTGGCATGGGAGCCTTCCCCTTAGGCTGACGGGTGCTAGAACGGGGTGGAGGAGTAGGATCCCTATGGCTAGGCTCGGTCTCAGGGATATATTCCGTGTCGGAATCAGAATCAACGGGAGGAGTGGGTGCACGGAATGAAGCTGGAGACACTGGCTGTTTCATAGGCTTAGGTTGTGATCTAGGCTTGGCGATCATCGTCCTCTTCTTCTTAAGAGGAGGCGAAGACGACGAAGGATGGGTGGTCTTGGAACGATGTTTAGGTTGCGGGGGGGTCCGTAGATGGAGATTCGACGGTCATGGGTGACAGACGCGAAGGGTCGATCGGAATGCGTGTCTTTGCCATAATCGAGACAAGACGCGACGCAATCAAACGAGATTTAAGACTAAAACCCTAGGCCGAAACCCTAGCACAACCCTAAAAACAGAAATCGAGATAAACCTAGGTCTAAAAGCTGAAACCCTAACTCTAGAAAGAGAAAAGAAGTTACCCTAGGTGGAGGAGAGAGAAGATCGACGGCCGGAGTTGATCAAGATGGCCGGAAAACGATGATCGACGGTGGAGGAGATGAAGAAGTTGAGGGGTTTTCGGGCTGAGGGAGAAATTCGCATCGACTAAAAATGAAACAAGTCGGTGCGGGCAAGTAATAAGTCGATTGGAAGTCGAAAAGACCAAAGCAGCCCCTGAGCAATTAGTCGGTCACAGTTCAAGCGCTGACCGACTAGATGACGATCTAGTCGGTCGGCCAATGAGCTTGAACCGACTAAGTGCAAACAGTAACTGAAGCCAAATTTAGGGCTTGAGTTAGTCGGTCTGAGTTCATTCAGTGACCGACTAGATGATGATCTAGTCGGTCGGTCAATGAACATGAACCGACTAACAGAGTTCAAAAATTTTAGAATTTGAAATTTTGAGTTCTCTCCTAATCGCACTTGGACGAAACAGCGTAATACTCTCATTAATCATTATACTACCCCATTAAACATCGAAAATCTTAAATTTGATGCTCATGAATAAATCGAGCATAAATTCCGAAAATTCAACGAAAAATCCAGAAAATTCCAATACATCAAGCATGAGCAAATATAATGAAATTGAATAGCATGCAAGATTATAAAATAAAATAAATCCTAAATCTCGGATTCACCCATAATCCCCAATTCTCGACGCAATCGCACAAAGGAGTCTTCCTTGAGTGGTTTCGTGAAAATATCGGCGATTTGCTTCTGGGTTTCAACGTACACTAAAATGATGTCCTTTTTAGCAACATGATCATCTAAGAAATGGTGACGAACATCTATGTGTTTAGAATGGGAATGGTGTACCGGATTCTTAGAGAGACATATTGCACTTTGGTTGTCCACCATGATAGGGCAAGTAACACAGTTTATACCAAAGTCTTTAAGAGTGTGTCTCATCCAAAGAACCTGAGCACACGCGGCACCGGCGGCAATATATTCCGCCTTGGTGGTTGAAAATGATACGGAATTCTGCTTCTTGGAAAACCAAGAGACAAGAGAATTTCCTATAAAATGGCAAGTGCCACTAGTACTTTTCCTGTCGGATTTGCATCCCGCATAATCTGCGTCACTATATAAGATTAACTCATATGTGCTAGATTTTGGATAACGTAATCCAAAATCAAGTATGTAACTTAAATAACGGAAAATACGTTTTACCGCTACTTGGTGAGATTCCTTAGGTTGAGACTGATAACGAGCACATACACATACGGCAAACATAATATCGGGCCTACTTGCGGTAAGATATAATAAACTTCCTATCATACCTCGATATAGACGAATGTCTACATCTTTACCGCCCGTATCATTATCAAGATGTGTAGTCGTGCTCATTGGAGTCTTCTTCCCGGAGGCATTCTCCATTCCAAATCGCTTTAGCACTCCACAGTGTACTTTGTTTGGTGGATGAAGATTGCATCGTTCATTTGGCGAATTTGGAGACCTAAGAAATACTTGAGCTCACCCATGTGGCTCATCTCAAATTGATCATTCATCACATTAGAAAACTCTTCGCAAAGAGTGAAGTTAGTAGCACCGAAAATGATATCATCAACGTAAATTTGAACTAAAATTATATCATTATTCGAATACTTAACAAATAATGTAGAATCAACTTCTCCCATTTTAAAACCTAAATCCAAAAGAAAATTCTTTAAACGGTCATACCAAGCTCGAGGAGCTTGTCTCAAACCGTAAAGCGCTTTCTTAAGTTTGAAAACATGGTTTGGGAATTTTTCGTTTATAAAACCCGGAGGTTGAGAAACATAAACTTACTCAACGACATCTCCATTTAAAAACGCACTTTTTACATCCATTTGAAAGAGTTTAAAATCTTTATGGCATGCAAAAGATAACAATAATCTAATAGATTCTAATCTAGCTACCGGAGCAAAGGATTCTTCGAAATCAATACCTTCCTCTTGCAGATAGCCTTGAGGTACTAACCGAGCTTTGTTCCAGACGACGATTTGGTTTTCGTCGGTCTTATTCTTGAAAATCCACTTCGTTCCTATAACGGTGTGGTTCTTCGATGGCAATGGAACAAGCTCCCAAACTTCATTCCTCTCGAATTGAATGAGTTCCTCCTCCATGGCAAGGATCCAAGCACTATCTTCGCATGCTTCGTTAATATTCTTTGGCTCTATCGAGGAGGCAAAGGCACAATGAGCGAAGTAGTTGACTTGAGATCTCGTCTTGACACTATCAAGGATGTTGCCAATGACTTGCTCATGGGGATGGTCACGAACGGTATGAAGCCGTTTGGGAATTCCCTGATCACTAGGAAAATTCTCAAAAGATTCATTAGTAGGGTTAGTATCAATAGAATCAATAGAATTAGAATTACCAATAGAATCACATAGGACATCCATGTAGTCATCATCATTAGTAATTCTAGTCGGGTCAAAACCTTCATTAAATGAAACATGAAGTGATTCCTCGATCGTTGAGGTTCGTTTGTTGTATATCCGGTAGGCTTTGCTACGGGAGGAATATCCAACAAATATCCCCTCATCGGATCTTGGATCAAATTTGTCCAAACTACCATACGTGTTTTTAATAAAACATTTTGCGCCGAAAACTCGAAAATGTTTAACTTGAGGCAATCTACCAAACAACAATTCATAACAAGTTTGTTTGGTGCCGGGCCTCAAAAGTATCCTATTAAACACATAGCAAGCGGTATGTACCGCTTCCGCCCAAAATTGATGGCCAAGTTGGCTATCATCAAGTATAATGAGAGCACATTCCACTAGCGTCCTATTCTTTCTCTCAACAACACCATTTTGAGGAGGTGCGCGAGGGAATGAAAAGATGTGAGTAATACCAACATCATCACAAAAATTTGAGAAAGGCTCATTCTCAAATTCCCCTCCATGATCACTACGAATAGTGACAATGGTGGTTCCAATGAGATTTTGTACTTTCTTAACAAATATTGTGAAGTTTTCAAAAGCATCATTTTTATTACTTAAGGAAAATACCCAAGTAAATCTAGAAAAGTCATCAACGATGACAAGTCCGTATCGTGCATTTCCTAATGAAGCAACTCTAGTTGGCCCAAAAAGATCTAGATGTAAAAGCTCTAGAGGCCGCTTAGATGAAATGCTTTTCTTAGGTTTAAATGACGATTTTGGAAGCTTGCCTCGTTGACACGAGTCACAATGACTTTTCTTTTGAAAGACAAGCTTAGGGAAGCCTCTAATAGAATTTAACTTGGAAAGCTTAAAAAGTGTTCCAAAGTTCACATGACCAAAACGTCGATGCCATAAGTGTTGTTCACTTGTGTTGGCAATAAGACATTGTTCATGTGATCTTGGAAGATCTAGGATATAAATATCCTTATGGCGTGGCCGAAAAAAAATAAATCATTATTATCTTTTCTTAAAATATGGCACATTCCTTTCGCAAAACTAACTTTGTAACCTTTGTCACAAAGTTGGCTTATTGAAATAAGATTGTGTTTTAATCCTTTAACAAGGTAAACATCACTTATAAGTGGTTTAGAAGGATTACCCACTTTTCCGACACCTATGATGGTTCCGCTCTCGTTGCCTCCAAAGACTACCCGGTTTCCATTTGCAATGGGCACCACTCCGGAGAGCAATTGAGCGTCACCTGTCATGTGTTTTGAACACCCGCTATCGAGTATCCAATTATTCTTGGAGCTAAATTTGGATTTATTGCTCCTTTTCTTTTTCTTGAGTACCTAAAGATAGAAAATATCGTATCATGGTACCCAAGGTCACTGGGTCCTAAAAGATTAGACCTTTGAAAGCCAAGTCCAATTGGACTTAGACTTCCCCACATAATCATCATTATGCACTACATTCATAAAATAAGCATTCATGTAAACTTGTTTTTCATTCATGCTTGTGTCCTTTGGGATCCAAATAGTGAAGATTTTGGGAGCTCTAATCCTATTGGGAGCATGCATGCGTTGTTGATTTCTACGTGATGCATGTCGTGGATAGGCATAAGGCACATGATGAAATGGTGCATGATGATATTTATTCATATGATGATGTGGAACATATGCATGTGGAGGAACACGTGCGTGAGGGTGTCTCACATGGTGTGCACGTGCCCGTGGATGTGTAGCATAAAAATCATCATATGTGTGAGCCGGTGGAGTAGGACGTGTGTTCCTACGTGGCATGGTATTTCTGTACATATAAGCATGACCCATCTTTGGAGGTCCACCCAAAGTGGGTTTCTTTCCAAACGAGGGTGTGTACGAGGTGGAAGCACCATTGGTAGATGAACTACCAATAGAGTGTTTGCTACCACTCGTTGAGTCACCGGAAGTTGGCCTAACAAAGGTAGTGGCCGATTTGGATGAACTTCCCATCTTATACCCCAAGCCAATGTGGTGATTGGCCGGAAGTAAGTCATTTAGGATTTTATCCAAATGGTCTTTCTCTTTGTTGAATTTATTAATTCGGCTTAATGTGCACTCATATTTCTCGGTGAGAGAACACATAGAAGCATCCAAAGTGGATACTTGCGATGTGAGCACATAAACACGAGATTTGAGATTCTCATTCTCAATACTCAAAGTTGAGTTTTGAGAAGTCAAATCCGCTATCTTGTGTTCCTCCGAATCCTTAACATGAACATGTTCAAGTTGAGATTTGAGATTTATAATCTCATTTCTCAACTCTTCAACAACGGTGTCATTGTTGGTGATGATATGTTTAGGCGAGGTTTGGATGCTAGCTAAATCATCTTTTACCTTAGTATATCTATTTACTAATTTAGTATATTTAGACCATATTTGCTCATTAGCATGTCTAAGGTCATCCATGGTTACCTCATCGTCGCCTTCATCCTCGCTATCATCGGAGGAAGATTCTTGTTCATTTTCCTCTCTAGCCATAAAGCACATGTGTGCTTGCTCCACTTGCTCATCATCCGACTCTCCACTTGAGGAATCATCGGAGTCGGTGAATGTCCCGACAAGTCCTTTCTTGTACCCTTTCTTGTACTTCTTTGACTTGTCGAACTTTGGCGCCTTCCATTTCTCCTTGTGCTTGTTCTGAGGACAATCCGCTTTCATGTGTCCTGGCTTGTTGCATTTGAAACACAAAGGAGCGGGTGTGTTAGAAGAACTAAATTTAGATTTGTTCTTGAAATTACCTTTCCAGAAGAACCGGTTGAACTTCTTTGCCATGAGGGCAATAGATTCGAAGTCCAACTCTTCTTCCGATTCTTCATCATCGGTAGATGTAGATGTAGTTGGAGCGGCCTTGAACGCAATCGCCTTTTTCTTTGGCTCGTCTTGCTTCAAGTAGGACTTCATCTTGTCATGCAACTTTAACTTGCAATCCTTGCGTACCTCATAAGACATTAAGGTACCCATTAGTTGAATAACCGTATACTTACTCATGTCATTACCTTTCTTGATGGCGAATGTACGTTTCTCCCAACAAGAAGGACGTCCGTCAATGATCTTGGAGACTTTCTCCTTTTGGGTGTAGGTTTTCCCAAGAGCCTCCAACTGTTGGTGATGTCGACGAAACGAGCATAATACTCCTTCATCTTCTCACCCTGTTGCATATGAAATAATTCGTAATCTTTATTCACAACAACGAGTTTAGAGTCTCTTACCCTACTCGTTCCTTCATGCAAGATGAGGATGGAGTTCCATATTTGATATGCACTCTTACATGTGCATATCTTGTTGAAGTCCTCGGGCTTCAAAGCACATTGCAAGGCGTTCATTGCCTTGGCATTGCTTACATCCGCGGCGACCTCCTCGGGAGTCCACTTAGCGAAATCTTCTTATTCGGGCTCGACGTACTCCGTCAATGTGGCTCTCCACAATGAAGCACTCCGGAGGAAAGTTTCCATCCGGCATTTCCAGTACCCGTAGTTGGTACCGTTGAAGAAGGGAGGCCTCGTCGAGGAGTGTCCTTCCATCACCGAAGAAGCTCCTTCACGGTTCCTGAAGGTGCTATAATCTGAAGGTGGACGAACGGTCTTGTTGTCGTTGGCAGACATAGCTAGGTACTTGGCTCTGATACCAAATGTAATGCCTTACGTAGCTACTGCACAAGTACTAGAGGGGGGGTGAATAGTACTTTAAAATAATTAAGAAGATAATTCCTAATTATCTTGCAAACTCAACCAACAATGCGGAAATACGGAAATGTAAATATTGACAACAAGGAAAACAATCGCAAACACACAATTTAACGGGTTCGGATCCACCCAAGTCTCCCCGACTTGTTCCCGGTGATCCTACATCCCAACCACCCGGATCCCCTCCGGATACTTGAGTTAGAAACTTCTAACTCAAATTTGCACTATGAAATACTTGTAGAAACCTCTAAAAGATCAAATCATACACAAATCGAAATGTGACTCCCACAACCCGGGATCACAAACAAACTCTCACAACCGAGAGTAAAACACTTACAATATCAAAGTAAATTGAAATAGAAATGTTTACCACAAAATACCTATGCCTTGAGTAAAACTTACGAATTAGGGCAAAGATGATTTTGAGGAAGAGGAAGGCACCAAACCCTAGCTCCAAGATATTGACCAGCAATGGAGGCCTAGGTGGATGTTGGTGACCTAGAATCAAGCTCCCGGCTTGGAAGGCTCACAATCAATGAATCTCTCTTTTGAAATAAGAGTGGAAGAGAGATTCTTTGGAAATGAATGAGCTTTGAATGAGGATTAAATGCTTCTCTTTGATTCTCTAAAGATCAATTAATATCATCCTTGAATGCTATGAATGCAACACTCCAAGTATATATAGGATAGAGGAAAGAGATAGCAAAAATCGTGGCATTAAATGCTCCAACGGCTCTATTCTGAAGCAAACTAGTCAGTCAAAGAAGGACCACTGACCGACTAATTCATCAACTAGTCAGTCGGACAATCAACATGAACCGACTAAGAAGTGAACAGTCAAATAGAGAAGTTCAGACTTAAAGAACTAGTCGGTCAAAGAAGACTTGCCAACCGACTAGTTTCACAAATAGTCGGTCGGTGAGTGTTCATAGACCGACTAACAGAAGAAATATACTAGTCTGAATACAAATTGATTTAGTCGGTCTAAGAGCAAATGCTGACCGACTAGTTTATCAACTAGTCGGTCGACAAATGTACTTTGACCGACTAATGATAAACAGTAAGTTAGGCTGAACAGTGGAAGCTCAACTAGTCGGTCTAAGAAGGATTCCTAACCGACTAGTTTCACAACTAGTCGGTCGGTGAACCTTCTTTGACCGACTAACTGTAAACAGTAAGTGAGCTGAAATTGAAGGAGTCAAACTAGTCTGTTCAAGAAGCTTTGCCGACCGACTAGATCACCATCTAGTCCGTTGGTTTTTCTTCTTGAACCAACTAACATGCACAAGAAGTCGCGAATCGAAGCGCGAAGCTTCGGGAAAGTTTGTATGGACTTCTACTAAGATCCTAGCTCTAAGATATGAGCGTTATGAATATTAAAACGTAAGACCTACTCAAGGCTTAACATTCTACGAAACGAAGCTAGAAGACTATAAATTAAACATGACGAACCGTCTTCGAAAGCTTCAATCGAATCTTCATGGCTTCAATAATGGTCCTTGAGCTTCAACGAAGCTTCAAGCACACGATCACGCGTATTGAGAAGTCTTGAGACGTCGCTTTGGATGTTCATATAAATTTGGCGACGATCTCCATAACTGCGCTCACAAAGAGTTAGTTCACAATATATTTATGTTTGTTCATCATCCAAAACCAAATCCGGGGAGTCCAATACTCAACACCTATATGATCTGCGTACTAATCTGTGTAAAGACGAGATCCTGAAGATCCTTCACATTCAGAATACAGTACATCTTTTGCCGGATAAGTTCACAGACAACCAGAAGATTATCCGTTCACACGTCCCTGCTGCTAATACGCCAGCTAGGTTTGACATCCCCATAGATGGATGCAATCCACCAGCAGTAGAATTGGCTGTACCTCAATTGAAAAGAGGACGCTCACCAGGTTCAAAAGATAAAGTTCCTCGAAAGAGGAAGCATCCTGGAGATAATAAGAGTATCCCTCCACAGGATGCTGAGCTCAGACCAGCTACTTCTCCCCTCCTTATTTCCCCTGCAGAGGAAACAATAGGAGAAACATCATTAAATTTTGTATGTACTGGAGAGGTACTAGACAGACATAACACAGTCGACGACGACGATTTTGCGTTCGATATTGCCGTTCACATCACTGAATATGACGACGACGTCGAACCACGATCTCTAGCGGAATGTAAACGCAGAGATGATTGGCCAAAGTGGGACGAGGCAATAAGAGTAGAGCTGGACTCACTGTTGAAACGCAAAGCCTTTGGACCAGTAGTCCAAACACCATTAGGTGTAAAGCCTGTGGGATATACGTGGGTTTCATAAGAAAAAGAAATGAAAATAATGTGATCGTTCGCTACAAGGCACGCCTTGTAGCCCAGGGGTTTTCCCAAAGACCGGGGATTGATTACGAAAATACATATTCCCCGGACATGGATGCGATCACATTCCGATTTTTAATAAGCATAACTTCTCTGGAAAGCCTAGAAATGCAACTCATGGACGTTGTGACTGCATATTTATATGGCGATATAGATAAAAATATCTATATGAGACTTCCTGATGGGTTTAATCTACCCCCAGAGATGAAAGAGATACATCGGGACGTATTCTCTGTAAGGCTGCATAGATCATTATATGGTCTAAAGCAATCGGGCAAAATGTGGTATAACAGACTTAGTGATTTCCTTGCACAGCAAGGATTCACAAATAATGAAGTCTGCCCGTGTATCTTTATCAAAAGAACGGGAACAAGATTCGTTCTCATAGCGGTATATGTTGATGACTTAAATCTCATATGATCTCCTGCAGAGATCAATGCGATATCTGAAAGCCTAAAACATACTTTTGAAATGAAAGACCTAGGCAAAACAAAGTATTGTCTTGGCTTACAGATTGAACACCTAAGTGGTGGAATCCTATTACACCAATCTAATTATACAAAGAAACTTCTACGTAAGTTTCGTATGGATAAATGTCATCCTTTAGGTACTCCTATGGTCGTAAGATCACTAGATGTACATAAGGACCCCTTCCGGCCTCTGGAAGAGGGGGATGAGATACTTGGTCCTGAAGTACCATACCTCAGTGCCATTGGAGCACTTCTATATCTGTCTAGCTGTACGCGTCCCGATATAGTGTTTATAGTTAATCTCCTAGTCAGACACAGTGCAACGCATACAAAGCGCCACTGGAACGGAGCAAAGCATCTTCTGCGATACCTCCAGGGTTCAATAGATCTGGGACTTTACTACCAGAGAGGTGCCTCCCCCCCAATTATTTGGTTATGCCGATGCAGGTTATCTTTCAGATCCGCACACGACAAAATCACAGACAGGTTTTGTGTTTACCTACGGAGGTACTGCTATCTCCTGGAGATCGGTAAAGCAAACCACAACAACTACGTCATCCAACCATTCAGAGCTCATTGCGATCCATGAAGCAAACGAAGAGTGTTATTGGCTACGTTCCGTTGTCCACCACATTCTTCAATCCACTGGCCTGAAGACCGGTGATTTGGAGCCTACTGTCCTGTTTGAAGATAACGCTGCGTGCATTACTCAACTTCAAAAGGGCTACATCAAGGGCGATAGAACGAAGCACATATCTCCCAAGTTTTTCTGGACACACGAGCTAAAAGAGGACAAGCAGATTGAAGTTCAGCAGATCCAGTCCTGCAACAACTTAGCTGATCTTTTTACCAAATCTTTACCAAAATGTATTTTTGTAAAACTTGTAAAAGGAATCGGTATGAGACAACTAAAAGACCTACAAGCCTGAAGCTTGTATGTATGAGGTGGAGTAACTTGTGTGTTGCACTCTTTTCTCTTAAGCTCTTGGTTTTTCCCACTGGGTTTTCCGCAGCTAAGGTTTTAACGAGGCAAACACGATTACTCAGGATCCAGAAGTATCCACCCCTTTTAGCCTTATACGCTAAGACCAAAGTAATGGATGGATAAGGGGGAGTGTTGTGAGTAGGGGGAGGCCTTTGGCCTCCCCACCACTTATCCACCCATTACTCCACCACTCTTAATGTGGTAGAGATCTTTGGTATGCATGTCTTTTGGAATACCTATGAAGTTTATAAATAAAGCACCATGGCTATGGTTACTTTTCTCTCCCAAAAATCCTTCAACAAATACTCACTTTTATCAATACTATTCACAATTTCAACAAACTACCCATATCAAGAACATGCGCTAAACCAATAGACGGGCTGGGTAAAGAAATGGAGGCCCGTGGGCCAATTCTGGGCCGACCTCTGCCCTCTCAAAAGCTCACTGCTCTCTCCCTCTGTCGCCAACTTCCCTTCGATTCGGCCCCCGCTTCGTGCTCGGCAGCCTCCATCGATGCCATCTTCAATCTTCAGGTATAATATAAATCCACTACAATTCTAAACTCTAACCCTGATTCCAATCATTTCTTCATCACTGTGTCGTTCTGATCCTGTCAATTCTAAGTTTAGCTGAAATTTTGGATTTCAGAGACCTAGAATGACGAAAAGAGCTAAGGTCGGCAGCTGAGAGAAGAGGATTCGAGGATGGACAGACAAGCGCAGAGGAAGGCGGCGTTCCGTTCGAAGCTGAGAGAGTCTTCTCAGAATCGAGACAAGCGAATCGATTCTCCTCTTGTCAGGTATCTATTTGTTGTTAACTTCTCTCAAATTTACTTACCGACTTACTGTGTTACCTGTGTTATAGTATGAAAATTTCAATTATAATGGAAAATTTCCGACTTTCATCGAGGAGAAAATTGATTACGCTTATTTTCAGTATATGTAGCGATTCAAATATAACTCAAGTCTCCAAAAAAAGCTTGGATGAGAGTATATAATCGAAAAACTGTTTGTTTCTATCAGCTAAAGAGATACAAGATTCTTTAACTATCTCAGTAGAAGTTAATTAACTTGTGTCGTTTAACGCTAGCGTAAATGCATTAGTTTCTAGAAGGGGTAACCTACAAGGAAGCATTGGGTTTTACAATTCTTGGGCATAGCTTAACTATTCTTCTAGTAATGTATCACTATATGGTTTAACAAATCTAGTAGATTTGCTATTGAACTGAGATTCAACGTACCAAATCACAAACTGTTCATCATCATTTAAACATTCAAAAAGAGTTAGTTTAGTCAAATAAAAATAATAATGTGTTATTTACTTGATCATTAAGATGTTGTGGGTGGTGTCTTGCATCAGGTTGACTATCAACAAGACTTGTTTTTAGCGCTGACAGTCGACCAGGAAGTCCCTTTCTTGGGCGAAGCCTTTGGGCTTATATCCTTTAGTTGCGTGGGTAATACAACTAAATAAAAATAATGGGTAGTGCTATAATTTCTTGTAGCATTGTGAATATCTTTCATCTATTAGATGAGAGATGGCTTTGGAGCAGTGCTATCTAAAGCCCAAGGCGTCATTGGGTGCTAGCCGCCTAAGTGCTTAGGTGGCACTTAGGCATTTTTTGTTTTTTAATACTCCAATTCTCTACTTATTGTTGCTGTGACTGTCACAGATGAAACCGCAAACACAGTCACAACAATAGAAGCCAACAACAATGATAAAAGTACAAAGACTGAAGGTGGCAACCATCTTCTTTTTTCTTAATGTGGCCATTGTTGTATCTTGTGGGTCATCGCAACTGTTGCAAAAACGGTAATAAATGAAGAAGAAACAAATAAGAGGGGAAAAGAAAGCAAAAAAAAGGAGAGAAGAGAAAACGTTCAAACATTACATTTTATGTTGTCGAAGTTTCGTTGTCTGGCGATATGCTATCGTCAAAAATAAGAGATGATGAAAGAGGGAAAATGGATAAAGCTTGTGATTTACTTTTTTGTTATCTTTTAATTTAACGAATAGTCAACACAAGATAAAGCTTTGTTTGGATATTGTAAGGACACTGGCTATGAGAAAAACATTAGAATGAGGTTGAATAGTGTTTATAAAATTTAAACGATAGTTATACCAATTTAAATTCCGAACCAACAATAAATGCGGAATTATAAATAAACCCAAAATGAAACAAGCTAACACAAAGGATGTTTCAAGGGTTCGGATTACACAAGTCCAATCCCGACTTGTTTCCGGTAATCCTACGTTCCTTCCACTCAGACACCTCCGGATACTCAAGTTAGAATCCTAACTTGAGGTTTCCTTTAAACCCAATTGTAGCAACCCTACAAGTGAAATCGAAACACAATCAATGTCCTTGATTCCCACAACTTGGGATCAAGCAAACCACTCTCACAAACCGAGAGTAAAACTAATTACGAAAGTTATGAAATTCGAAATAAAATTGCAACACTTACAATCACCTATACTTTGAAGTAGAACTTGAAGGAGCAAGTGTGTCATGTGTTGATGTTTCTTCCAAGAAGAGAGAAAGTCATTGTATTTGTCTTCACCAAAACTAGAGGATACGAAATTGGTTTTAGTTGGAAGACAAGAGGAGATTAAGATTTAGGGCTTGAAAGATTTGAGAATGAGAGCTTAGAGATGAAAGCTTGAATTTTAAAGAGCTTGTTTGGTTGTCTAAGAGATTTTCAATGGAACAGTAGAGGCTCTTTTTATATGTTCTCTAAAACCCTTAAACAGAATTCCCAAAAAATCCCTTGGAAATCCGTGTGGAAACAGCCAACGGATAGAATTTACACAACAGACAGTCGACTAATGAAGAACTCACAGTCGCCTGCTGCACTGTATCAGAGGGTAGGGGAGAATTCAAACGGTAACTTACCACGTAGGATAGTCGACTGATGAAGGTTGGACATGCACCTGTAAACCAACAGGCGACTGAGAAACCTTCTACAGACGACTGAGCTAAACGTGAGTAAGTTATAAAAACTCAAGAAGTTTTGGGAAGACATAACAGGCGACTGATGTGGTATCCACAGGCGCCTGTGCCATAGGCAGGCGACTGTGAAACCAACATCAGTCGTCTGGCCGAAACTTGCATAACTTACCAAACACAAAGTGTTAGGATAAGGATCGACAGTCGACTGAAGAAGCATTTATAGAAACCTGTGCCATGGGCAGACGACTGTAAAACCAACATCAGTCGTCTGACCGAAAGATGAGAAGTTAGAGATCTTTGGGCAAGAGAGAGATATGCGACCGATTAACAAGTCACATGCGCCTGTAACTGGACATGTGCCTGTACTTTGTACAACAGTCGCCTGATGAAAGTTATAGCAGAAAGCTCAAAAACAAGTGTCAAAGTATGTGCAAAACAGACGACTGTAAAACAAATCACATGCGACTGTTTGGAGACAGGCGACTGTAAATCGTTCAGCAGTCGCCTGTTGAAAGTCCAAAATGCACATGTGAGAAAATAATGAATTGGATGCCAAAGAAATGTGTTCTAATGATTTCCTAGGACAAATAAAAATGTGTGTACTCCAACATAATTCTACTTCTAAACTACATACTAGAAGAGAATAAAAAGATTACATCTTGTTTTTGCCTCTCTTTTTTCTATTGAATGAGCTTGAAGTCTTATAGGAGCTTCAATCATCATATTTGATTATTCAATTCACTTTACATGTTTTGATTGATCATTGAGTGACATCCATTGCTAATTGATCTTCAAGATATGCTTAGGCAATGGATAAACTGCAAGCATGTTATTAGTCACAAGTATTTATGTTTACTCAGCATCAAAACCAAGTAGGGAGAAGTCCAATACTCAACAGATATTGGGTCACCCAAGTGTTTTTTTGATGATAAGTAAACAATTAGTTGTGATAACTAGGGTTGTGAAGTGTAGGTACACAAGATTAATTATAATGATTTTAAACCAAGGTGTACAAAGTCAACAAAAGCAACAAGAAGAAGAAATTCAAAGAAAATTAAGCCCAATCAAAAAGGAGAAGAGTCAAGGAGAAGGAGTTCAAGCTCAACCAAGACTCAAGAAGTGCAAAAATTCTAGAGACAAGTTGAAAAACAAAGGGACTACATCAAAAGCTCCAAAATTACGTGAGTTGATGTATTTTTATATATTTATCTTTAGAATATTTAAGTATTATATTGAAGCTTGCACATACTTAGGAATATGCCTTATAATGTTTAAAATATTTTGAAAATGTTCAAGAATCATTTTCTAAGTTTTAAGATCAAATATTATCTTAATATGTAGCCTAGTCGACTAGACTGACACCCAGTTGAATGGCCACAATGCCTGAAATTAGGTTAGCAGCGTATTAGAAAATTAGTCGACTATAGTTCTGGATCTAGTCGACTAAGACATATATGTACTCATCTACGAGGACATGAACCAAGTCGACTAGTTTTTATATAACGTAAATCAGTCTTCTGGTATGATTGAACTAGTCGACTAGAGTTCTTTGACTAGTTGATTAGCGGTTGATTAGTCGACTAGTTGATGAACTCTAGTCGACTAGTAACTAATGTTGGCCTATAACGGAAAGTCCTCTTGTTGAAGAGGCAAGTGTAACTTTCTCTCGTTGAAAAGTTGAGTAAGTGGATTAATTTCAAGGGTGCCTTAGGTCTGGACGTAGCCCGGAAAGTGGGTGAACCAGGATAAATCTATTGTGTTGGCATTGCTCATATTGTGTACTCTTTTATGCTATTTCATACTTGCAATTGCACTTTATATTCCATTACTTTATATTTTGTAAGTTAGTGAATTGTTGATAAACAATCAATTAGGTAACTCTAAGTGACTTCTCAGGTAGAATATTAGAGTGTGATTCTATTAGATCAAGTTTTATTTGATAAACACTATTCACCCCATTTAGTGTTTTATTTGCCGTCTACGTGATCCAACAAGTTTGAGATTACTTTTTAACCTCTTGTTTTTCAAAATTCTGACCGAATTGGGTTGAACCCATTAAGATGTTCAAAATTATTAACTCGCTTAAAGCAAAGGAAGCGTGCCACTTGACATAGGAGGGAAGTGAAAAATTTATGATGGGGATTTTAAAAAGAACAAAAATTAAGGATTTGATAAAATTTCGATGCTCACACCCCAAAAATCTGATGATATCTGACTCACACATCTCAAACGTGTATATTTTTTGAACCTTATGCCCAAGCAACCAAGCACACTCTTGCAATCTAATGCCAAATAGTTTAATTAACCAAGTACACTCTTGCAATCTAATGCCAAATAGTTTAATTATGGAAATATAAAGATTACATTAATTTTCTTAAATTCCATTTAATCTCATCATCATAACTAAAATGTTGAATACAAACTCCTGTTCATAGGCTAATACAAAGATTAATTTGACTCATATTTAAACTCCTAAATAGACTTAAATAATATCTTTAAAATAAAATAAAAGAATTCCTTAGAGCATGAAACTTAAAAACTCAAACTCCTTTAAAAAGAAACTTCTAAAAAGACTTAATTTTTTTAGAAAAGAAAACTCTAAAAGATTAAAATTCATTTAGAAAAGAATTCTAAAAGGATTCAAATAACTAAATTTAAAAGGGCGTAAATAAACTTAAATAGATCAAATCTTAGAAAGACTCGTACTAAAATACCAATATAATTTCAAATGGGATCCCTGTCATTCTCTCCAGCTTTGTGAATTTCACGATCTAATGAATGAATGATGACAAAGAGCACAACTGGGTATAAACTAGTTGGTTTTTTAGTTAGAAAAGATGTGTCTACCAACTTTGAAGTGTAGCAATATGTAGATTTGTAGATGGATATCTTTTGAGAAATATTTTCAAATCATAAAGAGACATGAAAACATATAAAATTTGCTTTTTGGTAGGATACGAATGATTTAGAATGATAAATTCGACATGCGTAACTACTCCTAGCTGAAAAAGTGGCTTAACTGATGGCTTCAATGTGTATTCTAATTAAACTGTTAATTTAGAGACTGTTTCAAACTTGACATCTAACTGTAGCATTATCTCAGACTCGAAACTCGGCTCTATTTTATGCTCAATTGTAGACTTAGGATCAAGCTCAAACTCAATCTTAGACTCAACATATGGGTTGGGCTTGATCACAGACTAGTTATCTAGATTGGGCTCTTGTTCAGCCTTCAGGGGCTTCCTTATGATCAGTCTATTGGAGTTAACCTATTATTTTGATTAACAACTCAAATATTGGGTTGGAAATGGATCAACATAATTTTCTTTCCGTTAATATGAATTCATGTTTGTTTGACCTTACAGAACTCATCACATCTAAGTCGTATAACTAAAGCTTTCCAAGCAAAATTTGTGCAACATCTATATGTATAAAGTCACACCAAATATGATCATGGCAGCTCGCAAGCTGAATATGTACTAAACATCGTTACCATACTGAATGAGCGGTCTTATCAACCCAAATATCTTATATAAGTGTGAGCGATGTTCGGCAATTATATCCATTCTCTCTAAGGCTGATTTGGTAATAATATTAACGCAATTTTCTTTATCAAACATCAATTTATAGGATTTATCACTAGCTTGAAATAGGTATATTACTAGTTTGTCAATTTTTCTCACATTTAGGTTTTGTAGGCAAACCCTTAACGATATTGACATGAGTATTAGATTTATATAACTAGTCTTCTTCTATATCAATAGTATTTTCCGGTGCATAGATTTTTTTGATCATTCCTTCAAAATATATATTCCTTCAAAATATATATTAGCTCGTATTGGTTCCCGAATAAATCAAAATGATGGACTGGATGGCAAAATTGGTTGAAATTCCTCCAAATATCCTAAACATTGACCAAAGTTATTGTAGCAATTGGGAAATCTTAAGAATATGTTGAAATTGAGAACCAATTTTTTTAAACATCTATTTTGAATTTTTTCTTCTCGCTTTATTTTGATTTTTTTCTCCTTTTTTAATTTTCCTCTCTTTTTAATTTTTCTTTCATTTTCTCCTTTTGATTTTCTTTCTCTTGATTTTTAATTATTTTCCCCCTCTTTCCCTCTTTTTTATTTTGATTTTTATGTACAACATAACTAGAAGAAAAGAAAAAAGGATGATGAAAGAATACGAGAAGAAACAAAAATTCAAAAAGATTAGGTTTCGACTCTGAACCCAAATATGACACAACACGGAAGCGGAAAGTATGGTGGAGATTCAGGGGAGAACAGAAATTAGGGATTTAGGTTTTAGAGAACGCATCTTGGATATCTGATAATTACCGACTCACACGCATCACACTTTGAGATTTTTTGAATCACATGTTCAGGCAACCAAGTTCACTTTTACACTCTAAGGTAATAAGATTTTGATTTGGCAAACATGAAGTTTACACTAATTTTCTCAAATTCTATTCAATCTCATCATCATAACTAAAAAGTTAAATACAAAGCTATATTTATATTGCTAATACAAAGATTAATTTGACTCTTATTTAAACTCTTAAATAGTAGTGATTTATATATCGGCCGATACGGTTGGATATATCAGTATTGGGCCCAAACGATACAATATATTTTAATTTATCTGTTTTAAAAAATTGGCATGATATTGGTTGATATCGGATGTATCGGCTGATATATCAAGCAGATGTATGTGTTTTTAATTAAGTTGTAATTTTATATTACAAACTTATAATTGTTACAATTTTTTATAGACACACTATTAACATATTATTATAATTTTAAAGAATATTTAATTTGTTAGTATATTCAATCATATTAATGCAGTCACTTTAAAGAATATTTAACTAAAGCTCATCTTATATTAATTTTTGAATTTTTTATTTTATATTAGCATATTCTTGATCTTCCATGTATTTTTTATAAGTAATGTTAAAAGTTTTTACATTCTTCCAATAGCATGTATGTAAAAGATTAATTGATTAGATACAACTATGAGGTAAGTCATCCTTACTCCGAGAGTTATACTATATTTTTAATTTTATTATTTTACGTAATATGCCAGTGATTAATTTTAATACGCCATTATGATGTTACTTGACAATATTGATAATATTTTTATTATATAATTAAATATGGCCATATAAGAATGTTATAACTATTATTTAGTTTTTAAGATTTGTATATTTATAATGTTTAATATGAGCAACCCGAAATTGACGTGTATCCTGGCATATTCTTTGATATACGCAATCCGATATGAAAACTAGCCATTCTGATATGAAAATTAGCGAGCTCTTGTAATCTTGTTTTCTTTATATAATGATTTTTTCTATTGGTGCCTATAGATGTAGGCCTAACTTGTTCGGTTAAGCTACACAAATTTCTTGTGTGTTTTGGTTCTCAACACTGGTATCATAGTAAATGCGAGCTAATGATGTGTGGTCTGCTATGTGGGATGTAGGGCTGTTGGCGAACAAGCTTGAACTAGTTTGAACATGGAGCTTGGTTTGTTCATGAACAAAATCAATGTTCAAGATCGGCTCTAGCTCGTTTAGAAATGAAGGTTTCTATTTAGGATCGTTCGTTTAGCATTTGATCTTGTTCAAGTTCGTTCATTTATTGTTCACGAACAAGCTCGTTTATTGTTCACGAACAAGTATTATCGAGCTTCTTCGTGAACATGCTTGTGAACTTGTTCATGAACACATAATAAATCTTCTTCATGAACATATTTTCTAACAAACAAACAAACCTGTCATTTTTAATCGGGAATAATAATATTTAAACAATTATGCCAATGACTAAATCAATCAAAGAAAATGCTTATGTAAGTTAATACGAGCTCATTTAATCTTTTGTTTTATTAATAATAATATGTATAATATATATGTTATATAAATATAAGGGATTCATGTAGATCAGGTGGCACCTGATCTAATAGATCAAGATTAGATCAGGTGTCTCCTTTTTGTGTCTTGCACGTGATCTATTAGATCATGTGACACCTTTTCTACTTTATTCTCTAAATATAAATATAATATATAATGTATAAATATAAATATATTATATATTATATAAATATTTATAATATATATCTACATACTAAACGAACTTTCGAGCTCTTAGTAAATGGGCTCTATACGAACACTTAATGAGCTTGTTGACAAACACTTAACGAGCTTGTTCACGAACATAAATGAATAAACACGGTCATGTTCAAGCTCTTTCGTTTACTAACCGAGCTCCAAAAAATCGTTCAAGCTTGTTTGTTAAGCTTTCCAAATGAATATAAACGAACATGTATCAATCTTGTTCGCGAGTAGTTTGTCGAACGTATAGGTATGCAGTTCCGGGTACCCTGTTTTTTTGTTACTTGGACCCTACCCGGTAAGGGACCGGTTCCTAAAATTTGGACTCGATACCTACCCAGTTGGACAATATACTCGGAACCTACCCGGACCCTATGGTTCCGGGTAGGTTTCAGGTACACTGTAAAATCTAGTTGCACCAGACTATAGATCATTCTCAGCAATAACAAAATGAAAAAAAACAATTAACATTTTGATTCTAAATACTTGTACCTATACTTTAAATGTAGTGATCATTAACAGTTTGATCCCTTTCTTTAAGGTCCTTGACTAAGAACAGAGAGCTTACTGATTTCCCTTCTCCCTTAATCCATAATTAAGCCTTGTGACCGAAAGCTTAAATTCTAGGGTATATCCCACGCTGTACATATTTTCTAGTATATATTTCAGAAGTTGAAGAAGGATGATCTACAGCTGAGTGTTTTCTGTATTTTACTACTAATCATTTGAATAGTTTCATTAAGAACCTTACTCAACAAACATTAAACAAACTTATACCAAACTTTCGGTAGACCTGATTGATCTTAAAAAGAGCGTTCCATTCGTCTAGAACTAAAAACAATTCTCCCATGCCAAACTTGAATAAATAAGATTTGGTTTAATACGAGAAATACGGGCAACATCCACCGGTTAGAGCTAAACAAATGCCAAACTGAAATCTCTCCCACCAACCTCGCTCCAGTTCAACGATTGCTAGAGAAAACTAGACTTAGATGTCAACAATTTAATAAAATCGCCTTTAAATCTTTATACCGATAAAGGATGCACCAAACGACCATCACTTCGCCATATAAAAACATTCAATCAGCATATTAACCGAAAACTATGATCCAAATAGTTCGTTGAAATTAGTTTGAAATAACTGAGCAGAGATAGTTGATCCAAATAATCCCTGCGCATTTATCTTGTGCACCCTAACGAAAACCTCTTGAGCTTCCTTCCCAACTCTCAGACATCTTCAGATGGATCCCTGTCAACTGCATGAATACTTGTACTTCAAATGTAGTGCTAGTTTGATTCTAGTAAACGTTTGGTGGGATTAATAACCACATGATTCCATTCGGATGCTTACAATGACCATAGTCATTAACAGTATGCTTGTATTCTTGGATAAATCTAACCATTATGAAAGAATTAGATGCCCTGAGTACACATACATAAATCATCAAAGAATATGATTCTTACAATACAATGATACCATCGATTAATCTTAATGAACTTCGCAGTCAAAGGTGGCAATGTTTAAAATAAAAAAGGGTACTTAATGAAGAAAAAAGTTCGCTACTTGAGTCACATTTCATCATGCTGCATTATAACATGAACTCACCAGGATTTAAACATAACGTCTTAATCAAGAAAGATAGAAAGAAAGCATCAATAATAATAAGAAATCTTCAAGTCAAAACAGACAAAAAATAACAAAATTATATAAAGGCACATGAATTGCGTGCGTCCACTTGCATACTAATCCGCCATAATATCTGCTGTGACGTCGTCATGCTCTACAAAAATAAAATGTGAATAGAGTGAGATTCCATAACATGACAATAAGTAGCATGCCAACATTAGATTCCAACAAATTAAAACATAAATAAACAAAGACTTACCTTCCTCATACTTTTCTGCATCGTCCATATATTGCTTAATAGTGATTGGATTTGAAGATGAGCGCAACCAATCTTGGGCACAAATTAAAGCGTCTACAAATTTAGGAGTTAGTGAGCTGCGAAATTGATTAAGTACTCGACCGAATGTACTGAAAGTTGACTCCGTGGCTACCGTGGCTATCGGGATAGCTAAGATGTCCTTTGATATTAAACTGAGAACCTTATAAGTTAACTTCACATCATTCCACCACTTTAATAAAAGTTTCATTATCAGGTTCGCGATGACTGCTAAGATACCTCTCCAATTCAGACTTCGAATCACCATCCATGTCATCCTTGTCATCATTGTACCAATCTTTAACAAGTGTAACCGGATCCACAAATGCAAATGTGCCATCAATATACTGAACAGATGCTTGAATGTTGGACTTATTCAACGCACTAGAAAACTGATTAACCATAGAAGAATGAGTAGTCTCAATAAATGCAAAAAGACGTTCCAAGACGATCATTACATTACGAACCATCTCTTATTCATTATTAGAATCAACATGAATCCTTCGATAACAATACCTCAAAAATCTCAACTTATATCGAGGATCTAATACTACAACTATCAACACCATCATGTTTGTTCTCTCTACACTCTTATAATACTTGTCAATTTTCCTTCTCATTTTCCAAGCCATTTCCTGAAGATTTGAATTAGAATGACTTTCACACTCGGTCAATGTGGAAAACATGCTAATAACTTCATGAAAGTAATGGTTAGATGTCACATAAAGACTCCACGACATCCTTATAGTAGCCTCATAGAATTTTTTCAAAAACAAAGGCATCATGGATGCATTATCTCAATCCTGACTAGTCGGGACTCCATAATCAAGTTCATTGACAAAAGCAACATCATTATCTTCCAGCCTTACAAAGGCTTGTTTGAACTTAAGAGAAGTTTCTAACATAAGATATGTAGAATTCAACCTCGTACTAATATCAAGACAAACAAAGCCCTTATGAGTTATGCCCTCTTCAGGTATACAACGCTGAAATTGTTGGAGAACTCATAACATATTTAACTGCAGCTCAAATTTGACTAATAGATTCACGGACCTCATTCAATCCATCTTTCATAATCAAATTGAGAATATGAGTTGCACACCTCATATGAAAAACTCACCACCTAAAACAAGAACACTTCTCAGCTTATCCTTCAAATAATCCACCACCACATCATTAGAGCTCGCATTATCAACTGTAAGTGCGGATATATGATCTCTAATGCCCTATTCAATAATGGATTTTTCCACCATCTTACCAATATCCTTACTTTTATGGCTAGGTATAACAACAAAGTTTAGCAATCTCTTATGCAAGTTCCACTTTTCATCAATAAAATGAGCCGTAAGACATAAGTAGCTCAAATTTTGGATAGAGGTCCAAATATCCGTAGTGAGAGCAATCCTAGATTTTAGAGATGACAACTTATCTCTTAGTCTAGTTCTCTCACAAATATATAGTTTCATGCAATCCCTAGCAACTGTGTATCTTGAAACATGCTTAAATAAAGGCTGACATGCAGACACAAAACTCCAGAAACCTTCATGCTCAACAACTGAAAATGGTTGCTCATCAATAATAGCCATCCTAGCCAACATATGCTACAATAATCTTCATTAAATTTCCAAGTGGTGAGCATATGCTCATTATCCATATTGACTCCAGATTTAGAAAATGATCCAAGCAATTTTTATTTCTGTCAAGATTTTGAGGATACTTTTTACTACTTCTCAAATGCTTCCACATGGATGACGTACCATTACTAACACTATAGGCCAAACTTTCTTTGCAATAACTGCAAATAGAAATATCATTACCAGTTTTCTCAACTTTTGCAATAGTAAAATGCTCCCAAGCCTCAGATTTTGACTTCTTGGAGCGCTGTTTGGTTGATGATTGTGCACAATCTGTGGATGCCATGCTACCCTCAGCCATCTAAAAACATCAAATTAGGATGATATATTAAGATGCATTACATTTTAACTAGTTTGAATAAAAAAAATGCAAATGAGATTACAATTGAGGATCTTTCTTCCACAGTTTAAACAACATTTGTATTGTGTAATGAAAAGAAACTAAATGACAATTGTTTTAAAATATGCGAACAATTACCTTGCAAGCAAGTGAATGGAAACAATGCTCAGTGTAATCGGGTAAAACAGCTTTCTTTGATTTCTATGACTAAAAGAACTTACAACAACAGCCTGATGTGATCAAGACGCTTAATTACAGATGCATTTAAATAAAAAAATACTGGAAAGTAAAGCAAATGGGTAAATTAAATGTATTTGCAGGTTTGAAAATGATTGAAGACAATGATCAGCTGTCAGAAATGAAAGCTGAACTCATCTTTATTTCAAACCTTCGATTATAATTATTAATACCTAGCATCATAATTATTAATACCTAGCATCATGATCCGATTTAAGTAGGAACTCGTCTTCATCAATTATGAATAGTGAGCTTTGTATGGGTGTTTACAATATGAGAAAGCCCTTTTCATTGCACAAATAAAATTTATTTA
The DNA here is from genome assembly GCA_030789695.1 of Scilla litardierei. Lineage (NCBI taxonomy): Eukaryota > Viridiplantae > Streptophyta > Magnoliopsida > Asparagales > Asparagaceae > Scilla > Scilla litardierei. The sequence continues at coordinate 19,211,451 of CM061137.1, forward strand.
TGGGACTAAAGATTAAAGAAGCAAGAAAATCATCAAGAAATAAGATGCGCGAAGAGAAAAAGGAACTAGCTCATCAATGCTTAGTCGGAGGATTCACACCATCCCACTGGAGAAACCGCGAGCTTTAGCCGTAGTTTTCGTTCTCTGTCACCGGAGAAACCGCGATTAGCCGCCAGAGAAGCCGCTCCCGCTTCTGCTGCTTCCGATTAGGCTTAGATTTGACGGGGCAACGAAGTGTGGACTGTGGAGTAGGCTAGTAGCTATTGTATTGTTTGTTCCCAGTTATGTCATGTGTTTGGGTCGGGTCAAAAGTGCATCCGAATCGGACTAATTGCAACAATTAAGGTATAAGTTCAAATTCGATACGAAGCCAGGGTGGATCACTCTTATATATTTTGATCCTTGATATTATATATATATATATATAAAATATCGGTTCTGGGTATCAGTTCCAGGTCCGGGTACCCGATCCCTATATATGTGAACCGGAATCGGACCCGATTCACACCGGTTCCTAATTTTTTGACCCGGAACCTACCCGGAACTAATGAGTATCTACTCGGAACCTACCCGTTCGGGTAGGTTCTGATTGGGTATCTGGGTACTCTGTACCCATGCACACCCTTAGTCGAACGTTCCGTTCTTCAACAGCCCTAGTGGATGGGTACTTATGACATGCATACATGTTGACACCTATGCCTATGCCTAACACAACACTTCTTGGATACAAGTTGAACATGTTTCAATGCTTGTTGGACATGCGTCTGACATGGTTACTCGTATATTAGTTTTTCTATTGAGGAGTATACTTGTATTTTTGTCGACATACATTTAATTTTGTGGGTTATACTTGTGCTTTTGTGTATGCTTATGACAATTAGAAAAAAATAATTGTAAGATGAAATAATGAACTTATCTAATTATGTATAAAAATTATATTGTTTGATGTCACCTTTTATATTTTGATTGTTGTGTGCATAAAAATATATAAAACACTATGTTATATTATTACTATGATCTCATATCCTTTTATAAATTTGTCATATCTTGTACTTGTATTCATACCTACACAAGTACTTGTACCCATATTATGCGTGGTTCGAGTTTTAGTTCGCAAGGTGGAAATGCTAATAATGAAAAACCAATGAGCAGTGGTAGCATGTAAAAGAAAGAAACATGTTTTTAAGATCTTATGTAGATGAGCAAATCCGACTAGATCAAGAGATTTACCGCTGCAACTGACATGCAAAGCGTTGAAGGCCTTTGGGGTTGCTGTCGATTGTTTGGTGACGCGTGCAAATAGGTGTTCAGGCCTCCATGAACATGGCATGGGCGGTTGGGATCGCATGTAAGTGCGTGGGAATGCAAGTTACGATGACCAAGAGGCATGACGTTTTAGGAGGTCGTGGAGCGTGAAGATGACACCAAGATGCTCATAGGCAAGTAAATCATGGTGGATGTGGCATGTTGTGCAGACTAGCATGGCTGGTATTCTGCATGTGTGGTGACAGCTTAAGCGATGAAGATGCATATGTTGTGTTAGTTTTATGTCGAAGGGTGATGGTTGTTAGTGAGCTACAGGCTGAGATTTGATTGAACGCTGTAGCGAGGCTTATGGAACGAGGCAAGGATGCCTGTTTTGGGTTTGTTGATTGTATAATGGCATTGATTGGGATGTGGTTGCTCACGTGGTGCTCATGGAGGCATGCAAACAGCACACAATAATATCTAAAGATAAGCGTTATTGGTGGCCAGTGCAGAGCTGAAACAAGCTCAGTTGGGTTGATGTTTAGATCTAAAATGACGGTTGTGAAGGAGAGACATTCTCTTTATCCGATCCAGTCTATGGGTAGAACACAAAACACTAGGGGTGGCAATCAGGCTGGGTCTTGTTTCGTTTGGGCTAGCTTTGACCCAACCTGGATAATGCCATACCTAAACCTAACCCAAATAAGATACGTGACATGGATTTTGCCCCATACTCAATCCTAGAAAAATCTGGATATTCTGTACCATCCTACTTGCCGTCTTACTACAGTCAAGTCAGGTCATCTACGGTCAGATCATATTTGGGTTTGAATAGCAAATGGTTTTGAAAATTGCTTTTATTTAAAAAAGTTATATATTCCACATTGATTTGATCTTCTGACATCCTAGCAAGGACTGTATGACTTTTTAGCCCTTGATGCTTATAGTAAACACATTTATATCTTTTGAAAAAGAAAATCTATTAAAAAATGATAAATTCAACATAGAACATTGGAGATGAAACATTTCAATTCTTATTTACATATGTTTACGCCCACCACCAAGCCATTTTACTTTTATGTTCTAATACAAACTAAATTATATGAGAATAATGTGTATCATTTGACAAATTGACAATGGATGCTTAGCCTCATATACTAAGACACAAAAGTGGAGAAGTACAAGCTCCACATGGACTTGTACTTGTACCGCACACTTTTTTGTGTCGTGGTATATGAGACAAAATTGGGGAAGTACAAGCACCACATGGACTTGTACTTGTTGTACCGCCCACTTTTTTGTGTCGTGGCATATGAGGCTATATTGTCATATGATACCCATTATTCTCAAATTATATATATATATATATTTAATCGTTTTAGATTCAGGTCACTTGGGCACCAAGTTAGGTAGGTTGACTTGGATGTTACCCGACCCCGTTTCAGCCACTATCCATACCTGACAGTGCAGGTTGGGTTTAGACTTAACCCATCAAGTTCGTTCGTCCAAATTTCTACCCACACGGAACACCGAACATGCAGCTAAAATGTGATATTTTAAATAATCACGTGATGATTTTCATGTGAAAAGAGAAAAGTTGAGTTTGGACATGCTGAGGAGAAAATGTCAAATGGGAGGAAAAAACAATGAGGGTTGATGCTAATAGGATGTTTGAGATTGATTTTGGCTTGTATTGGTAATCAGAAGCTAGTTGAAGTGATCCAAGCTTCATACCTTATGTTTTTTGGCATTTAAGAATTTAGATGCATTGTTGAAATTGGATTTTAGGCAAATTCTACCGTTTGGAGCGGTTACATGGAGATCGGTGTGAGATCGATATAATCAAAGAGATTAATGCATGCCGGGATGACATAAAGATCGATGGTGACACTAATGGTATAGATGAGGCATAAACGATCCAATCTTATGCTGGCATGGATGCTGGGTTGTGTCCAGATATGATGCAATACTTGGTTTGCGTAGCCATCAAGTTTTTCTTCAGAGTTGCTCATGATGTTTGGATCACTGTGAAGTATGGTGTAGTGATCAAAGACTCAAGTATGCAATGTGGGACATGTGGAGTCATTTTGTGTTTGGTGATCTTGGGGGTTTGACTAAGATAGAGCGTGTTGTAGTGGTTGTGGTTATCTGGTGTGGGGACTTATGGATGGTCAAAGGTGCTTGTTATGGCTATGATTGTACATGATGTTCCTGAGTAGTGGACCATCGTGCATGTGTTGATTTGTTTGTGAAGTAGGTAGTTGATATAAATAGAGTATCTTTAGGTGTGTGACTCACTGTATACGAGCCAAGCTAAAGATTGTTAGGGTTGTGTTTCGCAGATAGTAAGGAATTTAGGAGATGTGGTGTTCAGTGGTGGTCTGTAACGACCCCTCCCGGGGCCATTACGATTTGCATGATTTGCAGGTCCTGCTGATTACCAGTGAAAACAATATAGCAAATAGCATATATGTACCAACATACTCATATCAATTCTCATTCAAGTACAAATCTAGATACAATACGAAAGAAAATACAATATCTCTAGATACAAGGTAAAATACATAAAAGAATCCACTCCTGGTCTATTCCGTTGTAACTCGTGCCATGTACGACTAACCTATCATCCTTATATGTTGGAGGCTGCTTGTATTCCTGTGTGACACCTAACGGCGCTACGAGATGCAGAGCCGCTAGCAGTCAGATGTAAATTCACAATAATTCTAGAAAGAAAATTTAGGCATAACAGACAAAATAAAGCAGGAATATATAATGAGTGTCAGTATGTAAAGACATGCATGATAATATTACCATGAAAACGAGACAAACAAGTAACGTTACTGAACTAGAAGCAAGCAAAGTGAACATGTACATGAAATAAGCAGGAAAGACATGCATGCATCAGTTTCCAATTTAGAGTGAAGCTATAATTGTTTTAACAGTTATACCAATTATAGGTTGTGAATCATATTGGAGTGTAAGCAAGGTGGACTAGTCCACCTGAAGCCACATTGGCGCTCTCCTAGGTCGATCCCTTACATAGAACCCAGGAGGCTGTTGAGTCCAAAGAGAAACTCAATATTACTTCTAATAATACCCAGAACATCACATCAGATACATGATGGATCTGATCGGAAACCTGATGCGGTCAGAAGATCCAGAAGTATGGCTCTAGTCGCTCCCACACTCTCACTAATATGATTTATCCCAAATCCAGTGAGACTGAAAGTGCCGGGTGTGTTAAGTGTACATTTCTCAATGTCTTAATGATATAGTCCAGGTGTTGTACTAAGATTCCCATATTATTTCTTAAGCATGCATTATAGTAGAAGTTCTTTAAAACAAGTCCAAGAGTCACATTCAAAGTAGCTAGTATGGTTGGTATGTGATGAGATTCAAGTCCAGTCATGTTTCATGATTCTAGTAGTTCTCAGGAGTTATTATGCCAACATGCCCAATATCAAGTATATGCCATTTGTAAGGTGACATATCGTTGCATATATAGGAATGATAACAGTGTGTTCAAGATCATGTTTCTCATCATAACACATCCAAGCATATTTCTAGGTCTTGATGTCAGAAGATTCTAGCATAATCAATAACATGCATCTGGTGGCATAACATGATCGCTAGCATGCATCGAGTGTTATAACAACCTAAAACATGTATATCATGCGACAAGCAGTATATATTATACCGATCATGGAGATCATGCATAAGTAATATAACCATCTAAGATATGGATATCATGCAATAAGAGATGTAACAATCTAGAACATGGAGAGCATGCAATTAAGTGTCATAACAATCTTATACATGGATCGCATGCTATTAAGTGGTATGGTAAACTAGAACATGATGCAAATAGTAGTTTAAAGCATATAGGATAACGATGGGGGATGGACAACTGTAATAAAGCTAAGCATGGGTAAGCATGAAGTATAGCTAAGCATGGATAAGCATGTAGTATAGCTAAGCATGGATAAGCATGAAATCCATGTCCAACCCAGATTGGGTAAGACCCAAGTTTAACACAACTAGGACAAGGTCCAGATCCTATTCCACACACCTACATCAAGAGAGGGAGTTCAGGTATGGGCTGTGAGGAGAGAGAGAGGGAGGGAGGGAGGGGGAGAGAGAGAGAGAGAGAGAGAGAGAGAGAGAGAGAGAGAGTGGTGGGCTATGGGCTTTGGTCTTGGGCTTTTAAAAGGAAAAGAATGAAAGATGAAAGGAGAAAGGAGAAAAGCGGGGGGGGGGGGGGGGGGGGGGGTGAGATGTTGGGCCGCATGAAAGAGGAAAAGAAGAGAAAAGAAAAGAGAAGAGAAGACAATAATCAAGGAAAATGACAATTTAATTTCTAAATTAGACATGTAATATTCGGGGTATTACATGGTCAGTTGGATTCGAAAAGTCTATTTGTTAGGCTTGAGCCTTTGGGCCATTACCATTGAGTTTTGTAGGCTACAAACTGAATGATGAGTAGTGTTAGGGTTTATCATTTTAAATATATCTCATACGTGAATGAGAGGTGGACTTGGAGATAATAACGATGAGCGTATCACTTATGTGTGAGAGATGGAAGATTAGAGAGATGGTAAGTTCTCCTGTAATCATGTAACTTATTGGGCTTCTTTATTGGTGCCACGAAAGAGTAGGACAAACTTGGTTTGCTGAATCACATAAATTCTTGTGTGCTGTTCTTCTTGTGTGTTTGCTCATCTTGTGTGCTTGTTATTCGGGTGTATCGATCTCCAACATAAGACAGATGTTCCCATTGAGAACTGCAAGTTGAAGTTTTCTTGAATGTCAAGAGGTTGAACCAAATAATAATGATAATATTACTACTACTGCTGCTGCTGCTATACTACTACTAGGCAAATTACTTACGACACCTCTGACAATTGCAATAGTATTTGCATTCAGATGTTTTGAACTCAATGTCAAGTCCTTGTATTATATAATGCACATATCTGAGCGTTGATATGCAATCTCATGTTTCTAAATCTCACTCAGGTGCTTGATACACATGCCACTGACATGAGCGTGTATGCAATGCCCACACATTTACATATATATGGTATAAATTATCTGATAAATTTTCTGATTTATCCCTTGTTGTAGGTACAATGAAAATGATCAACCCGTTTGTAGAGTATGCAATGTCCTATTGAAATCTGAATCACTTTGGCCTGCGCACCAGGTTTCCCGAAAGCATCATGAGGTAATGATTTGCTACCCCCAACTGGTTTTGCCATTAAATTTCCAGTAAGAGGTTTTATGAAATGATGAAGTTTTGCCATGTTAGACATATTTTATAATGAAGATAGACTGATTCATGTTGCCGGTCTGCGCTTCTGTTAGCACCACAATTATTTTAGCTGATATAATCAGTTTTTGCATGCTAACATTATGGCCAGAATGTTAACATACAGAGGACAATGTGCCTGCAGTGTCACTGTAGACAATACCATGAGGTGATTCCCTTTCCCCAAAGTTTAGCACGGTAGATAAAGGGGGTTACTACAGGGTGCTGCCTATAGGTTCTTTCCCCCCTAATATAATGGGTCATTTGTGTGCAACATTGACTCTATACATATTTTATTATGAGCTTTCTTTGACTTATTTTGCATGCAGTCTCAATGTTTGAAGATCCTCAGACATGCTCCTTTAGGACTCCATAATGGATGATAATACATTCAATTATGGTTTTCATTTGCATTATTTGTTTGTTTATACTATTCACCAACTTTCTTCAAATTGAATGATTCAAAAATTGACAAGAATAAACTAACAATTCTTCTCAGCTGTAAATTCCAAGGCTAGCGTCATGTCCATACCACTGAACTGCACACATTTCAACCACCTTCTATCATCATAAATGGATGCTGCATCTTGATAACATTGCAACGTGTGAGTGTGAGCACGCGCCTCCATGTGCCTTATGCATTGCACTTGTTGCTTAATGTCTGGTCATGTATGTCATTAGCAATGGGTGGGTGCCTCCTCTAGATAACTTTATGCAATATGTATAAAAATGGGTTGGGATCAGAAATGTGTGAGAACCGTTCTTTTTTAAGGATTGAGCATCTACAATATCATGAATCAACAATTCGAAGTGCTTTTCTTGCGTATTCTTGATGAGCCAGCGTTTATATATAGATGTAGGAGGATTTGTTTGGGCAGTAATAAGCCCCTTTGACATCTCTTCATCTGCAAAGAATTCTCGACGTGAAAACACAGAGATAAAGGGCGGATCTTTGAATAGGAAAAAGAATGGATCCGCAGGGTCCCAATGAATTGGCTTATTCGAAAAAATCCTTGTTCTTTGGAACATCTATCTCGTGTCTGGTATTGCATGGTTCCGCTCTGCAATAACTTTAAATCGTTCTCTTGAAGCTCATCCTCTTTATGATAAATGATCTGCTTGCCCCGAAATGACCCGGCCCAATAGGGAAATCCCAATTCAGTGGGCCTTTCGATACATCAAATAGATTGCCACAAGGGCGCCTATTCTAGGAGCCCAAACTATGTAATTGAATAAATCCTCCTCTATCTGTTGCGGGTCGAGGGCCCCTTCCCCTTCTTCAAACTTCGATTCGTGTTTTTCATCTAGAAACTTTTTAGAAACTCTTGAAAAGGATATGCAACAGAGGGTGTTATGTTTTGACCTGAGAAAGAGCGAAGAGTGCCAAGGTTGGTACGAATGATTATCCTATGATCTAATCCCACGACCCTTCAAATTAGGGCTTTGAGCCGGAACAGATTAACAATATATATAATAGATATAAATAAAAAAATATCTGCTAACAGGAGTCGGGGAAAGAACGGGTATCAAATCACGATGGATTCCTTTTTCAAGTGGGCTCTTCCTATATGCGATAAATGACCCACACATAGGAAGAATTTTAGAACAAAATGAGAAGTAGTTAACCAACTTCTAGGAGAGACATAATTGACTTCATTAATCTCGGTAGCTACACCACGTACATAATTTAAAGTTATCTAGCTGGTTGATCTCTCTTTCTTCATCTTCTCACTATTTTCCACGATCTCAGTCGTGCCGGCCCGATCTTCCTCTTCCTCTTCTCAGTCTCGGATCGTAATACACTCGACCACTCTTTTATCCTCTCATTCTTCCTTCGCTCGATTTCAGATCAAGTAAGGGTGGGGGCTGTCAGCAAACAAAGCCTGTCGCATCATCAGGTTTATGATATTGACGTCGAGTCCTTGGTAAGAACGACATTCAAGAATTCCTTGAGAAAGTTTTAATTTTTAATTATTTTCAATTTTTAATAAAATTTGATTTGTTTTTATTTGATTTTATTCATTTTAATTTGCTCTATCGATCCAATTGTGGTGTTGGCATAAAATGTTTCATTTTTCTCAAAAAATCAATCTTGGATTTTTGTCAGGATTTTCTCCTAATTTAGTTTAGCCTAATAATAATAATAATAATAGTAATTTAGGTTCAATAACTCTTTTTATGTATCAAGAATGGAATGCAAAAAAATGCCCTTTTAGGCATCAGATGATGATAATGCTACTACAACTACTTTCGTTTAGAATTCTGCAAGATTTATTAATGTAGGACGAAAGATCTAAAGAGGAAAAATAGAAAAAATAATAGATCTAGCATTTATAGTGGAAAAATGGGAAAGGACAAATCGAGAAAATTGAAATCCTAAATAAATACGGGATGTTGAGAGTTTCTCACTCAGGCCATCCTTCGCACGCTCTGATAAACACCATGCCAGAGATTTAGAGATCTTAGCTTCTCACTAAGGCTCTCATGTGCCCACTCCCTTGCATGTCACAAGAAAGATTTAAAAGAAAGTTTTTTCTCAAAGCAATTCTTTTGTCATTTATTCATTTTTATTGATTCATTGAAAACAAGTCTAAGGCCATTTATAGTCTTTACAACCAAATAACTAAAAAACAAATAAAATCAGGGATATATAAGAACAAATAAAAACAAATAAAAACGAATTAAAACAAATAAAATCTTAACTAAAATTCTAACGAAAAATCCCAACAGAAAAACCAAATAGAATCCTAACTGAAAATCAAAATAAAATCTAATAAAATCTAACTAATCAGAACTTGATTCTTATCATTCTCACTGGATTTGAAAAATTCACTACCTGATGAATGGTGGTAGGGAACATAACCTGATCAGTGTGGCGTCGGTCGACGTGGTTGTTTGGAGCGGCGACGGACTTCGATGTGGCTTTGGATGGCGGCGAAAGATGATGTTGTTGCGTAGGAAAGCGATGCTGGCTATCTGAGGTAACATCGAGGGCAATGAACGCTTGTGGATGTGGTGGCGGCTGTCATGGGGGCCGCTGCAAGCGGAGGCAGAGGCAGAGGCGTGGTTGAGGGCTAGGGTTATGGATTTTTGGTGATTTTTTGCTTGCTGTTTTTTATCTAAAAATCAAAAAGAGCGAAGATGTGATCTGTGGTTCTGATACCAAAATTGATGTCGGACGAAAGATCTAAATGGGAAAAAAATAGATCTCAAGTTTTAAAGTGGGAAAATTGGGGAAGAACAAATTGAGAAAATCGAGGATCGTAAATGCATAAGGGATGTTGAAAGTTTCTTACCCAAGCCATCCTTTATCCACTCTGACAAATCAGCATGCCAGAGATTTAGAGATTTAAGCTTCTTGCCAAGGCTCTCATACGCCCACACCCTCACATACCACAAGAAAGATTTAAAAGTAACCTTTTTCTCAAAGCAATTTTTATTCATTCATTCATATTTATCGATTCATTGAGAACAAGTCTAAGGCCATTTATATGCTTTACAACCAAATAACTAAAAAACAAATAAAATCCTAATTAGGTATGATCATATATAAACAAATAAAATCTTAACTAAAAATCCTAACAGAAAAACCAAATAAAATCATAACTGAAAATCAAAATAAAATCTAATAAAATCTAACTAATTAGAACTTGATCTTCATCATTTATTTACAAGAACAAAGAATATGGAACACAATAGAAAGAAAAATAAAAGATCATAGGTATGGTATTTGATTGGTTTGTGACTACTTGCATAAAACTGAAAGTTTTATAATAGATTGGTGCTAGATTCAAGTTTAGTCCAACATATTGAGCCAAGTATACCATAAACATATTTTTATGTGAGTTTATATAATTTATATCTATTTAGATACATGTATGACATGCTTATGATATCTATTTTTAGCATCTGATATGACACACCGATATGTAATCAATATCTCCGAAATATATCTGATATCTGCCATCCAATATCATATTTTTCAAACTGATACGTGACCGATATCCAATTTTTAGAACACTGGCCACAATTGAGCAATAATAGTTTAGTCCAATGTCACACTTTAAGCATAGCCCCGACCTAACTACGCCTCAAATGAAGCCATTCGTTGCAAGTCATAAAAAGTAATTCCACAATAATTTACTGACAAATATCAATATCTTTACGATGAACCAAGCCAATTAATTTGTCAAAGATTCCATTTTCAGATCTAACATAGAAATTAAATTAAAACTGAAATTAAAACAAAATTCTATTTAAAAGTGAAATTGTTTATGTAGAAGAAATAACTAGCAACGTGTTTTAAACTAAAGCTGAAATTAATTAACAATGAAAACTAATTACGCGTGAGATTAAATCGACGGAAAAATGGGATCAGAATTTGGGGATTTTTCATGTTACGGTTGTAAGGGATAAAAATAACCAAAAACATACAAGGAATGGGACTGGGCCGAAGGCCATCTGTAAGGTCAAGGGGGCGCTGAGGGTCACTGTAGCAGGTAGCAAGGAGCCGAAACCCAAACATCAAGAGCATGAAGCCGAAAGCATCAGCCGATCCAAAAACAGAGAGCCAAAAGGCCCCAAGCTTTTATGGAAGCTTTAACAATTTATGGACTGGTCGTGGCATTAGCGCTTTTATTTGCGAATCCTTTTGTTTAATTTAATCCTAGAATGAAAATGTAAAAAAGCAATAAAGTACCTCGTATTTTTCATTCTGTTTCTGGTTGTCTCACAATACCTTCTACGGCTTAGCCTGCAGCAGTACCTTAACCAACTCCAGGCCCAATAGAAGCAAGCCCTATGGCCAATCCAGCAGCAATAACGGACGCGGCAGAAATCAGTGGATTCATGATGATAGGTTCCTCGCACCAAAAAAATGGTTAATGATACAATCAACCAATGAATTATTACTTATTTGATCACTAAAATCTATCGAGTCGAAGAAACTAACTAAAGCTTTGAATAAAATAATATGGACGATCACCAAAACAGGGAGTCAAAGGCCCCAACTAGCCAAAGACAAGGAGCCAAAAGCCCTAACATCATCAAATAGGGGAACCGAACCCCATTTCAAACAAAACAGGGAACCTGAAACCCAACAACCAATCAAAAGAAGCCGAAATCCCACGGCAACAAACTAGGGGAGATCAAATCCCACAATAATTTCCCCAAATCATCATATCCACATAAGATCAAAACAAAGGGAAATCATGCTCAACTATTTAATAAGAATTTCAATCACTACAAGATTTATCGTAGCATGATAATAATAATAATTTAAACTCCTCAAAAATTCTACAAATAACCGAAATAAATCTTGGATAGAGTAGAGATACCGTGCACTGAAGTGGGAAGGCCAAAAACTCCAAAAACTCCAATCAAGCCTATCACCTTGCCGATCTACGACTGTGATTGGTTTATCCATGAAAAGGGGTGAAGAATCGAACCACATAAGAGATCGGAACACTCAACTCCGAAGAAAAACAGAAAATCAGAATTTTAGAGGAGAAAAAAATGTTTTTCGTAATAATTTTCCTTGTAGAAGAAGCATTATTATAGGAAGAAGGGGAGCCATCATGGAGCCGTTCTCGTGTGGAGGAGGTGCAAAGGGGAGGGATTCTCGTAGCAGATGGAGCGGCGGCGGTTTCGTGCGCGCGCGTGTGCATTGATGGAGGAGGTGGTTGAGGATTTGAGGGGATGGATGGATAGTTAGATTAGGTTTCTTTTTAGTCATAATGGGTTGGTTTGAATGGGTTTTGGGTTTGTTCAAAGGGGCTTTTGGATTTGGGCCTTAAAATTGAAAGAAAGAAAGAAAGAAGAGAAGAAAAGATAAGAGGAAAAGGAGCTGGCGGATTTGGGCCGTGGGGTGGGCCAAAAGAAAAGGAGGAAAGAAAAGGAGAAAGAAATGAGAAAAAGAAAATAAAGAGAAAAATAATGGAGGTAAAAATTATGCAGAAAATTCTAAAAATTCTATTAAAAACTTCCGGTCATTACAGATTGTATTCAAATAATCTCCAGATAGTGTCTGGTTAGTTTCTAGTTCTACAACTGTTCCCTGAACCTAGGTTAGGGTGTGCTTGTTATTGGAATTCCCTTGCATGCCATTTTTGATAGTCCCTGATGGATTAGTTTTATTGTTTTGTTTCTAGATTTAATCACTAAAAGTTTCCCCGTCGTATTAATCCTACTTGGACACATTCTACATTGCCCATATTTACTTAAATTACTTGCATGTCATTGTGTCTTAGCATGGTTTCTGGAGTCCATTGTATCTGATGTTATGCATAATTGGCTGAGGCCTTTCTTTTCCATAAAGTATACTATAGTTACAATAGTTACAAAATGGTTTGTCTTCCTTTTGTCATGTTATTATTTTCTGGTCCATGTATTTGATTATGATACCGCACCCACACACCCAAACAAAAAAAGGAAAAGAAAAAGAAAATGGTTACCTTGTGTTACGATGTGGCCCCTAACCGATGTATGAAATGGTGCACATACATAGAGTGGTCAATTTCGTCTCTCATTGCATATGAAGCTTACATTATTCTTGCATAAATTATAAATTTTCTGTTAGTAGATGCTCATTGTTGTGTTTGTGTTGAACCAAATGTACCTTTTCTGTTATAGTTACATATCCTAATCATGTTTATGTTATAATACAGGCTATTGAAAATGTAAAAGCTAGTGCTGCAGGAGTGACTCAATCTAATAAAGTCAATGCTGAAAAACCAGAGTTGCACAGCCCACCGCCATCGTCCACACTTCCTGCAGATTTTTTTGATAATCGGGAGACAAAAAGGCAAAAGAATGGTAAATATCGACTCACCTTTATTTTTGACTATTTTCCAGCACTCACGTCCTACCAATGCCATTTATTAAGTAGGTTAGGAAAATATGAGATATTACCAACTTTCTTGAATCAAACACAAACTTGTGTTCCTAGCTCATCTCAAAATCTAATGAGAACATCTCACTGAATAAATCTTACATTTGAAGTAATAATATGCAATGATGTAATCTGGTCAAGTGATCAGGTTTTAATAAATGCTGCTTAACAAGTTAATTGTGCAAAATTTGGCAATTACTTGAGTTGATAAGTTTATGGCATTGCTACTGCACCTCCCACCTCCCCGACCCCCCCCCCCCCCCCCCCCCCCAAAAAAAAAAAAAAAAATAAATAAAAAAATCCAAAAACAAAGAAAAGAAAACCCACCCGCCGGAAAGGAAGAAATGAAAATAAATTTAAAAAAAGAGAAGAAATTCCCATCAGGAGTATGTATTTTTTATTTTGCAATTTTAAAGGGAATAAAGCTTCCCCCATGTTTTAAATATTTCCATTGAGACTTATTTTTTTAGCTCTTACCCTTAGTTAACATGGAGATATTGCTTCCCCCTTGGCATAGAAAAACCTTGATACAAGATATAGCATATTTTGTATTACCTTTTCTACACTTCCCTATTTCTTTATTCTCAAAGGTATGCTTGCGTCAACAGTATTTAATACTACCCATGCACATGAGTACGCCAATAGCAGCAACTTCCACCTTTGTCTAATAAGTGGCTGCCTTTCTTACATAAATTTTTATTGGCCATGAAGTATATTGTGGCATATGACTCTGTTAGATCCGTGGGCCCAAGCCCATAGCCGCCGGCCCTAGCCCATGCGCGTGCGCCCCCCTTTCCAAGTAACCCTAGTTTCTATTATTTATAGGGGCTAGCCGTCGCTTGTTTACGGATGCTTAATGATTGAGATTTCTCTTGAGCGTCCTTAGGTAGATTAAACGAGTGCGGACGTCCTCTTTGGCGTCTTGGGAGGAGAATACCCCTCTTTGGTATTCAATTATCTAGTTCTTGCTACAAATTCTCAATAAAAATCGTCCCTTTTGTTAGTTCCTAACAATTTAGTATCGGAGCATGACGATCCATGGCGGCCGCGACGAGATCGAAGGATAAAATCGAGGCGTTGGAGGAAAAGTTCATGGGAGAAATTGAAGGGGTAAAGAAATCGGTGGAATTAGTGGTGGAATCCATCGAGCAATTGAAGGCAAGTCAAGCGAACAACGACGAGCAATTTGCAAAAATCCTCTCCCTATTGACGGCTAAATCCGAAGATGAAGGAAACCCTAATTCGACACCAAAGGCGACAACTTTGAAGAAGGAAAAAGGAAAAAGAATAGATTTTTACCCAAAATCAACCCTATTTCGTGGAAGAATTGGACGAGGAAGAATAGGAGGGGCCATGGAAGGTTGATTATCGCGAGGAGGTGCGGCGACAAGTGGTGGAATTTCAAAGGGAGGGTGGCGGCCCTAGCCGCCCTTTTCGAGCGATGCACGCAAGCGAGGAGGGGCGGCCACACCCCCTAAACACTTTTGGGCGGGGGGGACCCCCCATCGCGCACCACGGGGCTCGGCAGGGCTGGCCAGGCCCTGCCGGCCCCCGCCCAGGTCCGGCGACCCTGTCGGACCTCCGGCAGGGCCCGCCGGCCCTGCCAGATGGTCGACAGGCCCCGTTGACCCTCCGGCAACCCTGGGGGGCCCCGCCCGATGGATGCCGAGACCGGGAGCCCCCTGGCAGCCGCCGGGGGAGGGACGCGCGCGGACAGCCCCCAGGGGTCTTTTTCGAGCCTACCGGGCAGCGATCAGCTGGGGAGAACGCTCGCGGACAGCTTTTGGGGGATTTTTCGACTCTTCAGGGCTGCGGCCAACGGTGGAGGACCCGTTTTACGGAGACAGACGCGTGAGAGACCATTATTATGACGGCGGGGGTGGCTTCAAGGCAGAGTTCGGCGATTTTGCAGGTTGGGATGACTTCGATGGCAGATTACCGAGTAGACTATGGGGGTCGCGGAGGAGTGCCACCTAGACAGTACGAGACCCAGGATGAGAGGAGACATCACTACCGTCCGCATCCCCGAGTGGAGGGGAGGTCTGAGCAGGGGCACTTTGGAGGAGATTGCAGGGTGCAAAAGCTGAAGATATCGCTATTTTCTGGGAGGATCCACATGTCTGGTTCACAGCAGAGAGATACTTTGCGGCACACCACATGACCGAGGCACAGAAGCTGGAGGCGGCAGCCATTTGCATGGAGTGGAGAGCCTTAGGGTGGTTCCAGTGGAAGGAGCGGAGGCAGCAGATTCGATGCTGGGAGGAGCCGAAGGACCTCGTGTTGGAGAAGTTCAGCGAATCCCGTTGGAGAACCTGCACAAGCAGTTATATGCCCTCAGGCAGGAGGGACCGGTGTGGGAGTACATCGAAAAATTCGAGACATTGGCAGTGAGAGTACATGGTGTGTCGGACGAGCCTCTGGAGGGTACCTTGTTGAAGGGGCTGAGACCCAGCCTTCGAGCTGCAGTGAGGTCCTACAAGCCTCGGGCTTTCAGAGGTCATCGAGATGGCGCAGATGGTAGAGGACTCCCGGACTGAGGATATGAGAGGCGGGAGCAGCTACAGTGGGCAGATACAACGGAGCACCTCGACTGGAGCATGCAGAGCGGGGGTGACTACTGAGGCGGATCAGATGGGGCTTGAGAAGACGGGGGAACAGAACAACCCACCACCGGCTGGGGGCCAATTCCGAAGGATGACCGATGCAGAGATGAGGGAGAAGAGGCAAAAGGGGCTCTGTTTCAGATGTGACGAATGCTTCACTCTCAGACACTGCTGTGCGGGTCGTAAGCTGCAAGTATTGATAGCAGAGGCAGACAAGGATGATGACGTGGAGGATGAAGGGATCGGAGGGGAAGACGACTCCCACTCAGAGTAGCACCGTCGGTACTTTTATGCACCACCTTGAGGACAGGTGGATTTTCAGGGTCAGAGTAATATTAGATCCGTGGGCCCAAGCCCATAGCCGCCGGCCCTAGCCCATGCGCGCGCCCCCTTTCCAAGTAACCATAGTTTCTATTATTTATAGGGGCTAGCCGTCGCTTGTTTACGGATGCTTAATGATTGAGATTTCTCTTGAGCGTCCTTAGGTAGATTAAACGAGTGCGGACGTCCTCTTTGGCGTCTTGGGAGGAGAATACCCATCTGTTATTCAATTATCTAGTTATTGCTACTAAATTCTCAATAAAAATTGTCCCTTTTGTTAGTTCCTAATAGACTCATATCACATTCACTGCAAGCTAATGGATGTTAGAACTCTTTGATGTCCTCTAAACAAGTTTAGAGGGGTGCTAATGCTCCGTGTATGACTATCTTTTGTTCAGTATTTTGCCACGTTCTCAAGTGTATTTTGAACTACACTTTTGTTAATGACGGAATTATATGTTGTTATAAGAACGCAAATGTATGCCGTTTCATTTCCAATTGTCAATGAAAGCAAATTAGTTTATTTGGTAGTCACATTTGTGTCAAAAGTAGCACAGTTTAGCGTAATTGATAACCACATTTGTTAGTAGACACGTGTCAAAAGTGGTGATAATAAAATGAAAGCTGGTCACATTAAATTCAAGAAAACTAATGGTATACCTTCCTTGGTAGTCATAATTTCTGCCTAACGTGTTCTTATTTGTAAGGTAGACACATGTGACAAAAATGGTCACATTGAAGACAAAGAAGCAAAGGGTAAATCCAAGAAAGATTGACATTTTAGCCTAATTGGTGATAACATGTGATGTGATCCAACCATTGAACCCCAACACCACCCACATCCTAATCTCAACCCCAATCTTCACCACATTCGTGTCCGCTATCGTCTCAGCCTCAGCAAAGGTTGCCCATGGTTATTTCACGGCCTTGGGTCACGATTCGATGCTGCAAAGCGACGGCGGTGGCCAGAATTCTGTCATAGTTCCCTTCTTTTATTCACATCACCAAGAGCCCTAATTCGCTGCTCCATTCTTATCGTTTTGGCCCTTGAATCTCTTTGGTTCTCATTTATCTAGTCTTTTGGAGATGAAGAGAAGAGCAGAGAAGACGAGGGGGCCATTTTTTGGGAGGATTGTGTAACGCCCCAGGAACAGGTGCCGTTACACTCTTAATAGTTTTGCAGGTCTTGCAGGTACCAGTGAAGTCAATATAGTTTTAAATAGGAAATATTGAAGACGAAGATAAAGGAAATACTCATTTTATTAAACCTTGAAAGGAATTACAATGTCTAGGCAAAAAGGGGAACTACAGCTCAACTAAAACAATGCTGAAAGGGAAACGACTAAGAGAAGTAAACACTCTCCTGATAATACAGAAGATCAAAAGTACGCGTTCTCAATAGGAAAATCGGACTCTTCGTACCGCGGAGCCTCCTCTTCAAGCTGAGTATTACCTGATGGATTTGAACCACCATTAATAAAGTAGATTGCAAACCATATTAAACATTTAATGGATTTATTCAGGAAGTTAAAAGATATCGAGGAACTATAAAAAAACACTGACCTGGCATGATTTAAGTGGCAAATAAGAAATGAGCAATTAACCAAAAGAATTGTTGTGTTGTGACTTATAAGAGGAGGCACGATGTGCAACGTGAAGTCCACCTTGGACCGCGGGGTGCTATCCCAGGCAGAGTATAAGGTCAAAGTATACCGAGAACTCAGGATCCATAAAGGAAATCCTCCAAGTAGGGGCCATAAGCATGGCTTCAATCGCTCCCGCACCCTCAATTATAAGTTACCCCATACCAGTGATGTCAAGTGTAGTTGTTCTAATTCTAGGGTGTCAAGTATCTTGTTCATGTAGCTGTTCTCTAAATTATATATTTAGATAGCTATGCAAACTCTATGTTCAGGTTGTCATGTTTGGTGCAAGAAAATCAGGCGTACCAATAATATCGTATAATTTCATGCATAACTTCTACACATATACTTTGGAGAAGAGTGCCAATTATATACGCATGTCCAATTAACATTATGATTTAGTCGTCCATTTATCAATTTGTCCAACAAATTACCAGAAACACTTTAAAGCACATAAATAAAATGACACAAAAATAAATAGCGGAAATAACAATAGAAATGAAAATCTATGATAAAGTAATTGAAAAGGATAAATAAAAACTAAGAATGAATCAGATTCATGTTGGCACCTTTATAAGTTGTGGTCTACCTGCCTAGAGGGGTTGCTCGGTTCCGGATTTGCTTAAAAAGGGTACTGATCTAGCCCAAAATCTCTGCAATAAAGGAGGTACATGTTCCCAGCTATTAAGATAAACTTTTACGGGGAATAGAGACTGAATTTTATAAAGGAAACTGAAACTTGATTTATAAAAGAAAACTGAAACTTGATTTATAAGGAAACTGAAACTTGATTTATCCAGGAAAACTGAAACTTGTTTTATAATGGAAAACTGAAAACTGATTTATCTAGGAAAAACTGAAAATTGTTTTATAACGGAAACTGAAAATCAATTTATAAAGGAAACTGAAAATCGATTTGTAAATGAAGACTGAAAATTGATTTATAAAAGAAAACCGAGACTTAATTTATAAGGGGACTGTGACTTAATATTTAAAGGAGCTCACTTGAATTTTTAGAAGTACTGAACTGAAATTCTAAACAGCTGAATGTATAAACATACTGTAGGTAATACTATACCTACTGGACCGTAACTGGACTGAAAGTATAAACAGACAACCAGAACTGTAGGCAACCAAGCTTAAATCAGTAAGCATGTTAAGACTAAAACATCACGTGATAACCGGCAATCCATGCCCGTGCCATCCACACCGGCGGCCAACCACAACAGATAATTCTACGCAAGGGTATAACAGTGAGCAACGACAAAAATGCCGTGAATCTAACCTAGGTGCCAAAAATTTTCATAGAGGAGTTATCCTCAAAAATTTTCATGAATCATCAGCTTCATTCTGAGAATAAATAATTAGAAGCTTAATAGGGTTCGAAATCTACCTGAAATCGAAGGTTGCAAAAATATAATAAAGATCCGAAGCCAACAGAGTAGAACCAAAAACACCAAGAGCAGATCCGCAACCAAGGAGCAAAAAATTGAAACCTCTCGGAGCAAGATCGGAAGTCCTAGGGCAAATTCGTAGCCCTAGAAGCAAGACCGAATCACACGTGTGATGGCGAAACCCTCAAGAATAAGATCCGAAGCCTCAGAAAGAAAATTGGAAATTTTCGAAGAGAGGATAATTTTTCGCATGAAAACGAAAACCCTAGAAAATCCATTCATATAAGTAAGGAGGGGGGAGAGAAGAGATCTTATCGCTTGAAGATCGTAGCCGAAGACGTCGAGATTTCCTCGCGAGAAAATCGGGCGGTTAGGGTTTCGATTCGAAAAGACGAAGGATTCGCCGCCGCCGCTGCTTTCGCATTCGCCGCTGCTGTCGAGCGAACGAATCGAACGAGAAAAGAGAACGGGCTTGGGTGCGTGAGAAAAGAGAGTGGGGGGAAGAGAGAGAGAGAGTGGGGGTTTAATAAAGTGATATGGGCTTGGGCTTTACAGATTGCATGGGCAGAGAGAATTAAGGGATGATAGTTTTGTAATTGCACTTGGTTCTACTGTCAAATACATGCAATTATGCTTTCATTGTAATAGACGAAATATACACGTGTTTTTTTGTTGGGGGGGGTGGGGGTTTAAGAGCTAAAAAAGATATGGGTTTCATAATTTTATTAAGATATGTGGAATATTTTTTCTTTTTTAATTGAGGGGATTGATGGGAATCCAACTGGGGTTTGAATTAGTCTTTTAGTGTTTGAGTCAATTTTATATTTTCAGTCTTTGAGGCCTTTTATAATTTATTATTTAAGTCTTTTTTAAAGTTTCATTTTCTAAGGAATTTTAGTTTTTTGAATTTCATGTTTTAAGTACTCTATTATTTTATTTAAGAGTATCTATTTGAGTCTATTTAAGAGTCTGAGTATGAGTCAAATTATTCTTTATTTTTACCTCTATATTTGGTTATGTATTCAACTTTTTAATTTGAAGAGATTGAATAACATTTAAAGTTGTGTAAGCTTTTATTTGTCACTGGAAAATCTAGAGGAGTCGCAAAAGTGACCTTGCCTGTTTGTGACTCTGTGCATGAGATTCGAAAAGCTTCATGCGTTAGATTCGGTAATTGTCAGATTCTTGAGGTTCTGAGGTATGAAATCATATCAAATTTCCTAATTCCTCACATCTTTCCTTCCATTCTGTGTTAAGTTGTTATTAAAGCCAAAATACTGTTATTCATTATCACCTTCCTCAAATTAGGTTAGTTTCTCCTTAGATAAAAAACCCTAATTCTTTGTTTTATCCAAAAAATTTCTATGAAATACCGTTATTCATTATCTTCTTCCTTCCTCAAATTAGTTTAGTTTCCCCTTAGATTAAAAAAACCCAAATTCTTTGTTTTAACCAAAAATTTCTATGGTTCTGTTTCGAGAGAGAAGATAAAAAGAGAAAGAAAGCAAAAAAAAATAAGAGATTAAGAAAGCAAAAAAATGATAAAAATAAAAAAAATAAAAAAATAAAAATTTGCATGAGTTACTGGAACAACTAGACCCAACCCATATACTACAGTACCAATACAGTACCATACTACATTTAAAGTTGTGTAAGCTTTTATTTGTCACTTGAAAATCTTGATGAGCTGTAAAAGTGAAATTGACTGTCTGTGCATGAGATTTGAAAATCTTCATATGTGAGGTGTTAGAATCGGTAATTGTCAAATTCTTGGGGTGCGAGGAAGTTGTGTAAGCTTTTATTGGTCACTTGAAAATCTTGATGAGTCACAAAAGTGACCTTGACTGTCTATGCATGAGATTCGAAAATCTTCATATGCAAGGCGTTAGAATCGGTAATTGTCAGATTCTTGGGGTGTGAGGTATGAAATCATATCAAAGTCCTAGGTATTTCTTTCCTAATTCCTCACATTTGTTTCTTTCCTTCCATTCTGTGTTACATTTGGTATTAAAGCCAAAATACTGTTATTCATTATCTTCTTCCTTCCTTAGATTAGGTTAGTTTTCCCTTAGATTAAAAACCCTAATTCTTTGTTTTAGCCAGAAAATTTCTTTGGAGAGAGAAGATAAAAAAAGAGAGAAAAAAATAAGAGATTTAGAAAGTAATGAAAAAAATAAAAATAAAAATAAAAATAATAAAAATTCGCATTGGTTATTTAACCACTAGATGCAACTCACATATTATAGTACCAATACTAAGCTACAGTACCAATACTAAGCTACAGACAGTTGCGTCATACTTTCTGCCACATTGTAGTTTCTATTTTCCCAAGAATTTTGGATTTTCGGCCCGCGTCTTACTTGCTGCCACAATGCAATTTCTATTTTCCCCAAGGATTTTGGATTTTCAGCCTGCTATAGTAACATTTTGGACTATTTGGGGATTTGAGCTATTTTCAACTGGCTTTAAAGATTTATTTTAGAGCGGGTTTGAAGCTTGATTTTCGATCTAGTTAAGTCAATTATAGTCAGCTTGACCCATTACTTCTTTTGAGGTATTGTGAGTTATGAGTAGATTTTCAAGTATTTAGAATATGTTTCAATAGGTTATTACGGGGAATCACTATTACAATGGCTCTTCTTAACGCTTTTGTTGTCGTCGAACTTGATTTGATGTATACTATCTATTCTTAATTGTCACTACTTTCCAAGAATACTATGATTGTGAAGATTATGAGAGTTAGAAAATTTTATTAGATTGATTGTATGCTAAGCAAAAACTAGCGGGTGAAGCTCATTCTTGGTGGTTAGAATATGATCAAGGTTGTACACGATGATCCATTATGAAAGAAGAGTTTTGATATTGATATCTTTCCAAACGTCATTCATATCCACTACTATCAAATTCAAGGGCTGAAAGCCATCAAAGAATTGATGAGATATTTGACAAAATTTTACTAGAAATAAAGATGAGTTTTCAAGCGTTGTGTGATAAGTTTTCTGACTCGAAGCCAAGACTCAAATAAGAGTCTAAGACCGAGTATGCAATCGAATTCAAGCCAGAGCAAGTGCCTGAGTCTGAGTCCCAGATCCAGTTTGAGCTTGAGCCCGAGTCTGAGATTGAGTCAAAATTAGATCATGATCACGAGCCTAAGATGAAGCTACAATCTGAGGTAAAATTTGAAACAGTATCTAAATTAGCGTCTTAATTCAAGTCTATAATACAGTTACTGCCAGCTGAGCTACTTGTTAAGTTTAAGGAAGTTGAGCCCATTTAGATTATCAGATTCTTCACAGCTGACCAACAAGTAGATTTTGCATGCATTTATGTAGTTCGTAACTTCGGTACATTCAACCTAAGGTAGTCATTTGTAAGTCTATATTTTGCTGCATTTCAACGTTTGATGATCAGTATTCTCCAATAATAGGAGACCGTTGACTTCTATCGGACTATGATTCCTTGTTACTATTCATCATGAGTTTTTTGAAGTCAGGGAGAATGATAGGAATCCAACTAGGATTCGAATTAGTCTTTTAGTGTTTGCATTATTTTGTATATTAATGTTTGTGACCTTTTTAGAATTTGTTATGCAAGACTTTTGAGTTTCCTTTTGTAATGAATTTAAGTTTTTTTGAGTTTACTGATCAGAGTAACTATTTATTTTATTTAAGAATCTTTATTTTAGTTTATTTAGGAGTTTGAGTATGAATCAAATTAGTCTTTATTCTATATGGCTGTGTATTCAACTATTTAGTTAGGAGAGATTGAATAAAATTTAGCGTTGTAAAAATTTTTATTTGCAACTTGAAAATCTTAAGCGTGAGAGGCGCAAGAGTGGGCTTGATGGATTGGGAGTGAAGTTTGAAAAATCTTCACGTGTGAGACGTTGGAGTTGGTGACCATCAACTTTCCAAGGTGCGAGGTCTGAAATACGGTCAAATTCTTAGGTATTTCTTCCCCAATTCCTCACAGCATATCTTTCTTACCTTCCGTTCCTGCATCAGGGGTTGTCAACTGCAGATGCCTCCAATGCTCTGAAAGCTGCACATACTATGTATTGCTCTACACGGCATTTACCTCAACAGAGTGATAGCATTAATGTGATGAGAAGGAATTAAGTTATCAATGCATCATCAGCATGTTCAGCTAGAATAATATATTTTTGCATCATCATTGATTAATATGGTCTCACATGTGAATAGTTTAGAAGTTAATGTATAATCCAGTCATAACCTAATCCCAAGCCTCCCACAATTATTTATATTAGTAATTTCCAAAGTAACCTTAAGTTCTTATGGGTTGCACCTTGCATTGTTTTGCCCTTTGTAAGTCAAGGGAAACAATGCTTAGATAGTAAAAACAGTACCATTATCTGTATATAATATGATCATTTTTAAAGACAAAAGGTCCTTCAAAGTTAAATACCAATGGTTCTTGAGCACAATTATCCTGTAAATGATCTTGATCACTAAATATATTAGAGAATCTTACTTAGATGTTTATTTCCATTAGAAAGTAGCAAAACTATAGGATAAATCTTAGTTTCCTGCCACCTAGTATTTGCATATTAATTTCACAATTGTAAGCAAATAGGTTGGTTTTCTCCATTCTTCTTCTCTCCTTTTCCTTTTATATGCCTTTTTGTTTTAATTTTTAATTGGTAGGTCACCTTCAACTAGGTTGGATCTTTCCCCCTCGGCTTCACATGACTTTTTCTTGCATGTGCGTAGGCATTGTTGTAACGATTGACTTCTTTCATTTCATTCCTTGTACTAAATGAAGCTTGTGATGTATGGTGGTATATAATCACATCAATTTCAAAATGCTTATGTGCATATTTGAGTTAATTATTTCCAATTCCAAAATCTTGAAAGAATGTTTTGTATGGTGTTTGGAATTTACGTCTTTAGCATCTTTGAATGTGATAAGGTAGGTATCGAGACGTACTGTTAGGATGGAAACACACCCACCCACAACAAAGATTAGGATCCACTTGAGGGGATATAGAGGAGAGAAGGGGGGGGGGGGGGGGGGGGGGGATTGGGACCCACTTGAAAGGATCAATGATGCTAATCCTACCATCCCAAACATAAAAATTGGCATGTGCACACACACGAAATTTGAACTACTTGAGAGGATAATGATGCTGATCTTACCATCTTAAATTTAAAAAATTGGTAACCCAAATTGAAAATCCATTTCATTAGATATGATCTAACACACAATAATTAAACTTAAATATTCAAATGATTTCGATATGTTTCATCATGCAAAAGTTGGTGACAAAATTAATGTTTCAAATTTGTCATAAAATTAACTAATTTGTTGCCACTTGATGCACAAGCAAAGCACATCCAAGTTATTTTAATTTTTTGTTTCTAACGAGTTTAAATGTCTCATATCATATCCAATGTAATAAAATTTCAATTTGGGGGGCCAATTTTTGAATTTGGGTTGTCATGATAACGACCTTTGATCCTCTCAAGTCGATTCTTCTCAAACTCTCTTCATCATTTGAGAATGGTTCTCAGGACTAAGCTTTGAGATAACTCCACAATAAGGCATCATGTGAAAGATCCGAATCCTTCATCTTAGCTATGTGCACTTGACCTAGCTTAAAGATGAAAAACCAATTGTTTTTTGAGTTATTTTTCCATGGATCAAATGGTTACATGAAATTTTTAGTCATTTAAAGAGATGGCATTTGATCAATATGTAAAATAACTCAGAATCAAAATGACCAGTTCAGAACTTCAGATTATTGATTAGCCTTGGGGCACATAGATCAAAATAAACAATTTGGATCATCCATGAGATCCCCACTGTGAAGCTCTCATGAAGTTTAATTTGAGAACCGTTCTCAATGGATTGCTCCCTTCTTTCTTATTCTATCCGCATGCACACGTGCACACATATATGACTTGGACTAAAAAATTCAATTGAGTTTTTGACCAAACACGAACGGGTTTGCAGCTATTGATGTTGCATTGAAATCTGTACACACAGTAAAATATAAGAGACATGATGGGTTTTGTCTTCGAATTGCATCCACTTTTCGAACAAATATCAAAGTAACATCATTGGCTAGAAAAGGGCTAACTATTTAGTCAAAAACTAAATGAAAATTTTGTAGTCCAACTACATAAACAAACACATCATTCGGTATAAAAAGAGTGCATTTAGTTTTTGGTTACATCACTTTTTAATTTTGAAAATACCTGGCTGCATCTGTAACTTTTGTATTTAGAAAAAAACCCTTTCGGTTTTTGAAAACACCCTTCTGGGTCCAAACACAATCGTAATGAAGAGTCTAACCTGTTTATTAGAACTCATTTAGAATTTGGAATCTTTATTTGATTATATTTTCTTAAAAATCTTATATGGGTAGGATAAGTTAATTGTCTATGAATTCTTAACTGATTAGAATGCCATTAAATAAAAATTCAATGAGCATATTTGATGAGAATTAAATAATTATTTCAAATTTCTTAATTAAAGCGCATTGATTTATAATTCAAGTATATTTAAAATAATTTGAATTATTTTTTAATAAAAACTTAGATTTAATAATTAAGGATTCTTAATTGTTTAGAATCATATCAAACTACAAATAATTATTAGTTTGTTTATGAAATCATTATTTGATTATGGTTTTCTATTTTTTTAAATAAGAACTCATTTGATTAAAATTATTTAATTGATTAGTAAAGGTCTAATTGTTTTTTTCATTGCCACCGACCAAACAATGTGGATGCTAACTCTGTCCTGGATATATTATTATTCTTGGTGTTATAGTTGTTATCCAACACGTGCATCACATGGGTCTCGAGGCTAATCTATCTTTATACTATTACAAAAAAATGAGTTTAACTTTTGGTTCCATCACTTGGTTCTGTAAATGCCCTTTTAGGTTATTCACTTTTCTGTTCCCAAACACCTTTTGGGTCTGTCACCTTTTCTTTTCAAAATTGCCCCTTTTATTATATATTTTTGGAAAAAATTGCTATTTTAATTTTATAGGCAACATGTAGTATTTTGGTCATTTCTCTTAGCATAGAAACCGATTAAGCCAAAACAAATGATATAAATTACACTTAAAGATGAATCTAAAAATATCTAATTTAATGACATCTCTTAAAAATAAATGATCGAAACACGATGTAAAAATTTAGATTTGTATACTTCATGCAAGCTTTTTTTCCTTTCTAATTGATAAAGATAATGATACGATCTTCATGGAAAATCAGAATAAAAAGGTAATTTTTATGGTGAAAAGGAAAATGTTAGGATTTTTATTGATTTAAAGGGGAACTACAAAAGATAATTGACCTCTTTAGGAGAGGAGGCTATACTCTAAGCTTTGAGCTTTGTATTTGAGATCAAAGCCGAAATCTCCCAATCTAGGGTTCTTTGGACGCCTAGAGTAATCTCTCACAACAATCCAACCAAATTCTCTCATTCCCTAGCCAGCCCTAATAAAACATGAAACAAATTCAGAATGTTTGGAAATTACGAAAATGCCCATAGTAGAAGAAAATGACAAAAATGCCTTCCTGGTCAAGCTTCATGCCTCCTTCGCTGATAAGTGATGACCACATCATTACTCCTTCAAAAGAGGCACATTGTCCTCAAGGTGAAAATCAAGAAATTGCCCCCAAATAGCATCGAAAGACTCCTAAGTAGCATCTTAGTCCAGTAACATGCGCCAATGGATCAACACCTCCTTCGCTCCTGCAGTCCCCTGACGAACCCCTTTGACCTCCATCGGCTCCAGTAGCACATCCATGTCGTCCGTCAAAGTATGTGTTAGTGTCAGGAAAAGAGTATGATTTCCAATCGCCTGTCGCATCTGCGACACATTGTAGACATGATGTATGGTAGATGTCGATGGTAACTTCAACCTGTAAGCCATATGCCCAATCTTGGCCTCGACCTATATGGACCATAGTAGCGAGCTGCTAGTTTCTCGTTGCGTCGGTGTGCCAAAGACTTCTGTTGATGAGTCCACAGCTTCAGGTAAACCTTGTCTCCCATAGTGGATTGCACATCTCGTCGATAATCTCGTAGGAGCCATCGTCAAGTATTTGTGACACTGGCAGACATCACAATTTGCCACCATCCATGCAATGTCTCTCCTCATCCATGTCCAATATAGATCTCTGGCCATCTGTCTATAAGTCTGATGCATTCCAGAATGTCCTCCCACCGTGCTGGCATGAAACTCTTGAAGATCAATGTGATATGTGGAGTCTGGGGTAACACCAGCCGCCCCTAATCCATCAGTCTCTGCCCATCCACAGTATATCCTGGGTGCTCCGTCGAACCCTACAGAAATGCTGCTCGTATCTGGCTATGCTATCGAGGCGTCGACTAGTCGCCGATTAGTCGCCGACTAGTCGAGAGTCGGTAGATGACCGACTTGAAATTTTTCAAAAGTCGGTAGGTGAGTCGGACACCGACTAGGCGTCGAGTTGGTCCGACTTTTTGACCGATTTGGTCCGACTTGGTCCGACTTAGGCCGAATTTTTCAGCATACTTATACAATCAAAATACAAAAAGGAAAATTGTTTGTCTCCCGTTCTAACTTCGTGGTAATCAAAACATTCACAGTGGATCGAGTTGAATTCCAAGAGGAAGTGAAGAAGGCCTTGAAACTCTCCCCACCAAGAGATTTTCAGCAGATGACCATCAGTAATGAACTCTAGAAAATGTTCACTCTTAAACTACGGCTGGCCACATCTGTTTCCATGTAGAGATCTCATTCTTGGCGTATAGTTTCTTGATTCTGTCATGAATTCAACTGTCTCATTGCCTGCTTCCCTATGATCCTTTCGACTGATGGTTGTTTGCCTCCATCGTGAACCAGATGTATACTGATTGAACTCTAATATGACAGTATCTGCAATAATATGCAGGAAAAAGATTAAAAAATTGTGAATTTTCAAAGAATTTATCTAAGCTGGAAAATTATATGCCCAGTACAAACCTAAAAAGAAGCAACATCTGTTACATGAAATAAAATATGTTAACATCTGGGTGCGACTAGTCGTCGACTAGTCGTCGACTCGTTCGACTAGTCATGAGTCGGTACTTGGCCGACTCGTTGCCGACTCACCGACTTAACTGCATAGGTATCTGGACCAATCTCCTATCAGCCAATATCTCCCTCCATAAGGGCTCATAGTCTAGCAACATTAGCACTGAGAGAGCCGCCATCTGTATCAGCTCATCTCTGCGGGGCAAAGCGTCTGCTACCTTGTTCTCCAAACTCGGTTTATACTAAATCTCAAACATGTGCACAAGAAGTTTAGAGAGCCATCTCTGGTGCTCCTCCGTAACCATTCGCTGCTCTAGTAAATGTCTGAGGCTTTGTTAATTAGTATGCATTATAAACTTTTTGCCAAGCAAGTAGGGCCGTCACTTCTGTACTGCTAGCACGATCGCCATCAATTTCCGCTCATACACTAATTTAAGTCGCGTTTGTGTTGTTAAGACTTGATTGAAATTTGCAACATGCTTCTGATCCTGCATCAACATCGCTCCTAACCCGTACCCGAGGCCTCAGTTTTCATCACGAATGGCCTGCTAAAGTTAGGTAGGGCGATCACATACACCGTCGACATGGCCCGCTTTAGGGACTCGAAAGCTCTTGTCGGTTCCTCATGCTGAAAGATATCCTTGAGTTGCTCGGCAAGAGTCCAGGTAATAATGCTGTATACTTTGACAAATTTCCGGTAGTATCTTGTCAGCACCAAGAAACCCCGCAAAGCCCACAAGGTAGTGGGTCGTGGCCAATCCAATATAGCTGCGATCTTTGAATTGTCTGCATCCACTCTCTCTGCAGATACCATATGGCCCAAGTACTCCACCTTCAGCTGTGTGAATATGCATGTCTTCCTGATAGCATACATTTGGTGGTCTTGTAACTCCAGCAAAACTATCTCCAGATGTCCCACATGCTCCTCCATAGAACTACTCTATGCCAGGATGTCATCGAAGGACACTAAGATGAACCTTCTCAGGTTGGGCCGAAAAACCTTGTTCATGAGGACATGAAATGTGGCTGGGGCATTAGTCAAGCCAAAAGGCATAACTAAAAACTCGTAGTGTCTCTCGTGCGTCCTGAAAGCGGTCTTCGGAATATCGACAGCTCACATCCTAATTTGGTGGTCGAAATATCGGCAGATCACATCCTAATTTTGGTGTACCCTGATTTCAAGTCTATCTTCGAGAAAACGGATGACCCATGTAACTCATCCAACAGCTCGTCAATCCACAGGATTGAAAACTATCTGGCGCCGTCTCCTTATTAAAAGCTCTGTAATCGATGATGTAGAACCGTTAGTTGCCATCTTTCTTCTTCACCAATAGGACCGGACTAGAGAAAAGGCTCATGCTGGGTTACATCATGCTGGCATGTAACACCTCCCCCACCATCTTCTTGTCCTACTTTTCCTCCGCTCCATCGACTGCCAATCCTTGAAACTCCACCAAGAAGCCTCCTCCCTCCATCTGAAGGGCCCTTGCCATGGTTTTGAATGCAACCAAGGAAGGTCATAAACTGGGGTCACCCTGCAGGACGACTGTCTTATCCCTTCCTGAAACTCTAACAGCAGCAGCGTCTAATTGATTCTAGTATCCCCAAAGATTGTAGCCACCGCATGCCCAAGATAACATCAGTGCTCCCTAGGTTCAAGGGTAGGAAATCCTCTACAATATGCGTCCATATATAGTCAATACTAGTCCCCGGCACACTCCACTGCTCTGCTCTATCTTGCACGTCCCCAACACAACTCCAAAGCTTCCCGTGTCACTGAGCTGTAGCCAATGCTGCTCCACCATTATATGAGATGAAATTGTGGGTGGCATCCCTATCAATCAAGATTGTGACATCATGCTCTGTTACGCTTGTCACTAACTTCATGGTGAGGTTCGGTGTGAACCCCACTACAAAGTTAAGCGACACATCTGCCAAGGTAAGATGCATCTGCTTTTGGTCCTTGCTAGCCTCAGGCTCCACCACGTTTTCTTTGAAAATTATAAGGTACAGTTGGTGAATAGTTAAGGGTGAGGGATTGATGAATTTCTAAAGTTAATGTTAGCATTATTAAATCCGTGAACAGTCTCGGGTATTTTTTTAATTAAGCCTTTATTAGAAATTAAGAATTCATTTGTTATTAAAAATAGTTGATGAGAACTGAGCAATTATTTAAGAAATTTTAATTAACTAGGAAACCTACTAAATTAGGAAGTAAGTATACTGAAATAAATTTAAATTATTTTTTATGGAAAATTGTTACATAAGTGTTTCCTTTGAGCACATGCAAAATTTTTTTTAGTATTACTACTGACATCTTCACTAGGTTATAGGTTTAAGGTTGAAATATAAATTATATCCAAAAGCGCACAGATGCTTCCTATGCGCAAAATATATTTTGTTGTTGTTATTATTATTAAAATTGCACATATGCATAAGGGCTAGTGTTTATATGCATGCATGTATTTATATGTATATAAAATCCTACACTTAGTAGTGTTGTCTTTACACTTGTGTTTCTGTTTTTTCTTGGGTAGCATCGTTGTTGACTGTAAATGTGGGTCAAGAAGGCAGTGAGGCTGATCTTAATCTGTTGTCAGTTGTGTGGTACAAAAACATAGCTTTTTCAGTGTATGTAGGCATGGCTACATTTAAGCTTTATTGCTGAGGAGAACAGATGGTAGTTCTGTAGCATTTTTGTGGAACTGGTAGCTCTCAAGCATTTATGTGGAACCTATACAAGTAGAATCAATTCTGAAATATCTCTTGTTGCCATATAAAATGGTTTAGTTTACTTTAGTGATATAGCTCATTGGAGTTGTATTTGGGAAGGGGATATGCAGATATAAGTGGTAAATTCTTTGGCATTATTTGTTGGGTTGCAGAGTATGAGTATCAGCCTAAGAACCCAGAAGAACATTAATTTAAAAATGAGTGTGTCAGTATTGGTGGCTGACCAGAAGCATGGAATCTCAAAACTATAGTACGATAAGATGGCAACGAATAGTTTGAGATGGTTTAATAAATGCGTCAAAACTTCATAACTGAGCCAGTTACAAATGATGGTATCTTAACTAAGGAGATGCTAGATCCAAATGTGTTAGTTAAGCTGGATGGAAACAGTAAAATAAAATCTGGGTGTTGCAAATATTAAGAGACGTGCCCCTTACCCTGGTGAAATATGAAGCATTGGTCCATTCTTTTCATGCTCATCATTTTGTGGTACGAGTTAATGACAGCTGATTTTCATGTATCAGAAGATTTAAAACATGCTCGCCTTGTTTATATGTGCGTCTTCTGTAACATGTGCCTTTGATTTGTGAAAAAGCATACAAGGAAGCTTATATCTCACACTGACTTGTGTTAGAGTGATAAGAAATGTCAGAGTAGCGGTGGACAGGTACTTGGAATTACGACACTACAGTAAAAATTGCAGAGAACTTTTGCCATGTTAATCGCCTGTTCAACGAACATTGGATTCATTAGACTTTGTTAGCTGTATGTGAGCATAATCATTTGGCAACTGTTTGAGAATATCAAGCTCAAGGCTGGATAATTCAAGAATATTAATTTAATACAAATCTATAACAAACTTGGATGAAAATTGAAAAATGCACGCTTGACTAAAAGTTCATTGGTTTAGTTATCATTGTCTGAATTACAAATAAATTTTTTTTACAAAATATTAGTCACTTCAGTAAGCTTAAATAGAAGTTAATTGGTTATGTTATGATTGTCGCAAGTATAAATTCTGTTTTAAGTATTAGTTACTATGGGGTAGGTAATATGTGTCAAGATTTTTTGTTACTGGAGTGCATTTTCCTATGATATGCAGGGTTATATCTCATATGGTCCATCAAAATTTAATCAAAGCTCCATGTTGCATGCGTGTGGCATGTATGACCTCAGCCATTGTTTAAACATGCTAATCTGCAATTTTTAACCTTCAGCTTCCCTTGCTGTTTTTAATTTATCTTACAAAATTTCTTGTACTACAGTGCATAATTTGGACGTGTCAGAATCTGGGATGAAAATTACCAGGTCAGATAATGATCATATGATTCCAATGAGTAGAAATGAAAATATACCGTCAAACAAAGTTGATCAATCTTCAACGAAGACTAACTATACAGATGCCAAGCAAACTAAAGGTACTGTTTGTGAAAGCTTTTCAGATTACAAGCAAATTGGTGGAGGTCAATTTTCTAACAAACTCACCAAGCACCTTGCATACTTCAGAAGTCAAACGAGTAGAGGGATCACTTCCTGATGGCTTCTTTGATGACAACGAAAGAAGTGAAGGTGTGAAGGTAAACCAGTTGGGCGAACCATCCAAAAAGATGGATGGTTTGGAATCCAAGCAAGTTAAGGGAGCACTGCCTGAAGGTTTTTTTGATAACAAAGATGCAGACCTACGTGCCCGTGGAATCGAGCCTGTTAAGGTTGATATTAAGTAAGTTCTTTCATGTTTAGGTTTGTTGCTAACAAGATGAAGTCATGTTTGAGCAATCTCGTCATACCATTTCATTTATAATTGGAACCCCTTAAAACTTTTTGAGTGAAATACAATTACATAGAACTTGTCAACATGAAACTTTCAAATTTTGTATTGTTTCCTTGAGCACACTTTCTCTAGGATTTTTTCCTTTATTAGTTATATGGTTTTCATGTTCTGGTGGATATTTTTTTTGAACTTTTGCCTTTATTTTAACTTTTTCTGTAAATTCAGCCTGCCCAAGGTACCCAACTAATGAAATCATTGTTGGGGTTTGAATCATTACTGTTCTTGCCTTCATTTCATAATAAAAACAGTGAAACACACATTGGGATGTGTGGAAAGATTGAAATTAGGACCAATATTGCAGGGACATGGACATGCCAACATGGACATAACGTGCTGACACATGACATATGAAAGATTATATATATCACATATAGCACAAATACCAGATATGCATGTCCGGATGATATATCTTCATATAGAAGTGCTCGTGCTACATACCAAGTACTGGCATTTTTTCAATTGTCAATGTACATAATAAATTGATGCACGTAGTTATAGGAAGATAAATCCCGTTAGAATTTAATTTCCTCTGTTTTAAGATAGAAGTTATTCTAATCTTTGTTTATGTCCTCTTTTTAATATGGACTGACCTACATTTAGGAAAACTTCTATTAGAGTTTAGCTAAAATTATTCATGAATTATATCAATTGAAGTTAATAAAACTTCCTTAATAATTGCTTCTAATCTCCTATAAAAGTATCATTCTTAACTTCAAAATTCAATGAACGTTCTTGTTACAATAAAACAATCTAATGGCTCGAAATTGTTCTTGGTGGACACACCATTGGTTCTTATGCAAGTAATGTAGGTATGGATCTTGGAATGAACTTTGTCCGCTGAATATTTTGGCTGAATAGATGCCGATTTCAACCATGTCATACATAAATTTTGGTTATGCCTGTACAGACATACACACGACCAAGATAGAACTGAAACAAATTAAAAATGCAGAAACTTCCATGTATAGAAGAGCATGACCAAGTCTAAATCTGGTTTTCAAGTCTTGACTAGTAGGCTTAGTAATTTAAATGCTTCATTGTACCGGATATTTATTACTCCACCCACAAATATTTTTGATATCTGTTGTGTGCATAGTTTTAAAAACATGCATTGACTATTTGACCTCTGGACTACATATGCCAAAACAATTTGATCTTCAGTTGTGGTTGTAGTTGTTGAAGTTTTTTACTACCAGGTCTATTTATTACAAGGTTTGAAATCTCAGCTTCCGATACTGATGTGCATTGCTCGTTTCATATTGCATCATATTTTAAGCATGCCGATATGATCACTGAAACTAGCTTATGCCATTGATATTAACTAATAACAACTAATGTAAGAGGAGATTCCATGTTTTAGTTACAAAAATTTAAAATTCTGTTTTAATTCCTATAATGGTTAGAACATTCATTTCATAATCAAAATCAAGGTTCAAAATATTGCCCTGTGATTAAATGGCTTAAAAACGAAAATAGCATCTTGGATGCCAGAAATGAGTTATGGACAAGTGCGGCTTGGATGCCAGAAATGAATTATGGACAACTGAAACACTTGATAAAGATGATCTATAGGCAACTAACGATTATTTTGAGCTAAAGCAACTGATGCCACAAAGTTCGATACTATGTACCACTTGATACTTTCTATATAAAAATGATACCATACTACAACCTGTTGTTGATATCGAGACCAAAATCGAGATTTCAAACCTTGATGCATTTTTCATCACCAGAATCACCAGAATTAGGTAGCTTTTTGATAGCCAGTGTTCCAAATATTGGTCCAATATCAGTAACATCGGTCGCAATATCGGAAAAAACAAAGGGCCGATACGATATATGCGTTGTTATTTCGATGTTCGATTTTTATATTATCAATCGTAATTTTAGAATCGAGCCGCTATTTAAGTCGATATTTTGGTTTGAAATATCGGTTGATTATAACATTTTTTGGTTTTAAGTTTTTTTAGATAAGATCCAATTAACATTATATTCGATCCGACCTGATAATTGTAATATTTATAAACAAAAAAGAGAGGCTGTTGACCTGATGTGCAAACCTAATTTCGACGAATTTTTTTCGACTCCACCATTGGTTGATCTCTCTTTCTACTTACTCTCGCTATCTTCTACTATTTCAGTCGTGACAGCTCGATCTACATCTCTTTATTCTTTTTCTCGGTCTCAGATCGTCATACTCTTGACCTCTCTTTCATCCTATCATTCTTCCTCTCGATTTCGGATCAAGGGTGGTGGCTGTCAAAAAAATAAAGACAGTCTTCCAGATCATCAGGTTTTCGACATTGACACCGAGTCCTCGGTAAGAACGACATTCAAGAACTTTTCGAAAAAGCTTCAGGTTTTTAGTTATTTTTAATTTTTAATATAAGTTGATATACCTTTAATTTGATTTAATTCACTTAAATTTGATCTATCGATCCAGTTGTAGTTTGGTTGGCATAAAATGTTTCATTTTTTTCAAATAAATTAATCTTTGATTTTCATTGTGATTTTCTCCTAATTCAGGTTAGCCTACTAATAGTAATAGTAACAATACTTATAATAATAGTAATTTTGGTTCAACAACTCTTTTTATTTATAGAGATTGGAATGAAAATAATTAACAAAAATATGCTCTTTTAGGCATTGGATGATGATGATGATGCTACTAAAATTACTTTCGTTTAGAAATTCTACAAGATTTATTTACAAGAACAGAGGATGTGGAACAAACTAGAAAGAAAAATAAAATATCATAAGTATGATATTTGATTTGTTGGTGACTATTTGCATAAAGCAGAATGGTTTTCCAATGGATTGGTGTTAGATTCAAGTTTAATGCAGTATATTGAGCCAAGTGTACCCTAAATTTATTTTTATGTGAGTTTATATAATTTATATCTACTTAGATCCATGTATGGTATGCATAGGATATCTATTTTTAGCATCCGATGTGACACCTAGATATTTAATCAATATTCCCGAATATATTTGATATTTGCTATCCGATATCATATTTTCCAAACCGATACACAGTCGATATCCAATATTTAGAACATTGTCGATAGCATGTTTACTCTAGTTCACCTACCTTAAGTTAACATCACAAGTTTTTGTAAGGGAGATTGTGATTTATGAAGTCGTGATATGTATATGCACT
Organism: Scilla litardierei; assembly: GCA_030789695.1. Lineage (NCBI taxonomy): Eukaryota > Viridiplantae > Streptophyta > Magnoliopsida > Asparagales > Asparagaceae > Scilla > Scilla litardierei. Next base: position 19,247,615 of record CM061137.1, read on the forward strand.
AGTCAGAACCCGTGTCTTTAGGATGCGTGACATTCAAAATTTGGCCCTTCAAATATTTCAACCTCATTCAAAAAAATTCCCAATAATTTTAACCACCCCATTCAAAATATCCCCCCCCCTTTAAAAAAACCACATTCAAGATCTTCTCCCTTAAAAATTTCAAACACAACCAATTGTCTCCCTCCCTGGATTTTCTCCCAAAGATGGCATTGTTCTTTGGGGGTTTTCCCTTCAAAAAATTCCCTCACATCACCTTTCGTCTTGACTATTAACGATTTTAGATTAAATTTCAGTCATTCTTCTACCAACCTCTTTATCTAGTTAGCATCTCTATTCAAAATATGCCCTATTTTATAGAATAGATATATCATGGCTAATGCATACGTACATAGTTCATGGATAGGTGAAGTCATGGATAGGTGAAGTCGTATTTTCTATTAATCTTTCCTCTTTATAGAATAGATATATCATGATGGCTAATGCATACGTACATAGTTCATGGATAGGTGAAGTCGTATTTTCTATTAATCTTTCATCGTAGGATTTTCTTGTGTTTAATTGATTATTCGAGCTTGTAGCCTGTTAGCACCTCTACACAGAGACATTGCAAATGCCTGTTTATTTTGCTGCCGCCTCAGGATGCATATTGTTTAACATCAATTAAAACGCACCTTATCAAATATTGATGCAGTGATGCATACAAGGAATTCGAAAAGGAAATCCATGATGATTTGCAAGGAGTGGATGACCGCCTTGGAGAAGAGGAGGTGAGATGTCTCGGTTCATGGTGCTCTCAACAGACAATTTTGTCCATTGTAAATTGAAAAGCAAGCGTTATCTTATATTTTTGACATACTTGACCCGTATACCTTACAGATTGATGCAGCTGAAATTAATGAGGAATTTGAGTCATTGGAACAACAGTGAGTGTCATGCTGCTGAATTAGTCAGCCTATATATTTCCAATTTTTGAACTTTGTTTATGCTCTTGGTTTTGAAATTTACCACAGGGCATATAGAGAGAAAGTAGAAATGGTGAAAAGGCAGCTCTTGGACGTAAAAGCTGCACGAATTTCTAGGGGGCGAAAAAGCCCTGCATTCAAGGGCAAGGAGTCGAGCGATGAGTCCTCCAGCGAGGATGGGGAGGATTTTGCCGTCGACTGGAGAGCAAAACGCTTGTAAGAGCCATGCACATATGTTACTCCGCTGAATGAGCCAGTGGATGAAATTTTTCTCTTGGGGTATCGGATGGAGGATGCATCCAGCTATTTTGTATGGCTGCCTGCTGCAATTTACTGTTTCATATTTGATGTTATGTGCTGTCAGCGGGATGATTGATTCATTCAGTAACTGGAAAACAACATACAGCTTACCTTGGCGAAATAGTAATTGTAATTGTGTTGTTATAGTGAGACCTGATAGTTAAAAATCTGCATGTTATTTTCTCCATGTAAATGTCATGAAGCACTGCATTTTCCACACTCTTCATGTTCTTGTCTAATTTGATGTTATCTATTATACATATGGAGTATTTCTATGGGCAAATCCGTGGGAAAATTCCACTAGGACGAAAAGGGTTGGTAGAAATGTGGCTGTGATTTGGCCACATCAGCAAGGTGGGCCCCGTTGAGGCTTGGTGGGGGTCTTGGGTCCTCATTGGGATGTTCTTTTAGGGCAACCAAAAAAATGCCTCACATTTTCCTTAATTGTATGTGATAAAGAGCTAATGTATTTTAACTATTGAATTCTTGTTGATACATTCATACAGGATATATCACATATTTATACAGGGTTTGCCTCAATCTTCTACGCTGAGCTCGGGAGCCTAAGCAGCACAAGCACGGGAGTCAAGCAACAGTCTTGGGAAACAAAGGGACATTTAACACCACCACACCCCCCCCCACCCCAAACAAAAAAAAATTCACGGTGCATCAACTACCGAGAGCTTGGACAAGAAGTGTTGTAACTGTAAATGATTAACGGTCTGGGCTTTTTGGTGAAGAGATCAGCAATCTGATCTTTGGAGGCAAGATATGGAAGTGAAATACGCCGAGCCTGGTATTCATGACGCACAATGTGACAGTCAACCTCGATATGTGTTGTACGTTCATGAAAGACTGGATTAAGAGCAATGTAAATAGCATTCCGATTATCACAATGCATGGGAATATGCGTAGGAATACGAACTAACATGTCTTGCAAAAGGTGACAAAGACAACGTATCTCAACAGTAGTATCAGTCATAGCTCGATACTCAGCCTCAGTACTAGAACGAGAGATGATGGCCTGACGCTTGCTCTGCCAAGAGATAAGAGATGAACTAAGAAAAATGCAGTATCCAGTAGTAGAGCGACTAGTGTCCGAATCATCAGCCCAACCAGCATCTAAGTAAGCTTGAAGAATCAAGTATGAATCCGATGGGAATAATAGAGAGCGAGTGATAGTGCTTTGAAGATATTGAAGAACTCTAAGTAGAGCGACCTAGTGAACTGTCGTTAGAGTAGCCATAAACTGATTGAGAGTGTGAACTGCATGCGCAATATCAGTGCCAGTGGCTGATAGGTAAATAAGGGCACCAACAAGCTCACGGTATCTGGTAGGATTAGGTAATGGTGTATCATCGGAGCATTGAAGCTTAAGATGAAGTTCCATAGGAGTAGTCACTGGTAAAGATGCTGCTTGTTAGTGGTCTATAATAACTCTTTTTAGAAGATCAGAGATATATTTTTGTTGAGATAGTAGATATCCATGGGAAGAGCAAGCAACTTCAATGCCAAGAAAATACCGAAGATATCCTAGATCCTTCATTTCAAATTGTGCCTGAAGATGTCGTTTGAGAAACTGAATGGTCTATCATCTCCGGTGATGATCATGTCCTCAACATATAATAGTAGAATGGTATTGCCGTGAGATGTGCTGCAATAAAACATGGCATAATCAGCAAGGCTTTTTATGAAGCCAATGGATAACATGGAAGTGCAAAAGCGATCAAACCAAGCACGTGGGGCTTGTTTGAGACCATATATAGCGCATTGAAGACGACAACCATAAGATGGAGGTGGTGTCATATAAACTGTCTCATTAAGGTCACCATTGAGAAAGGCATTTTTCACATCCATTTGGTACAATGGCCACTTGTGAACTGTAGCAATAGCAATGAGAGTACGGATAGAAGTAATTTTGGCAACGTGGGCAAACATTTCCTCATAATCAAGGCCATATTCCTGAAAAAATCCTCGTGCAACAAGACGAGATTTATATCTTTCAACAGAGCCATCTGATTTGGTTTTAATTTTAAATATACACTTACAATTGATTGGTTTAGCTCTTGTGGGTAATGGAACAAGATCCCAAGTTTGTGTTCGTTGAAAAGCTTGAAGTTCTTCCTATATAGCCTGCTACCATTCGGGATACTTAAATGCCTCGGTATAAGACTTAGGTTCCTGTAAAGTGTGAATGGCAGCAAGAAAGGACAGAAATTGTGGATAATAAAAATTTGTTAGACAACTATAACGATGAGGGGTATGTCGTTCTTGTGGAGAATTGGGTCGAGGTGGAGGAGGTGGAGGTGGTGAAGGTGGAGGGGGTTATGGTGGAGATGAGAGTGATGATTGTCGTGTCTCTGTGACCATTGGAGTGACATCGGAAATAGTCGCATTTGGTGGTGAACCTTTATCAGCATGAACAACATTAGGAGATGGAACAGTTGGAGAATGGATAGTTGGTAAAGGTGGACTAGGTAGTATAGGACTATTTAAAGATTTACCTGTTGATGATGAAGCCTGAAGGAAGGATAAGTCAGAATCTATGGTAGGTGAAAAGTATGATACTTTCTCAAGGAACATGACATGACGAGAGATGCGAAGTCGACGACTAGATGGATCATAGCAAAGATATCCTTTGTGACTGGGACTATAACCTAACATGACACAATGAACTGATCTTGCAGATAATTTATCACGTTTGTTACGCCTATTTGACCGAGACCCAAAAGACGCGAGCCCAGGAGCCCGACCACTGGTCAAAAGCCCATTCTGCAAAGGCCCTATAAGGGACCTTCCCGAACGTCGATCCGACCCGGCCCCAATAACCCGCTGGACACTCGCCCACTCCTGCGAAAACCACTCCCCCGGACGCGCGACCACTAAATAGCGATAATGGGGAGGTACTGGCATGGCGGAGAGGGCGGCGGCAAGGGGGGACTTATGGGGCACGATCGATGGCGGGCGTGGGACGTGGGCCAGAGGCAATCACGCTGGGAGCTCTACAAAAGGGCCAGGAAGACGACGAAGAAAGGGACCGCATCTCAGGTAACAAAACCTAAGGTACTCCATCAACGACCTCGTTCCCCCAATTCATCTCCTTCCTCCCCCGCTCGCGCCGAGAGACGCCGTTACGATCTCCTCACGAGTCGAACCGTCTCCGCCGGGCCTCCTTTCTCAGATCTCTATCTGACTTAGGCATCGGAGGGGATTTGGCCGGAACCAAGGTCCGGCCCCCTGACGAGCGTTCTCGTCTACGCAGGTGGACAGCTGATCAACGGGCCGAGGCTACCCCTCGCCCCTCTCCGACCACTCGATCAACTGGATAGTGAGGCTTCCCCTCACAGTCAGCCTGCCGAGGCCGAGCACGCCCTACCGAGGCCGAGCGTCTTAGTCGGGTCCGAGACTCCCCCTCGCCACCCGTCGGCCGTGCATCAACCCGGGCGACTGAGGCTACCCCTCGTCCCCTTCCAGCCGAGGCCGAGCGCGTCTATCCGAGGCCGAGCGTCTCAACCAGGGCCGAGGCTTCCCCTCGCCCCTTCTGCACCAATTCGAAGCCCCCCAAGGGACCCAAAGCGGGCCCCTTGACCACGTTGACCGGGTTCTCCACGGTCAATGCTTTGTAGTGAGAAAACACTCTGAAACATCTGGCGCCGTCTGTGGGAACGAAAACTGTCCCACGAAGAAACAAACCACATCTGCGATGACGAGGCCTCCCTCCTCTCGGCGAAAGAAGGGCGAGGCCCCGAGGCGGGGCGACGGGGCCCGCCATCGTAGCCAAGAATGGGCACGGGACCGACGCGAGGAGAGTCGTGAGGAAAGGGCCGGGAGGCCCTCCCCTCCCCCACCGGTCGGGAGACCGAGTGCGCCCGTAACGGCGCGCAGCTCGGACGTGGCTTTGGTGGTATCAGTGGTCATAGACACTACCTTAGTGCGGCGGCTGCTTGTCGACACCGGCAGCTCCTGTGACGTCCTATTTATGTCAACCCTGGAGAAGATGGGCCGGCAGAAAGAAGACTTGCGACCTCGTTCGGGTCCCGTGGTTGGATTCACGGGTCACTCCACCCCCATCATCGGCACTATCCATCTCCCGGTAACGCTCGGAAACACACCAGACTCTGTGACCCTGGCGGTGGAATTCATCGTATTGGGGATCGGGTCGGAATACAATGGGATCATCGGCCGACCCCTACTCAACGCCGTCGGCGCGGTGGTCTCGACCCTCCATCGGACCATCAAGTTCCGAACACCGGGGGGATGGGGCAAGTCGAAGGCGACGCGGGGAGACCGAATACCTACTATCAACTGGCAGAGGAAGGTCCCGAGGATCGTCTAGCTGACCGGATGACCGCGCTCGACTTAAGGAGTGGGCCTAGGCCCACCCCTGCGGAGGAGCAGGAGCAAATCCCGGTCACGGACATCGAGGGCCGGTTCGTCTCGATCGGGAGAGGGCTGAGCCCGGACCAGAGGGATCAGCTGATCGAATGCCTGGAGGCGAACCTGGACATCTTCGCCTGGTCACCTGAAGACATGCCCGGCGTGGACCCCCAGGTGATCGTCCACCAGATCAACGCCGACCCCAACTTCAAACCGGTTAGGCAGAAGAAGCGTAACCTGGGCGGCGAGAAGATGAAGGCAGCCTCCGAGGAAGTGGAGCGTCTCCTCGATGCCGGCTTCATACGAGAAGTCTGGTACCCGGAGTGGCTGTCGAACGTGGTGATGGTCAAAAAACCCAACGGGAAGTGGCGAATGTGCGTGGACTTCAGTGACCTCAACAAGGCCTGCCCCAAGGACAGCTACCCCCTGCCGCGCATCGACCACCTGGTGGACAACGCCTCGGGATACGAGATGCTAAGCTTCATGGACGCTTACTCTGGGTACAATCAAGTCCAGATGGACCCCCGGGACGAAGAGATGACAGCCTTCACGACGGACCGGGAAACCTACTGCTACAAGAAGATGCCCTTTGGCTTGAAGAACGCGGGGGCCACCTACCAGAGAATGGTCAACAAGGTGTTCAGCTCCCAGATCGGGAGGAACCTAGAAGTCTACGTCGACGACATGCTTGTCAAGTCAAGGCGACCGGAAGACCACATCGCCGACTTGCGGGAGACCTTCGAGCGGTTACGGCGACACCACATTCGGCTCAACCCCGCGAAATGCACGTTCGGGGTAAGATCTGGCAAATTCTTAGGATTTATGATAACTAATCGTGGTATTGAAGCTAATCCCGACAAGATCGAGGCGCTGGTCAACATGCGCGAGCCGACGACGATCAAGGAGCTACAGAGGCTGAACGGGCGCATCGCAGCCCTGGGGCGATTCCTTTCCAAATCAGCGGAAAGATCGCTTCCCTTCTTCAAGGTCCTGAGGAAAGCAATCGCGGAACCTCCGAACAATAGGAAGACGATACTCTGGGACGAAGACTGCTCCCGGGCGTTCGGGGACCTCAAAGAGTATCTCCGCAGCCCCCCTCTCCTGTCCAAACCCCGGGAAGGGGAGTCGCTGAGCCTTTACCTGGCGTGCGCGGAGGAAGCTGTGAGTTCGGTGCTGATCCGGGAGGACGGCGGGGTGCAACGGCCGGTATATTACATGAGCCGGATCTTGAAGGGGGCGGAGGTGCGATACTCGCCCATGGAGAAACTGGCGTACGCCCTCGTCCTCTCAGCACGAAGGCTCCGACCCTATTTCCAGGCCCACACCATACTGATCCTGACCGACTCACAGCTGGAACAGAACCTCAAGAGATTCGATCGAATTGGAAGGATGCTAAACTGGGGAGTGGAACTGAGCGAGTTCGACCTCCGATTCAAACCGCGCACGGCCATCAAGGGACAGGCCCTAGCCGACTTCATCGCCGAATGCACGACGGAAGGAAATGGCCCCCCAGAGGGAGAAGGCCCATGGACGGTAACTGCTCAACCCTTGTCCTTTATTTCGGCTGACCACTTTCAGCCAGAGGATCCAGGAGCGTGGATAGTTCATGTGGACGGGTCGGCCACGCAGTCAGGAGGCGGGGCCGGGATTGCGATCCGATCTCCGGAGGGGAACATCGTGGAATACGCGTTGCGGTTCGAGTTCCCGGCCACGAACAACGTGGCGGAATACGAAGCTGTGATCAACGGCCTGAGGCTGGCCCTGGAGCTCGGGGCCGAGTCCGTCCGCCTCCTCAGCGACTCGAAGCTCATTGTCAACCAACTCTTAGGGAGTTACGAGGCACGGGAGGAGGCGATGCAGAGATATCTCCCAGTCGCCAGAGCGGCGATGTCCAAATTCAAGGACGTGGAGGTCTTACACCTCCCACGATCAGAGAATGCACGGGCCGATGCGTTGTCAAAGATGGCCTCGTCCTCGCTAAAGGAGCTGGGCCGCACCATCTACGTAGAGAACCTGCCGTCCCCCAGCACGATGGAGCACGAGGTGATGGCGATCGACCAAGAGCCCACCTGGATGGACCCGATCATCCGATACCTCACCCACGGAGAGGTGCCGGCCGATGGGGATGAACGCCGAACCCTGGAGAGAAAAGCGCTCCGATACGTGATCCATGAGGGGACGCTCTACCGGAGACGCTGGACCAAGACGGACGTCCTCCCATACCTGAAGTGCATCGGACCGCAAGAAGCTGACTACGTCCTACGGGAGGTTCACGACGGGATCTGCGGGAATCACCACGGGGGCAAGATAGTCGCGCAGAAGATCTTAAGGCAGGGGTACTACTGGCCGACCTTGGCCAAAGATGCTACAAGCTACGTCCAGAAATGCCAAGAATGCCAGAGGTACGCCCACCACATCTCGACTCCTCCGTCAGAGCTCATCCCCATCGTGAGCCCCCTCCCCTTTGTGAAATGGGGGCTCGACATTCTCGGACCGTTCAAGCCAGGACGAGGGCAGCGGAAGCACCTGATCGTGGCAGTGGACTACTTCACCAAGTGGATCGAGGCCGAGCCGTTGGCAACCATCACGTGGAAGAAAGCGAAAAGCTTCGTGTGGAATTCGATCATCTCCCGATTCGGAGTACCACGGGCCATCGTCACAGACAACGGGAAGCAGTTCGATTCAGCAGGGTTTAAAGATTTTTGCGAGGAATGGGGAATCAAGCTCCTCTTTGCCTCGGTAGCACACCCCCAAACCAACGGGATGGCAGAAGCGGCCAACAAGTGTATCATAGAGCCCCTCCGGAAGAAAGTGAAGGACGCCGAAGGGAACTGGCCGGAAGAGCTCCCCGGGATACTCTGGTCATACCGGACGACCCACAAGGAGGCTACTGGCGAGACCCCCTTCATGCTCACCTACGGGGCCGAGGCGGTGGTACCGGTCGAATTGGGTGAAGAATCTCTTCGCCTCAAATACTTTGACGAAGACCGGAACTCGCAGGGCCTAGGGCTCAGCCTGGAGCTCCTCGACGAGCGACGGGAGCAGTCACTGGCCACCATCGTCCGCCAAAAGCAGAAGGTGGCCCGATACTACAACGCTCGGGTGCGGGGGAGAAGCTTCCACCTCGGGGACCTGGTCCTCCGGAAAGCAGGCTTCACCACCGATACCGCTCGCAAAGGGAAGCTCGCGGCTAGATGGGAGGGACCCTACAAAGTCGTCGAGGTCCTCGGACCCGCAGCCTACCGACTAGCCGACATGGAAGGGAGAGTTCTCACTCACACTTGGAATGCGGAACATTTACGCAAGTACTTTCAATAGATGTATCGTTTCCTATGAAATAAATTTGTTTTAAATTCATTCCCTTCCAGATAAAGCAAAAAGGTATACAGAAGGATACACGAAGAGGTCGAGGGGCATTCCCCTCCCTCATTTTTCTCCGGGGGCACCGGGGGAGCCACAGGCTGGCAGCTCACTAGGGTCTCCCCCTTACTCCGTTCGGCGTCAGAGTACATCCGAAGTTTCTCGAAGTTGATCCCCGAGAGCGGGAACTTCTCTTGGATCTCGGACTGGCACCGGGCGAAGCCCTTCTCGTACGCCTCCGATAAGGCGGTCTCCACAAAAGAGGTGGCATACTCCGCCACGGCATCCTGAGCGATCCGGGCAGGATCCACCTCCTCGAGCCCACGCAGCCGGGCCTCTAGGGTCTCGACCTGGCGTTGGTGCTCCGCCCTCTCCTTCTCGATCTCCCGGGATTTCTCTCCTAGTTGGGCTGCAAGGGCCCTCGCCAGCTCCTCCGTCGCATCCAGACGATCGGAGAGCTCCGAGGCTTCGGAGGCAGCAGCCGGGCCAGGGGTCTGCTTGACTCCTCCAGACGCGTCGACGTCTTTTAAAAGAGAGGCGAGCCGCGTCTCGGCCTCTGACTTCGCGGCCAGAGCCACGGCTCTCTCACGATCCGCCACCTCCAGGGCAGAGGACAGCTCAGTTATGCGGGAGTCCAGGGATTAGACCCGCGCTTCCTCCAACTGACCAGCTTCCTCCTCCCCCTCGCCAGGGACCTCAGGGCCTAGCCCAGCCACGGATTTGGCTTTGGGAAGAGCCGCGAATTGGCGCCTCATCGAGAGGCCCACCGAGGACAACTGTGCCAAAGCAACGAAGGTAAGATGGCAAAAGCAGCTGGAGAACGGGGGGACAAGCAGAGACACACTACCTGTTGACCAGCCTGGATCACAAAGGTAGCCAAGCAATCACCTCTGACTCCGTCCAACACCGCCTGGTCGGGAGGGAGACAACAGTTCTCGGCCACTCGAGCGGCGGCTCCACGGCTCGAGAACACCGACTCCTTCTCACCCACTGGAAAGCGTGGACAAAGAAGACCCTCCCCTGACGAAGGGAACTCGCCAGGAGCGGAGCGGAACGCCCCAAGATACCGACTGTAAGCATCAGGGAGAGAGCCGTCCGGAAGAGGTGAAGGGCCGGCCCACGGCCAAGCAACCTCAACGGGAGCAGGATGAGGTCGGTCAGCAGTCGGCTGGACGTCGACCCCCTCGACCCCCTCACGGAGCCTCTTGGGAGACCCCTGCAGGGGGAGAGAGGGAGACGACATCTTCTTTCGCTTCGAGCCTCCGGACGCGGTCACAACCCGCTGCTTCTTCCGGACCGCCAACACATGATCCCTTCTGTGCGGATCCGGGTTTGGGGCCTGCGCGAGAGCGCTGGCAGGAGAAGGACCGAGAGGGAACCCACCTGCACTCAAAGAATAAATGAGAGACAGAGCAGAGCCTGGGCGACCTCGAGGGGCGAACGTTTGGAGCAGCTTACCTAGGGGCCACACCGTCTTACGCAACTTGTGGTCACTAAAGAGGAAGTCGATCGAGCGCTCCCTCGGAGGAATTGCCAACATATCCCTCACCGTCTGCTGCTCAGCGACCGTCGACTCACCCAGATTAAGAACAACGGCACCGGCCGCCACCCACCGAGCCGGGAAGTGTACACTCGAGGGGAATGTGACGAACACGTATTCCCCCTTCCAGCGTTTCAGAGAGCTCGGCAACCCCAGCACCAGGGACATCTTCGGGCGGGCGCTGATGTAGATCCACGCCCCCGATTGGTGGAGGCTCAGGCGGTAGAACTGGGCAAAGAGACGGAGAGAGGGCACCACACCCTTCAGCATGCAGACGACAACGAACCCAACGAGGATCCCGACGGCGTTGGGACAGAATTGACACAAGCACACATTGTGGGCCTGAAGGAACTCCACGATAAAAGGATGAAGCGGGAAACGGAGCCCGAAGTGAAAGCACTTCTCATATATTCCGACCTCATTGGGACCAGGAGAGCAGATCCGCTCGTCAGCCCCAGGGGCACGAGCCGAGTAGGGCGGAAGCAGGTAGGAGGAGCGCATGCTCCCGATGGCGGTGGCACAGATCGACGAAGGCCACGCCAAGACCTCAGAAGGAACACCTGAAGGATCATCCCCATGCTGACTAATCGCCGAAGGAGTGCCACCCGCCAGACCTGGAGCCGCATCGCGCTTCGACCGAACCGAGCCCGTAGCAGAGGAAGACGACATGGGGCAGAGCTCAGACAGAAGGGGGATCAGCGCAAAGAAGAAATACGACGGGATGGCGGCTCACGAATCCCTCGGCTTCTCCACTTAAGATGACTCCGCGAACGGCAGGGATAAGCTTGCCGCTACACGTGGCGACATCCGAAGGCCGACGGCGCTTCGGAACCCGCGCCTTAAAAACATCGAACGGGCCAACTCATGATGACGACTAATAAATGAGTCGGCATCGACTGGAGAGCTTGTCAAAATCGGCAGAAGTCACATCGGCCGAGCTGGACCGGCCGAGGCCGGTTAACCTGACCGATGGGGGCAATTGTTACGCCTATTTGACCGAGACCCAAAAGACGCGAGCCCAGGAGCCCGACCACTGGTCAAAAGCCCATTCTGCAAAGGCCCTATAAGGGACCTTCCCGAACGTCGATCCGACCCGGCCCCAATAACCCGCTGGACACTCGCCCACTCCTGTGAAAACCACTCCCCCGGACGCGCGACCACTAAATAGCGATAATGGGGAGGTGCTGGCATGGCGGAGAGGGCGGCGGCAAGGGGGGACTGATGGGGCACGATCGATGGCGGGCGTGGGACGTGGGCCAGAGGCAATCATGCTGGGAGCTCTACAAAAGGGCCAGGAAGACGACGAAGAAAGGGACCGCATCTCAGGTAACAAAACCTAAGGTACTCCATCAACGACCTCGTTCCCCCAATTCATCTCCTTCCTCCCCCGCTCGCGCCGAGAGACGCCGTTACGATCTCCTCACGAGTCGAACCGTCTCCGCCGGGCCTCCTTTCTCAGATCTCTATCTGACTTAGGCATCGGAGGGGATTTGGCCGGAACCAAGGTCCGGCCCCCTGACGAGCGTTCTCGTCTACGCAGGTGGACAGCTGATCAACGGGCCGAGGCTACCCCTCGCCCCTCTCCGACCACTCGATCAACTGGATAGTGAGGCTTCCCCTCACCGTCAGCCTGCCGAGGCCGAGCACGCCCTACCGAGGCCGAGCGTCTTAGTCAGGTCCGAGACTCCCCCTCGCCACCCGTCGGCCGTGCATCAACCCGGGCGACTGAGGCTACCCCTCGTCCCCTTCCAGCCGAGGCCGAGCGCGTCTATCCGAGGCCGAGCGTCTCAACCAGGGCCGAGGCTTCCCCTCGCCCCTTCTGCACCAATTCGAAGCCCCCCAAGGGACCCAAAGCGGGCCCCTTGACCACGTTGACCGGGTTCTCCACGGTCAATGCTTTGTAGTGAGAAAACACTCTGAAACAACGTTCATTAGGTGGAAGTAAGGCAAAACAAACACAACCAAATACTCAAAGCAGGGAATAGTCAAATTTAGATGAGTGTTACCGAGAGAATGGACAACTGTCTGGAAATGAAGAAGATGGTGTTATATTTGAAAGGAGAATTGTAATAAGAAGAGCTTCTGCCTAAAATTGTCGTGGAAAAGAAGCACTGAACAAAAGAGCACAAGTTGTTTCAAGGATGTGACGATGTTTTCGTTCAACGACTCCATTTTGTTCTGGTGTATGAGGGCATGATTGTTGAGCTAAATAACCACGAGATTTAAGAAGTGCTTATATTGATGAAGACACAAACTCACATGCATTGTCTGATCTAAATTTTTATTATTTTCTTAATTTGGGTGTAAATCATGGCAGTGAAATCTTTGTAGATATTGTAAAGTTCAGCACACGATCGCACGAGGTAAACCCAAGTACAACGAAAAAAGTCATCAATAAAAGATACATAATATCGATAACCAAAAATAGATGCGACACGAGCAGGTCCCCAAATATCAGAATGGATTAAATCAAAAGGTTCGACAGAAATATCATCATGCGTGACAAATGGTAATACAGTTTTTTTAGAAATACGATATGCAGTATAATTATACTCATTTTGGAAAGAAAAAGATCATAAACCACCAGATTTAGCTAGATTTTTGAGACGAGAGCTAGAAATATGACCTAACCGACGATGCCAAAGAAAAGAAGCAGAGTAACCAAACCCGATAGAGGAAGTGCGAGGGAGATGTAGTTGTTCAAGCTGATAAAGTCCATTCATTTTACGACCTATCACAATCCTCTGGCCGCAACATGAAGTATTCCCTCTTCCTCGAAATCTGGCCCGAGGCTCAACATATTCGGATTTCATAAACGGGTTAATACCATTTTTTTGACACAAATAAAGAACACTGATAATGGTACTTGCAAGTTCAAGTTCAAGTTTTTTTGAAGGCCCAATTGAGGCTAGAGGGCTGTTTTATGAATCTTTCTTGCTAGTTTGTATGTCACGCCCCTTGTTAGCAATACGTAAAACGGGAATTATTCGGGACGTGAATAAAACGTGTTTAATTCGATCAATTTTAAAAGACGTTCGGTCAAAAATTCGGTCAAATATGCGCAATACGAGAATAATACATAAACAGGTTAAATAGTGTTTAATTCGTTAACCCGGATAAAAAACGCGACTAAAAATACGAATACTGTCAAGATATCATTCATCCAAATGAACTTAAAAATCAACAATATCAATATGAAATAAGAGTAAAATAAGTTCTATATTCAAATTGTATGCATAGTTTTAAACAAAATGACATGATCATACTATTATATTCAATGTAGAATGCACTAAACCAAAGTATGATTATTAAATCATATTTCAAAATGATTTAAAAGTGCCCCTAAAACGCGTTTAAAACGCATAAAATGCGCAATACGAGAATAAAAAGCGTTTTATTCGTCAACTCCTAAAAAAGCGCGTATTTTTCCGAATAATTCAAATGGACGGCTGTTTAATACGGGAACCATTTTAGACGAGTTTTAAACGTAAAAAACATAAAAATTCGCGTTTTTTACTAACAAGGGTCACGCCTCCTGTAAAGCACATAGAATTCTTATTTCGTGAAAAAGGTAAGAAAGAATATATGGAAATGTAATAAATAAGGAAGACTCAATGAAGAATAAGATTGATCTGAATTTTTTAATTGATGTAATTCAAGAAGCGTATATCACTTTACATCCCTGATCTATGATTGAGTGTGAACTGCCCGATTACCCACACTCTATGGGAAAGCATAAAGTAATTAATTTAACTGAAGAAAAAAGTTGGGTTTAATTAATAAAGCCCAAATTTGGACAGTTGAATTTAAGGTTGGATTGATTAATTAGTAATATTATATGATTAGGTAGGTTTAGTAATTAACTGGAGCAAATAGGGTTTTAAGTTCACACGGACTAGAACATTGGCCGGATTTTGAAACAAAGGAATGATCCGGGCCGTCCATCCATCACGCTGCACTTGTTCCATCTAACTGTGTGTGTGTGTATATGTATGTATGAGAATAATGGGTACCATACGCCATATGAGAGGGTCTCTCATATTCTCTCTCACATAAAGGGGGCAAGTACAACAAGTACATATATATATATATATATATATATATATATATATATATATATATATATATATATATGGATTAATGGGTATCATACGCCATGAGAGGGTCTCTCATATTCCCTCTCACATAAAGGGGGCAAGTACAAGCCTACATGGGCTTGTACTTGTTGTAATATGTATATGTATATATATATGTATATGTATATATATATGTATATATATATATATGGTAAAGTGTTCCTAGGGTGACTCCTTAGATTAAATCTAAGGAGTCGCCCCCATTTTCTCCCATATCCCACATTTTTTTCGATTTTATTTTACATGGGGTTGTTGTTCACCTCATGGATGATCAACATACCAAAAATCAATTCATTCCAATACTTTTAGAGCCCCCATCTACCCCGTGCAACTTCAACGGTCTGAAAACGTGTTGATACCCATTAATCCATATATATATATATATATATATATATATATATATATATATATATATATATATATGATAAAGTGTTCCTAGGGTGACTCCTTAGATTCAATCTAAGGAGTCGCCCCCATTTTCCTCATATCCCACATTTTTTTTCGGAATTTTTTTCATGGGGTTGTTGTTCACCTCATGGATGATCAACATACCAAAAATCAATTCATTCCAATACTTTTAGAGCCCCCATCTACCCCTTGCAACTTCTTCGTTTTTCAGCACGTTTTCAGACCGTTGAAGTTGCAAGGGGTAGATGAGGGCTCTAAAAGTATTGGAATGGCTTGATTTTTGGTATGTTGATCATCCATGATGTGAACAACAACACCAAGAAAAATAAAATCCAAAAAAATTGTGGGATATGAGGGAAAATGGGGGCGACTCCTTAGATTGAATCTAAGGAGTCACCCTAGGAACACTTTACCCATATATATATATATATATATATATATATATATATATATATATATATATATATATATATATATATATATATATATATATATATATATATATATATAGGGATTAATGGGTATCATACGCCATATGAGATAGGCTCTCATACGCCCTCTCTCATAAATCAACCAAGTACAACCAAGTACAAGCCCATGTGGGCTTGTACTTGGTTGCTTTATGTGAGAGGGCGTATGAGAGCCTATCTTATATGGCGTATGATAGCCATTATTCTCATATATATATATATATGGATTAATGGGTATCATACGCCATATGAGACATTGTCTCATATTCCCTCTCACATAAAGCAATCAAGTACAAGCCCACATGGGCTTGTACCTGGTTGTACTTAGTTGTTTTTTGTGAGAGGGAATATGAGGCAAGGCCTCATATAGCCATTATTCTAATATATATATATATATATCGATCTTCCGTTGGGAAAAAACCCATGCGAAAACATTTTTTTTATTTTTTTGGAATTTTTTTTTCAAATTTTTTTGATGTTTAATCCATACAAATATATACCCCAGGGAAAATAATGGGTGAACTCGTTGGGCATTAGAGCACCCATCCACCCGTTACAAATTTAACGGTTTCAAAACGTGCGAATTTGATGAAATGCCTTGATCGAAGGCCAAATGGCATTATTTCTCAACCATTATTTTTTGAGGGGGGGTATAACAACATATAATGAGAGTGGAAAAAAGAATTTTTGAAAATTTTTTTTAAAAAAAAAGATAAAAACATTTTCGCACCGTGCGAAATGTTCTCATTTGAAAATTTTCATATATATATATATATATATATATATATATATATATATATATATATATATATATATATATATAAGGAATTTAGATCCCAGCGTTTATTGTATTCTGTCTAATAATTCTTTCTGTTTTTTTCCCGGCAGCCAAATCCTAGGGTTTCGATCTCTTCTTCCCTCTTCAATCACCCAAATCGATCTTATTCTTCGGCGCTATCCGAAAGAGTGATGTTTATAATTGTTTCTAGACAAGATTCTTCGTGAAATTCTCGTTCTTTCACCTCTATGTTAAATGTTGGTTTCCTCAAATATTTCAGATTTACTTCTTTCTTCTCTTCTTGTGCTTCACTTTTCTTTCTCTCTTTTCCCCCACTGGCATAAGAAATTTAATATATCAAGTTGATCACGGTCTACTTATGAAAAACAACATAGAAAATGAATGAGCACCACTTCATACAAAATGTATGAGCCGGCAGCGCATACCCTCGACCTCGATCCTATTTGTAACGATCCGTATTTTTCAACACAACTATTTACGTGTTTAAACTATTTTCAAATTATTTTATAATGGTTCGTCAGGAGTTTTACGATTTCAAAAATTTCTTATAAAAATATTTTGAAGTATCAGGCTAATCATCAAATACATCTAAATAATCTGGTAAAAATTCATTTTCAATTATTACTGTTTTGGCTTAATGAATTAATTTTTTATACAAACATCATCAAAACATTTTCAAACTTCTACAGCATCGTCATATGATCATTTAGGGCTTCCCACATTAATTTCGTAATTTTCTGAAGTTAAATCAATAGAGAACCCGCAAACCCGCATCCTAAACATTTTGGCCTAAAACTAGTGTTTCCGTAGCTCAAACCCGAAAAAGGATCTTGTATTCACGATCCTCGTGACGATACGAACCTGTGGCTATGTTTTCGTAATTTTTCGGATACGTTTAGTCTCAAGAGCAAAGTCGTAATTTCGTATATTTGTGAGTTTACTAATTACTTTTAATTTTTAACCCAAGTTAATTAACCTTAACACTAAATCTAAACTTGGTATCTCGCGATAAACGTGTATACACGTTTTCCCCTTTCCCGGAGCAGGTTCATTCCCTTAAGAAAATTGTCAAAACCCCACCAACCCCATTAATTAGCCCTAATTAATACCTACAATATTATAATAATTCTAAATTATTATTAACCCCCCCAATCACCTCGCCCTCTTTCACTTGGTAAACACACCGTACCTCTCACTCCCTTACTCTCTTTCTCCCTCACTCCGACCCAAACCCAACGGCTAACTCCACGCAACCCAAACCCATATCACACTCTCGTACACCCTCCCCCTCTCTCATTTCGAAACACCCAACCCATGGCGAACCCTCACTCCCCCTCCCGTTCGAGCTCAACCCATGCACCTAACTCACCCACGCAAACACGCACACACACAGTCCCTTCCCACGCTCTCCCTCTCACTCACTCGTCCTCTCTCCCTCCCTCCCTCCCTCCCTCCCTCTCTCTCTCTCTCTCAGTTCTCTCAATCCCCTCTCCGACCTCCCCCCGACATCGATCGTCGCCCTTCGAGCCCACAGCAGCGCAGCACCCCCGCCCGGAGCTGCTCCCCGCCACTAGACCCATGCATCCGCTGGAGAGCCCACCGACAGCCCCCAAAAACGCGACCCGCCTCCCTCGGGCTCGCCGTCCACCACTGCTCTTCGAAGGACGATGAACACCGCCGCCTGCTCCTCCATCCACCACCAAACTCCCCAAACCTCTCCGTCATCGTTCCCAGCGACCAGCGACACCATAGCACCCACCAAAACCCCTCCTCCGCCATGACTTCACCCCACTGTCACCGTCACTACCGCCGCCTAGAGCACCGCCACTTGCTACCGTCAGGCTCACCGCACCGCCCTCTACCTCCTCCGCCGATTGACGACCCCCGCCGCTCCGTTCGCCGCCGGCGACGTCGAGAACTCGAAGCTGCATCGAATGAACAGTAACACGCGGGATATACGGTGAGGAGTATAAATATGCGTATTTGAGGAGTATAAATATGCGTATTTAAGTATTTTAATAATTAAATAATATGGGTTATTTGATAAACTATTGCTAATTAATTATATACAGGTCAAAAAATTATAAGACCAGCTTCAGAAAATCAGAAATGACATTCTGGACCCAATGGCGCTAGTTTCATCTCAATCAGACGCCTAGTTTTTCCAGAATTAATTTTTAAGCCAAAAACTTAAATACGTCCTTTTCACTTAAACATCCGTAACTTATTATTTTCACGTAAACTGATACGTGATAAAAATATATGTTATAATACTCTTCGATACGGTCATTTTGACAGCTCACTTGCAACTTTTCGGTGCAGATTGCACCCAAAAGAAATGTTTGAATAATTACGTCACTAATTGAAAAATAGTTTTTAAATTGATTTTTGAGCTATTAAAAATTATAAAAATTACCAGAGATTTCAGAAAAATATTACCTCCTGCATTAAAATTATTTTCATCATATAGCCTATATAAAAATTTAGAACACTTTTCAACACCGTTTCAATCAGTTTAAAAATCAAAACGATCAAATTAAATAGATAGAAAATAGGATAGCCTGTAACTAATGATTTCTTGTGTTTGCAGGTACCAATTCTCGTGCACCAGCATCTTTATAAGCTCTAACTCCAACCTCGTCTTAATACAACGATCTCGATGGTAAGTCACTTTAATTCTAACTTTAGAAATTTAGCTAGTGTACTCGTATGAACTTAGGACATGACAGCTAGTCTCAGAACAATTATTGACCTGAACAGATGACTAGAGACATAACTAAATAGGAAACGAATCAAATATAGAGCAACTTTGTCTTGATCGTATGACATTGCTAACTTTCAACTTAGATGGTTATAGTACACGACCATCTACTTGGGTAAACTGTTTACTAATTGAAAACCACATGCTTGAAGCATGGATCGGGTGTAAGTCACAATTAATTCTAACTTTAGAAATTGAGATAGTGTACTTTATGGAATAACTGCATGCTCGAAGCATGGATCGGTATCATAGTTGTTGGACTTCAAAGCATTGCTCAGGACTGACATTCTCTGTTGAGGCTTCTGCCTTGACTTTTCAGCAAGCAAAACTCTTTGGAGTGTTGGTAATGCCTTTGATCATCTTTGGAGTGAGACTATTGTGCTTAACTCTATTGGTATGTAAGTCGGTTTATCATAACCGTCATTAGTGTCTTTACCTTTGAAACAACAGATTGACGTACTGTATTGAAAAGTAATGATTGAATGGTATATCGTGGAACAACCTATTGAAATTGAATGCTTATCTGTTGATGATGTGATGGGCCTATAAGGCCATATGGATACGTATACGGATACGGATACGGATACTGATACGGATACGGCTATAGATGTGTAATGTGATACAACACGGGTTATGGGGTAGTCTTAAGTTACGAAGTATGTGGGAGTGATCGGGTCCACCTTTATTTGGTAAGCTGTACCATCACCCTGCATGGGATGGTAGGTAGATATTCCACAAGTTGCTCCGAGGAACGGGTGCACTTATGGTTGCATATCGTACACTCGAGCTAAGACTGTTGCACTAGCTTGATATTGGATTATGATACTACAACACAGATTATGGGGTAGTCTTGAGCTACAAAGTGTACGGGAGTGACCGGGTCCATCCTTATTTGGTAAGCTGTACCATCACCCTGTTAGGGCTGGTAGGTAGATATTCCACGGTTGCTCCATGGTATGGGTGCACTTATGGTTACATATCGTGCACTCGGGCTAAGGCTGATGCACTAGCTTGTTTGTTTACTATGTCACTATTGTTCTTTCACGACTACTAACTGGATACGACTGCTCTACTGACTAAGTCGAGACTACTCGAACGTGATAAAGCAGTATAATAATGAGCGGCCTTAAATTACTACTGGATCAGTGTCTAGAAAGGAATGGAAAGTGGGTTGGTCAACAAAGGACTCGTCCTGCGGTCATAGAAGTGACCTGTGCCTTCAAGCCCTAACTGCCTGGCTGATTTGGGAGTTAAACTAGACTTCTTATTATTAGGCCAGCCTACACTATTAGATAGTCAAGTGACGTTTGTTTCCTCTTGCTCACTCATTACTTCCATATATAAGTCATGTAGCTTCTAGCTTTACTATTGCTTACTTAGTCTACCTGGTTGTCTTACTATTGTCATCACATTGTTGTTGCTACTATATGACATGCCACAGTTATTGCTCTCGTAAGTTAATGTTGCACTTGCACTGTCACCCATACTTTATGCATTACATGCACTTTACTTACCACACTTGAACAGCCACCAGTACTTTACTTTTCGCTCGTAAAATCATGTCTGCTCATACTTTACTTTTTGCACCTGCATGACCATCTTTCGTTTACTATAGCTTGTAACATAATTTGCACTGCTTTATTTCTATTGCTAGAATTGTTGTAACTTACCTACGGTTCCATCTCTGTGGCACCGTGACGACGCACATTTGGAGGTAGATGCTCTTGAGTTAATAGCGCCAGAGTTCGACCATGAGACCGCAGCTTTCAGAGCTATTTTCAGTTGTGTACTTTCTTTCTTTCATGTACATTGTTTTGAACATTTTGTACAGTATAGATGTAATAATTGGACACTATTTGGGTATTTTTGTACATCTCTGCATCGTGGCTATTTTTTTTCACTGGATAACTGCAGGACCTGCGCAAATATCAAAAACGTAACGGGCCCCGAGAGCGGGTCGTTACGCTATTCTATCTGTTCAGGGGCCAAGAAAACAAAGAAACAGAGAAAGAACAGCAACATGAGAGAAGCAAGCGATTCAGACGAATATGGAATTAATTTTACATATTGTTGTATGCAATCCATAGAAATATTACCTGCAAGGAGTCCGCACAAATACTAATCGAGCATTGCATTAAACATTCATTATCGAAATCCTCAATCGCATGATCTTCACACTGACAATGGCATGCCAGATCAGTTGGGTACTTAAAGCTGAAGGTTGTGTCAATAAAAGCTGAGATACATAGAAAACTCACTCATGATTCTAAGCTTAACATTTGCTTTTTAATTCGTCAATAAAAGCCATTGGTGCCCTTTTATATCATAACTAGTTATAATCAGTGCACTTATGTCTCATATCATGTAATAGTCAGTGCATCCCCAATAAAAGACGGCTAGCCCTAGCTTAAGAATAAATCCCCTCCTCTAATCAATTACAAGTTTTCCATTAAAAAAAATTAGAAATAAAGGGTCGAAAACGCCCCTAGGGAAAACCCCTCATGCGCGCCCGGGCTAGCCGCGTGCAGGCTGGCCACGGGTCTGCCTCCGCGTGTAAACGCGGTTCCCATCAGCCTCCTAGCAGCATCACTACTAAATTTATAATTATAGAAGTCTCCTCTAATATGAAGAGATATTCATTAGTTACAACATTCTAGCTTAGCTCGAAGCTAACATATTCATGTCTTATCAGCGTCTTCACATCCTCGAAGTCATTGGTGACAAATAGGTATCATTATTGTTACGACCTAAATATAGGTCGTAGGAGGGCCAATCCGAAGACCTATATGGCTACACCAAGTCAGATTCGAAAGCAGATGTCTAGAAATAGATCAGATCTTTGTGTAAGATTTGGCACCCGAGGACGACAACTTCAGAACCGAGCAACATCACATAAAAAGCTTTTACTTCGGCAAGATTAAAGAGGCCACCGTTACATCATTTAATGAGCATGACCTTCGAGATTCTTGGCAATTAATGAGAAACCGTTACGCTGCATGATTTACGCGAATCTCCGATTGCCAAATAATGACAGCATTTTGGCATGCCCTATTTTGCACTATACGTGTATTCTACTGAACACACGTGATATTTCGACTTACGATACATGGGTAGGCATGAAATAAGCGTAGATATTGATGTATGTAACATAATGCAAGGGGGATTGGGCCGTAATACGTGGCTAATGGAAGTAAATGTGAAGTGTGAATGCAGAGAAGTGCAAAAGACGTCGTGGGTGCAAAACAACAGGAACGTGTTGGACGAGTGTGGTGGTGCATGTATGCAGGTGTAGGCATGCATGGGTATGTGTAGAGAAGTCATGCAAGTGTGAAAGGGGTTAGGGATCAATGGCAACCCCCGTAAATTTTTAGAAAGGTTAGGGGTAAAACGGTCATTTGGACTAAATTTGCTGTGCGTACATACTTGAGTGGTCGGTGCATAAAGTAATGGCAAACTTGTAAATACCTAGATGATGGAGGGGTATTCTTGTTATTTCCACATGGAATATTCCCTTGAAATATTCCTTTCTTGGGAGAGAAGAAAAGAATAAGAAAAGAGAAGAAAAGAGAAGAAAAGAAGAGAGGAGACTAGAAACCTCTCTCTCTTTCTCTCATTTTCTCCCATGTTTTTCTCCCCACCTTCTCTCTCCCCTCTCCCCTCTCCCCTCCATGTTGCCATGGCCGAAATTCTATTGCAAAAAAAAGGAAAAAGAGAAAAAAAGGTGAAGAAGAAGAGGAAGAAGAAGAAAGAAAGAGAAGAGAAGAAGAAAGTGTTCTCCTGAGGTAGGATCCAACTTGGTTTTGGAATTTTAATTAGGATTTATTTTTATTATGTTTTCACATCATTTTTACTCAATTTGGATTAGGAGTAATCAAATTCATGTGCCATAATTCAATTTCATGCAAAACCCCTTGAAAATTCCAAGCAAAGCTATCTCCTTGAAATCCTGAAATTCTGATTGAAGTTGTTTCTTTAATTCTGGTTAATGTAACTCGAATTACGGTTCGGAAAAAATATTTGCTTGTATATCTTGAAATTCTACCCCAACATCATATAAATCTTGATATATGTTCAATTCAGAAAGTAGGAGCAAAAATTCTAACTTTACAGCATGTCTGTTTGATTTCCAGCTTTGACACAGTTTAGTAGAATTGACATAAACACATGCACACATCATGGAATTTTGTGATCTCGGTCTTGTTGAAAGGTTAACAAGTTTTTCTAAAAGTTCATCAGAGTGCTTATATGTCGAATTTCTGGCTCCAACATGCCCAAAATTGGCTTCCAATACAGACCCTGAAATTTGTCTTAAAAACAGATTTGACACACTTTACCAACTAATTTACTATAAATCATATACTTAATATTTTTACATGAAATTTCATCTGTGAATCCAAAAATTCCATATATTCAACTTTCATTTAGATTGTTTTGTCAAATTTCTAAGAGAAATAAATGAAATGAGTTGATCTTTATGGCTGTCTTGGCAATTCCATCAAATTGGAGTGTTGGTTGAATATTGAATCGTGTGGTGATGTTAATTTTTTTTCATTCCATTATGCATGGGTGTTGTGCTAATGACGAAATGTTTAGTTATGCGATTGTTATTGCATTTGATAATGTGACAATGTTCGTTTCTATGGCGCCTGCCACGTGTTTGTTGAAATGCCCCAATGAATGTGAAATTAAAGAAACATGGGAATTGGGCCTATATGCTCTTGTATCAAGAACCCTGTTATAAATTGATGATGTTGGGGACATGGATGGCATGGATACACTATTATACTTGAATGTGTATGTGATGTGATGGAGGGCATGCCACGTGAGTGCATGACCCAGATTGCTATGTGAAGATGCGATGACTGAGGGCATGGCACTTAGGTGCATGACCCGTGTTGATGAAAGAAAGTTACTGAACATATACCATGCCACCATGATTCCTATAATGAAGCTTAAAATGCTTAATTGATGAATGGGAATGTCTCAATCCCCTCCAAAAGGGGGTGAGTTAGCAAAACCCGGGTTTAGGTGGGATTTGAGTAAATGGTGGATATGAGGCCTGGACTGTGAAGTTGGGAGATGATTATGTGATGTGTGGAGTTTATACCCACTCGCCTTTACCGGGAGTGGAGGGGATTTTTATACCCACTCGTTACCGGGAGTGGAGGGGTACGGAGGTTGTGTTACTGTGGGAGAGCCTCACTCCTGCCAGGGACGGGGGAGCTGAGAGGCCCTGCGTACAGTGCCCGTATCCACTGCGTCGTGTGCTGTATTCACCCCAAATTTGGGGTGAAGTCCAGGTCCTGGTATCTCACAGTTTACCCAAGTTTCAATTAATTCAATTGTAAAATAATAAAATAAGAATTTGTGTGTACTCCTTCTGCTGGCAGCGCTTTCCTTCCCTTTGCCTATTTCTTGGTGACTCCGTGCCATGCTTCAGGCACTTGCACTTATCTTATTAGGTAATGGATGCTTGAACACTTGTGTTATTATTATTATTATTCGTGCTAACCCTTTCCTTACAGTAACTCGACATTGGACCACAGGTATGATTCCCTTGTTTTAACTATTTAATTTTCCTTATATCACTTAGTTGCATGCTCTATTTCTCTTGCTTGCCTTCTGATTTGATAACCTTAAAACGGAGTTCCAAACCCAAGTTGGTTCCTACTGGGACACGCATTGACGTGCTCCTCCCCATTTTTCTAGGTAGCAGGGTCAGCTTGGTTGGAGGTGACTTGGAGTTGTTAGTTCTTGGTTTCAAGACTAACGTTTTTTGATGATGATCAATACATTATGTTAGTGTGCTAATCATTCTTATGTTTTAGTCTCAGTTTAGCTTAATGATTATATGTTGATGAGACAAAGCATAATGCTTGGAGGATATTGCAAGGGTTATCTTAAAGACCTCCAAGAGTGATGATGTGCTCAAGCTTGGATGAAGTCATGAAGATCACCTAATGAAGCCAAAGCTTGGAGCATGATGATGGATGGACATCTAGAGGAGCATTGACAAAGCTTGGAGCGTGATGAAGGGAAGCTCATCAAAGAGTGCCAAATCTTGGAGATAATGGGGAGCATCAAGGTATCGTGAGCTTGAAGACTTAGACTCTAAGAGATACTATATGTAATCCATGTAATTTCTATTACCTGCATTTCTCTTTTTGAGTCTAGGATTATTGTAATGCCTTGATAGATGGTCATACTCTCATGCATTTACATTTCACCATCTTAGTGAGCCTTAGGATTATCATAGAATCCAACCCTATAGGTTCATCTTGCCCAAAGACTCATTTGGAGTCTCTGGCTCTCCTACAGTCGCCTGCTGAAGGTTTTACAGTCGACTAGGTGATTCCAGTCGCCTGTCGAGCCTTCTACAGTTGACTGTGATGCATAGCTCAAGTCAACTTTTCTATTGACTCATCTTGAGCTTTTCGCATCAGTCGTCTGATGTTCAATTTACAGTCGCATGTATTCTTACAGTTGCCTGTGAATTGGTCGACAATCGACTGTGCGCTTCTTGCATTTTCTGGGGTTCATCCCAATGTGCAATACAGTCGCCTGATGAAGTTTTTACAGTCGCCTGTATATTTACAGTCGCCTGTATATTTACAGTCGCCTGTGAAATGGCTATCAGTCGTCTAAAAGGCGTAAGTGCGAAATATGCATCTCTCTCTGTTTTTCTCCATCCTATGCAGCAGTCGACTGATGAAGGAGATACAGTCGCTGTCTATTTTACAGTCGACTAAACTCTGGTAATCAATCACCTGTAGGTATACTGGGAGGAAGATGCAACTCTCTGTTTTTCTTCCATCCCTGCAGCAGTCGCCTGATGAAGGTTATACAGTCGACTGTTTGATTTACAGTCGCCTGTGTAGTCTTCTACAGTCGACTGTCCTGGCTCAGATTATAGCCGTTGGGATTTTTCTAGCCGTTGAACAGTCGACTGTCAATTGTTCATCAGTCGACTGTCTGTGCCATAAACTGCCAAAATCTAGCCGTTGCAGATTTCTTCCCTTTGGGTTTTTGGCTAGTTTTATGGGTCCCTTTGGGCTTCATATATTTAGGAGTTGGCTTAGTTCATTTAGAACTCTTGGTTATTATTGAATATCTTTGAGAATCAATAGCCACTCCTAATCTCTCCCATTCCCTCTTTAGAGCTTCAAACTTATGCTATAGCATCTAAGCTCTAAGGAATTTCTCCAAAGGATTTCAATCTCATTCCTTTTCTTGGAGAACATCTTTCTTCTCTTCATTTCATACACTCAAGTGAGAAGTGTTAGGATTCATTCCTAGAAGAGAGAAAGATCATCAAGTGCAATCAAAGCCTCATCTCAAGCACTTGAGTTTCACTTGCATGCTTTCTTCATCGCATTGGTAAGATCATATCATGGCATAGGTAAGTGTTGTTTCGTTTTGTTTTATGTTCGAAACTCTAATTCTCTTTGTAGGAATTAGATACTCTCTTTGTGGGAGTTACTCTCTTTGTGGGAGTTTGGTGTCCTAGTGTAGGGCTAACCCTAATTCTCTGAGTGGGAGTTAGTAATTCTCTAGCTGGGAGTTTGACCCCTGTGTAGGGTTGGTTGGGTCCTTGTGTAGGGCAAAATCCTCTTGGTGAGGTCTCTGTCTCTCTCTCTCTCTCTCTCTCTATCTCTCTTTATGGGTGTGTATCCCTTTGTGGGATTTGTATTCACTTCTCTTTGTGGGAATATAGTGAATATTGGTGTGGCTGGATGTACCCAAGTTTTGGGGAACCAGGATACAATCCTTGTGTTTGCGATTGTTGTTGTTGAGCACTCTGTTTAATTTCCGCTGCTTATTGTGCTTTAATTTTAGTAACTTTTAATTAAGCACTTTGCTTACCATTACACTATTCACCCCCCTCTAGTATGTGTGTAGCCCCCCAGGGTCCTTTACAAGAGTTGGGTTCAGTGGTAGCACTTGGTGTGAGCCGTCTTGTGGTGTGATATGGTTGTCTTGGGTGGTGGAGAATGACGGTGTATATGTAGTGGTGTACCTGGGCTATGTATATAAATGGAAGTTGTTATATATATAATGAGCCTGGAGTGGGTAGTCACAACTTGGATCAATGCCCCTGCAATTAATAACCTACGTCCCTTATTGCATCAATTTGTACTGAAGTCGGGCACAGATCGCTGGGAGTGGAAAAAAGACTCGGCCTTCCATTTTCGCGACGCGTGGGAGGAAGCCCGTCAACGAGGTGCAGCTTTCCCCTACTCCAGGCTCATTTGGTATCAACATCATATCCCTAAAATGTCGATTGCTCTACTGCGTGCATTCAAGGGGAAACTGCTAACCAAGGACGCCTTGAATAAGTGGGGATTAAATGTAATGGGAGGATGCGTGCTTTCTGCTGAAGGCGAGGATGAGACTATCAGGCACTTGTTCTTCGAATGCAAAAATTCAAAATATATTCTGAAAAGAAGTCTCCTTAAGCTAGGAGTTCTGCCACCCATCCCGCCTATCCTTGCTGAGGTTGGAGACTACTATCTAAGCAATTTTGGAGAGAAAACAGTCATGAGTCTTCTTGCAAAAACTTCCCTATCAGCCATGGTCTATCACTTATGGAAGAGGAAAAGAAGGATATTTGAAAAAACATGGAAGTGCAAAACCCACCTGTTTGAAGACATTGCGGCAGACTTGCGAATTTCCATGAAAGATCAAGACACTGCCGACGAGGAAGCGGCTCAAGCCATGTCAAACTGGGAGCTTAGGGACAATGGCTAGGAGCTTATTGATGTTGGATTCATTTTTGTATTCATATTTTGTCTAATTGTTGGTGCTATTAGCAGGAGACGGGAATTGATAGTGGAGAGTGACGGCGCTTGTGCCCTATCCTCTCTCTATTAAATCCAGTCTTCCATTGTATTGTATTGATTTTACACCATGATTAATATAGATTCACACTTAATTTTCATATATATATATATATATATATATATATATATATATATATATATATATATATATATATATATATATATATATATAATATTTCCAAAAAAATTGTAGGAGATGTGGGGAAATGTGGGCGCCTCCTTAGATTTTCATCTAAGGAGGCACCTTAGATCCCCTTTTTCCATATATATATATATATATATATATATATATATATATATATATATATATAAAATGTTGTTATTCTATATTATTCATGAGGTTGTTTGATATTATTGTGGAGCTTCATTTGTACTATCCCAGCATATGCGCAGTGGCCTGCTTGTTCAGTTTTTCCTTTCTCTTTCTTTTCCTCTCTCATCACCCTCACTCTTCAAAATACTTGGAAAAAATTTATATGTCGGGTATTCTAGAGAACTGGGCGTGACAGTTTTTGGTGGCCCATGCAGGTCACCGCACTGTGATGTGTGTAAGGATAGTACAGGTAATGCTTCAGTAAGTGATTGGGATATGTTCGCCCTAAAGTGGGTAGTGATCCTGGTGACCTTAGAGCCTTAAGTGATCCACCCTTGAACCCCTAGTTTTAGGGAGTATAGGGATACACTTTATGCAGTATATTATACCATACGTATATTGTAGGTATGCGCGTGTATATGTAACTGTGGAACCAGCGTGTATAAGTGCATTGTTGTGCTTAGAGATTTGAAATATACATGTTGCGGTATACTTGTATATTTGAATGGCATGAAGGTTACATGTATCCTGAATGCTTGTAGTGGTATATGGATATGCATGGGGTGTTATACTAGGTGGGCAAATACTTGAGTGTAAGTATATTTCGCCTCCATAAAAGTACGTGATACAGATATGTGAGGCAGGTCTGTGGTGTACTTGTGTGACTCTGAGATATAGGTGATATATACATGTTTATTCGTGGATGTATACAAGTGGGTACGTATAAGCTAGTGTGGATACATACCTTGTAGAGGTGTGAGTGGGGATGTATATGTATGTGTTATGAGTGTATGTATGCAGTTTACTATCTATTAAATTATAGTTATGTTTCATGTGGGGAATGCACCGATGTGTGTACATCTATCCTTGTATAGATAGAGTAGTGGAATGTCCATGATGTATATGATATATGGGAGAAAGTGTATATGTGTGGATATATGTGAGCCTGTATGGGTAGATGGTGTAGATACAGATGTGGGAAGTCAGTGTATATATATATATATCGCTGGTGTGGCATTACTAGGGTATGAATTCTTATTAAGTTAAAAGGTTTAAATAACTGAGAATATATGTATGTGCTGCTTAAGAGCTTATAGGAATTGATATATTGTTTTACTTGGGTATATGGTCGTGGGTTGTATTATTGCGTGAAGATAGGTAATGTGCTATGGCCATATATGGCGTGTATTTAGCGATATAGATAAGTAAGTGGCGTACATGTAATATGAGTAATACCCCAGGGTATTTGTAGTAGATGGTGGGTAGGGGCGCTTTAGACCCGTCCACCCTCAGTTAAGGCCCTTAGCTCTATACCGTGCTTATTATAGAATTGGGATATAAGTGTGACGTGTATCATATGTAGAATGTGATGAATGTAAGGATTTGAGATTATACAGTGCATGTATAAGTGGGATGGCTATGGGTTGCACGGTTGCGTAGAGTTATGGTATATGTATATATGTGTGTCTAAGCTTACCCGTAGAATGGTGTCTATAGGACCATTTGGATGTATATGTAGTGCACGTACCCTTCCGTATATAATGGCATGAAGGAGGATTGTGTATTGGTATATGAGATACTTGTATGTATGTAGGTTTACTGTAGCTAGCGTGGTGTGACTGTGTATATATGTTTTTGAACGTGTATTGGTGTAAGCTTTATGAGTGGTTATATGTACATGTATGTGAATGATCCCTATTCTATTATACATGTATCAGTATATGGATGTGCATGTATATTGGATGTGGCTATCTATCGAATGTGTATGAATATTGAAATGCACTTATTTATGTGTAAACTAGCATGCTAGTAAAAGTGTGGATATATTGGATGTTATGTATATAGTGGGACGGGTAGCTACCGACTATCTACTAGTATGTTGGAGTAGCTTGACTGTATAGGTGTGTAGTAACAGGATATGTATAGTATGTGTGTATACGTGTGTGTGTCCATACATGGGAATGTATGTGCATGGTTGCATGGATTCTAATAAGTATATATGCATGTGTGTGCCCATACCTACTATTAGAATAATAATCTGGTGTGTATGAGCGAACGTGTATATGGTTACGTGTAGGCCTAGAGATATATATATATGGTGTTGATATGAATATATCTGTAGGTATATAATGAGTGTGTATATAAGTAGATGTGGAGTATTTATGTGAAGTATTGTTTGTTACCTATATGTGAATATGTATCATACTTGTATGAATGTGAAGTGTAGGGATGTGGTCATGTAGGTGTACTGTGCAGTAGGAATATATGTAATGGTGTGTATATTGGATGAATAAATACATATATGTATACATACTTATACGTATCTTGTTTGTTTACTGGCTGTAACGCCCCGCTTCCCAAAAGACACCGGAAGCGAGAACGTTACGCGGTCCGCTTGAACTGGAGCGGTGACACTCTAGTCCAATAAGCGTGGTGTTAACAATAAGGCAGGTTCTTGCGTGCTTTTCAGAACAATAAGAATACATTCAAAAGATAAAAGCCACATCCAAAAATATTAAGTACATACACAAAATTAACGACAAGCCACAACAGGGCTAAAGTACAGCGAAGGAACGTACACAAACAAAGGTACTGGAAGTAACCTAATGAAAACAACAACGGGTAGGTCTAGTCCTCCTCAGGGAAGGACTCGGCGTCCACGGCGAACTCCTGGCTCGCTAAGTCAAGCGTCTCCAAAGGATCCTCCTGAGACTCCGGCTCGAGATCTGACATACATTCGAAAAGACATGAATGTATGTCAGCAAGGTCTGCAAGTAAGGGTCAGAAACCAAGGCAAGGTGTGCATATAATATGAATTTAGAAATGACAGTTATTTGCATATAATTAAGGTGTCCACAACAGCATTTTAAGGGATGACAAATTTAAAAGCGAAGTAAAATTTAACGACATGGCAGTTCTAAGCAGGTATGTGGAAGTAAAGTACTGACATTCATTTTATTGGCATGGCAAGTTGTAATTTCATGTCCGCGTTTTCTATTTACTCCTAGGGTTCCCTTCTTTAAGACGTGATGAGTAAGTCATTCTCCTCACGGGGGTATAATCGTGATTGATACTAACCCACCGTATAGGTGGTGTTCTTGAAGACATGACCCCTACATACGCTTAGTAGCCGTTCAACCCTAACCCCACCCAAAAGTTTTCCGGAACACGAGCCGGCCTAGTCGACTCACACGACATCACGATTTTCACGATTCCGCCTTCGAGGCGCACGATTTTCACGATGTCCAACTCATTAAACATTCCAAGACTTGTCGTTATTTAACATCATCAAAATTACTTAGTTTACACAACATTTTCAACGAGTTGAAGGGGTTAAACAATATTTGCAACAATTTAAACATAACGTTAAACATAAGTTTTTGGTGAACATGCTACAAAAACTAATTTTTCTTTGTTGTTGTTTAAAACTATATTATGTCGTGTGATATGCCGGTGGGTCACAAATTTAGTCCCGAATGTCATGGTATCGTTTTCATGCATCATATCACGTATGGTTTTCAAGTTACGCAGTAATAAGTAAAAGTGACGTATTACGCATCAAACTTCAAAAATTCATAATTAATTGCACATTTGCCTGTTTTTGGCGTTCTTGGTGTCGTCGGAAACGTCTCGACAAGCACTACGTTACAGTAAGTCTGGTTCGCTGTTTTGACAAAATATATAATCAGATTAAACTGTTTTCGATCATGATAGCATTATAAACAGCTCCTACGACGTCTAATCATTCAATTTTATTAGGTCTCCTAATTTACGGTGTGGGTTATGAGTTATAGGCAGAAGTACTAACCGTTATGTAACGAGTGGGAGCAGCGGCAGTGACACGACTCCAAGACAGCGACGTTGAGCGTTGGAAAACTGCCGTCGACACGCAAGGAGGCGGTAGCGGCTGTCCTGAGTGTTCTAGAGACTATCGGTGGCAGCAGTAGCAGTGCAACAACACAGCTTCACAGCAGCGGCTCCTCACAGGGTTCTGGTGACGGAGAGGAGGCGGCTGCGATCCCGGGTTGTCGTCGGGAGGGGTGCAGCCCTCGACGTTGTACGAGGATGAAGGGAAAGACGGCGATGCGGCTGTCGGCGTTCGCGTTCGAGAGCTGCGGAGGAGAAGAAGCTGCGTGTATG
Organism: Scilla litardierei; assembly: GCA_030789695.1. Lineage (NCBI taxonomy): Eukaryota > Viridiplantae > Streptophyta > Magnoliopsida > Asparagales > Asparagaceae > Scilla > Scilla litardierei. The sequence continues at coordinate 19,280,021 of CM061137.1, forward strand.
ATGGCGTCGGGAGATGAGCTCGTGAAGAGGAAGAAGAAGAGAGGCCTCGGGTCTCGGGTTGCTGTAGACGGAGGTGAGAACGCGAGGCGTCACCGGCGATCTGCGGGAGGGCTGCTGCGGCGTTCTGGGCGAGGGGCTTGCTGTGTTGCATGGAGAAGACGAGGGCGCGGTGGGGAAGACAGTAGGGGCGATGGTGATGTTTGCGAGGCTGGGGCGTGGAGCTGTCGTGTTTCGGCAAAGAGAAGAAATGACGGGGCGGCGCTGTGTGATGGGCGATGATGGATAGGTCTCGCGGAGGAGCTGAGTTCTCGTCGTGGGTGAGGGTGATGATAGAGCGGTTGCTGATGGGGAAATAAGGGACTTAGGTTTATTAGCCTAGGTTTATTTTTTTTTAATAAGAGAACAGTAGGGTTTTATAATAGAAAATTAGGGTGAGGGGGTTCGAAAAGAACAGCATGTGATAGCCTTAGGAAATTTGTAGAGTAGGTTTTTTTAAATGCAAGAGAGCACAACAGCCTAGGGGTGATTCATGTGGGTAGAGAGAGGGAAGTGGGGAGAATTAATGGGGACAGTTCCATGAGATGAGGGGGTACGGTTAGGGAGAGAATGGGTTGTGGGTGCAGTTGGGATTTAGCGAAAGGTTAAGATCTGTTTCAGGTTTTAAAATTGATTTTGTTTGCTTAAGAAAAGACAACGGCATGATAACTGCCTTATAAGTATAGACATAATACTTAGGTATTAGTTTAAAAAAATGATCTGTCCACGATTTGAAACATTTCAAACATTGAATTTAAAAATATAAACAGTTAAGGATAATATAAATATTAATAGTTCGATTAATTACAATTTCCTTCCTAGGCGTCCAAAAATTATAAGCAAGATGTTGGGGAAGATGTTGGGGAGATCGCAGCTCCGAGAGGGACGTAGATACGAGGTCTGGCTACGCGTCTAGCCTACGGAACAACAACAATGAAATCAACTGCGAAAACACTCCTACGAAACAACATACACACAAAAATACGCACGACCGGAAAGTGGCCGTTACACTTGCTGATCTATTCCATAGGGTTGTCCATCCAGGTGTATCTCGGTATGCCCTGGATAAATGTATTTCTGCTTGTATGCGTGTATATATATAGGTCTGTACCAAAGCATGTATGTATGTATAAACATGTGCTATGTAGATGTAAATGTGAATATATATATATATATATATATATATATATATATATATATATATATATATATATATATATATATATATATATATAAGTGAATGAAACTGTTTGGTATGTAGGTATCGAGATGTGTGTGATTGTTTGCAGATGTATACGCGTGCGTGGGGTGTGTATGGATATTTATAATTATTTGACTATCATGGTAGTATGTGCGTAAGATGTGCAAAGGTAGTTATATATAAAGCATATAGCAGGGGATGTGTTATGTTTGTGCACTCTTGTGCGTATTGTGTGTGGTATATGTGCCTATCTGTGTGAGGCAGTAGGTACTTTGCTAGGGATGTGATGATATGTGTATATTAAATTGCAGTATGATTGTGAACCTCATGTGACTCGATCATGTATATGTGTGTACGTGCACGTGAATGAATGTATGGATGTGACTAAATAATGTGGGAATGTAGATATTTATGTGCCTATGCATGGAAGTGAGCCATATGACTAAGTATTGAGTGTATAGGGACCATGTGTATATACGGTGCGACACCGTGATAGTGACCCAGTCTAAGAAATGGTGTGTAGATTAATGTGTATTGTTGTGTGCTTGTGCATGGATATATACGCATGTGTGAGTGTGTGTGTGAGTGTGTGTATGTGTGTGTGTGTGTCTATATATATAAGCAGGTAGAATATAAGTCGTTATACTTGAAGGTATCGTGATATGGATACGAAGTGATGTCGTATGCACATGGATATGAGTAGTAATTTAAATACGTATAATAATACGTATTGAGACTTAATTGTGGTATGTGATGTATATGTTAATGTGTGAATATGTGTGCCTAGTTGTTTATGTGAAGAACATATGCATATATGTATGTAGTGAGTGCATATAGCGATGTGGATGTGCTACTAGATAAATAGTAGGTTGTATCCGTGATATGTATGTGATGCGGATGTGTATGGATGACAGTGATATATATATATAGTGTATATACGCATGGCGTAAGTAGGTAATCTTGCTTGTAATTCACGGGTAGTGAGACCATCATACTTAGCTGACCCTGGGAAGGATTCACACCCTATGAAGTCGGAGGACGGACTTTATTTTAAGGTGGGTAGGATGTTATGCCCTATTTTGCACTATACGTGTATTCTACTGAACACATGTGATATTTCGACTTACGATACATGGGTAGGCATGAAATAAGCGTAGATATTGATGTATGTAACGTAATGCAAGGGGGATTGGGCCGTAATACGTGGCTAAGGGAAGTGAATGCGAAGTGTGAATGCGGAGAAGTGCGAAAGACGTCGTGGGTGCAAAACAACAGGAATGTGTTGGACGAGTGTGCGTGGTGCATGTATGCATGTGTAGGCATGCATGGGTATGTGTAGAGAAGCCATGCAAGTGTGAAAGGGGTTAGGGGTCAATGGCAACCCCGTAAATTTTTAGAAAGGTTAGGGGAAAACGGTCATTTGGACTAAATTTGTTGTGCGTACATACTTGAGTGGTCGTTGCATAAAGTAATGGCAAACTTGTAAATACCTAGATGATGGAGGGGTATTCTTGTTATTTCCTGTCACGCCCCGTTTCCCAGAATACCCGGCATTAAGATTCTTTTTTTTTCCAAGTATTCTGAAGAGTGAGGGTGATGAGAGAGGAAAAGAGAGAGAAAGGAGAAAACTGAATAAGAAGGCCACTGCACACGTGTTGGGATAGTACAAGTAAATCTCCACAGTAATATCAACAACTCGTAAATAACATAGAACAACAACAACAATTTTTTTTATAACAACATTTCATTTACGTACATAGTCCAAGTGCATCACTGCACATACACCGCCACCATCCACCTTCCAAGACAACCATGACATACCACAACCTACAGCTCACACCAAGTGCTACAGCTGATACCCAACTCCAAGTCACCAATAACCATGCTGCCCTGCTACCTGAAAAATAAGGGGGAGCACATCAATGTGTGCCCTAGTAGGAACCAACTTGGATTTGGAACGCCATTCTAAGGTTAACAATCCACAAGGCAAGCTAAGAGAACTAGAGCATGTAACTAAGTGATATAATGAAAGTTAAATAGCTAAAACAAGGGAATCATACCTGCGGTCCAATGTCGAGTTACTGCAAGAAAAGGGTTAGCACGAATAATAATAATAATAACAATAATACAAGTGTTCAAGCAACCAATATCTAATAAGATAAGTGCAAGTGCCTGAGACATGACACAGAGTCACCAAGAAACAGGTAAAGGGAAGGTGAAGTGCTGCTAGCAGAAAGAGTAACACACAAATTCTTATTTTATTATTTTATAATTGAATTAATTGGAACATGGATAAACTGTGTGATACCAGGACCTGGACTTCACCTCAAATTTGGGGTGAATATAGCACACGACGCAGTGGACACGTGCACTGTATGCCGGGCCTCTCAGCTCCCCCGTCCCTGACAGGAGTGAGGCTCATATCACAACCTCCGTATACCCTCTTCCCCTCCACTCCTGGTAAAGGCGAGTGGTTATAAAAATCCCCTCCACTCCCGGTAAAGGCGAGTGGATATAAACTCCACACATCATATAATCATCTCCCAACTTCACAGTCCAGGCCTCATATCCACAATTTACTCAAATCCCACCTAAAACATGGGTTTTGCTACCTCACCCTCATTAGAGAGGACTGAGACATTCAAGAGTTTCATTTCATCATTTTAGTAATGAAAGAGTCATGTTGCACGACGTCACATTTCATATTCATATCAACGTGGGTCATGCACTGAAGTGTCATGCCCTCCATCGATTCATCAACCCATCATCACATCACAAATGTTACCATGCATGACATGCTCCCAATATTACAAGTTCATATCAAATATAAGTTCATATCCATATGATTGAGCATTTATAACATTTCTGGCATTTGCCTTCATTCAGGCATTTTCACAAACACGTGGTAAGCGTGACGTGCATATCCATAAGCACATTAGCAAATCAATTTGCATGACATATCATTAATCTAGTTTACATGTAAAAACAATAATCATGTGCCATAGTGGGTGGAATAACAACAATATACAATTTAACACATCACTTAACCATTCAGCTTGAAGGAATTTGTAGGAGTTGCCAATACATGTGCATATATCATCAGGTTTTATTGAGAATTTGACAAAATGTCCCAAATAAAAGTTATAATATGTTAGTTCTTGATTCACAGATAAAATTTCATGGAAAAATATTAAGTATATGATTTATGGTGAATTAATTGGTGAAGTGTGTCAAATCTGTTTTAGACAGATTTCAGGGTCTGTATTAGAAGCCAATTTTGGGCATGTTGGAGCTAGAAATTCGACATATAAGAACTCTGGTGAATGTTTAGAAAAACTTGTTAACTTTCCAACAAGACAAGATCATAAAATTCCATGACCAATCTTACTAAACTGTGTCAACACTGAAAATCAAACAGACATGTTGTAAAGATGGATTTATTGCTCCTAATTTCTGAATTGAAACTATGTCAAAATTTATATGATTTTTGGGGTAGAACTTCAAGAGCTACAAGCTCATACTTTTTTCGAATCCTAATTCGATCTACAGTAACCACAATCAAGGCAAAATTAGACATCAAGATTTCTAAATTTCAAAAGGAGATGACTTTGCTAAGAATATCAAAGGGAAATTGTGAAATTGAGCCATATCATGTAAAAATTGACTATCCTCATCACATATTAGATAAAACATGCTATAAAAACAAATTAGCAAAAATTAATTTGATGGAATTCCAAACCAAGCGAGTTCCTACCTCCAAAGCTTAATTTCCTCTTCTCTACCCCTTTCTTTCTTCTCCACCTTCTTCCCTCTTGAAGTAAGCTTGAACCCCTTCTATTTGAAATTAGAAATTAGGGTTTTTTTGAGTTGAAGGAGGAGGGGAAATGGGGACTGGGGTGGCCGGCCCTATTCGGGGAAGAAAAGAAAAGAAAAGATGAGAAGAGAAAAGAAAAGAAGGTTAAAGAAAGAAAGAGAAGATTCCTACAAAAATATCTTCCTAGAAACCTCTTTGGATAAACATGCAACATGTTAAATGACCAAAATATCCCTCTATATTCTAGGTATTTACATGGATGACATTACTTTATGCACACACAACTTCAGGATGTACGCACAACAAATTTAGTCAAAAAGACCGTTTTGCCCCTCGCCTTTCTAAAAATTTACGGGGGTTTCCATTGACCGCTAACCCCTTTCACACTTGCATGGCTCTTCCTACACACATCCACGCACATCCATGCATGCATTCATGCTTCACACACACATGTCTAACGCATTCCTGTAGTTTTACACCCACGACGTCATTTGCACTTCTCCGCATTCACACTTCGCATTCACTTCCATTAGCTACGTATTACGGCCTAATCCCCATTGCACTACGTTACATACATCAATATCTACGTTTATTTCATGCCTACCCATGTATCGCAGGTCGAAATACCATGTGTGTTCAGTAGAATACACGTATAGTGCTAAATAGGGCATGACATCCTATCCATCTTAAAATAAAGTCCGTCCTCGGACTTTCTAGGGTGTGAACCTTGCCGAGGTCAGCTAGGGATGATGGTCTTACTACCCATGAAGTACAAACAAGAATACATATCTACACCACACTTATATACATTATATGCTTCACTGTCATCCATACACATCCGCATCACACACATATCACAGATACATCCTATTACTCATCTAATAACACATCATTATGTGTATCACTACACATACATACATATATTGCTTCCACTTAAACATCTAAGTACACATACTCACACACTAATATATACCGCACACACCACAAATAAGTCTCTATACGAATTATTATACGTATTTAGAGCACTACTCTTATCTATGTGCATACGACATCACATCATATCCATATCACGATACATAAGGCATTCATACATGGCATACTTTCAGATACATCACAATACATTCAAGTATAAACGACTATTCTACCGGTTTATATATTTACATATACGTCTATATCCATGCACAGACACACCACTATACACATCAATCTACACATCACAATTTGACAATTAGGGTCACCATTACGGTGTCGCATCGTATGTACATCGGACCCCCATACACTCAATACTTAGTTATATAAGTTCACTCACAATTATATGCACATAAATACATGTATACACACAATAATTAGTCACATACAGACATACACCTACGTGCACTTATTAACACTTGCATGATCAAGGCACATCAGTCCCACAATCATAACTATGGATAAATATTCGCATAGTATCACATTCATAGGGTTGCACTTACTGCCTCAGACAGATAGACACATACCACACATAATACACACAAGAGTGCGCAAACATAATGCGTTCCCTGCCATATGCTATATATATAACTACCTTTGCACATCCTACACATATACTGCCATGATAGTCAAATAATTATAAATATCCATCCACACTCCACACACGCGTATACATAGAAATTTGCAACCAAATACACACAGTCCAATATCCACATATCAAACAGTTTCATTCACTTACATTTATCAAGCATATATACACCTATATTCCATATCTATCATATTTACATCCATATTGCACATGTATATACATACACACATGCTTTGGTACAGACCTATATATACATGCATACAAACAAGAATACACTTCTCACAGATACACATAGATAAGCAACTATGTTAGAAAATTCACAGATAAACAAACAAGGATATATATATATATATATATATATATATATATATATATATATATATATATATATATATATATATATATATATATATATATATATATATATATATATAAAGGTTGACTAGGATCCATTCGGATGGATCAAACATGCGGATCCATCCAAGTGAAATTTAAAACTAGACAATGTAAATAGAAAATCCGACCGTTGGATGTCATCTAACATGTCTAAACTAGCTCCAAACAAAATTTCAACTAATTTGGACATGTTTTACCCATGCATCAAGTGGTTGCAAAGTCGATGTTTTTGAATAGTTATAAAATCGGCTAATTTTGCAACCACTTGATGCATGGGCAAAACATGTCCAAATTAGTTGAAATTTTGTTTGGAGCTAGTTTAGACATGTTAGATGACATCCAACGGTCGGATTTTCTATTTACATTGTCTAGCTTTAAATTCCACTAGGATGGATCCGCATGTTTGATCCATCCGAATGGATCCTAGTCAACATATATATATATATATATATATATATATATATATATATATATATATATATATATATAAGTATATATATATAAGTATATATATATAAGTATATATATATAAGTATATATCTATTCTACCAATATACACACAAACACCTATACTTCTACTGCACACTACACATGTATGAACACATCCTTACACTCCATTACAACAAGTATAATAGAAATCCATACAATAATTATACATATGCACATGTACACATCAACCAATACACCACGCGGATACTCCATATAACCCAATTATATGCACATACTCATTATATACCCGCAGACGTGTATATATATCAATACCCTATATAGATCTCTAGGCCTACACATAGTCAAATACACGTTCGCTCATACACACTAGATTATTATTCTAATAGTAGGCATGCACACAAACATGTATATACACCTTTTAGGATCCATGTAACCATGTACACGCATTCCCATGTATGTGTACACCCACCCATACACACATGATATACATATCCTGCCATGATATACCCATACATGCAAGCTACCCAACTGTACCAACATGTAGTCGGTAGCTACCCATGCCATTATATACATAATATCCAATATATTCACACTTTTACTAGCATGTTAGTACATACACAAATAAGTTCATTTCAATATTCATACACATTCGATAGATAGCCACATCCAGTATACGTACACATCCATATACTGATACATATATATCAGAATAGGGATCATTCACATAAATATGCATACAACCACTCATAAGACATACACCAATACATGTTCAATAACACATATACACGGTCACACCGCCCTAGTTACAGCAAACCTACATACCCACAAGTATTTCATATTCCGATACACAATCCTCCTCCTCCTGCCACTATATACGGAAGGGTACATGCACTACATATGCATCCAAATGGTCTTATCGACACCATTCTACGGGTAAACGTATACACATGCATATACATATACCATAACTCCACTTAACCGTGTAAACCCATAGCCATCCCACTTATACATGCACTCTATAACCTCAAATCCTTATATCCATCACATCCTACATGTGTTACACGTCACACTTACATCCCTATTCCATATTAGGCACGGTTTAGGGCTAAGAGTTTAAACTTAGGGTGGATGGGTCTAAAGCACCCCTACTCACCTTAGGATACATCTACTCCAAACAGCCTGGAGCATTACTCAGACTATCCATACGTCCATTACTTATCTATATCGCTATACACACACACCATATATGGCCAAGCCACATAGGGCATACCAACCTAAGTACACCATAGACCCATTCTTCGCTCTGCAGCAACCGTATCACACGAACAGCCTCATATACCACATCCCATACATGTTATACGGTTTACACACATGTAAGGCACAAGCATACAAGTATAAGTAACGAATGGCTAGTTAGGCACACATACATGCCTACAGCCGGATATACACACACATACAAGGGTCAGGTACACACACACACAACATACATACATGTCTTCAAGGGGCATACACACACATATATATATCTCTCGGTGTTCCTATATGACTCATTATAGACATTTACATTTATCACCATTGACATACACTCCCATGTACCGCTTACGACCGATCCGCATATCCATCACACTCAATATGTTGGAAGGGAAATATCCTTGTTTTTCCCACTCTAATACTGATAATTTAACATGACTACAATCATTATCCCTCAGAAAGAGTAATACATTTAAGACTCATATGTCTTACATTTAAAGAAATACCATATGCTAGCATATAGTCATTCAACCACATACGTATACACCTCATATAGTATACACCACACATGTATACACCCATCTAACAATACATCTCATACAGTTATTCAACTATATAGTTCAATCGATATCTTCCTAGTCAGCCAATACTCAGTTAAATAATTCCATCATCAGTGACACTACACATCTAGTATACCCGCGTCTACCGAGGTGGGATACAAGAGGATACACATGAATCCACATGCTCTATACAAATATAGATGCCACCCACACCTTAATATATAAGTATATACATATTCAATAGGTTATACATTACATTAAGGATCAACACACGTATATTTAACGTAACTTGCACATGAATCTAACTATACATCATACACAAGGACGTCATACAACCTCACAAGTCAATAGCCATACCATACTGGTATTCCTATATAGATCTCGAACCAAGAGTTTAAAACGACCCCCAGATAACTCTATACCTCGAGATCTTGGCATTAGGACTCTGTCCTAAGGCTATACACAGCCCACCTTAGGGCCAATGTATCCCGATCACCTACTAAAGCATCACATGTACTATCCTTACGCACATCGCAGTGCGGTGACCTGCATGGGCCGCCAAAAATTGTCACGCCCCGTTTCCCAGAATACCCTGCATTAAGATTCTTTTTTTCCAAATATTCTGAAGAGTGGGGGTGATGAGAGAGGAAAAGAGAGAGAAAAGAGAAAATTGAATAAGCAGGCCACTGCGCACGTGCTGGGATAGTACAAGTAAAGCTCCACAGTAATATCAACAACTCGTAAATAACATAGAATAACAACAACAATTTTTTTATAACAACATTTCATTTATGTACATAGTCCAAGTGCATCACTGCACATACACCGCCACCCTCCACCTCCCAAGACAACCATGACATACCACAACCTACAGCTCACACCAAGTGCTACACCTGATACCCAACTCCAAGTCACCAATAACCATGCTGCCCTGCTACCTAAAAATAAGGGGAGCACATCAATATGTGCCCTAGTAGGAACCAACTTGGATTTGGAACGCCATTCTAAGGTTATCAATCCACAAGGCAAGCCCAGAGAACTAGAGCATGTAACTAAGTGATATAATGAAAGTTAAATAGCTAAAACAAGGGAATCATACCTGCGGTCCAATGTCGAGTTACTGCAAGAAAAGGGTTAGCACAAATAATAATAATAATAATAATAATAACAATAACACAAGTGTTCAAGCAACCAATATCTAATACGATAAGTGCAAGCTTCATTTCACTTAAAATTGTCATCCAATATCTAAAAGATTAACTTCGAGCATCTATGCTTATGTGGCCTAAGTTTAATTGCTTTTCATAAAAAAATATGGTGGTTTTTAATGTTTTTAGCATGATTTTTTGTTTAAAAAATAGGGTAAATGACTGGAAAATACCCTAACGTTTCAGCGTTTCTCACAAATATACCATATCGTTCATTTTGGGACATATTGGTCCAAACGTTTGGCAAAAATTGACAACGTTGTACCCTTTTTGAGTTTGCCGTCAGAAAAGGTCTTCAAAATACCCTAACGTTTCAGCTTTTCTCACAAAAATACCCGAACGTTTCTGCTTTTCTCATAAAAATACCCTAACGTTAGGGTATTGTTATGAGAAATGCTGAAACGTTAGGGTATTTTTGTGAGAAAAGCTGAAACGTTCGGGTATTTTTGTGAGAAAAGCTAAAACGTTAGGGTATTTTGAAGACCTTTTCTGACGACAAACTCAAAAAGGGTACAACGTTGTCAATTTTTGCCAAACGTTTGGACCAATATGTCCCAAAATGAACGATATGGTATATTTGTGAGAAACGCTGAAACGTTAGGGTATTTTCCAGTCATTTACCCTAAAAAATATTGATCCAGAATTGGAATCTGCTTACGCTTGGGGCAACAGAGTCACCAAGAAACATGCAAATGGAAGGGAAAGTGCTGCCAGCAGAAGGAGTAACACACAAATTCTTATTTTATTGTTTTATAATTGAATTAATTGGAAATTGGGTAAACTGTGTGATACCAGGACATGGACTTCACCTCAAATTTGGGATGAATATAGCACACGACGCAGTGGACACGGGCACTGTACGCCGGGCCTCTCAGCTCCCCCGTCCCTGGCAGAAGTGAGGATCATATCACAACCTCTGTATGCCCTCTTACCCTCCACTCCCGGTAAAGGCGAGTGGGTATAAAAATCCCCTCCACTCCTGGTAAAGGCGAGTGTGTATAAACTCCACACATCACATAATCATTTCCCAACTTCACAGTCCAGGCCTCATATCCACAATTTACTCAAATCCCACCTAAAACTTGGGCTTTGCTAACTCACCCTCATTAGAGAGGACTGAGACATTCAAGAGTTTCATTTCATCGTTTTAGTAATGAAAGAGTCATGTTGCACGGCGTCACATTTCATATTCATATCAACGTGGGTCATGCACTGAAGTGTCATGCCCTCCATCGTATTCATCAACCCATCATCACATCACATATGTTACCATGCATGACATGCTCCTAATATTACAAATTCATATCAAATCTCAGTTCGTATCCATATGATTAAGCATTTATAACATTTCTGGCATTTGCCTTTATTCAGACATTTTCACAAACACGTGGTGAGCGTGACGTGCGTATCCATAAACACATTAGCAGATCAATTGGTATGACATATCATTAATCTAGTTTACATGTAAAAACAATAATCATGTGCCATAGTGGGTGGAATAACAACAATATACAATTTAACACATCACTTAACTATTCAGCTTGCAGGAATTTGTAGAAGTTGCCAATACATGGGCATATATCATCAGGTTTTATTGGGAATTTGACAAAATGTCCCTAATGAAAGTTATAGATATGTTAGTTCTTGATTCACAGATAAAATTTCATTGAAAAATATTAAGTATATGATTTATGGTGAATTAATTGGTGAAATGTGTCAAATCTGTTTTTCAGACAAATTTCATGGTCTGTATTGGAAGCCAATTTTGAGCATGTTGGAGCCAGAAATTCCACAAATAAGAACCCTGGTGAATTTTTAGAAAAACTTGTTAACTTTCCAACAAGACCAACATCATAAAATTTCATGATATGTGCATGTGTCTAGGCCAATGTTACTAAACTGTGTCTACACTGAAAATCCAACAGACATGTTGTAAAGATGGATTTATTGTTCCTAATTTCTGAATTGAAACTATGTCAAAATTTATATGATTTTTGGGGTGAACTTCAAGAGCTACAAGCTCATATTTTTTCGAACCCTAATTCGAGCTACAGTAACCACAATCAAGGCAAAATCTTACATCAAGATTTCTAAATTTCAAAAGGAGATGACTTTACTAAGAATATCAAAGGAAAATTTTGAAATTGAGCCATTGCATGTAAAAATTTACTATCATCATCACATATTAGATAAAACATGCTATAAAAACAAATTAGCAAAAATTAATTTGATGGAATTCCAAACCAAGAGAGTTCCTACCTCCAAAGCTTAATTTCCTCTTCTCTTCCTCTTTCTTTCTTCTCCACCTTCTTCCCTCTTGAAGTAAGCTTGAACCCCTTTTATTTGAAATTAGAAATTAGGGGTTTTTGAGTTGAAGAATGATGAGAAATGGGGACTAGGGTGGCCGGCCCTTTTGGGGAAGAAAAGATGAGAAGAGAAAAGAAAAGAAGGTTAAAGAAAGAAAGAGAAGATTCCTACAAAAATCTCTTCCTAGAAACCTCTTTGGATAAACATGCAACATGTTAAATGACCAAAATACCCCTCCATATTCTAAGTATTTACAAGGATGCAAATACTTTATGCACACACAATTTCAGGATGTACGCACAGCAGGTTTAGTCAAAAAGACCGTTTTCCCCTTGCCTTTCTAAAAATTTACGGGGGTTGACATTGACCCCTAACACCTTTCACACTTGCATGGCTCTTCCTACACACATCCACGCACATCCATGCATGCATTCATGCTTCACACACACACGTCTAACACATTCCTGTTGTTTTACACCGACGGCGTCATTTGCACTTCTCCGCATTCACACTTCGCATTCACTTCCCTTAGCCACGTATTACGGCCCAATCCCCATTGCACTACGTTACATACATCAATATCTACGTTTATTTCATGCCTACCCATGTATCACAGGTCGAAATACCACGTGTGTTCAGTAGAATACATGTATAGTGCTAAATAGGGCATGCCATTTCCACATAGAATATTTCCTTGGAATATTCCTTTCTTGGGAGAGAAGAAAAGAGAAGAAAAGAAGAGAGGAGACTAGAAACATCTCTCTTTCTCTCATTTTCTCCCATGTTTTTCTCCCCACCTTCTCTCTCCCCTCTCCCCTCTCACCTCCATGTTGCCATGGCCGAAATTCTATTGCCAAAAAAAAAAAGAAAAAGAGAAAAAAGGGGGAAGAAGAAGAGAAGAAGAAGAAGAAGAAGAGAAAGAGAAGAGAAGAAGAAAGTGTTCTCTTGAGGTAGGATCCAACTTGGTTTTAGAATTTTAATTAGGATTTATTTTTATTATGTTTTCACATCATGTTTACTCAATTTGGATTAGGAGTAATCAAATTCATGTGCCATAATTCAATTTCATGCAAGACCCCTTGAAAATTCCAAGCAAAGCTATCTCCTTGAAATTCCTGAAATTTTGATGTATGTTGTTTCTTTAATTCTAGTTACTGTAGCTTGAATTAGGGTTCGAAAAAAATATGTGCTTGTAGATCTTGAAATTCTATCCTAAAATCATATAAATCTTGATATATATTCAATTCAGAAATTAGGATTAAAAATTCTAACTTTACAACATGTCTGTTTGATTTCCAGCTTTGACACAGTTCAGTAGAATTGACATAAACACCTGCACACATCATGGAATTTTATGATCTTGGTCTTGTTGAAAAGTTAACAAGTTTTTCTAAAAATTCATCAAAGTTCTTATATGTTGAATTTCTGGCTTCAACATGCCCAAAATTGGCTTCCAATACAGACACTAAAATCTGTCTGAAAAACAGATTTGACACACTTTACCAAATAATTTACTATAAATCATACACTTAATATTTTTACATGAAAGTTCATCTGTGAATCCAAAACTTCCATATATTCAACTTTCATTTATATTGTTTTGTCAAATTCCCAAGAGAAATAAATGAAATGAGTTGATCTTTATGGCTGTCTTGGCAATTCCAGCAAATTGGAGTGTTGGTTAAATATTGAATCGTGTGGTGATGTTAATTTTCTTTCATTCCATTATGCATGGGTGTGGTGCTAATGACAGAATGTTTAGTTATGCGATTGTTATTGCATTTGATAATGTGACAATGTTCGTTTCTATGGCGCCTGCCACATGTTTGTTGAAATGCCCCAATGAATGTGAAATTAAAGAAACATGGGAATTGGGCCTATATGCTCTTGTATCAAGAACCCTGTTATAAATTGATGATGTTGGGGGCATGGATGGCATGTATACACTATTATACTTGAATGTGTATGTGATGTGATGGAGGGCATGCCACGTGAGTGCATGACCCAGATTGCTATGTGAAGATGCGATGATTGAGGGCATGACACTTAGGTGCATGACCCGTGTTGATGAAAGGAAGTTACTGAACATGTACCATGCCACCATGATTCCTATAATGAAGCTTAAAATACTTAATTGATGAATGAGAATGTCTCAATCCCCTCCAAAAGGGGGTGAGTTAGCAAAACCCGGGTTTAGGTCGGATTTGAGTAAATGGTGGATATGAGGCCTGGACTGTGAAGTTGGGAGATGATTATGTGATGTGTGGAGTTTATACCCACTCGCCTTTACCGGGAGTAGAGGGGATTTTTATACACACTCGCCTTTACCGGGAGTGGAGGGGTACGGAGGTTGTGTTAATGTGGGAGAGCCTCACTCCTGCCAGGGACGGGGGAGCTGAGAGGCCCGGCGTACAGTGCCCGTGTCCACTGCGTCGTGTGCTATATTCACCCCAAATTTGGGTTGAAGTACAGGTCCTGGTATCTCACAGTTTACCCAAGTTCCAATTAATTCAATTGTAAAATAATAAAATAAGAAACTCCTTCTGCTGGCAGCGCTTTCCTTCCCTTTGCCTATTTCTTGGTGACTCCGTGCCATGCTTCAGGCACTTGCACTTATCTTATTAGGTAATGGATGCTTGAAAACTTGTGTTATTATTATTATTCGTGCTAACCCTTTCCTTGCAGTAACTCGACATTGGACCGCAGGTATGATTCCATTATTTTAACTATTTAATTTTCATTATATCACTTAGTTACATGCTCTATTTCTCTTGCTTGCCTTGTGATTTGATAACCTTAAAACGGAGTTCCAAACCCAAGTTGGTTCCTACTGGGGCGCGCATTGATGTGCTCCTCCCCATTTTTCCAGGTAGCAGGGTCAGCTTGGTTGGAGGTGACTTGGAGTTGGGTTCAGAGGTAACACTTGGTGTGAGCCGTCTTGTGGTGTGATATGGTTGTCTTGGGAGGTGGAGAATGACGGTGTATATATAGTGGTGTACTTGGGCTATGTATATAAATGGAAGTTGTTATATATATATATATATATATATATATATATATATATATATATATATATGAGAAAAAGGGATATGAGCATTCGGTGTAGGAAATTTCCTATACCGTCCTAAAAAACTTCAATTTCCAATCTTTTTTCCAATAATCACCACCGTTCATCTTGATGTACTAATTATGGATGATGAACATACCAAAAATCAAGTGAATCCAACGCTATTTTACCCTCGATCCGATTGTTACAAATTCAACGTTTCCAGAACAATAGAACTTTTGTCACGAGCCGATCGAAGGTCAAATCCCCCTAGGGTTCACCCATATTTGGGGGTTGGGGTTTTAGAATGTGTACACCAATTCTAAGAAAAAAAATTCAAAAAGTTAAGTGGAATGTGGTGTTTTTGAAGGGCGGTGTAGGAAATTTCCTACACCGAATGCTCACCTCCCTCAAGCCATATATATATATATAATGTTGTTGATATTCTATATTATTCATGAGGTTGTTTGATATTATTGTGGAGCTTCATTTGTACTATCCCAACATATGCACAGTGGCATGCTTGTTCAGTTTTTCCTTTCTCTTTCTTTTCCTCTCTCATCACCCTCAATCTTCTGGATACTTGGAAAAAAATTTAAATGTCGGGTATTCTGGAGAACGGGGCGTGACACATTTAAAGACCCCCTGTCATTAATGATTGACATAGGCTGACTATCAGTCTTCTACATGATGATAGCCGTTCGGAATACAAGGAGGCATCATCAATCACTCAACAATCATATGACCCCTATAAAAGGGACCATACTCCAACAGAGAGGGGGTTCAAAACTACTTTATCCAAAAAGCCATGTATAATTACAAATACTTGTGCTTTCTACATTCAAAATATAGTTCAGCATAGCCAGATCGGATAACATATAGTTCGTTCTTGACTATACGAGCTTTCTTTGACTTCAATACTAACTTGTGCGTCAGAGGGGTTTTAGGTCGAACCCAAGCACGACCGACTTTTTGACATGTTCCATGTGTAGCAGATACTTCGGCAACTCACAAAATTGATCCCACCGCTAATCCATCCTCGCCCTTAGTAGACGATCAATCAGTACTTCACTACCATCATCATCGTCATCATCTTCAGATCATCGTAACATTGATCCTCTTATTACAAATTCATTGTTTGGTGGATTTTCCCCATCAACAATTATAAACATCACCTTTAGAGATAATCGTCGGGGGTGCATCATCGTCATCAGGAGCGACGATTGAGGACATATCAATTGGGGCTCCCTGTTGGGGTTTTTTCGTGCCAACGGACGAGCAGTTGGTTGCATGATATCTGAGGAGAGAGCTCGTCTGTGTGTCAATCGAGGATTGGCTGATCGTTGAATTTGATATCTATGGCTGCAACCCATGGGAGCTCCCCTGTCACCTGTTTAACTACCCAACGAGTCAGCTGGACGAGATGTATTTCTTTACCCCAGACACTCCAATGGCACCGCCAAGCGTTGTCGTCGCACCATCGGCAGCGAGAGGGACAATCTCATCAAGGCTTGGGATGAGGCCTCCGGGAGATTGGTTGTCGTCGGGCACAAAACCTCTTTCAAGTTCGAGAAGATGGCCGAGGCCGCATCATCGACGAAGCCCAAGAGAATCAAAACTGACTGGTGTTGGAATTAATGGCTCTTTTAGCCATTTGTTCACTTCCATTTTCCTTTCTATTTTTTGTCCCACATTGCTTGGGCAAAAAGCCTTGGAGGTGCTTATTAAGGGAGTTGTAGAGTCTTGGGGTGTGCCCCAAGGGCTACGACTCTTTTGTGAACGATGGAGGACGCATATAAACACCATACGCGCACGTGCGCCTCGTCTCGTCTCGTCACGTCGTGTTATGCGCGTGCATTCCTTTTTTTGGATGGCACGACTTTCCTTTTTTGGCCCCATACAGATTCATTGTGTTAAGGGCTTTGATTGAGCCATTAACTTTCCATGTTTATTGCGTCCATTAAATCTGTTGTTTATTACGTGTTAATGAAGACGTTTTGCATTCCATTCATTGCAGCTCTTTATTACGCGACCCTTTGAAATTCTGTAACGTTTTTTGTTACCTCATATAAATTTACATGGCCTCACTCCTGATGGGGTGACGATGCATGCTTATCTTCTCTTGATCTCCCACTCCTGGGTATTGTTGTGCAATCTCCAAAGCTTCTGGCCGCGAGTGAACGTGTCCAGGGGGCTGCTGTGTTAACCTTGGGGAGCAACTTGCAATTCCTATTACCACCGAGATCGGGCCATAATTTTTTTCAAGGCAGTGCTCATTCCACGGTACAGCATCTCATTCCTGATAAGTTCTTTCTTCCTTCGATCTTTCTACGCTTGAACCATAGTCAATTCCGACTTTTTAACCTTACAATTTGAAAACAATTATATGTTTGGTATTACTATGGTTAGAATGATATTGATTTTGCTGAGTTCTTGAATCTGATGGCTCTAAAAATGAAAATGAGTATCCCGGGCTTAAATATTCCATGGTTATGTATGTCTAGTTCAGATGATGTCCTTTTGTTCTTAACATATTATTCCTGTTTTGGCATATATTTGGTAAAACAATTGTATCAGAAATGAGGAACACTTGTTTTTATATTAATTTTATGCTATTTGGCAGCTTTGCATGTTAAGCATTAATGAAAAATAAGGTGCCTCTGTGGCTTGTTTTGCCCATCCCTTTTCATGAGCTCATGAACATGTTAACACTAGTATAGTATTTTCTGTGTCATTTGTTTGCTGTTTTTAAAGTTCCAGGTTAATCTACTAAATACTATTGAGGAATTAGGATAAACTGGGTTAGGCTATCTTTTGCCTAGTTTGAATGAGTATAAGCTATTTCCATACAAATCTTATTTCATAAGTTGGTTTTGTTATTGTTGTGTATTCCATGTTATGAACACCTCACCCCCTAATCTGTTTTAGGCTGAGACTTGGGCTAAAGTGTCTCAAAAGAAAATTTTCGTTTTAGAATGACTGAGACCCCAGGAAAATTCTGGCAGCTAGGTTTTGTTGTTAGCTACCACTTCCTTGTTGACAAACAGTTGAACTGACCATCTCAATTAGCTCTAAAAATTCGATTGCTACAGACTACCAGATTCTGCCAGATTTGTATAGCCTTTGCCATTTTTGCAATCAGTCCTGCCGTAGGTGTTCAAATATAGTGATCGTGGCACCATTGGAAAGATAAGAGTCTGTTCTATAACTTTCATGAAGGCAAGTTCTTCCGAATCAAACTGTATCTGGTCCATATTCAGTAATTTTCACAGCCCATGTAATCTGTCTTAAAAACATTTTTGATGGGTTTCACTAAAGAATGCACCATAAATCAACCACTGAGTTTCTGTGCATGAAATTTTTTATATGAGTCCAAGAATAACATACCTTCAACCCTTAAGAGAAGAAAAATTAAAGTTTAGTATAAATTTTGGAGATTTATGACATCGGTTGTGACTGTCCTGTTATTCTCGGCCACTGAGTTTACATAAACGAGTTTGTTTGGTCTTCAATTAAACTGTTTGACGTTTTGAGGCCTCTTTATTTGATTGTACCATGGTTCATCCTATGTTCATTAAATACAAGACAGAAGTAGAAAACCAACTTGATGAGGAAATCAAGAGATTTAGGTCCGATAAAGGTTGGGAATATAGTTCCCACACCCTTAAAGACTTCTGTGAAAAGAATGGGATTGTACATGAGTTTAGTTCTCCTTATGTCCCTCAACAGAATGGCATAGCTGAACGAAAGAACAGGACATTGAAAGAAATCATGAATGCTATGCTCTTAAGTTCAGGAGTATCTGATGACATGTGGGGGGAGCCATTCTCTCTGCTTGCCATATCCTTAACAGAGTACCCTATAAGAAACTAGACAAAATACCTTATGAATTGTGGAAAGGTTATTGATCGCTCCGGGACGTACACCCAAAGAACGGTTGTAGTTTTACCGCAAGCGCACGGTATAGCGGCGAGCGGGTATCGAACACAGGGAGGACGAATGACCGTGCTTGCTCCTAATCAACCTGGCTATTCAAGAATAGAAAGAGTTGCCTTGGGCGATCCTGTCACAATCGTCAGACAAATGTGCGAAATATCAAATCAAATAAAGAACGTCTAGGGAATGGGGAATCCCCGCTACTCACCGTATTTCATAGATGTGGTTTGTCGGTATCAAAATTGCTAGAATGAGAATTTGGATGAACTAGTTGCAACTAAATGTGGAACCAAGCTCACGCTCTCGCGCTGTTGCCGGTCTATAGCTATCCTAGGGTTGGGTCCAATCTCTTGCAAACCCTAGCCTAGGAAAGCTAGCATTAGGATCAACATCATCGTCCAATTGCGCACCGAGCCCAATCTCTTGCAAACTCGGTCCACAATCTAAATTAGGATAGTTCCTACCCGTCCAATCTCTTGCAAACGGGTATCGGCACGGAATTGCAACCGGAGATCCTGGTATCGGTCCAATCTCTTGCAAACCGATACTTCGAAAATCCGACTCCAACCCAATTCGGATTTCTAGGGCTTCCTATCAAATTGGGATCCAATTTCTTGCAAATCCCAATTGATATGAATACCTAGCTATCCGTAGTAATTCAATCCCAATCTAATCTCTAATTATTGATTCTAGCACAATTTCTACCAATTTATCACAAATACGAAATTGGGCTTGTAGGGTTCATCCCCACGCCCCAAGACGTGGAGACTACTCACAAATCATAGCAATAGCACAAAAATAATCAATGAAATAGACAATGGAATTCATCACAACAATGATATAAACAATAAAAATAGAGTTTTTGGGGAAGAGAGATGCAAACCAAAGTAGTTCTTCAATTAATCCAACAAAAATCCAAGTTTTTCTCTTCTCCAATCACAAAATAATAAAGCTAAAAAGTAATCTCAAAAAGCTGCAAAAAATCTAAGAGATGGCTCTCAAAACTAGGGTAAAAACAGGGCTTAAATAGCCCCAAAAATCGTCCAAAAATCCTGACCAAAACGCCCCTGCACAGCCTGTTTTCCGCAAATTTCGCTACAGGCAGCGCATCGCACTCGGCCGAGTGACAAAAGTCGCTCGGCCGAGTGAAAACCCTGTCATTTTCCAGTAAGTCGGGGGCTCCAAGGGCCTTCAGTTCGGAGGCGGCTCGGCCGAGTGAGATGTCGGCACTCGGCCGATGGCTTCACTGCACTCGGGCGGACGTGGTTTACCACTCGGCCGAGTGGGTCTGCTTCAGGTGGCCGAAAAACAGTAACTTCGATCTTTTTGAGGGCCTTCGTCTGGGCGCCACTCGGGCGGACGTGGTATCGTCACTCGGCCGATGTGGTTTCCGTCGCTCGGCCGAGTACACATGGAAAACGTGTCTGAACGGGTCGGCCGAGCAGTGTCTCGCTGGTCGGCCGAGTGGCTCCTCCACTCGGCCGAGTGGGACACAAAAAATGCCCAATCTGATTGTTTTGGCCTCCTCGTCGCTCCTGCGACGTCCATTCTTCTTCCGCTCCTCTCCAACAGCAAAATATCCCTCGGGGAGGTCGTCGGTGGCCGTGTAGAGTAAGCGCGTCTCGAGATCACTCCAAATCGCGCCAAATCACCTGAAATGCGACAAAAACAACAAATCGTGAAAAGCATCGCAATATCGTCGATATATCGTGAAAAACATGATTTGGGCGATCTAAATGGCATGCAAATCCACGGGAAAAAGGTGTAAAATATGGAGTGATCAAAATCCCCCAAGCTTTCCTCTTACTCGTCCTCGAGGAAGATAAGTAAAAGGCGAACCCGGTGGATTCGGAAAACGAAAACGGCGAAAAACGAAAAAAAATGAAAAACGAAGAAGAATGAAAACCAAATGAAAATAAAGACGAAAGAAAGAAGCGAAGAGGTATGGTGCTAGATCATTTTCTCAGGACGTGGGTTTCACTTACTCTTATAGCATGCACCGAATGAGAAATACATGTCAAAGAATCTTATTTTGATATCATAGTATAATAGTGCAAATAGAAATAGAAAACCCACGAACATTGATATAATCATGAAGAACGGAATGATTTTAAAATTAACATTCCCTGAATCATTTAAAGCGGTATACAAATCACAGATCACACACTTTTCAATTGAACGCTTTCTATCTGGAGTATAAGAGTATCACACTATAGAATAGAGAGAATGGAAAAGTTTGGATTTCATGAAATGAACGCTAGGCTTAGATTTCTGGATTTCTGAAGCTAGAAACAATCTCACCGAGTACAGAATATTACTTAGCCTAGGTTGTCGTGCGATGTCAAGTAGTCACTCTCTCACACATCAATGGATCCCCTCCCCCAAGCTTATCTATAAGCGTGGTGGCACAAAAAATATTTACATCCCCATTTTTATATAGCTCCAAAAGCTAAGAAGAGAAAGAAGAAAGAAAGAAAGTGAGATGAGATCTTTTATTGAGGATTTTTCCTCTTTTCTCTTTTTTTTTTTCTTTTTTTTCTCTTTTTTTTTTCAATAAGCAATATATACACAATGATCCCAACTCAGAGAGAGATAATGATATACAAGCATGTTTTTCTCTCTTTATATATATATATTTTTTAGAAGAAGGGATTTGGAGCTAGGAATAAATAGCGGGGGAAATGCCATAAAATAGAATCACTAAGGGGAGATTCACCAATGATTTTTTTTTAAAAGTAGAGAAATGATGTTCAAGATTTGTGGAGAAAGAAATATATATAACTCTCGGTTCACTCTATAGGACATGCACGACAGCTTCAGCATGGTAATCTAATCTACTCAGTTTCGATCACAAAAAAGCTAACTAATCCAGATATATCATAGCTAACATCATTCAATCATCCCGAAGTGAAGTGTACAATTCATGCATATAGAAGTGATATAGGAAAAGAAATCGGTACTCCAGATATAGGCATTCAATGCGTGAATCTTGGTGTGTTTTCTGTGATAGCATACATATGAATATTCAGGCTCAGTTAATAATAAAACTTCATCCATTTTCATGCGGAGAAAGTGTGGGTTACTATTCTAGATGCAAAGCAAGTCATAGCATATGATATCAGGAATAAAATCTAAGACATGACAAATATAGCATGCATATAGAATAAGCTAACTCCACGTAGACATCATCACAGAAAATTCATCTCTAGCATGAGATGAAAAAGGAAAGAAATAAAGATAAGAAAAATAAAACTATGCAATGCGGCACACAGAGAAATAAGAAAAACGTGATGCATGGCAAAATGAAAGAAAATAAAGAAAAATGAGTGCAAAAGTGAAAAGAAACGGTGTGAAAAACTAAAAATAAAGGTGGCAAATCGAAAAAGAACGTGAGAACTCACTCCCCCAAGCTAAAGTGCACAGTGTCCTCAATGTGCAAAGTGTGGCACACAGAGAGACAAGTAATGAGAGGGGCAAGTGAGGATGCATGCATGATGGAAAGAAAAAAGATAATAAATCGAAAAATAAAGAAACGAAAATATGATGCGGATATGATGCATGCACAGATATGAGTGATACGAGTATAAATGGGTCACCAAAAGCTCTCCCTCTCTCCCAAAAAAGATATATAAAGATACGGCAAATGAGAATCACAAAAAAGTGAGGGGAGGGGGGGTGGTCAAAAAGGCATCAGGACCCAGCAGAAACGGGCAGCACAACGGCAAAAGGAATCGATGGCATCAAGGGTGCCTAGGAAGGTGGTGCTGCGCCATCTCCGTCCTGAGGCGGAGGTGGTGGTGGTGGTGGTGTAGGCTGCTGAGCTGGGGTGGGCGAGGAAGTGGAAGCAGGTCTAGTGTGTGTGGCAGTGTGAGTGGGAACCTGCTGGGTGGGTGGTGGTACACGCGGAAGACGCTCTAAGATCTGTGTCAGGCAGTAGTGGATCTGAGGGATCAGGGCAGAGCGTCCAGCCATCGTAGAGACGGTGGAGGACAGGGTCCTAAGGTCAGCTCTAATACCACTCACCGCCAACTCAAGAGCACGTATGCTCTGCAGTACAGTGTCGGGCGGGGGTGGTGCAGAGGGACGCACCGGTCTAGGCTGCGCGGGGCGGGGCTGGCGTACGCGAGTGGAGTATGTAACGGGCTCAGCAGGGAAGGGGACAAAAGGTGCCGCGCCAGCAAATGTGGGCCTGGCCTCAGTGTGAGGCCGGGGCACCGGCTGGTGAGAAGTAGAGGCAGCGGCAGCAAAGGAAGCGTGCAAAAGAGGCAACGAGGTGGCAAGAGAGGTCAGTGGCCCAGAAGTGTGGACAGACGCCACGACGCTCTCGGAAGTGGTGACAGTGGTGGAAGTGGGCTCAGCAAAAGTACTCTCGACACTGACAGAGGTGGGGGACAGAAGTGTCAGGAGCAGTGGAAACATCAGGAACAGGCTGAGGGGCCACAGGGTCAACAGGGTCGGCGGCAGGCTCGGCAGGGTGCGCAGCAGGGTCTGCGGGAGCAGCCTGGGCAGCGTGGGCAGCGTGGGCCTGCTCGGCCTCCTCGGCCTCGAGCACGTACGCAGCGGGGATGATGACATCCATCGCTGGGAGCCAGTCAACGTGGGCCGGTGCAATCTGGGTCCGAGCTGGGCTCGGGAGAATCATGTAGTCGGCACCGAAAGGGCCGTGCAACCAGACCCAATGACGCTCACCATGCGGACGCAGCATCTTCATCCGGGCCATAACGTCTATCGACAAGGAAGTGGGGCCCGGAACGTGTCGTAGGTCGTCAGGTAGGTCCTCGCCGGTCATCATGGTAAGCAGGGTGATCAGACCGCCGCAGCATATCGGTGAGCGAGCGCCCACCGACACAATGATACGATCTAAAAACCAAGCCGCAATGTCGATCACGACGGCGGGGACAAGCTCATCTCCATCCCTAGATAGAGCTCTGGGACGTGTCATCGCGTAGAGCATGTAAAGCTCTGGCGTAGACATCGTGCCCGGCTCATATCTGGCCAAAAAGGTGGTCGCCATAAGGCGCTGGGCAATACGTAGGCAGGGGTGGACAATGGCCGAGGCCTTGGCCCTACTAGGGTCAAAGGCGGCGTGGTGGCCTGTGATCCGGGCCCAGAAGGCACCGGCGTCGAAAGAAGGTGGGGGGATGTGGGTAGGGCCGTAACCGCGATCGGCTCCGGGGACTGCGGGCCATGAGAAGAACGCTCTCATCATATCGAGAGTGACCTGGCACTCTCGATCCATGAACCTAAATGAGCATCCCTCATCGGTCCGGGCGATCGAACTCAAAACCTCAAGTGTCGGGCGGGTAAAAGTATCCGCCGACACCTGGAAAAAATCTCGCCAGCCCACGTTGTCGTACAACGTGAGCATCCCCTCAAGTACCCCCAGGCGTCCTAGGTCAGCGAGGTGTGCAAACCTGGAGGGTACGATCGAGCGCTGGGAGATACGCTCGAAGACGGCGCGGTGTGCGTCGTCTCGGAACGTAATCCTGAGCGGCCCGACCAGTGGAGCCGATGGTGGTGGCTGTGGATCGGCAGGGAGAGGCTGTGCGGGCTGTGGGTGCACTGCAGGCTGTGCGGGGTGTGCGGGGCCTGCAGGCTGTGCTGGGTGTGCGGGGTGTGTGGGGGACGGTGGAGGAGAGTCCTCCAACTCGTGGGAGGGGCCGGCATCATCCGACCGCTTCCGCTTGGCGGAAGCTCTCTTCGACCGCGGCCGTGTCCGGGGCGGCATATCGGCCCCGAGCGCGCGCCGAAAAGTGAAAAGTGCGGCGTGTGCACAAAGAGTGGAAAGAGTTTACCCAAACACGCCGCGAGTGATAAGCAGTGGAAGCGTGCGAAGTCCGCGCCTCCACGAAGTCCTGAGCAGCCCGTAGAAGCTCCCCTGAGCTCCCCTAAGCTCCAAAAAGCAACCTGCGCATGGAAAAGCGATATCAGCGAGTAATAATCAAAATGTATGGAGTAATAGGGGTATAACAGATAGATATGGGAATTGATTCGGGTTAGGGGTTCGATTAATACGCGGATCCTCAAAAACTACGCAAAAAGAGAAGAAAATGGTGAAAATAAGCGAACCGGAGGTGATCGGAGACGGGGCTGCCGGCGGCGACTCGGGCGGGGCGCGGCGACGGTCGGCCGGCGGTGGCAGGCCGAGCGGCGGCGCGCGCGGGCTTGGTCGGGCGAGTGGGGGTGAGAACGAGCGGTATCGGGCGAGGGGAATCCGAGGGGTCGGGCGATTTGGGAATTTTGCGGTTTCGAAAAACGCGCCCCCCCTCGGTCCTTATATAATAGAAGTTACGACTCGGCCGAGTGACGTGGTCACTCGGCCGAGCGAGGCAATAGAAATTTTCTCCCCGATATCGCATCGGCCGAGTGGCTTTGCCAGCCTCGGCCGAGTGGAGCAAGTCCATTCGGCCGAGTGACTCAAGCTACTCGGCATGACTCGCCCAAGGAGGGTATCCGTTTCACTCGGCCGAGTGAATATATATACTCGGCCGAGTAGCAGTTATAATGAAATGAGGAAAATAGACAGAGAGTTGGGTACATCAGACTTCCCTCGTTCGTGAGCGGCTCGGCCGGACGGACTTCTGTACTCGGCCGAGTGACTAGTATACTCGGCCGAGTGAGCCTTGTATTCTGATGTTTGTCTTCGTTTAGGCTCTAAACTCCGTCTTTCTTCCTCCAGTCGATTTCATGCTCCTCCTAAGCGTCGAACGCCTTCTTGGGGCGCTCCTCATCGTCTCGTTCATCCTCCTCATGATGATCTACCTATCTCCTCTCCTGTCAAGAAAAATAGGACCCGTTATCACAAAATTTTTGGTCGGATGACTCAAAACACTAAAAATCTCTAAAACGAAAATAAAGAAAAAAGTAAAAATAAAGCAAAAACCGTCGGGTTGCCTCCCGACAAGCGCTCGTTTTAGGTCGTGAGCTCGACCCCCTATAATTTTCAATCAATGCGGGATGTTTGGTGCATATGAGATGCACCCGTCAAACTGGACGAGGAGCGCGCTTGGATTTGGACGTGGCGGCGTAGCGTTCTCCCTCGGAGGTCTCTTGTCTCGAATGGTGTTGGGGGGAGGCTCCCCCAAGCTAGCATTTGCCCCGGTCAACGGCTTAACCGGCGACGCCGATTTCCGTACCGGCGGAGCTTTCTTTGGAGACTTTGATTTCGAGAGCTTGCAGAGCTCTCGAATCCTTGCGACATCAGCGTCGCCTTCATCAACTACAGTGGAGAAGGTCGGGGGAATCATCATTATTGTCTTCATCTTGGCCTAGATCCGGGCCTTCTTCAAATTCTTCATCAAAAAGAGCGCCAATTGAGTGAGGAATCGTCTCCTCTATCACCTCATCGAGGAGGTCCATATAATCGAGCTCCTCATGGTAAGGCATGTGCTTCATTGCCTTGGGAATGTGGAGCTCCACCTCGATGTTTCCGACGTTTAAGGTTAAGGTACCTTCGCGCACGTCGACGATGACTCCGGCGGTGGCGAGGAATGGGCGTCCAAGTATCAATGAGGTGTCTCCCTCTTCCTTAACGTCCATGATGACGAAGTCACATGGCAAGCATATTCCACCCGGGACTTGAAGTGGGATGTCTTCGACAATCCCCACCGGCCTTGTTATCCGGCCAACGGCTAATTGAATGCGCATGTCGGTGGGTTTCAACTTTGTCCCGGTGTTAAGCTTTAAGAACATGGAGAGGGGCATGAGACTCACACTAGCCCCAAGATCGACCAACGCCTTTTGAAGAGGCACGCCGCCCAAAGTGCAAGGAATCCGAAAACTCCCCGGATCTTTAAATTTTGCCGGCTCCTTTTCTCTCTTGGTGAACCAAGAGCCCTCCTCGGCTAGCATGATCTTCTCCCTCCTCTTTCTCCCCGAAATCAAGTCCTTCAAGAATTTGGCATATGTGGGGATCTCGATGATGGCGTCAAGGAAGGGAATATTTAGGCTAACTCCTCTTAGATACTCGAGGAATTTCGCTAGCCTTTTCTCCATTTTCGCTTTCGCTAGTCTTTGGGGGAATGGGACCAGTGGCACGAAGCGCCTCTCCTCAATTAATAGCTCCGCCCTAGATTTCTCCTTGTCTCGTGGCTCCTTCTCCTTTTCAATCTCAACTACCGGCTCAACCGGCTCCAAGCTTTCCTCCACGGCCTCCTCGGTCGGAATCATAGCGGGGGTGGTGTCCTTCCCGCCTCTAGTAGTAACGGCAACTACGGCATTGATGTGGCCCGTGTTGCCCCGTGGGTTTTGCTCCGGTTGCGCCGGCAATCTTTGAGTGTTCCGATTGAGCAACGCCAATTGCTCCGATATTTGAGCCACTACGGTATTAAGAGACTCTTGCCCCGCCTTCAAAGTAGCATTCACCTTGTTTTGCTCGACCATGAACGCCTCCACTCTAGTTTCGAAATCGGATCGTTGTGGAGCTTGTGGAGGGTTTTGATTTTGATTCCTCCACCCTTGGTTGAATCCGGGAGGCCTATAAGGTGGAACTTGTTGCTTTGGTTGGAAGTTTTGTTGTGGAGGCCCCCTCGGCGGATAGTATTGTTGTTGGGGTGGTGGTGGTCGAGCTTGATTAGGCGGTTGTTGTGGCGGGTTCAAAGCTCCTTCATTGTTGGCGTAGGAGAATCCCGGATGATTTCTTGCGGCCGGATTGGACCAATACCCTTGGTTCCCCGCAACATATTGTACTTGCTCCAAGGATCCTTCTCCTTGCTATCCTCCCGAGTATATGACTTGAGATTGGTCTTGCCAATCACACATTTGGTTGGTCGGTGCGGATGTGGATGGGCTTCCTTGGGGCTCCGTGATAAATTTCTCCAATCTCTCCACCACCTTGTGGAGAGAATCGAATTTGCTCGTGAGCTCCGCTACGGCCTTTGCCTCGTAGATGCTAGTTGGCTTTAAGGAGGATGTGGAGTGTCCTCGCTCATCGCCCCATTGTTGGTTATTTGAGGCCATCTCCTCAATTAGGGCCGTAGCTTCCTCGGGAGTCTTTGACAAGATTGCACCATTCGCCGCGGCATCAATAATTTTTTTGGTCCCCGGTTGGAGACCGTTGTAGAAGCTATGAACTAGCTCCCAATCCTCTATACTGTGGTGCGGGCATTGGTGCTGCAAATCCTTAAATCGCTCCCAAGCTTCATAGAGCGTCTCATGTGGTCCTTGCTTGAAGGACATGAGAGCGCTCCGGATCTTCACCGTCTTGGATGGTGGATAGAATTTGTCAATGAATGCATCCGCCAACCCGTCCCAAGAGGTGAAAACTCCGTCAGCTTGCGTCCTCAGCCAATAGAGCGCTTTGTCCTTTAGCGTGAAGGGGAAGAGGCGCAGTCTGATGGCATCGATGGGGACCCCCGGCATTTGGAAAGTGGCGCACTTCGACAAGAATGATTGGATGTGGTAGTGGGGGTTCTCATGAGCGTTCCCATGAAATGGGTCTTGTTGCATCAAAACCACCAATCCCGTCTTTAGCTCGAAGTTCTTGTCGGCCGCCAACTCCGGCACGGCAATGGATGACGTAGTAGAAGAGGTCTTAGGCCGAAGCCTATCGCGAATAGAAATTATTCTCGCCATCCTCACCGCCAATTCTTCGGGAGTTTCCGGGTTGGTCATAAACCGCCCTTCCGGATATTGTCTCCTTTCCGCTCTAAGTCTCCACGCGGTACGTTCGATCTCGGGATCGAATAATAAGGCTTCGGGGTCCGCCGTAGATCTCGTGTACATGCACAGGGAAAACAGAGTTTCAAAGAGATGATTAGTACCGTGGAAGGGTTAGGTAAAAATAGTAGTGGAAATAATAATGGTAATAAAAAAATAAAAATAAAAGAAAGAAATAGCTAGGGTGAAAAAGAATCAAACGCAATCGCCTCCCCGGCAACGGCGCCAAAAACTTGATCGTTCCGGGACGTACACCCAAAGAACGGTTGTAGTTTTACCGCAAGCGCACGGTATAGCGGCGAGCGGGTATCGAACACAGGGAGGACGAATGACCGTGCTTGCTCCTAATCAACCTGGCTATTCAAGAATAGAAAGAGTTGCCTTGGGCGATCCTGTCACAATCGTCAGACAAATGTGCGAAATATCAAATCAAATAAAGAACGTCTAGGGAATGGGGAATCCCCGCTACTCACCGTATTTCATAGATGTGGTTTGTCGGTATCAAAATTGCTAGAATGAGAATTTGGATGAACTAGTTGCAACTAAATGTGGAACCAAGCTCACGCTCTCGCGCTGTTGCCGGTCTATAGCTATCCTAGGGTTGGGTCCAATCTCTTGCAAACCCTAGCCTAGGAAAGCTAGCATTAGGATCAACATCATCGTCCAATTGCGCACCGAGCCCAATCTCTTGCAAACTCGGTCCACAATCTAAATTAGGATAGTTCCTACCCGTCCAATCTCTTGCAAACGGGTATCGGCACGGAATTGCAACCGGAGATCCTGGTATCGGTCCAATCTCTTGCAAACCGATACTTCGAAAATCCGACTCCAACCCAATTCGGATTTCTAGGGCTTCCTATCAAATTGGGATCCAATTTCTTGCAAATCCCAATTGATATGAATACCTAGCTATCCGTAGTAATTCAATCCCAATCTAATCTCTAATTATTGATTCTAGCACAATTTCTACCAATTTATCACAAATACGAAATTGGGCTTGTAGGGTTCATCCCCACGCCCCAAGACGTGGAGACTACTCACAAATCATAGCAATAGCACAAAAATAATCAATGAAATAGACAATGGAATTCATCACAACAATGATATAAACAATAAAAATAGAGTTTTTGGGGAAGAGAGATGCAAACCAAAGTAGTTCTTCAATTAATCCAACAAAAATCCAAGTTTTTCTCTTCTCCAATCACAAAATAATAAAGCTAAAAAGTAATCTCAAAAAGCTGCAAAAAATCTAAGAGATGGCTCTCAAAACTAGGGTAAAAACAGGGCTTAAATAGCCCCAAAAATCGTCCAAAAATCCTGACCAAAACGCCCCTGCACAGCCTGTTTTCCGCAAATTTCGCTACAGGCAGCGCATCGCACTCGGCCGAGTGACAAAAGTCGCTCGGCCGAGTGAAAACCCTGTCATTTTCCAGTAAGTCGGGGGCTCCAAGGGCCTTCAGTTCGGAGGCGGCTCGGCCGAGTGAGATGTCGGCACTCGGCCGATGGCTTCACTGCACTCGGGCGGACGTGGTTTACCACTCGGCCGAGTGGGTCTGCTTCAGGTGGCCGAAAAACAGTAACTTCGATCTTTTTGAGGGCCTTCGTCTGGGCGCCACTCGGGCGGACGTGGTATCGTCACTCGGCCGATGTGGTTTCCGTCGCTCGGCCGAGTACACATGGAAAACGTGTCTGAACGGGTCGGCCGAGCAGTGTCTCGCTGGTCGGCCGAGTGGCTCCTCCACTCGGCCGAGTGGGACACAAAAAATGCCCAATCTGATTGTTTTGGCCTCCTCTTCGCTCCTGCGACGTCCATTCTTCTTCCGCTCCTCTCCAACAGCAAAATATCCCTCGGGGAGGTCGTCGGTGGCCGTGTAGAGTAAGCGCGTCTCGAGATCACTCCAAATCGCGCCAAATCACCTGAAATGCGACAAAAACAACAAATCGTGAAAAGCATCGCAATATCGTCGATATATCGTGAAAAACATGATTTGGGCGATCTAAATGGCATGCAAATCCACGGGAAAAAGGTGTAAAATATGGAGTGATCAGTTATCCCCTTAACCTTAAATTCCTTAGAGTGTGGGGGGTGTCTGGCAAAGGTAGGACTACCTGACTTTAAGAAGTCAAACATTTGGTCTAAAACTTAGATACTGTTTTTATAGGGTATGCTCATAATAGTGTTGCATATAGATTCACATCCTTAACAGATAACTCTATTTCTGAGTCTAGAGATGCAGAGTTTTTTAGCATGTTTTTCCTTTGAAAAAGGAATTGACAAAATCCTTGTCCCTTGTACCTCCTATTGAGTCTCTTCCTTCCTCTTCACTTATATCTTCTGATATGCATACATGTAGTTCTACTTTTAGTGAAGAACCTAGAAGGAGTAAGAGGTAAAGGACTAAAACCAATTTGGACCTAACTTTATAACTACATTTCTGTCAGAAAATGGATGTATAGACATGCTTAGTGATGAGATAGTGTCTACCTTTATGATAGAAGAAGACCCAAAAACCTATGATGAGGCAATGAGATCCATCGATGCTAGCTTTTGGAAAGAGGCTATTAAAATCGAACTTGATTCTATTGTATCCCATCAAACTTGGGAGTTAGCTGAGTTACCTAAAGGTAATAAGCTCATTAGTAATAAATCGATTTTCAAGAAAAAGATGAGACCTGACAGATCGATAGAAAAATTCAAAGCTAGACTTGTGATCAGGAGTTTTACTCAAAATAAAGGTTTAGACTACTTTGACACCTATTCTCCTGTGTCCAAGATTGCAACCATAAGGACTCTAATTGCCTTAGCTGCAATTCATGAGTTAGTCATACATCAAATTGATGTTAAGACAGCCTTCCTAAATGGCGATCTAGAAGAAGAAATCTACATGTCCCAACCCGAGAGTTTTGTAGTTGTTAGTAAAGAGAATAAGGTTTGCATGCTCAGAAAGTCTTTATAC
The DNA here is from genome assembly GCA_030789695.1 of Scilla litardierei. Taxonomy (NCBI): domain Eukaryota; kingdom Viridiplantae; phylum Streptophyta; class Magnoliopsida; order Asparagales; family Asparagaceae; genus Scilla; species Scilla litardierei. The sequence goes on from CM061137.1 coordinate 19,312,398, forward strand.
GGCTTAAAGCAAGCTCCTAAGCAATGGTATGAGAAATTCAACAGTACCTTAATAAGGAATGGATTTGTTATAAACACATCTGATTCTTGTGTTTATTCTAAACTAATAGGATCAGATTGTATAATTATTTGTCTCTATGTCCTGACATGTTAATTTTTGGAAACAATCTAGATATTGTAAATGATACCAAAACTTTCTTGTCATCTCAGTTTGAGATAAAAGACATAGGAGAAGCTGATGTCATTTTAGGAGTTAAAGTTGTTAGAAACTATTATGGTATCTCCTTGAGTCAATCTCATTACGTAGAGAATGTGTTGAAGAAATTCAACTGCTTTGATGTTGTTCCTACTAGAACTCCCTATGACCCTAGTATACATTTGAAAATGAATTTAGGAGAGAGTATTTCTCAATCTGAATATGCTAAGGTCATAGGAAGTGTGATGTTCATTATGAACTGTACTCGACCTGATATAGCCTATGCTGTTAGCAAGCTAAGTCGGTAAACTCATAACCCTAGTAATGAACATTGGACTGCTCTTCATCGTTTATTAAATTAACTGAAAGGAACTGTTGATTGGTGTTTGCATTTCAGCAAATTTCTTGATGTGTTAGAAGGATTTTGTGATGCAAACTAGGTTTCAGATAACGATGAAGTTAGTTCAACTAGTGGTTTTATATTCTCTTTGGGTGGAGGTGCTATATCTTGGAAGTCTTCCAAACAGACATGTATAGCACGCTCCACCATGGAATCTGAATTTATTGCTCTTGAGTTGGCAGAGCAAGAGGCTGAATGGCTAAGGAACTTGTTAGCAGATGTGCCTTTGTGAGGAGGGAAAACTGCTCTAGTTTCCCTTCATAGTGATTCTCAGGCAGCCATTGGTGTTACTAAAAATAGTGTCTACAACGGGAAGAAAAGACACATTCGGATCAGGTACGGTGTGGTTAAACAACTCCTGAAAAATGGAGTAATTTCTTTGGAATATGTAAGGTCTGAAAGAAATCTTGCAGCTCCACTAACCAAAGGATTGCCAAGGAAAGTGGTTCTTGATTCGTCGAGGGGGATGTGGCTAAAGCCCATGAGTTAAGGTTATATGGTTGATACCCATTGTGGTCTAACGAAGCCATATGATCCTTAACAAACACAACATTTCCATCCCTATGGCGTGTGGTAGTGTTCTTTGAATCCATAGTCAAGTTTGGTGGTGCTACTGAGAAGCACTTGATGGATTCACTTTGAGACAAGTCCATAACCAGTTTTGGTTGTGCTATTGAGAAGCACTTGATGGACTTAAGCAGAGGTTGCGCTGTAAGCTCTTAATGGTTTCATAACCAGTTTTGGTGGTGCTATGGAGAAACACCTGATGAACCACCTATGTGGATGTGAGAGTTTGGCCGCCCTCTATGAAAGACAAGGAGAGTCTTTCTAGAGCACTCACGAGACTCAAGGTATGCGCATGGCCTATAGCGCTTGTTATGTATCGCGGAGTTTGCACAAACTCAATGGAACAATATGTATTGTGGGGGTCTCAACCGAACTCTAATAAGTTCAAGAGCAATTCACTCATTAGAAAGTAAGTTGTTGCCTCACTTCACTACGTATCAATTCAATCGAAAGACATTGATACTTAAGTATTCATCCCTCTTTACCCAGGAGATTTTTCTTTTCTTTCTTGAGCAATTAAGTGGGGGATTGTTGGAATTAATGGCTCTTTTAGCCATTTGTTCACTCCCATTTTCCTTTCTATTTTTCGTCCCACGTTGCTTGGGCAATATACATTGGAGGTGTTTATTAAGGAAGTTGTAGAGTCTTGGGGTGTGCCCCAAAGGGTACGACTCTTTTGTGAACGGTGGAGGACGCACATAAACACCACACACGCGCACGCCTCGCCTCATCATGTCGCGTCGTGTTATGCGCGTGCATTCCTTTTTTTGGATGGCGCGACTTTCCTTTTTGGTCCCATGCAGATTCATTGCGTTAATGGCTTTGATTGAGCCATTAACTTTCCATGTTTATTGTGTCCATTAAATCTGTTGTTTATTACGTGTTAATGAAGACATTTTGCATTCCATTTATTGCAGCTCTTTATTACGTGACCCTTTGAAATTCTGTAACGTTTTTTGTTACCTCATTAAATTTACATGGCCTCACTCCTGATGGGGTGACGATGCATTCGTATCTTCTCTTGATCTTCCACTCATGGGTACTGTTGTGCAATCTCCAAAGCTTCTGGCCACGAGTGGACGCGTCCAGGGGCTGCTGTGTTAACCTTGGGGAGCAACCGACAATTCCGATTATCACCGAGGTCGGGCCGTAATTTTTTTCAAGGCAGTGGTCATTCCACGGTACATCGTTTCATTCCTGATAGGTTCTTTCTTCCTTCGATCTTTCTACGCTTGAACCATGGTCAATTCCGACTTTTTAACCTTACAACTGGTTGATGCATGAGTACCGCCTACGATCCGTGGGGGGGCGGGGGTAATGATGACTGCAAGGGGCTGGTACTCTGCAAGATTTATGAGAAGAAGAGCAAGAACATCGACCTGGAACAAGAAGACGACAATGCTGATGATTAAGATCCGCCGCAGCTCCTACAGCAGTGGCATCTCAAGAGAAGGCGGATGGAGGAGGAACCACAAGCACAAGTCACAGAGGAGGCCACATTGTTGCATGGTGTTGCCTACGAGCCATGGTCCCCAGACACCCTTTTTCTATTTTGTTCTGAAGCTCCTCCTGCTGCCGAACACCAAAATGAATCAGACAATTTAATCCAGTGGGATGGGAGACTTGATATGGTGAAGAGGAGGCGAGTCGAGCAACAATGCTCCGGCGTGGTGTTTGACAATGCCACAGATCAATCAGTCAGTGGTGGTTGCGGCGGCAATCCATTGTCGTCATCGTCATCCAATGCTGTATTTGCTCTTGAGGAACTACTACCCAGTTTCGATGCCTTGCCCAGCTTGTTGCCACTAGCACCACCACCAGCAGCAGATGCCGAGGCATGGCCATAATCTTATTTTGTTCCTTTGATGGCTGAAGCTGATCCTATCCAGCATTGTCCCGATTTTGATCAAGATTGGTCCTTTGAGCCGATCCCGGAGATAGAATTAGACAGCCTTCTCGATGACCTCCTCCAGCATGATGCTATCGATTTTGAGTAGTCTTTCTCTGAGGGGTTGTGCCATTAGCATACAGATATCCTCTCGTATTCATTTGGATTCATCGGAATTCTTTTATGTAAAGCAAAGGAGAGTAGGATTGTGTACAGATTTAACATTCATTCTTATTTACATCATATATATAAACGAAAATTTCATTCTCTTGCACACTGTTCTTGTTGTGGTTGTTGTTACATCTTTGTTTGGGATGGGATACATATTAGGGGGCATGGATGGTTAGTCATGCGAGATTCGTGCATGTTGAATGATTCCATCAACCAGAATTCCCTTAACCAGATTCTTCTATGTTGAATGACCGTCTGTTGCCGAATCTGAAATATGGTGTCGCTTGTGATTTGTTTGGATGTATTTGGAGCATGATTTGGTTTTAAGCAACACCGCAAAACGTTGTTGGCATACAATTAATCCTCCTGTAGGCAGAGGTTGTCTGGATTCTTTTCTGTAAAACAAATTAATTAGCTTACATTCTTACTGGCCCAGGGTCAATAATCTATATACCCTTCAAATCTGTGAACATCTATGAAGGCATCAAGAAGGCATGTCGATCTGGAGGCTACACGGAGTCGGCATGTGCGGCATTGTTAACCATGGGCCATATCAAGTCGAAGAGAGACCAGCAGTTGTCGAGGAGGTCGCTGATCTCGTCGGCGTCGGCCTTGAGCAGCGTCTCCGAGTCGTCGTCCCTGCAGTAGTTGACGTTCTCGGCGAATGAGTCGAGGTTGCTGCTGGTGGTCCCGGTGTCGTCCTGCTCGATGGCTGCCAGCGCCTGTGCGATGTCGTCCTTGGCGTCGTTGAGGCCGACCATGCACATGCGGAGGGCGGCGTCGGGCGACTGGACGCTCTCCGCCGTGTGCACGAGTGCGAGGAAGCGGGCGTTGGCCGCGTTGAGCTCGTGCTTGAGGGCCGTGCGGAGGTCCATGGAGTCCTTCCCGCCGGCCATCTTCTTGATGGACGAGACACAGAGGTCGCGGTGCTTCAGCTTTCCGCACAGCTCCTCCACGGCCATCGCCGAGCCCGCGGGGTCGGCGACGGCGAGGTGGAAGAGGGAGGAGGAAGAGAGGGAGAGGGCGAGGAGGAGGATGGCGAGGGGGAGGGAGGCTGGCTCCATTGTCGCTCTTGGTTGTGAGCAGCGAGTTCGTGTTGTGGAAAGAAAAAAGGAGGGGTATAAATAGAGGGAAGTGGCCGTTAAAGTCGTTGGTGAAGGGAATTGTGTGAACCACTAATTTGAGTAACTGAATTTCTTAGGCTTTGTTGTGTGCCTGTGGCCTTGTGTTGATTGACAGCAACAGATGCACGAATCTTGACTTGTTCTTGCCTTTTAGGTTGCCTAACAACCTATATGCCTCCGGCTCCTGCTCACCCTGTCTCGTCGTCTATCGCAGCTTCTTCTCCTACGAATTCAATTAAACTCAAAACAATTCTTTAAAAAATCGATAAGATCCACACAAAAAACATAAACCCCAACAAAATTCAATTAAAATCTTAAGAAACGACATTCTCGAACTTTCAGGATCGAGCATAATTAAGAACTGGATATTACAAAGTCATAGTTATCAAAACATCTGCCTCTAGGGTTTGGAGAATCCCCCATTCCAAAATGTAAATAAGTTCCAATTTGAATTAGTTCGTCATCCCAAGCCAAGTCCCCTGATCCCTGATAAGGTGCTATATGGCAGGTTGATTATCTCATGATAAGTCCCCTGATAAGCATCGGAGGATATGTGGCAGGATGGAGGTCGGACATCAAAGAGATTTTTGAAGAAAGACATCAACAAAATTACCATCGCTTCATTGCTTAATCAAGCATTAAAGAAGAGTGCACTGTGCACCAACGAAGAGTAGCCAAAGGGTATCGATTCAAACAAAGGATGCCGGTCATCAGCTAGTAATCAGACAACTCTTAGCTAGGAAATACTACAACAAAAAGCAAACCATTCTACATCGCAGAGAAATCAGCATAAGCAAACAAAAGCACGAGTCCTACCATAACACAGAAGCAAACTCTCCGTAGAATAACAAAGGAGTCCGACACCCATTTCCTATTTTGCGCGGAAGCTCCTCCTGCTGCTGAACACCAAAATGAATCCGAAGATTTAATCCACGAGGATGGGAGACTTGATATGGTGAAGAGGAGGCGAGTCGAGCAACCAGAACAGCAGCAGCAACCGTGCTCCAGCGTGGTGCTTGACAATGCCACTGATCAGTAAGTCAGCGGTGGGAGCGGCGGCAATCCATTGTCGTCGTCGTCGTCTGATGATGTATTTGCTCTTGAAGAACTACTACCCAGTATCGATGCATTGCCTAGCTTGCTGTCACTAGCACCACCACCACCAGCAGATGCCGAGGCATGGCCATATTCTTCTTCTGTTCCTTTGATAGGCTGAAGCTGATCCTATCCAGTATTGTCCCGATTTTGATCAAGATTGGTCCTTTGAGCCGATCCTGGAGATAGAATTAGACAGCCTTCTCGATAACATCCTCCAGCAAGATGCTATCGATTTTAAGTAGCCTTTCTCGGATGGATGTGTGTGTGGTTGTTGGCTTGATTTAAACATGGGCTGCCCATGGTTGTTGCACCAACCAAGGGGGTTGGTGCACCAACCCAATGGGGGGTTGGTGCACCAACCCCCCTCCCCCTCATTGCCTATAAAAGGGATGGCATGTTTTGGTTATTAAGCATCGAAGAAGTGTTGATCCAATTGAGCTTCTATCGAAGCATTGGGAGAGTTGTATGAGATCCTATTGGAAGTTCCATAGGATCATTGTGAGCGATCTTTGAGTGCGCCATTTGTGAGGATTTCTTTGTAATGGTTGAGTGTTTTATTTGAAATTAAGAGAAGTGTTCCCTTGGTCGTTTAGGCGACCTAAATCTTTTGTTTGCTCTCTATTTGTTCTTCATGCTAGATACTTCGGCGATCCGACTGCTTCCGCACGGCGCACAACAATTGGTATCAGAGCTTTGGCGACGAAGTTCTAGACGAAGAAGACGGGCAAAGACGGCGACGAAAATCCTTCTACTCCAATGACGCAATCTTCAATAACGCGAACTATCGTATCTAATACGAAGTTAGAAATTGAGAAGTTCGATGGGTGTATCAACTTCGGCATGTGGAGATGCGAAGTACTTGACATTTTGAACCAACGTGGTCAAGATCAAGTACTAGATGAGAGGCCGACTACGACGTTGGATGCGGAGTGGAAGATGATGAACCGGACCGCTTGCAGTACGATCCGGCTCTACTTGACAAAGGAGAAAAAGTACCCTTTCATGGAGGAGACGAATGCGAAAGCGTTATGGGATGCGCTTGGTGAGAAGTACATGAAGAAGAACATTCAGAATCGTCTACACCTAAAGAAGAAGCTTTTTGGCCTCAAGATGGAGGAAGGAGTTTCAGTTGAAGAACACCTAGACTACTACAACAAACTCCTCACAGATTTGAGGAACATCGACGTCAAGGTGGAAGATGAGGACAAGGCGATGATTCTCCTCAACTCACTGCATAAAGACTATGAGCACATCGTTTCGATCTTAACCTATGGTAAAGAATCTATCACCTTCAATGAAGTTTCTAACGCTCTCACAAGTAATGAATTTAGAAAGAAGGATGATGAGAAGATGATGGGCCAAAGATCCGAAGCGCTTACCGTGGTTAGAGGTCGGAGCAATGAAAGTGGTGGAGGCCGCAAAGGGAACCATAGATCCGAGACGATGGACAATAGTAGAGTTTTGCGCACAGACATCGAGAGGGATCAATGTGCTTTTTGCAAAGAAAGAGGACATTGGGCGAGGGAGTGCCCAAAGGCCAATAAGAAGAAAGATGCTACCGCCAACATCATCAAAAGCGAGGAGGTGGATGAGTGGGTCCTAGTTGGTGCGACGGAAGGGGTGATGAAGGGGTGATGGGTGCTCGACTCGGGTTGATCGTTTCATATGACACCCAACAGAGAGTACTTTACTACTTTCCATAAAGGTTGTAAGCGTAAAGTCCTTCTTGGAGACGATGGAGCATGCACGACGGCGGGCATTGGCACGGTCCGCATAAAGATGAGTGATGGTGTCACACGGGACATAGGCGATGTTCATTATGTGCCAGATGTGAAGTACAATTTGATATCGCTTGGTTCACTTGAAGCCAAGGGTTGCAAAGTGACTATGGAGGACGGCGCTTTGAAGGTGACACGAGGAGCAATGATCCTGATGAAGGGGAAGCGTGAAGGCAACCTCTATTACTTGGATGGTACGGTGATGATGAAGACAACGAGAGTTCCAGATGAGCGAGCTACTGACTCAAGCTCGCATGCACCAAAGACGACGTCATTGGATGATCTCCGGAGAGGTGGTGCTAATAGAGGTGATGGTTCAAGTCCGTATGGTGGAGATACCTTATCCCCACAACTTGTCCAGCAGAAGGATTCTATCAAAGTTTGGAGACCAAGGTATGAGAGATGCCAACCTGTAAAAAGAGTCTCGTTTGCTTTCTTTGTCAGGTGTGATGAGTCTCCAAACTTATTCGGTGAGGTGGAGCACAATGGCGACCTATGTGGACGAAGGAAAGATTGGTGTAATGAGATGGAATCAACGACGAATGATGAAGCCAATGATCTGGTGGAGCTACTTGGCATTAGTGATTGTTCGACAGATGAGCTTATGATCGATATTGGAGTCAAGTTCGAGTAAGGCTCGGACGTGTAAGTTGACGATATGAGATGACTTTTGGTGGCCCCTTCTGGGGCAATGAGGCTCTGCGAAGCCATATGAGCCTTTCGAGGTAATATGATGGGAACACGAGATGATTCTCACCGAGGATGAGCGTTGACGGTCGATTGTGTGACATAGACCAATATCTCGTCAAGGTGGAGATTTGTGGTTGTTGGCTTGATTTAAACATGGGCTGCCCATGGTTGTTGCACCAACCAAGGGGGTTGGTGCACCAACCCAATGGGGGGTTGGTGCACCAACCCCCCTCCCCCTCATTGCCTATAAAAGGGATGGCATGTTTTGGTTATTAAGCATCGAAGAAGTGTTGATCCAATTGAGCTTCTATCGAAGCATTTTGAGAGTTGTATGAGATCCTATTGGAAGTTCCATAGGATCATTGTGAGCGATATTTGAGTGAGCCATTTGTGAGGATTTATTTGTAATGGTTGAGTGTTTTATTTGAAATTAAGAGAAGTGTTCCCTTGGTCGTTTAGGCGACCTAAATCTTTTGTTTGCTCTCTATTTGTTCTTCGTGCTAGATACTTCGGCGATCCGACTGCTTCCGCACGGCGCACAACAGTGTGGATGTCGGTGTATTATTGTTGTCCTCTCGTATTCATCGTAATTCTTTTGTGTAAAGCAAAGGAGGGTAGGATTGTGTACAGATTTAACATTCATTCTTATTTACCTCATATCTATACACACGAAAATTTCATTCTCTTGCACATTGTTCTTGGTGTGGTTGTTGTTACATCTTTGGATGTGCTTTCTGTTATTGGATGTGCTTTCTGTTATGCTTGAATTCTCTAAAAACCACAGCATGACAATCTCCAATAACAACAGCATCAAGATCAATTCATAAGTTAGTCCACAAACATCCACATCTTATCAGGAATCAATAGTTCGGCATCTCAAATAACAAGTCCAACAATCCTTCATAATATAATAATTTTCACCCCCACATCAAATTCTATAGTTGCATACCCCCAACAACAATTCTAAATATTTGTCCATCACAACAATGTAATAAATTCCCCAAAAATTCTATTATCCCAATTACCACATGATACTAAAGAATACAAAAGTCTTTAATTAAAAACTCAGCTACAAAGATAAATAAGCATTAATTTATTTCCCGAAAATATGATAGAACCAATAATTATGCAAGAACTTATTGCAAACTAAAGCCTAACAGTAGTTTATCCAAGCTCCTAGCAATCCTGAGGCACACGATCACAACTTCATGCCACGTTGCTCTACGAAGTGATAAACAACAGTGGGCTACAAGTAATATAATTCATTCCTACTTGCATTCTTAAAGACAACTTTGTAATCAAAAAGCATATGTATATAACTATTTCAAACATTGATGGTAGATAAATGATTTAGATAGTTCCTGGACAGTTGACCATCAGGAAGTGGACATTATGCACATGTTGGCAGGGAGGTGCACCGAAGTCCACCAGTCGGGAGACCATCCCTTCCGAGACGACCTAGGCACCCATGAAACCGAAGAGATTGGTGTGCACAGTCTGCTTGACGTCACTCAATATCCACAGCTTCTGGAATATATCCATGCAGAGGATATCGATCATGCTCCCATTGTCGATGAGGATGCACCAAACTCTATGGTTGACGATCCGCAGATTGACGACAATTGAATCATTATAGGGCTGATAAACCCATCTTGCCTCGGCCAATGTGAAGAGCAGTATCACGCCCTGTTCCCCAGGATACCCGGCCTTTTAATTTTTAATTTTTTTTCCAAGTACCCCGAAGAGTGAGGGTGGGGAGAGGGGAAAAGAGAGAGAAAGAAGTAACTGAATAAGCAGGCCACTGCGCCCATGCTGGGATAGTACAAGTGAAGCTCCACAATAATATCAGCAACTCATGAATAACATAGAACAACAACAACACATTTTATATAACAACTTTCATTTTTATACATAACCCAGTTACATCATTTCACATACACCAACACTCTCCACCTCCCAAGACAACCATATCACACCACAACTACATCCCACACCGAGTACTACCCCTGAAACACAACTCCACGTCACCTCTAACCAAGCTGACCCTGCTACCTGAAAAATGGGGAGGAGCACGTCAATGCGTGCCCCAATAGGAGCCAACTTGGATTTGGAACATCATTTTAAGGTATTAATCCTCAAGGCAAGGCAGGAAAAATAAGACATGTAAACTAAGTATACATCGAAAAGTAAACAGCCAAGTAAGAGGGTCATACCTGCGGTCCAATGTCAATCTATTGCAAGAAAAGGGTTAGCACGAATACTGATACAAATATTTATACATACAAGACTTGTCACAACACTACACAAACCACATATACAAATACACATACAATGCACAACACACAACCCGCATACATTGTATATATGTAACACATCACACACAATGCATATAATGATACATAATGATGCACATGATGCAACATGAGATGCAATGCAATGCAATGGGATGGGATGCATGAATGTGCCGGCGTGCAAGTGTATCGTGATTTACTCCGTTCTCAACTGTGGCAACTACCAATGGAGTCAAGAGGTGCCTACACGGTCACGGCCCACAACGAATCCCCCCGCCGCCTACTGTGGCTCTTGCTCCATGTAGTGCCATCCGTGTCCTAAAACATTGCTCATTCACATCATTTCTCATATTACAAATATATATGCTCATTCCGCATGTTTCTCAACTATTATTTCATTGAGGCATTTCAGCGAACACTTGACGGACGTAATACATATCAAAGAAACACAATATCATTTACATGTGCCATTTGCAAAATTAAACTATCTTTCAAGTAACAACAATAATCATGGATCATATAGGAAAGTTTAGCAACAATACACAATTAATATCACAACTCAAATACTTCAGCTTGCAGGAAAATTGCAAGCAGTCCAAACAATTGACTGATGTCACCCAATTATAAACAGAATTTAATAAAACTTTCCAAATGAAAGTTGTAGATATGTTAGTCCTGATTCACAGATAATATTTCATGTAAAAATATTAAGTAGGTGATTTATGGTGAATTATTTGGTGAAGTGTGTCAGATCTGTTTTTCAGCCAGATTTCAGGGTCTGTATTGAAAGCCAATTTTGGGAATGTTACAGCCAGAAATTCAACATATAAGCACCCTGATGAATTTCTAGAAAAACTTATTAATTTTCCAACAAGACCAAGAACAAAAAATTCTATTGTGTGTGCAGGTCTCTAGACCAATTTTGCTAAACTGTGTCAACACTGAAAAGCAAACAGACATGTTGTAAAGATGGATTTATTTCTCCTAATTTTTGAATTGAACATATATCAAACTTTATATGATTTTAGGGTAGAACTTCAAGATATACAAGTTCATATTTTTTCGAACCCTAATTCGAGCTACAATAACCACAATCAAGGCAAAATCAGACATCAAGGTCTCTGAAATTTAAAGGAGATGGGTTTGCTAAGAATTTTAAGGGATAATTTGTGAAATTGAAGCATGGCTCATGAATTTTCACCATCCCTAACTCATATTAAGTAAAACATGCTATAAAAAACAAAATAGCAACAATCAATTTAATGAAATTCCAAATCCAAGAGATTCCTACCTCAAACTTTGGCTTTCCTCCTTTCTCTTCTTTCTTTCTTCTCTACCTTCTTCCCTCTTGCAACCAATTGGTATTCTTGATTTTTGGTGAGGACTAATTAGGGTTTCAATTGGAGGAGGAGGAGAAAAATGGGGAAGGATGGCCGGCCATAGTTAGGGAGGAAGGGGAGAAAATGGAAAAGAATGGAAAAGAATTGAAAATGAAGAATAAAAAAGAGGAGAGAATGTTCACTCAATATATCTATCTCTAGAATCCTCCAAAAGATAAGCATGCATCATTTTAAATGACTAAAATACCCATCCATGTTCCAAGTATTTACAAATTTACCATTACTTTATGTACTGACCACGTAAGTATGTACGCACAGTAAATTTAGTCCAAATGACTGTTTTGCCCCTCGCCTTTCTAAAAATTTACGGGGATTGCCATTGACCCCTAACCCCTTTCACACTTGCATGGCTCTTCCTACACACATCCACGCTCATTCATGCATGCATACATGCTTCACGCACACACGTCTAACCCATTCCTGTTGTTTTACACCCACAACGTCATTTGCACTTCCCCCGCATTCAAATTTCGCATTCTCTTCCCTTAGCCACGTATTACGGCCTAATCTCCCTTGCACTACGTCACATACATCATATCTACGTTTATTTTATGCCTACGTATGCACCATAGGTAGAAATACCACGTGTGTTCAGTAGAATACCCGTATAGTGCAAAATAGGGCATGCCATCCTACCCACCTTAAAATAAAGTTCGTCCTCAAACTTTCTAGGGCGTGAACCTTAACGAGGTCAGCTAGGTATAATGGTCTTACTACCCATGGAGTACAGTATCTACACCACACTTATATACGCTATATGCTTCCCTATCATCCATACACTTCCGCACCGCACACATGTCACAAATACATCCTATTACTCATCTAGTAGCACATCCATATCACTATATGCATCATTACATACACATACGTATATGTTCTTCACATAAACATCTAGGCACATATATTCACACATTAACATATACATCACACACCACAATTAAGTCTCTATACGTAGTATTACACGTATTTAGATCACTACTCATATCCATATGCATAGGACACCACACCTTATCCATATCACGATACATAAGGTATTCATACTTGGCATGCTTTCAGATACATCACAATACATTCAAGTATAAACGATTTATATTCTATCTCTTTATATATTTTCATATACGTGTACATCCATGTAGGGACACCCAGCAATACACATTAATCTACACACCATTGCTTGATAAACAGAGCCACTATCACGGTGTCACACCGTATGTACACCGGATCCCTATACACCCAATACTTAGTCATATGGGCTCACTCCCATGTATATGCACATAAATATCTATACACACACATTATTTAGTCACATCCATACATACATTCACATGCACATACTAACACTTGCATGATCAAGTCACATAAGGTTTATAATCATACTATAAACAAATATACACATAACCTCACATCCATAGTAGTGCACCTACTGCCTCACACAGATAGGCACATATACCACACACAATACACACAAGAGTGCACAAACATAACATATCCCCTGCCAAATACTATATATATAACTACCTTTGCACATCCTATGCACATACTGCCATGATAATCAAATAATTATAAATATCCATATGCATTTCACACATGCGTATACAAATGCAAATAACCACACACATCTCAACACCCACATACCAAACAGTTTCATTCACTCATATTCATCAAAAAAAATATACACCTATATTTCATACTCATTACATTCATACACACACTGCTTATGACTATACTTACACACATGCTCTAGTACATACCTACACATACATGCATACACACAGGGATACGCTTCTCCCAGATACACATAGATAGGCAACCATGTCGAAGAGATTCACAGATAAACAAACAAGGATATATATATATATAAGTATATATATATTTATTTAACCAATATACACACAACCATATATTGCCTCTACTGCTCACTGCGCATGCATGAACACATTCATACACTCCATTGTAACACGTATAATAGAAATCCATACAACCATAATACATATTCACATATACACATCAACCAATACACCACACGGGTACTCTATATGATCCAATTATATGTATTTACGCATTATGTACACGAAGAGGTACACCTATCAATTTCATATATAGATAGCTAAGCCTACCCATAGCCAAATACACGTTCACTCATGCACACCAGATTATTATTCTAAAGGTAGGTATGCACACAAACATGCATATATATACGTACTAGAACCAAAACACCACGCACATACATTACCATGTATGAGCGCACACACCCATTCACACTTAGTATACACATCCTGCTATTACACACCTATACAACCAAACTACTCAAACTATACTAGCAGGTAGTCGGTAGCTGCTCATACCACTTTATACAGAACATCCAATGTATCCACACTGTTGAGTATTGATTCTCCGGATTTGGTTTTGATGATGAGCAAATATAAATATCGTGAACTAACTCTTTGTGAGTGCAGTTATGGAGATCATCGCCAAATTAATACGAACATCTAAAGCGACGTCTCAAGACTTCTCAAAGCACGTGATCGTGTGCCTGAAGCTTCGTTGAAGCTCTAGGAGAATTATTGAAGTCAAAAGATTCGGATTGAAGCTTTGAAGACGGTTCGTCACGTTTTATTTATAGTCTTCTAGCTTCTTTTCGTAGAATGTTAAGCTTTGAGTAGGTCTTACTTGATAATCTTCATAACACTCATATCTTAGAGCTAGGATTATCTTAGAAGCACATACAAACTTTTCCAAAGCTTCGCGCTTCATTTCGCGGCTTCTAATGCATCTTAGTTGGTTCAAGAAGAAGAACCAACCGACTAGATGGCAATCTAGTCGGTCGGCAATCCTTCTTGAACCGACTAGATATCCTACTCCAATTCAGCTCATTCCCTGTTGACCAATTAGTCGGTCCAAGAAGGTTCACCGACCGACTAAGTTGTCAAACTAGTCGGTTCGGAATCTTTCTTAGACCGACTAGTTATATCTTTTTCTTCACAGCCTGAGCTACTGTTTATCGTTAGTCGGTCAAAGAATATTCATCGACCGACTAGTTATGAAACTAGTCGGTTGGAATTTGTTCTTAGACCGACTAGTTCACCTTGTATTCAGTCTATTTGATTTCAACTCTTAGTCGGTCAAAGAACACTCACCGACCGACTAGTTGTCAAACTAGTCGGTTGGCAAGTCTTTTTAGACCGACTAGTTATTTACTCCCTGAACTTTCTATATTGGCTGTGAACCATTTAGTCGGTCCATGTTGAATCACCGACCGACTAGTTGTGAATCTAGTCGGTCAGTGATCCTTCTTAGACCGATTAGACTGCTTCAGAAATAGATCCGTTGGAGCATTAAATGCCACGAATTTTGTGACCGTTTTGTCTCTTCCCTATATAAGGTTGTGTGCTTCCAACCAGGGATTAAAGGCTGATAATAGAGACATTTTCACATCTAAAAGAGTAGCCATTAAATCTTATTTCCAAGCTCTCTCTTCTCACAAGAATCTCTCCCTCAACTTCTTGAGTCCTAATTCCTAAAGAGAGATTCTCTTCATTGTGAGCCATGACGTCCCCCACTTATGCGTGTTTGATGTGTGCAATAATATGATTGGGGGCGTGAGATTTAATATTTGTAACCGCAAGCGCATGGTGTTGTAGTGTGGCTTGGGGGTCGAACTCAGGGAGGCGTGGATGTGCTTGTGTCAAGAAGGATCAAATTCACCCCATGGGCGAGCTAGCCCGTATCGGATGATGGGTTGTCACAGGAAAAGGAATGCAAGTGATAAACAATATAAAGGGAAAACCCAGGACTCTGGTTTCCACCCTATCATGCGATTCTCGCCGATACGGCCTACGGATAGGATAGCGATCGGAATTAGGGTCTAATGGTGAGACGTTGCCTCTGAAAGTGGTACCAGCGTCCCATGGGCCCGATATTCCGGTCGGTGCCTAGGATGATACGCCGGACTTCCCGGGTTCGGTCAGTGGGCACTCCCGTGTCCATTAACACTGACCGACTCCGGGAGCACTAAGCTCGCAACGATAACTCCCAACGTCTCATCCTGCCGCTCCCGCGCACTAGGATTCAACGTCTACGCTAAGGGCGTGAGCTATGGCTAGGGAGTCAACCGCCAAGTTTATTCCCCCTTGGCCCGACGGTCAAAGGCGGTCTTTTTCCCGCCGATGACAATAAAACACCCCACGTAACCGGTAGATTCCTAATCCCTATCGATTTACTAGTCCTATGGACGCATCGGAGAGAGCCCACGAAGGGGTTTCCACCAAAATCCCAGATTTGGGAACTACTCACACATATTTAGTAAAAAGCGATCTAAAGCAAAATCAACCGTAAAAATCATGATCAGGCGATTGAAAAGCAGTAAGAGCAATGCTAATAACACTATATTAAAGTTTGACAAAGATCAAAAAACTTACAAATATCTGAAAAATTACAGCCGTCAAGAGAGAGAAAAAACAGCAAAAAATAACAACTCCCATTTCTGGAAAACCTAGGGGTCCTATATATAGAATACGATATCACCCGATCAGGTGAAAAGTCACCCGATCGGGTGACCTGCTTCGTTTCTTCGGCAGCTCAGAATAGGACTCCACCCGGTCACCACGGCACGATCGGTTGAGGGTTGAAGCTGATCGGTTGGATCTTCGTGCCGTCGGGTGAACCGGTCGGTTGATCTCTCCGTGTCTTGGCTTCGGAGAATCGGCTACAGGTGAACCGATCGGGTGAAAGTCACCCGATCGGTTGGCATCAGCGTCAGAATTCCAGAGAGTTGGGGCGTTTGAACCGGTCACTGAACCGACCGGGTGACTTCTTGGCCGCTCCAACTTGTGTCCGGGTGGTGCACGCGTGCATCACCCGATCGGTTGGAAGTGACCAACCGGTTGGGTGAGGTGCTGAAAGATGTGATCTTCGTCGTTTGACCCCCTGGATCATGTGTGACTCCTCCCGTTGCTCTGGGGACTCATGATATCGTCGTTTTATGTCCCCTATGCTAGTAAACTCCTGCAAAATACGAAAAACACGGAAAAGTAAAAGAAAACAAGAAAACATGAGAAAACGAATATAAGACGGCGGTAAATAACGGAAAAACACGGAAGAAAACGTGCACAAATATATGAAATATAAACGCACGTCAAAATCCCCCAAGCTGAACTCTTCCTCGTCCTCGAGGAAGACGAGTGAGAGTAGGAGCTCGGAGAGAGAAAATAGAGAGTAAGAGAGAAAAAGAAAACTCTATATCCTAGATCGCCCGTCAGGGCCAACAAAATCAAAAACGACACACCAAGCAAGCAAACGCCAAATCACATCACTAAACCAAGGAATACGAGTCCAGACAAGTGTCGTGGGCCCACGCAGTGAAGCACGAGTGAGTGTGGTCGTGTGCTAGCAGTCAGTGTCGCTATCTACATTGTGCAATAAAGCTCGATATACAAAAATCCAAGAAATGACCCAAATATCGATTCGATTCGAATTAAGCGGTGAATATATAGCTCAAGCATGCATGAGAATAGAGCTAGAATCGAAACATATCATGCGTCAGGGACTCCACAACTAGGGTTAAGGAAATCACCACACTATAGCCTAGATAATAGCTAAAAAGTTCCTAAGCCAAGTGTTTTCGAAAACGATGGGGGTTGAGATGATGTGGAGTAGAACACTCGGTGCCAATTCTCGCCTTCCCTTTATTTTCGGCAAGTAGGAAAATATTCACATGGAAATTTTTTTGGGTTTTTGGTATTTGTATTTTTTTTGGATTTTTGGCTATACAATTTTTTTTCTTTTCTTTTCTTTTTGGGGTTTTCTTTTCTTTTCTCTTTTTTTTGGATTTTTGGGTTTTTTGGCTATACACATGTGTACTCTCCCAAGTGGGAGAACGGTACACGACGAGGGGATTTGCACCAAGTAAAACAAAAAAGAAATCTGAATCTAAACACTTGGGCAAATGAAACTATTCTCGCTAATTAGAGCATGGGCTAAATGGGTTATCCTAGTCCTTAATTGTGGAATCCCGATACATGCGAAATGAAGCGTACGATATATATATAGCATGTAGAAGAAGCAGATAGGAGAAACAAATACCGCATATTCAAATCGAAGCATGATAATCTAGGGGGCATTCCTGGACAGGTATATAAAGTAAAATCACAAAGTAGAAGCACACCACACAGCTAGGCACGACGCACGACTCACAAAAAGCTAAGTGGACCCACGATGCATGAAATGCAAGAGGACTCGATATCCTAGGGTTAGTGAATGTGATTATCGATGCCATGCTAGGTGTGTGTGCTTTTGTGGCAATTCATCATAGGGTTCATATCTAGGAGAAAGAGATGAAAAAGAAGAAAAGAAAAAAGAAAAATAAAAACACGGAGAAAAACGACTCAAATAAAGAAGAAAAAGAACCAAATGACGCACGAAGTGCGACTCCCCCAAGCTGAAACTTGCATTGCCCTCAATGCAATAGAATTAGATACGGGAGGGTAATGAATATGGGGGGAATACGCACAGACACAAAAAGACACGAAAAACAAGAAAGTCACACAAACGAGACTGAAAATATGAATAAAAATAAAAAGCACACCACATGACATATAAACAGAAAATAAAGTAAAATAAAGAAGGAAAATAAAAAGGAAAATCACACGACACGACAAATAAGCAAACACACAAAGAAAAACGAAACACGACAGCACACAGAAAATTTTTGACTTCCCCCAAGCTAGACGTGACAGTGACAGCGAAAAGATGTGATCGTGAATATGCAGAGATAAGCAAGGGGGATGTCAATAAAAGAAAAGAATGAAAATAAAAAAATAAAAAATAAAAAAGAAGGGACTCGACACGTGAATGGGTCCTCCCCTAGCAGTGGTAAAGCAGGGCCCCGCAAAGACAGATGGGCACTAAAAATAGGGGGAGGCAAAAGCTGGATGGGAAAGTATCAAGCAGAGGCACCACCCTCTGGGGGTGGTGATGGGGGCCTGTGCCGAGGACCAGGAGTGGTGGGGGGTGGGATGTGAAGTGCGGAGACATCGGGTGGGTCAGTGCGAATGTGACGAATGAGGCTTTGAAGGACGGGCAGGTCACGCTCGACGGACTCCTGAGTTGCCCGACCACCATCTCCAGCTAGGAGGAGCATGGCCATGAACCGGTCGGCTTGGTCGTCGTCATGGAATGACACCTCGTATTCGGCATCACCAATGTAAACGGGGTCAGGGGGCGTGGGGTGGTGGATGAATTGGTGGTGGTGGCGGGTTGGGCGGTGGATTATGTGCGATGAGCGCGACGGGTGGGCCTAGGGTTGGAAGAGCTGGCGTCGGTGGGCTTAGCACGGCGAGGAGGCATTGTGCAGGAGTGTGTGTGTGTGTGTGTGTGTGTGTGTGTGTGTGTGTGTGTGTGTGTGTGTGTGTGTGTGTGTGTGTTTGTATGCAAAATACGATGAATACACACTAACATGGCAAATGAGCAAAATGAAATTCTAGGGCAAAATAAAAATTGAGCTAAGGAGCGAGGTTACCCAATTGAGATGAAGATCGTTGCTCGTAGATGCCCCAACGCAACGCAACAGGAGCACGTGTGAAGCCGCGGCGAATCCTTCCAGCAAGTTTCAAAAATGGGGGAGAATGGGTGAAAATTAGGGCTTGAAGTGGGTGGGATCGAAGAAGAAGGGGAAGAAATTGATGTAGAGATGGAAAAGGAGAGTGGCGAGATCGATTAGGGTCGGCTGAGGGGAAGAACTAGGTCGGGCGAAGGCAGAGGAGTCGAAACGGCGATCTGAAATTCAAAATCGGGCGAGGGCGAAACGAACGGGCGGAGGGCGGCTATATATAGGAATTTAAGTCGAACCGATCGGGTGAAAAGTCACCCGATCGGTTGACTTATAGGTCAAAATTGTTGCCGAAAGTTGGCTACAGGCGACCCGATCGGGTGAATGTCACCCGATCGGTTCGCCGCCTTCACATTTTTTTTACCCGAGAGTTTGGTGTTGTTCACCCGGTCTTCTACCCGATCATGCTTAGCTTCACCCGATCGATTGATCAACTCCCCAAAATTCCCGAGACTTCTGTACAGATTACAAGGCCTGTCACCCGGTCTCGGCTGGCTTCACCCGATCGGTTCGTTGAGCGACTGATACTGCCGTTAGCTGATACATCCCAACCGATCGGTTGAGTTATCAACCGATCGGTTGGGGCCTTGTTTTCTGCAAAAGTGCACAAACGGCCTAAGTCCCTCAACGAAAGTTCTTGCGGCTGGATTTATTTATTAAAAATAGATAAAATAAAGTTAAAAATAGTCCTAAAATGGAAACAAAGGGTTAGAGCATGGGTTGCCTCCCATGAAGCGCTTTTGTTTAACGTCGTTAGCTCGACGCCCGTTGACGATGTTCAAGGTGGGCGATACGGGTGATGCCCAAAGTCTGGCATCGCTTCAGCTTCTCCCTTTGTTGTAGTCGGTGGTGACAAGAAAACTTGTTCGACTACCCTCCCTTTGTTGACGGGGTCCAGAGGCTTCTCCTTCATATTGGCGTCCAACGCCACTCGTTTAAGGACCCGGATCTCATCCCCGGTGAGCCCCATGGGCTCTTTGCCTTTTCTCCTCGTAGGAGGAGCTTTTGGGAATCCGAGAGGGATCACATGTCGGGCGACCGCCTCATCAGCAACATCATTCTTCTTCGGGCCGACTGATTCTTTTGAGTTCCCCAAGCTATCAGGCGGATTTCTCGAGAGAATTTCCCAGGAGCTTGCCTCCTCAGCTCTCTCTTCTTCCAGCTCCAGCACATTGATACTAGGATCATCCTGAGGATCGGGGTGTTTCATCGACAACCCCAAGTCAAATTCGACTTTTTCTTGGCCGACGTTGAGGGAAAGCTTCCCGTTCTTCATGTCAATTAGCACACCGGCGGTTGCCATAAAGGGCCGTCCAAGGATAATAGGGGTGTGCTTATCTTCCGGCATGTCCATCAGCACAAAATCCACCGGTACTTGTACTCCACTCACATCAACGGGGAGGTCATCTACCACTCCCACCGGGTATTTGACCGAACGGTCAGCAAGCTGTAATGTCATGCCGGTGGGCTCCAAGTCTCCCATCCATATTCTCTTGTATAGCGACAGGGGCATTAGACTGACGCTCGCTCCTAGATCGACGAGCGCCCTCTGTATTCGCACTTCCCCAATAGAACAAGGGATGGAGAAACTTCCTGGGTCCTTAAGCTTGGGCGGATTTACGCGCTGAATGAGGGCGCTGCACTCCGCCGTTAATACGACCTTCTCCTTTCTAGATCCTCTTGTCACCAAGTCCTTTAGAAATTTGGCATAGGAGGGAATCGTCTCGATGGCTTCGAGGAAGGGGATTTGTAAGCTCAGATCCTTCACCATGGCAAAGAATTTTCCATACTTCTCATCTATCTTGGCTTGGGCAAGCCGTTGCGAAAAAGGCACAACGGGCTTGAACACTCTGAGGTTCCCTTCCTCATCTTTTTTCTTCTCCTCTCCATGGACTCCTTTCGGAGTAGTTGGCTTTGGCGACGAAACACCGTCGTCATTAAATTTTTCAATTGGTCGTTCCACGACCAACGGTGCTTCCGGATTCTTGGGGGGTACTCTTGTGGAGATTTGCATTCTGCTCCTCAAGACGATGGAGGACACGTTCTCATGCTCATGCGTGAGCGCCAAGGTCCGATTTACCCCCCTTGGGTTCACTTCAGGCTGTGGCGGTAATAGATTCTGCGGCCTCTGAAGGTTCGCCACTTGTAACCCCAGCTGGGTCACCTGATCAGTGAGAACTCTTTGTCCCATCTCCAGCTTCAGATTTATCTTCTCCTGGTTGGCGATGTATTGAGTCAAGAGGGACTCAACCGGAGAGATGGCCCTCTGCTGGCCATATTGTTGCTGGATGGGCTGCTGATTCCTTGGAGCATATTGCTGATATTGTTGTGGAGGTTGTTGCTGCTGAAATTACTGCTGCTGAAACTGCTGATGGGTCCTAGCTGGCTGATATATTTGTTGTTGTTGCTGCTGAGTCGGCTGTTGATATGGCGCCCGGTAGCTAAGGTTGGGATGATTCCGATTGTTAGGAGAGTAGGCCGGGTTGGAGCTAGTTCATGGTGGAAAAGGTGCATTCCCCGTAGGATTGTAAAATAATGCACTCGCCTGATCCAACGGTGGTGAGACGTCACCACCGTCGAATTCTCCAAAGACTTCGGATTCCACCGCAGCAATCTGTTGTGTACCGGCGCCACCGGCGCCTACCATCAATGCGGAGATCTGGGTCGACAGCAAGTCAAACTTGCTGGATAGTTTGTCGACGTCCTCGACCCTGTGGATGCCCCCAGATCTAGGTGTGGCTCTCTCATCACACCACTGCTCATTGTTGGATGCCATATTTTCAAGAATGTTCCCGGCATCTTATTCACTTCTTGATATAAAGGACCCTCTAGCCACGGCGTCCATGGAAGATTTCAAATCGTCCATCAACCCATTATAGAACAGATTTATGATCTGTCACTTGGGGAGCTCATGGTGGGGACATCTCCGCTGCATCTCCTTGTATCTGGTCCAGGCTTCGTGCAGAGACTCGTGGCTGGCCTGGGAGAAGGAGGAGATCTCACTCCTCCGCTTCTTGGTCTTCCCCGGAGGAAAGAACTTTGTCAGGAAAGCATTTGAGAGCTTCTCCCAGGTGTTGACTGTATTCGGGTCCTTCCCCCTAAGCCATAGCTTGGCCTTATCTTGCAGAGAGAAGGGGAATAGCTTCAGACGGATCGCCTCAGTTGTGACACCATTTATCCGAAAAGTGTTACATTTCTCTAAGAAGGAGTCCAAATGTTCAATGGGGCTCTCCATGGGTGCACCTGAAAATTGATCCTGCTGGATCCACGTCACCAAAGACGGCTTAAGCTCGAAGCTTTGGGCCGTAATAGTCGGAGGACGGATGGCGGAGGTGGACTAGATGGATGGCATCGAGTACTCCAGCAGGGACTTGTGAGGTAGGGTGTTCTTCCCCATGGTTTCAGGATCCTCTCTTCTTCGCTTCTCCGCGGCCAAACGCCTTAGGGTGGCGTTTATCTCAGAATCAACGGGAATCAAGTCGTCGAGACTTCTTGAACTCTTGCGCATGAAAAACAACAAACACCCGTGAAGCGAAAAGTGGGAAAGAAACAGATAAGATAAAAAATAAAAATAAAAATAAGAAAATAAAAGGGAAAAAAGAAGAATGCGAAAATTATCGCGAGTTAGGGATGAGAGCTAGACACAAGGGTTCATGAAATCTTAAAATAACAAGCACGTTGCCTCCCCGGCAACGGCGCCATAAAGCTTGACGTCCCCCACTTATGCGTGTTTGATGTGTGCAATAATATGATTGTGGGCGTGAAATTTAAATATTTGTAACCGCAAGCGCACGATGTTGTAGTGTGGCTTGGGGGTCGAACTCAGGGAGGCGTGGATGTGCTTGTGTCAAGAAGGATCAAATTCACCCCATGGGCGAGCTAGCCCGTATCGGATGATGGGTTGTCATAGTAAAAGGAATGCAAGTGATAAACAATATAAAGGGAAAACCCGGGACTCTGGTTTCCACCCTATCGTGCGATTCTCGCCTATACGGCCTACAGATAGGATAACGATCGGAATTAGGGTCTAATGGTGAGATGTTGCCTCTAAAAGTGGTACCAGCGTCCCATGGGCCCGATATTCCGGTCGGTGCCCAGGATGATATGCCGGACTTCCCGGGTTCGGTCAGTGGGCACTCCCGTGTCCATTAACACTGACCGACTCCGGGAGCACTAAGCACGCAACGATAACTCCCAACGTCTCATCCTGCCGCTCCCGCGCGCTAGGATTCGACGTCTACGCTAAGGGCGTGAGCTATGGCTAGGGAGTCAACCGCCAAGTTTATTCCCCCTTGGCCCGACGGTCAAAGGCGGTCTTTTTCCCACCGATGACAATAAAACACCCCGCGTAACCGGTAGATTTCTAATCCCTATCGATTTCCTAGTCCTATGGATGCATCGGGGAGAGCCCACGAAGGGGTTTCCACCAAAAACCCAGATTTGGGAACTACTCACACATATTTAGTAAAAAGCGATCTAACGCAAAATCAACCGTAAAAATCATGATCAGGCGATTGAAAAGCAGTAAGAGCAATGCTAATAACACTATATTAAAGTTTGACAAAGATCAGAAAACTTACAAATATCTGAAAAATTATAGCCGTCAAGAGAGAGAAAAAACAGCAAAAAATAACGACTCTCGTTTCTGGAAAAACCTAGGGGTCATATATATAGAATACGATATCACCTGATCGGGTGAAAAGTCACCCGATCAGGTGACCTGCTTCGTTTCTTCGGCAGCTCAGAATAGGACTCCACCCGGTCACCACGGTACGATCGGTTGAGGGTTGAAGCTGATTGGTTGGATCTTCGTGCCGTCGGGTGAACCGGTCGGTTGATCTCTCTGTGTCTTGGCTCGGAGAATTGGCTACAGGTGAACCGATTGGGTGAAAGTCACCCGATCGGTTGGCATTCAGCGTTAGAATTCCAGAGAGTTGGGGCGTTTGAATCGGTCACTGAACCGACCGGGTGACTTCTTGGCCGCTCCAACTTGTGTCCGGGTGGTTCACGTGTGCATCACCCGATCAGTTGGAAGTGACCAACCGGTCGGGTGAGGGGCTGAAAGATGCGATCTTCGTCGTTTGACCCCTTGGATCACGCGTGACTCCTCCCGTTGCTCCGGGGACTCATGATATCTTCGTTTTATGTCCCCTATGCCAGTAAACTCCTGTAAAATACGAAAAACACGGAAAAGTGAAAGAAAACAGGAAAACACGAGAAAACGAAGATAAGACGGCGGTAAATAACGGAAAAACACGGAAGAAAACGTGCGCAAATATATGAAATATAAATGCACGTCAAGCCACTCAAGCCAAGAGCTTGATTCAAAGTCACCAATCTCTCACTAGCCACCTATTGCTGGTTATCTTGGTGGAGCTAGGGTTTGGTGTCATCTTCTTCCTCAAAATCCTCCTTGTCCTAATATTGTAAGTTTTACTCAAGGCATTGGATTTTGTTGGTAAGTGTTTTACTATTTCATCTCATTTGATATTTGAGTTTATCTCTCGGTTGTGAGAGAAGTTTGTGATCCCGGGTTGTGGGAGTCACATTTTCATTTGTGTATGATTTGGTCTTGTAGAGGTTTTTCTACAAGAATTTCATAGTGCAAAACTTAGGTTAGAGAATTCTAACTCAAGTAACCGGAGGGGATCCGGGTGTTTGGGACGTAGGATCACCGGGAACAAGTCGGGGAGACTTGGGTGGATCCGAACCCGTTATATCGCATGTTTGCATTGTCTTATTCTTGTTGTTTGTAGTTATTCCGTATTGTTGTTTGTGTTTGCACAATAATTAGGAATTATACTCTTGATTATTTTAAAATACTATTCACCCCCTCTACTTGTGCAGTAGCTACGCAGGGCATTACATTTGGTATCAGAGCCAAGTTCATAGCTATGACAAACAACGACTACAGCGTCTTCAAGAATCGTGAAGGAGCTTCTTCGGTGATGGAAGGACACTCCTCAACTAGGCCTCCTTTCTTCAACGGTACCAATTACGGGTACTGGAAATGTCGGATGGAAACGTTCCTCCGGAGCACTTCACTATGGAGAGCCACGATGACGGAGTATGTCGAGCCCGCCGAAGAAGATTTCGCGAAGTGGACTACCGCGGAGGTCGCCGCGGAGGTAACCAATGCCAAGGCAATGAACGCCTTGCAATGTGCGTTGGAGCCCGAAGACTTCAACAAGATATGCACCTATAAGAGTGCATATCAAATATGGAACCAGCTCCGCATCTTACACGAAGGAACGAGTAGGGTAAAGGACTCTAAACTCGTTGTTGCTAACAAAGAATTCGAGTTATTTCATATGGAACAGGGTGAAAGTATGAAGGAGTACTATGCTCGCTTCGTGGACATATCCAACGAGTTGGAACCCCTTAGGAAGATCTATACCCAAAAGGAGAAAGTCGCGAAGATTATTGACGGACTTCCTTCGAGTTGGGAAAAGCGCACCTACGCCATCGAGGAAGGTAACGATATGAATAAATATACCGTCGTTCAACTAATGAGTACCTTGATGTCTCATAAGGTATGCAAGGATAGCAAGATCAAGATGTAGGACAAGATGAAGGCGTACTTGAAGCAAGAAGAATCAAAGAAAAAGATGATTGCGTTCAAGGCCGCTCCATCTACATCTATCGATGATGAAGAATCGGAAGACGAGTTGGACATAGAAGCTTTGGCCGATTTGGCAAAGAAGTTCAACCGATTCTTTCGAAAAGGTAAGTTCAAGAATAAATCAAAATTTATTTCGACTAATGCCTCCGCTCTTTTGTGTTATAAATGCAACAAGCCAGGACACATCAAGCCGGATTGTCCTCTAAACAAACACAAGGAGAAGTGGAAGGCATCCAAGTACGACAAGTCGAGAAAGTACAAGAAGGGGTACAAGAAAGGGCTTGTCGGCTCATTTACCGACTCGGAAGATGATTCCTCAAGTGGAGAGTCGGATGATGAACGAGTGGAGAAAGCACACATGTGCTTCATGGGAAGAGAGGAACATGATCAAGAGACCTCTTCCGATGAAAGCGAGAATGAAGGCGATGAGGTAACTATGAATGAACTTAGATTAGCTAACGAACAACTTTGGTCTAAGTTTTCTAAATTGGCTAGTAGATATATTAAGATTAAATATGAGCTAACTAGTCTCCAAACCTCACCTAAGCCTATCATCATCATCAACGATACCGTTGTTAAAGGGTTGAGAAATGAGATTATAAATCTCAAATCTCAACTTGGGCATGTTCATATTGAGAATTCGGATGAACACGAAATAGCGGATTTGACCTCTCAAAACTCAACTTTGAGTATTGAGAACGTGAATCTCAAGTCTCGTGTTTATGCACTCACATCGCAAGTGTCCACCTTGGATGCTTCTATGCATTCTCTCCCGAGAAGTATGAGTGCACATTAGGCCGAATTAATAAATTCAATAAAGGTAAGGGCCATTTGGATAATATCCTAAATGACTTACTTCCGGCCAATCATCATATTGGCTTGGGGTATAAGATGGGAGACTCATCCAAATCGTCCACTACCTTTGTAAGGCCAACTTCCGATGCCTCAACTAGTGGGATTAAACACCCCATGGGTAGTTCATCTACCAATGGTGCTTCCATTAGGTACACACCCCCGTTTGGAAAGAAACCCACTTTGGGTGGACCTCCAAAGAAGGGTCATGCCTTTATGTACACCAATACCATGCCACGTAGGAACACACCTCCTACTCCATATGTTCACACGTGGAATTAATATCAGGCGTACCATTGGGCTTGATACTGCATTATTTTCCAGGTCCAGGAGCCCAGAAAAGCCCACAGGTTCGTCCAATAACCCAAAAGTCCTCACGTGAGGCCAGCTATATCTCCATTTAAAGCAACAGCTCAGTTGACCGTTGAGCTTCTTCATTCAAAGCACCAGCTTATAAAAAAGGCATTCAATGAACCGACCATTAGATCTTCATCAATGTCGACAGCTCAAAAACCATAAAGCACCTTAAAGGCTCGGACAGTACCATCTAACGTCTGTTGCTTATAAGTAGTCTCTCGAACAACGAGAGAATGGGGTGGAAGACATCTTCTTATACTGAATCTCTTAGACAATCTCCAATCAGATATCCCTAAACTTAGGATCTGCTCTGACCTAGCTTTCTACATTTCCTCCATAGCTCGACGCAATAACTATCGGTCGATTTCCCAACAGATCGGCTATACTTCACACGAGCCTCCTTTGAATTATCATTTGACTTAAGAATCAGAGATGATTAGGTTGGACCCCAGATCTGACCCTCCCTAACGAGCTCTGTGGTACAGTAAGCCGAAGGAAGCCTTGGAACAGCTCGGTCTAGAGCACAAGCAGCTCGAATTCGGCTGCCAGAGCTTAGAGAAGAGCACCAACAGTCTGGACATGGAAAAGATAGCTTAAGCATGTACACTATAGCTCGGACTGAGGACCACTCAGCCAGAGATCAACTCACCCGAGTGCCCAGGTGACTGAAGGTGGTCTAGGATAGCTTGGACCAGGCGGGCATAGTTTGAACCTATCAAGCATAGCTCGGACGTGGCTCCATCAACCTAGATCCAGTTCCAATCAGCTCGGGACCAGCTCGCCTAGCACTTAGTCTGAAGTCGTCACCATCCCCTGCCAAGCCACTGCAACATCAGCCCCGCTGGTGGCAGCTACCATCCGTCGGTGGATCGAGACCATTTTGGCCTAGAGTCAACTTGTCCAGGGCCCAATCAACTGCCAGTAGCTCGGATTGAAGCCAACTCAGCCTAAGGCTAACTCGTTCGGTATCCAATCAACTGACTACGTCATCCAAGGACATCTATTGCAACTATATTCTCTTGAAATAATATACGTGGTGAGAAAACATCTGTAAACAATTAGCGTCGTTTGTGAGAAACGGGTCGAAAGTTATGTCTTCAGCCACACCGACAATGACTCGATCCACCAATCCAGAGCCTGAGAGGCCAACTACCGTATGGGGTGGCAGATGCTACACCGCATCCCGCAGATCCTAAATCTTCCCCTCATGGAATGCCCGAGACACAGTTTGTGACTTTGGAGCAGTTCCAAGCTTTCTCATGAGAGGTGAGCGCCAATATTCAGGCGCTAATTGATGTGATGGAGTGATTGATAGGTTTGCAGCCCCAGCCAGCCGCAAGCCCACCATTCATCTCAACCACAACCAATCTCAGGGGCCTACAGCCCTCACTCGATGGAGCTGAGGACTACTGCCCTATCTCGGCTGATGATTGATAGAGAGAGATCCATCGTAGGCAAAGTCGTAGCCTTCACCATGGGCCTCATGCAAGCCTCAGGAGGAAGGCTTGGAGAGACAACCTTTACCATCCTAACTCTCCCAACAGCTCGGATGATGAGCAAACTAATTTGAAGAAGAGAATCACCACGGCCCCACTACCAACCAGATTCAAGATGCTCGATCTAGACAAGTAATGGCTCAGGCAATCCATGTAAGTACATCCAAGACTACAAAGGGGTTATAGAGATACATGTGGCTGATGACTCCATCCTCTGTCTTGCTTTCCTGACCACCCTATGAAAGGTTGCAAAGGAGTGGTACAACAGATTTCTCAACCGATCTATTGGGTCGTTCAGAGGCCTGGTCCAAGCCTTCTGCCAATAATTCATAGTATGAAGAAGGAGTAAGCATAGCTCGGGCCACCTCTTTACCTTGGTGCAAAAAGAGGGAGATACACTAAGAAGCTTCCTAAAATGTTTCAACTCTGAATGGCTGGATGTCGAAAGCTACAGTAACAAGGTGACCATCACTGCACTCAAGAAGGGGGTTTGGAGTGAAGACCTAATGGAATCTCTGCACCATAGACCACCCTGCAGCTTGGGTCAACTCCTCGCCAGAGCTGAGCGGTGCATGATGATAGATGAGGTGCTGGCCAGAAGAGTGCTCAGGGGTACTCTGGCCATGCAAGACGGCCTATAAGAGCTATCAGGGTTACTCTGGCCTGAAGGACTCCCAGGGGCACTCTCGTCCATCCTTGGAATACAGAGCATCGTCAGAGGTATTATAGGTAAAAAACAAGTAAACCGAGCAAACACGTATGCTGCTTTTCATTTCAGTTTCTCTCTTTTTCATTTCAAAGAAATTTATATCCGTCGAGTTAATAACTCCTAGAGAGCACTAAAGAGAAGACCACACATGGCTTCTTCCATTTCACTTTCTTTGGAGCGTGCAGGATAGTCAGAAGACCTCGTGCGCTGCTCGGCTATACAATCATGGGCCACTCCCTCACAGGTCGATTTAGCTATACGATCGGGAATAACTCTCAAGATCTCGATGGCAGGTTAGCTATATGATCGGGGGCCACTGCCTCACGGGTCGATCTAGCTATACGATTGGGATTGCTCAAAACCTTATGGGCTAGTCGGTTATTCGATCAGGGACCACTTCCTTGCAGGCCGATCTAGCTGTATGATTAGGGAATGTTAGAATACCTCGTGCGTTAGTCGGTTATACGATCGGGGGCCACTCCCTCGTGGGCCGATCTAGCTAAACAATTGGGGATTACATAAGACCTTACAAGCTGGTTGTCTATACTATCAGGGACCACTTTCTCGTGGACCGATCTAGCTATACGATCGAGGAATGTTAGAAGACCTCGCACCTCGTAGGCTGGTGGGTTATATGATCAAGGGCCACTCCCTCGCAGGCTGATCTAGTTATACCATCGGGGATTTCTCAAGACCTCACAAGCTGGTCGGCTATACGATCGAGGGGCACTCCCTCGTGGGCTGGTCTAGATATACGATCGGGGATTATTCTGAAGACCTTGCTGGCTGATCAGTTATACGATCGGGATCGATGCTCTCGTGGGCCGATCTAGCTATACAATCACATGTTGGCCTAGTAAACCCTTATAGTATTTCTTTTCAGTTTCTCTGATTATATCCTGCCAAGCTAATAACTTCAAAAAACATTAACAGAAAGACCATGAACAGCTTCTCCTACCTTACTCTCTCTAAAGTGAACATGTTTTCAATTCAGCATAGATCACTTTCAGAAGACCTCGTGGGTTGATCTGGCTAAACGATCGAGGGACACTTCCTTACGGGCCAATCTGGCTAAACGATCAGGGGACGCTTCCTTACGGGCCAATCTAGCTATACGATCAGGGATTACTCTTAAACCTCACAGACTGATCTGGCTATACAGTCTGGAGCCACTCCTTTACATGCCGATCTAATTATATGACCAGGGATTACTCTCAGATGATCTCCGAGCTAATTAATGCATACCACATCACCCAACATCAACCGCCATAGCACTTGAGCTCAGTAGACATGGGCCATTGATACTGCATTATTATCCCAGACCTGGAGCCCAAAAAGCCCATAGCTTCATACCAACAATCCAAAAGTCCTCACGTGAGGCTGGACATCTATCCATTTAAGGCGACAGCTCGGCTGACCATTGAGCTTCTTCATTCAAAGTACCAGCTTATAAAGAAGGCATTCAATGAACTCACCATTAGATATTCATTATTACTGACAGCTCAAAATCCATAAAGCATCTTAAAGGCTCGGAGGTTACCCTCTAACATCCGCTGCCTATAAGTAGTCTCTTGAATAATGAGAGAAGGGAGTGGAAGACAACTTTTTCTGAGAACTTCTTACACTGAATCTCTTAAACAATCTCCGGTTAGGTATCCATAAACTCAGATCTGCTCCGACCTAGCTTTTTACGTTTCCTCCATAGCTTGGCGCGATATCTATTGGTCGATCTACTAACAGTTCAGCTATAGTTGCCACGACCCTCCTTTGAGTCATCATCTGACTTAAGCATCAGATAGGATTAGATCGGATCCTAGATCCGAACCTCCCTAACGAGCTCTATAGTGCGGGAAGCCGAAGGAAGCCCAGGAACAGCTCGGTCTAGAGCCTCAGACTCGGCTGCCAGAGCTTAGACTAGAGTGCCAACAGTTCAGACAAGGTATGGATAGCATAGGCTTGGCTGCAATAGCTTGGATCGAGGACCACTCAGGCAGAGATTAACTCACTCGAGTGCCCAGGAAACTGAAGGTGGTCCAATATATTTTAGACCTGGTGAGCATAGTTTGAACCTGGCAAACAGAGCTCAGACGTTGCTCCATCAACCCAGATCAAGGCCCATTCAACTCGAGGCCATCTCACCTAGCACTAAGTCTGAAGTCGACACCATATCCTACCAAGCTACTGCAACATCAGCCCCGCTGGTGGCAGCCACCAAACATCGACAGATCAAGACCATTTTGGCCTAGGGTCAACTTGTCCAGGGCCTAATCAACCACCAGTAGCTCGGATTGAAGTCAACTCAACCGGAGGCTAGCTCGTCCTTTATCCAGTAAATTACCTACGTTATCCAAGGACATCTAATGCAAGTTGCATTCTCTTATAATAATATACATGGTGAGAAAACACCCACAAATAGGGCTCGTCTCCCACGATCTTCTTGCCTTTTGCCATCGAAAAGGGTGATGCTGGAAAGTTGTTGGAGAGTTTCTTGAGTGGATGTTGTGTCGAGAACCTATTTAACAAGAATTGTCACAAGGCCATTCCTCTGGCGCCAACCATTGATGCAAGGATCTAGTGCCAAATGTTGGCTGTTGATGCGAGAATCTTCACAATAGAGGACCAAGACAGGATTTTGTCGAACTGAGATGCTTTTTTCGGTGCCTTAAACAGATAGAAAGAACGTCAGAGAAAAGAGAGTGGGTGTCACTCTGATTCAACTTTGATATTTAAGTTAGTTCTAAGCAGGAGGTGGGAAATTGGTAAGTTTGAGTGCATTATGAATTATGTACATCATGAAGGAGATAATTTGCTGGTTCTATATGGTTGAGGGTTGGTTATGCCTTATTAGGGGGAGTTATGGAGATCCTGGATCTTCCTTGCGTAATCGACTCCTTAAATCACAGACTAAATGGACAAGAAAGGATTCCCACTGATTTCCAAATTAGGCTTGACACTTATTGCGTGGTTGATGGATCTGGACGGGTTGCCGCTCGTAACAGTCTAGAGAGGGGATCACCGAAGATCGAACCACCTGATTGCAAGAGCAATTTATGAAGACCGACATGTCAGGCAGACAGATCCTTGGATAATGAAACCGAAGGAGCCGAGCTCAAGTGTATACCACTAAGGTCGTCCGAAAGGAGCCGGCCTCGAGTATGTACTGCTGAGGTCAACCAGAAGGAGCCGACGTTAGGTGTGTACCGCTAAGATCATCATGTGGAGTCATACTGCTAAGAAGCCGATCTCGTGGAGGTCGTCCTTGCAAAGTTGGCGTTGTTTAAGGTGCCGACCTCATGGAGGGAGCGTGGCTGCTGAAGGAGCTAACCTTGTGGAGTTCGTCCTTGTATAGCAGTCGCTGAAGAAGCCGACTCGTGGAGCTCGTCCTTGTAGGGTGTGGCTGCGAAGGAGTTGACCTCGGGGGTCGAGGTTGTCCTAGCCGAGTGATGTTGTGGGCTTGTCGATCGGGTAGTCAACTGTTGAGGATGCGAGAGGCACATGCATAGTAGGTCCCAGCTGTCGGGCTCGGCTGGGCCCCACCGTTGGCGGGCCCCAGAATATACATATGTTTGATACATGTGTTGATTTTTCGTTTCATAAGCATATTTCAAAGTTTAACAAAATCAGTGAGTGTATTACTCACCTACAATATAGTTGATTTAAAAGTACGGGGGTTTACCATAAATTTCTTATCAAAATATACAATTTGAGGGTCATAGGTAAATTATTAGAAATAGGACTAAACCCTCAATTTAACCATGAAGATCGCCATGGGATACATGAACAACTTAGATTACAGTAACCACTTCTCTAGACAAGCATATGGCTTATTCGTTCCTTTCTCTTGCTATTTTTGTGCTTGATCTTCATCCGAACTTGTGGAGGCCTCCTAACTTGTGGATTCGATCATCTCACTTCCCCTAAACATGCAGCTCCAACTTTCTTCACATTGACAAGCCTTATGATCACAAGTGCAAAGTACAGCTCTGTTCATGTGGTTCGCAAGCCATGGGTCCTGGCCAATGACAAGCTGCATCTTGACGAGCTGCGAGGTCGCGCGTGAGCTGTGATCAGGATATGGGTATAATAATGTTTGCCTGTTTTTATCCATCTTCTTTTAAGTTCATAATGTGAGATGCATGGCCATGGTGCTAGAGCTCTTCCTTGGTTTCCTATATTTAATTTTTTGGATTTGGAGGTATCTTTCAGTTACGTGGTTGTCCGATAGATCTATGCACTTCTATTGATCGTTTGACAGAGCAAGCAACATAATTCAAGATTCAAGTGAAGTTATCTCCTCATTAATTTTAAGGACTTCTCATTAATATACAACAATAGCTTCCATAAAGCCGGCTATAATTGCATATTATACTTGTGTTTGGCCCAAAAAAGGTTCCATATGGTCGACTATAATTGCATATGACAAATGAGTCCAATTGTAGCATGTCCTCATCTGTCACTCGAATTATAATCTGAGGCCCAACTGCTCCATTGTCACCCTTCCTTTGTTTGCATGTCATTTGAAGGCATAACATGGACTTCTGAACTATTAAATTCATAACAAAATCATATGATTATGTTAGTATAATATTGTTCTATCGTGCGTAAGATCATGACATAAAATCTTTGTTTTTCACAAATTATGTAATTTAGCCGTTGGGCTTAAAGTTAGCAGGATGACAGATTCTATTCTTGTGTGATGCCAGCTATAAGTAGTGCAAGCATAGCCCCCTCACTGGAGATTGACATAGCCAATGCTTCATAGAAGAGGCCATGGATGTTCGTCTCTTATTATTTTTCTCATTGTCCCTGTACCCAACTCTACTCCAACTCTGCCAGTGCCGAAGGGTTGCCGCAGGCTGCCCAGTGAATAAAGATCCCACTTGTGGGTTCATCTCCCTCCCACTCAACACCTCCAACTTCAAAATTCACAAGCCCTACAATCTCCCTGAAAGCACAAGGTACAGTGTCGTCGGCAGAGTCCACAAGCTATGGGTACTGTCCGAGGACAAGCCTTTTAAAGAAGGGAGTCCCACAAAACCTCGATCCGAGATCATGATACTGGTATACATACATACATACATACATACACACACACACAGACATTCCTCCATAGTCACCAATATGTGGAGCATTAACTATATTGTGGCCATATTCACATACATAGTCACCAATATGTGGAGCATTAACTATATTGTGGCCATATTCACATAAATATGCAGGGATACGACTATTCCACCGGCGTATGGCAATTCGAAGGGCACGCCTACGTTCCTACCGGGACAACAGGCGTGTCCATCATGCAAGTGTTTCATGCAACTCACAGGAACACGACGCTAATGCTACATGTGCACGACGGCGCACTCATGTACTACGGGAGGGAGCTCATAGAAGATGAAATCTACGACAAGTGGTTCAGGGTCAATGTGATCCATGACACGGGCGCCGGGTTGCTCAAGGTGTTTATCGGCGGAGATTTGAAGCTTACCGTGGAGGACGACGGAGGGATGAATCATTACTTCAAGTTGGGCGTTTACACGCAGGCATTTAGCTCTTACTTCATGGAGTCTCGCTGGAAGGGGATCAAAGTCCTGAAGTTAGCAGATTGAAATAAGATTGTTTCATTTCAATGCATGATGGACTTAGAATACCATTATGCCTTGCAATGAATGAGTTAAGTAAAGGCTCTGGAAGAGATATTCTGTTCTCTTCAAGCACATTTGAATATTGATATGTTCGAGGTCTGAAAAGTCAGATACGTTTCAGGAGCCATTAGCAGATAACCCTTGCTGCATCCAAGGCAAACTGCATTCATCTCTATATTATACATAAGGATCAGTAAATTCAGAATCACAGCACATATCCATTGAAACTAAACCCTCACTGATTACACAGTGACTTGCACTTTGTTGGCAAAGAATCAAGTACATTGACAGAATTATTCAACATGGATCGTCTAACATAACTTAATTACCATGTCCACAAACAATTTTCTCGCCTCAAATAAAGACGTGATTAACCCGAGGGGCTAAATTGAAATAATTAAATGATTGAGAGGCAAAAATATAATTTCAATTGCCTTTGTGGTCAAATTATAATTATGAGAAGTTGAGGGATTATAATGCAAATAATGACGAAAAACTTCCGCCGTTTTTACCTCCAACCTCCAATGTTAAAAAGTTTAACTTTAAAAACTTCTCCCCCCTACTCCTTTATATACCCATTGAGTCTCCATGGCAAAGTGTGTTTTTCATCTCATAAAAGTCCACCTCAAGGAGAAGATCAGGGTAACCTTGGTAGTGAGAAGTGTTTGGTTTCCTTTTGTGATTCTGAGCCCAACTCTTGAGCATCGTAATTCATCCTCTCAAGATCTTAATCTATTCCGCTGCGTAAATCGTCAAAGGCATGTGTTCCTTTCTAAAACAGCACCGGGTCGGCCCAATGATCACTCAGTTGTTTATTTGAGCGGACATGCCCAAATGCCCAGTGAAGCCCACAGCTTCGGCCCAACAACCCAAAGGCCCTCACGTAAGGCCGATCCTTTCTTCATTTAAGACGACAGCCCAGCTGACCGTTAGGCTTCTTCATTTAAGGCATCAGCTCAAAATAAAGGCATTCAATGAGTGACCGTTAAGCTCGTTATCAATGACGACAGCTTAGACCAAAAGCAATAAAGCAGCTTAAAAGCTCGGACGTTACACTATAACATCCCTCAAAAGCAATTGCCTATAAGAAGTCTCTTGGACAATTTCTAAGAACTGAAAAATTCAGGTACTCCTATACTAGTGTCCTCTCTATCTAAAATTCTACCTCCATAGATCAACGCGATAACTATCAGTTGATCTCCTAACATATCGGCCATATATAGTAACCATGAACATCCTTTAAGTCACTATTTGACTTAAGTATCGGATGAGATTAGGTCGGACCCCAAATCTGGCCCTCCCTAACGAGCTCTTTGTGTTGCAGGAAGCTAAAAGTAGCCCAGAAGTAGCTTGGGCTTGGCTAAAATAGCTCGGATTGATGTCTATTCAATCTGGGGTTAGCCCATTCAGTACTTAGTCTTCGACCATATAATCATTAAGAATCATCCAACTATATCAGTGGTGAGAAAACACCAGTAAATATTTGGTGCCGTCTGTGGAAAATTCACCACATCTTCAGCCACACTGACGATAGAGAGCTCGTCCATCCTTGGAATGCAGAGCATCTGTGGAGATATTATCAGTAAAAACAAGTAAACTGAGTAAACCCTCATGCTATTTTTTATTTTGATTTCTCTGTTTTTTATTTCAAAGAAGATTATATCTTGTCAAGCTAATATGTCTTCGACAAATGTACTCCAAGATAGCATTAATGGGAAGAACATGATCACCTTTTTTCATTTTACTTTCTCTAAATTGTGTAAATCTACATATCATCGTGGATACTTGGTAGGAGTTTTGAATATTTGTAAAATGCAAGCGCACGGTATCATCGTAGCGCGTTACGGGTTATCCGCAGGGAGGCTAGTTGATTGAGTACTAGCTCGATTTCGGATTTATTGCTAGCTACGTAATCAATTAGAAGGGGCAAACATGGGGTTTACTGGGATTAACAGAATGAATGATACGAAAAATAATAATAACAACAACAAAGAGAGAACAATGGGATAACAGCTGAAATGCAAGAGGAAAGAATCAAACACCAAAGCAGCAACAACAACACAGCAACAATCAACAAAGAAAGAAAAAGAACTTATCTCAAGATCCCATTTAAGGGGTTGTTAATCCCTTTTACAAAATATGAGAAAAGAGAGCTCCAAAACCAATCTAAATCCTATCTAAACTAAATCTAAACCTAGGAAAACAATAAAACAGTAAAAAGGGGTACAAAACGAGCCTAAAGCTTGGCTCCCCCCAATGACGACGCCCAGAAGTATTTATTGAACCCTAGCAAGTCGGGTCGCAACCCTCAAACCCGATTTCACACGGCTGCATGGCTAGAACCACGCGGCCGTGTGGTGTTTTGGTTGAGATGAGGATGACACGGCCGTGTGGTTTCAAACCACACAGGCGCATGGCTTTCAGTTCGTGGCGCTGCTGCTATCATTGAGGGAAGAGGGAGAACCACACGGCCGTATGGAGTGAACCATATGGACGTGGCAAATCAGCTGTCGAATAATGACGTGACCATATGAAGAGATTCATACGGTCGTGTAGCGTTGCGCTGCTTGGCTTTCAAATTAACACGGCCGTATGAAGCTTATTGTTCGGCCATGTCCTCCTTCCAAGCTTCCTCCAAGCTTCATCTCCCAATTGCGCAATGCTCTTATTCTCCAACTCATCTTCCCAGCATCACCAAGCTTTAATCTCCATAGCTACATCAACTAGCTTCAAGTTGCATGTGTTCGTTCCAGCTTCAAAGCTTCTCAACGACATGAGCTCAAACCCCTCTACTCCAAGCTTCATATATCAACCCAGCATCACTCTCCATAGCTCACAAAATCTACATAGCTTCATCAGCTAGCTTCAAGCTGCATGTGTTCGTTCCAGCTTCAAAGCTTCTCAACAACATGAGCTCAAACCCCTCAACTCCAAGCTTCTGCATCACCCACATCACTCTCCATAGCTCACAAAATCTCCATCAAGTGCTCAAGCTCTGTGGTTCCACATCAAGCCCCAAAGCTTCAAGTGCCAAATTACCCCTACAAAAGCCCAAAATGCTTCAAACTCCCCTCTATTCACTTGCAAAGCATCGAGGAAACAAAAAAGCATAAAAGGAACAAAATAGGGTAAAAGTGGTACGGAAAACGAGGCAAAGTCGAGTAAAATATTAATGAAATGAAGATGAAAACTATATATATACAGCCTATCAAAAAATCCCCCAAGCTAAACTCTTCCTCGTCCTCGAGGAAGACGAATAGAGAGCAAAGAATGGGGCTTGCAAATGATGATATGAGTTTCGAGAGATTTTATAAATCGAGCACGTATACGTGGAGAAATAGGAAATTCAAAATCACGGAAATCTAAAATGCTGATTCCTCTCTATCGATAAGAATATAACCCTAGGACCTGATTTCTAACTCGAATCGTCAAATAATATATTATGCCATGATCAAGCTCAAAATCTAGAATATTTCCTTTACCCCGTCCTTAGGCCAAAAACAGAGGGATCAAAGTTATGCAAGGGTCAAAGAAATGATAAAAATGAGATAACGGGTCACTAGTCCATCAAAGAAGCGGCTCTCACAACACCTCAACTTTCCATGATTCATGAAACCACAAACTATTCATGCTTCCAAATTTTGGATTTTTGAGTTTCTCAAATTTTTTAATATGCTTATAATATGGAAATATGATGCATGAACATGTAATTAAAAGGAAAATAAAAGAAAATGAGACATGATGCATGATGAATGGAAATGAAGGCAAAAATAAAGGAAAACACGACATATACGTATGAATATAAACATGGAAAGGTGGGGGAGAAAATGGAAAATAAAAACAAAAAAAAAGTCCAAACGCTACTCCCCCAAGCTAGAATCTGATGTGTCCTCAATACAAGATAAATAATGAAGTGTGAGGACAAAAATGAGTGGGGGTGACAAACATGTGGGGGTCTCCTCCAAGCTAGCATGGAGCTAGGGTGCAGGCTCGGTGGGTGTAAATGAATGTAGATGAGAATTAGAAGTGCCAGCCTCAGGTGGTGGTGCTGGTGCGGTGGAAAAAGGTGCTGGTGGATGTCGGAGGTATAAGATAGGATCTGGGCCTACGTCTCCTGAAATGTGTTCATACGGCCCTGGAATCCCCGGATCATCTCTTCTATAATAAGAAGACGTGTGTGATCATCAAGAGGAGGGGAGGAGCCTGACGGCCTGGAGCCATCAGTGGTAAATGGAATTCGCGTAGTGGCAGGCTCTGTGGTGATGTGTGGGGGTGGAAGTGGATGGATGACGATGAGGATGTGGCTGTGGCTGTGGCTCAGGCTGCTAGGGCTGCATATGGACTGTGAAGATATAGTCAGGTGGGAATGTCCATTGCGTAAGCCATGTGACCTACGTGTGCAATGGGTTTGGCAAGACAGTATACGGAGCGCACCCTGGTCTATAAAGCCAAACAATCTGATCTCTCAAGTTCACCTTAATCATATGCATATGAGCTAAAACTGAGAGATCCAAAGAGTTATGTCTAGGGATGGGGTCAGTGCAGTCATCTAGATCAATAGAGAGGGGAGGCTCGCAGGCTAAAAGTGTGACGAGACCAACACATCAAATCTTGCATGTAAAGGCCTTGGCAAACTTCTTCAGCCTATGTGCTAACCATGAGCCCGTTGGAAAAGTCTCTTCGGGGCCCTGATCGCAATACCGGTCCCCGTGGGACGGAGGACTGTCGACTGTGTCATGGCCCATAAGAATATGAGCTCAGGTCGTGTAACTGTACCAGTCTCCTCTCTACAAAAGAGAGTGCTCGCTAGGATACGGTGGGCAAGGCGTAGGGAAGGATGAATGATGCATGACGCCTTTCCCGATGTGCAAGGGAAGGGACCCAACCCAGTAATCGAATCCCAAAACTGGGAGGCTCTGAAGGAAGATGGGTGAGTGATGATGCGGTGGGTGATGGCATCTACTGTGGCAGCAGGCTCGTGGAAGAGAGACTTCAGGTCATCAAATGAAAGTGCATAATCGGTATCGAATAACCTGAACTCTATACTAGAGCTCTTGACCTTCAGGGAGCTGAGAAACTCAAGTGTAAGTCTGTGATAGGTCGGGGCTCTAAACTCGAGGAAATACTGCCACACTAGATTGGTATATGTACGTCTAACACCCTCGGTGGCTCCTAAAGTGTCGAGATCATGAATGCACGTGAATTTCGTGGTGAGCAGGGTCCGCCGAGAAAGGGAGGCAAATCGATCACTCTGGGCCTCAGAAGTGAATGTAACCCTCAGAGTGTCTATCTATGGAGGGGTCACATGTAGTGGTGATAGAGGCTGTGTAGATGTGTAGGGTCGGTCAGACGAGTGATGACGTGAAGATCTCACCAGTTGGGAGTTGTGAGGTGGTGGACGTGTGTTTTTGGTGCGTGGTGGCATGATGTGATGTGTGAAATGGGGTGGAAGTGTATGTGTGAGTGAAGTGTGTGGGTGATGAGGAAAATGTGGAAAGTGTGTTAGTGTGTGAGTGAGGGCGGTGTATGTGTAGTGAAGAGGAAGTTGGAAATGATTGTATGTGAGGGAGTAAGTATGTGCAAGTGTATGAATATGAAGTGTATGTGTTGGTGTGAGTGTGATGCAATGGTGAAGATGGTGTTGGGATGAATGTGAGGTATGCTAGGGTTTGATGAAGGTGAGTGTGTGGGTGTTGTGAGGTGTTCAGCAATAACAACACAACAAACCCTATGCACAACAAACCCTAAAAATTGAAGATTTCTGAGATAAGGGGAGAGATCACCCAAATGGCTTCGCTAATGTCACTGCAATTCCAAGCAATGTGAACCACGATTGCTCCCTCTAGCTGCCAATTTCCATCGTTCCCAGCCCTGGCTTCCAAATGCAGCAATCGAGCTTTGTGCAATGGAAATTAGGGCTTAGCCTTCGTCGAATGCGGATGAAGGTCGGGAGTGGGGGAGGCGATGACTGGGATAGGGGATGAGCAGCTGCTGGGGTGTTGGTTGTAGGGTGAGGGGTGGCCGGAGGAGCGGGTAGTCGCGAGAGAGAGAGAATGGAGGGTTTGAAGTGAAGTTGAATACTATTGGCGATCGTATAATGTGGGGGGGTCTAGGCATTATATAGGGGGATGAGAGAAAAAATTGATGTGATTCATAGTGAAAAGTGTATATTTATACCACCTAACTACACCATCTTGGGCATATAACTCATTAAATCATGCTCTCTTAACTACATTTAAGTTAATTCATCATTTGTGAGCATATGATTTATTTCGGCACAATTTCACTCTCCAAAGCTTTATAAACATGAATTGTATTTTTATTTATTTTTCTGGATTTTTCAGGAGTCCCGAAGGGGACAAAATCAAGTGATTGGAGAAGTGAGCTGGAGACAGGACAGTCGACTGTCGTCAAAATCAGGACAACGACAGTCAATTGTCATCTCGAAGCCCCGCCTGGAGCAAATCTAAGTGCAACACAGGCGACTGCAGATGGATTGACAGTCGCCTGTACAACTGTGCAGGAGACTGTTCGTTCAATAGCAGTCACCTGTTTCATCCCCTCCTGAAGAACGAGAAGAGAGTCGACTCTCTGTTATTTTGACATTTCTACAGCAGGCGACTGAAGAGCAAAAGACAGTCGCCTGTGAATTGCATAGGCGACTGTGATTTTTAGGACAGTCGCATATCTCCATTTGGAAGCAATGAGAGCTGCCTGTCATCAGTCGACTGCCGTTTGTTCAGCAGTCGACTGATCGGGGTTTTTTCCTGTCGAATCTGGGTTGCGAGTTCGGGTTTTTATTAACCCGATTTCTCTCTAATCGCGATGGGCCGTTGGATGATATAATGGGTGGTTGAGATATGAACCCTAAGTGTAAGGACCCTGGCTATAGAGAAAACACTAGAAGGGGGGTTGAATAGTGTTTAAGCAATTTAAAAAGATAGTTACACCAATTTAAATTCCTAACCAACAAAATATTACGGAATAGAAATAAACCCAAAATGAAACAAATGCAAACACATTGATGTTTCAAGGGTTCGGATTACCCAAGTCACTTCTCGACTTGTTCCCGGTAATCCTACATCTCTTCCACCCGATTAACAACCGGATACTCAAGTTAGAACCCTAACTTGAGGTTTCCTTAAAACCTACTTGTATCAACCATACAAGTGAAAACGAAATAAAATCGATTGACCTTGACTCCCACAACTTGGGAGCAAGGAAACCACTCTCACAACCCGAGAGTAAATTCAAATAACGAAAGTTATGAAATATGATAGCAACACTTACAATCACCTATGCCTTGAAGTAGAACTTGAAGGAGAAGTGTGTTGTATGTTGAAAGACTCTCTTAGAATAGAGGAAAGCCCTTTCTCTTGTCTGCAATAAATGCCTAGAAGATATCTCTTTGGTTCTAGGTTGGAGAGCAAGAGATTGAAGATTGGAATTCTTAGGGCTTTAGGGTTTTTGAGAGCTTTGATTTTGAGAGATTTAGCAAAATGAAAATTGGAAGAATGAGTAACCTCTCAATGGAACAGTAGATGCTTCTTATATAGGTTTCTCAAAACCCTACAAATGAATTCATCAAAACCACTTTGAAATCCGTGAGAAAACTCTCAACGGATGGAATCTGAGCCCGCAACCGTCGACTGTTGAGGAATCCACAGTCGACTGCTACACAGTCAAATAGGGTAGGTGAGATTTCATAACGGTAACTTACCATGTGGACAGTCGACTGATGAGGCATAGACATTCGACTGTTGAACCAACAAGCGACTGTAAATCCTACTACAGGCGACTGGCCGTAAGATGGGTAAGTTGAAGAATTTTAGAAAACATCTGGGATAACATGATAGACGACTGATGAAGAGACGA
The DNA here is from genome assembly GCA_030789695.1 of Scilla litardierei. NCBI lineage: Eukaryota > Viridiplantae > Streptophyta > Magnoliopsida > Asparagales > Asparagaceae > Scilla > Scilla litardierei. The sequence continues at coordinate 19,355,159 of CM061137.1, forward strand.
GAGTCGACTGTTAATCAAAACAGGCGTCTGTAATTCCTTCTACAGACGAATGTCAAAACCCTGAGATTTTCCAGAGAGTTAAGTCAACAAATTGGCTCACAGACAGACGACTGTTGCAGCATTGACAGTCGACTGTTCCATTGGACAGTCAACTGTAAATCCAACATAAGTCGACTGGCCAGAGTAATCAGAGAAATAGACTTTGGGCTAAAGATAGACAGGCGACTGATTACAAAACACAGTCGACTGTCACTTGGACAGGCGCCTGTGAATCCTTCATAAGTCGCCTGTGGGAATTAAAGCAGAGAAGCCCAAAACTAGACTATAAAAGTTTGTGCATAACCGGAGACTGTAGAACAAAACACAGTCGACTGTTTTTGAGACAGGCGACTATAAAACATTCACCAGTCGACTGTTATAAACAATACATACACAATCAATATAGAAATGAATTGGAGTCTAAGGACGATTGATCTAATGATGTCCTAAGACTGAAATGAAGATGTGTGTGTGCTCCAACAGTGTTCTACTTCTAAGCTACATACTAGAAGAGATAAAAGAAAGTTACAGTTGACGAACTCTCTCTTCTATCCAATGCATGAGCTTGAAGTCTTCATGGAGCTTCAATCACCATCTACGATCATCCAATCCATTTCACTTGCCTTTAATGATCTTTGAGTGTCATCCATTGTAAGTAGATATTCATAATAAGCTTAGGTAATGGATTAACTGCAAAATAGGGGATTAGTCACAAGTATTTATGTTTGCTCATCATTAGCACCAAGTAGGGAGAAGTCCAATACTCAACATTCTCCCCCCTTTGATGATAACAAACAAACATAAACAAAAAGATAAATAATTGTGCTTAATGAAAACTTACTCCCCCTACATAGATGCCAATCAAGTTAGTCAATAAATAGTAGGGCATCTACATATCAATTGAAGCAAATGAGTAAGATATGCATGAATGAAATGAATTCATGAAATCTAGGATTTAAAATCCCTATTCATTGTATCTTACTCCACCTGAATCTAAGGCAACTTCAATCTTAGATTCAAATGTTATTAGTATATACTTAGCACAAACATTATGAATCTATATGTTTATTTCTCTCCCCCTATGGCATTATCCAAAAGGTGGGAGTAAAATAACAACAACAATCGTGCTAAATAAAAACTATCAACAATCAGAGAGTTTAAAGATATATAAAAATGCTTACCAAAAAAAGATATATAAAACTAAAACTCATAAAACCACATCATAAACTTATATGAATAGAGGAATGGAAGTCCAATATCAACAATTTAGATATACGAAGAAAAACATATTGTCTCAAATTACTTCACATGAGGAATATGGCATATATGGAGACAATATCTCAACTTTCACACAGATATGATCATCAATTATACAATATGTGAAATAGACGAAGAAACTGCAACATCATATATATATATATATATATATATATATATATATATATATATATATATATATATATATATATATATATATATATATATATATATATATATATATATATGAGGAGGGATCAAATGACCCCCAAAAATAACCCCCAAAAATGACCCCCTATCAAAAATCATATGCCCCCCATTTTTTCGGAAGATCCGAACCGTTCATCTTGATCTCCACCCTCTAAATACATGACCCACCAATTTTCAACCCGATCCCATGTGTTTTGCCCGTTCATCAACCATTTGCAAAAGTTCTGTTCATGCGAAACCGTTAAATTTGGGTCGGATGGATGAATGGGCAAAACACATGGGATCGGGTTGAAAATTGGTGGGTCGGTTATTTAGAGGGTGGAGATCAAGATGAACGGTTTGGATCTTCCGAAAAAATGGGGGGCATAGGATTTTTGATAGGGGGTCATTTTTGGGGGTTATTTTTGGGGGTCATTTGATCCCTCCTATATATATATATATATATATATATATATATATATATAGGAAAATTTTCAAATGAGAACATTTCGCACCGTGCGAAAATGTTTTTATCTTTTTTTTGAAATTTTTTTTTCAAAAATTCTTTTTTCCACCCTCATTATATGTTGTTATACCCCCCTCAAAAAATAATCATTGAGAAATAATGTCATTTGGCCTTCGATCAAGGCATTTCATCAAATTCGCACGTTTTGAGACCGTTAAATTTGTAACGGGTGGATGGGTGCTCTATGCCCAACGGGTTCACCCATTATTTTCCCTGGGGTATATATTTGTATGGATTAAACATCAAAAAAAGAATTTTTGAAAAAAAAAATTTCAAAAAAAAGATAAAATTCTTTTCGCACGGTGCGAAAAGCCCCTTTTTCACAATGGAAGATTGCCCTATATATATATATATATCAAAACTACATGAGTACAAGGTAATATGAACATCAACATGTCCATCAAATACAACATGATAAACCATATAACAATACTACAAAAAAATTATAACCATCATACAAACACTGAAGAACTACTCAACCCTAACCAAAACAGACCAAAAAAAATCTAGGTCTCAGGGTGAGTGAACAAAAGACAACAACTACAGCATCAGTCAATGTTGATGACAGTGGGGTCCGAGGGACGACCATATGAGCGAAACATCAGCCTAGCAAAGCGGCGAGTAGGATAAGCTGGAGTCTTCCTCTTGAAAGACGAAGCACGTGCGGCAGAGGATTCCGCATGAGCATGAACGGGGGTCTGGACCATAGAAGGCACCGGCACAAAGCCTGGAGGAGGAGGAACATCAACATGGGCAGTATCCTCAGACTTAGAAAACAGGGCCTGAAGCTCAGGAGGAATGGGAAATCCATGAAACATGAGAGACTTGTACTGAAGCTCGAGAAGGAGAGTGAGCTTCTCATCCGTAGAGGCAGCAAGCTTCTTGAGAGCAGTGACACGGTCACACAATCTACCGAGAAGGAAATCCTTAAGGGGTACCGACGGAGGAGTACGGGGAGGGTGATCAACAGGCTGTGAAGAGTGTTCAGCAACATTTACTGAAGGAATGGGGTCACTGACCACGATATTCAGGAACTCCCCGGATGAAGGAGGTGAAGAGGGTAACAGATCAGTGGGTTGAGGTGAGGGTACATCATCAAGGAAGTCGAAAGTTCCCTTAGGGAAAACATGACCAGAGGGATCCATGTTGTCGATCGACAGAAGCTAGGTCACGAGGCAATGAGAGAAACACAAGAAGAATCGAACCAAAATAGAGAGGACAAACGAGGCAATCGAAGTCCGAGCGACGCACTCGACAAACGACGAGACGACGGGGACGAAGAGTGCCGGAGGGGCGACCGCCTGAGGGTTCGAAGCAGGAAGTCGAAGGGTTTCAATCGAAGGAGAGAGAAATCGTGGGTCGATATGAAGTGTATCGATGATTTAATGAAGGGTCGAAGTAATATGGGCCATTGGATCAAAGAATCGACGGCTCAGATCATAGCAGTGAACCACCACAATAGGAGACAGTCGACCGATGAACAAATATCTGTCGACTGGATGAAGTGATAAGAAATAAGCTTAGGATGACAGACAGTCGATTGTTGAGTAACATACAGTCGCCTATCCGAGGGACAGTCGACTGTATTATTCCCTTCAGTCGACTGACCGAGAATCAGTAAAATGATGAAAAGACAGAGACTACTGACGAAATAGACAGGCGCCTGATGACTGAAATGCAATCGCCTATTGATCTAACAGTCGACTATAAATTTGTCACCAGTCGCCTGTGCAAAAGATACAACCTGCAGTATGGAGTAGGGCAGTCGACTGTCGAAGAGGAAAGACAGTCGTCTGTCCTGGTCCAAAAATGCACAGTGTAGTTAAAATCCAGAGGATATGCACAACTCACCCTATGACCTATACTCTAATCATAAACTCATCATAAAATCAACATCAAATTATAAATCGTTTATAAAACAAATCTCTTAAAACAATCTGAAAAACTCATATAATCACAGAGATCTCAATTGCCTTTCTTAAAACAAATATATGATATATCAAATGAAGAGAGACAACATGATGATATGAGCTCAAAAAAGTGTTATAACAAGTACGTTGAGCTTCTAAATTTCAGAATCACCCAATAATCCCTAATTCGCCACGCAACCTCACAAATGAATCTTTTTAAGAGGTTTTGTGAAGATGTCGGCGATTTGTTTTTGTGTTTCAATGTACTCTAAGATGATGTCCTTCTTAGCTATATGATCATTGATAAAGTGGTGTCTCACATCTATGTGTTTAGCACGGCAGTGATGTACCGGATTCTTGGAAAGACATATACCACTTTGGTTATCAACCTTGATAATGCAAGTATCACAATTGATACCACAGTCTCTAAGAGTGTGTCTCATCCAAAGAACTTCTACACATGCAAGACCCGCGGCAACAGTCATGGACAATGATACCGAGTTTTGTTTCTTGAAAAACCAAGAGACTAAGGAATTTCCTAGGAAATGGCAAGTGACACTAGTACTTTTCCTATCGGATTTGCATCCGGCAAAGTCGGCACTATACGAGATTAACTTATATGTACTAGATTTAGGGTAAAGTAACTCATAATCTAGTGAATGATTGAGATAATGAAATATTCGTTTAACCGCAATCAAGTGTGACTCTTTAGGTCTAGCTTGATATCTAGCACACAAGCATACGGAAAACATGATATCAGGCCTACTAGCAATTAAATAAAGTAAGCTACCGATCATACCTCGATATAGACGAACGTCTACATCTTTTCCGTTCTCATCCTTGTGTAGATGGGTTGTCGTACTCATAGGAGTCCTTTTGCTTGAAGACGATTCCATCCCGAATCGTTTGATAAGCTCCCATGTGTACATTGTTTGATGTATGAAAGTCACCTCCTTCATTTGTTGAATTTGTAGTCCAAGGAAGTAATTGAGCTCTCCCATGTGGCTCATCTCAAATTCATCCTTCATAGACTTAGAAAATTATTGACAAAGATTAAAGTTAGTAGAACCAAATAGTATATTGTCTACATAAACTTGAATCAAGAGGATGTCATTTTCATAATTTTTAATGTAAAGTGTTGAATCAACTTCTCCCATTTTAAAACCTAAATCCAAAAGAAACGTCTTGAGTCGATCATACCAAGCTCTAGGAACTTGTCTCAACCCATACAACGCTTTCTTAAGTTTGAAAACATGGTTTGGAAATTTTTCATGAATGAAACTGGGAGGTTGAGAAACATACACTTCTTCATTGACAATCCCATTTTAAAATGCACTTTTAACATCCATTTGAAATAGTTTGAAATTCTTATGAGATGCAAAAGATAAAAGTAATCTAATAGCTTCTAATCTAGCTACAGGGGCAAAGGATTCTTCGAAATCGATACATTCCTCTTGCCGGTAGCCTTGAGCTACTAACCTTGCTTTGTTCCTTGTGATGACCTCATTCTCATCGTTCTTGTTCTTGAAGATCCATTTGGTCCCAATAACTTGATGACCACTTAGAAGAGGAATGAGCTCCCAAACTTTATTTCTCTCGAATTGCATGAGTTCTTCTTCCATTACCACCATCCAAGAGCTATCCTCACAAGCTTATTGGATGTTCTTTGGCTCAATGGTAGAGACAAATGCGCAATGAGAGAATTCTTCAATTTTTGACCTCGTACGAACACACACACACACACACCAATATCTCCAATAATTTGGTCCTGTATATGGTTACGAACAGTTGGGTAAGCTTTGGGTATTCCTGCATCACTTGAAACATCTTCAACAATCTCATTAGTAGTGTTAGTCTCAATAATCGAATCATTAATCTTTACATTACTAAGAGAATCACATATAGCATCTACACTATCATCTACAACATGAGGAATATCAAAATCTTCATAAAATGATACGTGTAGTGATTCCTCGATCATTGAAGAAGTTTTGTTGTATATCCGATAGGCTTTGCTACGTGTGGAATATCCAACAAAAATTCCTTCATCGGATCTTGGCTCAAATTTATCTAAGTTACCAAAGGTGTTCTTGATAAAACGTTTTGAACCAAAAACTCGAAAATATTTAACTTGAGGCTTTTTGTCATAAAATAACTCAAAACAAATTTTGTTCGTTCGGGGTCTCATTAGGATCCTATTGAGCACAGAACATGCCGTGTGCACCGCCTCTGTCCAAAATTATAGTCCAAGATGACTATCATGAAGAATAGTACGAGCACACTCAATAAGAGTCCTATTCTTTCTCTCTGCAACCCATTTTGTGGTGATGCCCGAGGAAAGGAAAAATTGTGAGTTATCCTGGTGTCATCACAAAACTTTGTAAAAGACTCATTCTCAAATTCTCCTCCATGATCACTACGGATAGTGATAATGGTGGATCCTAAGAGATTCTAAATCTTCTTTGCAAATATGGTAAACTCCTCAAAAGCTTCATTCTTATTAGTTAAGAACGAAACCCAAGTAAATCTAGAGAAGTCGTCTACGACAACTAATCCATAATGTGCATTGCCTAAAGAAGAGGTTCTAGTTGGCCCAAACAAATCTAGATGAAGTAGTTCTAGGGGGCCTCTTAGAAGTAATGCCTTCTTTAAGCTTAAACGATGATTCACTAAGTTTACCTCTTTGACATTAATCACAAAAGTTTTTCTTACTAAAAGCAATTTTTGAAAAACCTTTGACTAGATCATGCTTAGCTAACGTATATAAGTGCTTGAAATGAACATGACCAAAACGGCGATGCCGTAATAGTTGTTCATTTGTGTTAGCAACTAAGCAATGTTCTACGGTTTTAGGCAAGCTCAAATAATAAATATTTTTACGCCTAATACCGGTAAATACAACATGCGAATTAGAATCAACAATTTTACACTTACCCTCTCCAAAGTTAACCTTGTAACCTTTGTCACAAAGTTGACTAATGGAGATAAGGTTGTGACATAAACCACTAATAAGAAATACATTAGTAATTAAAGGTTTGGAGGGGTTTCCGACTATACCTACTACAATGATGGTTCCCTTTTGGTTACCTCCAAAGGTGACCGTTGCACCATTCTTGATGCTAATCACTTCGAAGAGTAATGAAGGATCTCCAGTCATGTGTTTGGAGCAACCACTGTCGAAAATCCATCCTTTTCTTATAGAGCTAGTTTGATCTTTATTGCCCTTTTTCTTTCTCTTGGATACCTACATAATATACCATAAGCTCATGTTACCCAATTTTTGTTGGGTCCAAGGTGATTAGCCCTCTGGAAGCCAAGTCCAATTGGACTTCCGCTTCCCAACATAATTACCATTATTAGTAACATCATGAAAATAGGAATCAACATATGCATTCCTATCATTTAAGCTAGTATTCTTAGGACCCCAAATGGTGTATGTTTTGGGAGTCTTTTTCCTAGTTGCATGCATACTTGTTAGATTTTTATGTGGTGCATGCATCTTAGGAACATGGTTTCTAGCATGTAAATGAGGTGGTGGATATGCATTGGTCATACGAGGATTATATGTATGCTTGGGAACATGCATGTTGTATGAAACATATGGGTCATGCATGACATGTGGAGGATGTGCATACATGTAAGAATGATGCGTATGAGCATGTGGGTGTATTGGAGCACGTACATAAGTATTTCTCATGTGTGGATTTGTACGTGTCCGTGGGTGTAGAGCATAGAAAGTGTCATGTGTATCCACTTGTGAAGTAGGAGATTTTCTACGTGGATGAATGTTTGTGTACATGTAAGCATGACTTCTCTTTTGGTTTTCACCCTTAGTGGGTTTCTGCCAAAAAGAAGAGATTGTAAAGTGGTGACTTTCTTGGTAGGTTTGCTACCTATAGTGTCTTTGACACCACTTATGGATGCACCGGAGGAAGGCCTCAAAAAGTCTATAGTGACACCACTACAGGAAGTGCGTGCATTGGATGCATTTGCTTTCACAAAACCAAGACCAACACGATGTGTGGCTGGAAATTGGTTTGCAAGCAAATCATCCAATTGTCCTTTTCCCTTACAGAATCTCACAATACGGGAGGACATGAGCTCATATTTCTCCTTAAGAGAAGAAATATTGGTATCCAAGGTGGACACCCGTGCTTTGAGCTCGTGCACTTGGGTTTTAAGAGAATCATTCTCTAAACCAAATTGTGTGTGTCGTGAAACTAGATCACTATTATCCTTAGGATGTGTTTGATCTAGTTGAGATTTGAGGGCATTTATCTCATTTCTCAAAGTGACATTTTGAGAAGCTAAATTCACTTTCTCAAGAGTTAAAGTATCAACAATGGTGTCATTGTTAATAATGCATAGAATGGATGGATTGCTAACATTCAATTTCTTTAAGCTAGTATATCTAAGCATTAGAGATTGATACCTAGCAAATAATTCTTCATTAGCAATACGTAATTCATCCATCGTTACCTCGATTTCATCCATGTCGGAATCACTCTTATCGGAGAGTGAATCTTCTCGTGCCATGAAACACATGTGTGCACTCTCACCCTTTTCATCATCGGAATCACTTGATGTGTCTCTACTTGAGTCATCGAATGTACCAACGAGTTCTTTCTTCTTATCTCTCTTATTCTTGTCGGACTTGTGGTACTTCGGAGCCTTCCACTTCTCTTTGTTTCTTAGCATTGGGCAATCCTTCTTGATGTGCCCTAGCTTGTTACATTTAAAGCAAATAGAGGAAGTATTATTAGTAGACTTAAATCTTTTGTTAGAGGGATATGTACCTTTGCAAAAGAAGCGTTGGTACTTCTTCACCATTTGGGCCATTTCACCCAAGTCCATCTCATCTTCTGAATCTTCACTATCGGAGGATGAGGAATTGGCATTGAATGCCAAAGCTTTCTTCTTGGCCTCCGAAGGATTCATCATAGCTCGAATCTTTAATTGGTTCTCCCGTCTTACTTCATAAGACATGAGAGTCCCGATAAGATTCACAACCGTGTAGGTATTCAAGTCGTTGACCTCCTCGATGGCGATAGCTCTTCTTTTCCATTTGGAGGTCATTCCCATTATGATCTTTCTTACCTTTTCTGGTTTGGTGTATGTTTGGCCAAAGCTTCCAGTTCATTGGTGATGTCGGTAAAACGTCCGTACATCGATGCTATGTTTTCATTTTCCTGTATATGAAACATATCGAAGTTTTGCATGGCAACATAGAGTTTAGAAAGTTTTACCTTGTTCGTTCACTCATGGGTAACGACGAGATGGTTTCAAATTTGATATGCACTCTTACATGTGCATATCTTGTTGAACTCATTCGGGTCCAACGCACAATGAAGAGCGTTCATTGCTTTTGCGTTGTTGACTTCGCCGAATTTCTCGGAAGTCGTCCATTTTTCGAAATCCTCTTCGGTGGGCTCGACGTATTCCTTGTGGAGGGTTCTCCAAAGTGAAGCACTCCTTAGGAACGTCTCCATCCGGCATTTCCAATAGCCAAAGTTCGTGCCATTGAAATGCGGAGGACGCACCGTTGATTGACCTTCGAAAAGAGTGTACACTCCATCACGATCGTGATTGTTGTACGAAATCGGTGGAGGAACGTTGTTGATGTTGGATGCCATAGCTATAACCTTGCGCTCTGATACCAATTGTAAGGACCCTGGCTATGGAGAAAACACTAGAAGGGGGTTGAATAGTGTTTAAGCAATTTAAAAAGATAGTTACACCAATTTAAATTCCTAACCAATAAAATATTACGGAATAGAAATAAACCCAAAATGTAATAAATGCAAACGTAAGGATGTTTCAAGGGTTCGAATTACCCAAGTCACTTTTCGACTTGTTCTCGGTAATCATACGTCCCTTCCACCCAGTTAACAATCGGATACTCAAGTTAGATCCCTAACTTGAGGTTTCCTTAAAACCCACTTGTAGCAACCATACAAGTGAAATCGAAATATAATCGATTGACCTTGACTCCCACAACTGGGAAGCAAGCAAACCACTCTCACAACCCGAGAGTAAATTCAAATAACGAAAGTTATGAAATATGAAAACAACACTTACAATTACCTATGCCTTGAAGTAGAACTTGAAGGAGAGGTGTGTTGTATGTTGAAAGACTCTCTTGGAAGAGAGGAAAGCCCTTTCTCTTGTCTGCACCAAATGCCTAGAAGATATCTCTTTGGTTCTAGGTTGGAGAGTAATAGATTGAAGATTGGAATTTTTAGGGCTTTAGGGTTTTTGAGAGCTTTGATCTTGAGAGATTTAGCAAAATGAAACTTGGAAGAATGAGTAACCTCTCAATGGAACAGTACATGCTTCTTATATAGGTTTCTCAAAACCCTACAAACGAATTCAGCAAAACCACTTTGAAATCAATGAGAAAACTCTCAACGGATAGAATCTGAGTCCGCGACAGTCGACTGTTGAGGAATCCACAGTCGACTGATGCACAGTCAGATAGGGTAGGTGAGAATTCATAACGGTAACTTACCACGTGGATAGTCGACTGATGAGGTATAGACAGTCGACTATTGAACCAACAAGCGACTGTAAATCCTACTATAGGCGACTGGCCGTAAGATGGGTAAGTTGAAGAATTCTGGAAAACATCTGGGATAACAGGACAGACGACTGATAAAGAGACGACAGTCGAATGTTAATCAGAACATTCGACTGTAATTCCTTCTACAGACGACTGTCAAAACCCTGAGATTTTCCAGAGAGTTGAGTCAACAAATTGGCTCACAGACAGACGACTGTTGCAGCATTGACAGTCGACTGTTCTATTGAACAGTCGACTGGCCAGAGTAATCAGAGAAATAGACTTTGGGCTAAAAATAGACAGGCGACTGATAAACAAAACACAATCGACTGTCACTTGGATAGGTGCATATGAATCCTTCATAAGTCTCCTGTGGGAATTAAAGCAGAGAAGCCCAAAACTAGACTGTAAAAGTTTGTGCATAACAGGCAACTGTAGAACAAAACATAGTCGACTGTTTTTTAGACAGGAGACTGTAAAACGTTCACTAGTCGACTATTATAAATAATACATGCACAATCAATATAGAAATAAATTGGAGTCTAAGGACCTAAGACTGAAATGAAGATGTGTGTGTGCTCCAACAATGTTCTACTTTAAAGCTACATACTAGAAGAGATAAAAGAAAGTTACAGTTGACAAACTCTCTCTTCTATGAAATGCATAAGCTTGAAGTCTTCATGGAGCTTCAATCATCATCTACGATCATCCAATCCATTTCATTTGCCTTCAATGATCATCCATTGTAAGTAGATCTTCATAATAAGCTTAGGCAATGGCTTAACTGCAAAATAGGGGATTAGTCACAAGTATTTATGTTTGCTCATCATTAACACCAAGTAAGGAGAAGTCCAATACTCAACACTAGGGGGTATAAACCCCATTATCAGCTGTAATTAAGAGAGCTCCCACCATTAGCTTCAAATACTTTCCATTTTTAGGGTTTTCTCTCTTAGTTTTAGATTCGGGTTTTGTATAATTTTTGGGGGATTTCTACCACCATTTTCTAGAATCTAATAGAGGATGAGAAGAGCTTCCATTTGGTGATATCTTTCTTTACCCTTGTCTTGTATTTCATGTTGTCTCATTCTCTATGTATGAACTTAAGAATATGAATGCAATGGTGAATATCTTTGCTCTCATGTGTAGCTAATCTCTTTGTGTGTTGGATAGTGATATAATTAGGATTTGTATGATTAGTTTTCAATAATCCATGGCATAGGATTGTGTAACTATTGCATTGATTGATTTCACACTCTTTTCATCATGCACTACCCGTAGAGGGGTCCAATGAGGATGATATGCCGCGAGGCAACATCTACGTGCATATACCCAAAAAGGGGCCTGCAAGGTGTTGAACTGCGAGGTTTAACTAATTACGATTTATACTTGAAATCATCAATCCAATAATCACACTTGATGCTTACACGTTGATTTGAGCTCCAAGATAACTGATTCGGGTTCAATATTACATATTTAACCCCTCATTTAGCCCTATTTTGTGCTCATGTGATGCTATATTGTTCTCTAATATATTCGTATTTTGTACGCAATCATTTATTAAAGAAAACACCTTATTTGAGCATAAAACAGCAATTAACTGAGTATTTCTGCACTTTTTATATTTTTCCTAGCTTGGTCTCGATCTCACGATTCCAACGACTATTTATTTGTATTTTTCTGAGACCTGTGCTAATTACTGTAATTTATTGAATGCAGAATACCATTTAAATAAGAGAAATACGCTCGAAAATACATTATATGGGACACGTGGCACCAATCCACGCATTCCCACTCAAATCTGACGGTAACGGAGATCGGGCGACGCGGCTTTATAATGGCCGTTGGATCGAGATCCAACGGCCAGAAACGCAACAAAACGCAGCAACGGGTGTCTTCCAATCATGGTGACGTGGCTCCATCGTGATCGTTGAGATCAGATCTTGCGACCATAATCAAGGGGCGACGCGGCTCAACCACCTCCGTTGTATTTTGATCCAACGGCACCCATCGAGCCCGAAGCGACGAAGAAGCGGGCAAATTCTCGGGCTACGTGGCATCTTCTCGTCCGATGGATCTGAATCAGACGGCCGCTCATTCGAGAGCGGACGGAGCGGGAGGGCGACTTTGCGATCATTAGATCGTGATCCGACGGCTCGGAGCAATTCCGATCTGGATTCGAAATCTTAGCGGGCGCGGCGTATGAAAGATCCGATAAGCAAGGCCACGTGGCACGCACAGGGTTAATCCCGCATTTGATGAACGGCTCTCGTTTGCTCCTGTTATTTAAATGCGGGTTTGGGTCGATATTGATGCGGGTTTAAACCCGTTAACCCCATTAAAACCCGCAATGAGCCTATATAAGCGTATTTCTAGGGTTTTTGGCCGAAGGCTGGCGTATTCTGGGCGTATTGGAGGCTCTAGGAGCCGTATTTCCCCTCTGTAAAATTCTGTAAAATTCCAGAGGCTGTTCTTAGTATTTCCAGAGAGTTTTGGGGCCTAACTTGGAGATTTGGTGATAGAATTCTAAACTTCTACCCCGTATTTGATGCTTTTCTATTGTATTTGGCTATTAGATTGATGTATTTTGCTATAAAACTAGATTGTTCTTGCACCATGATTAGCTAAATCTTATTTTTGCATGGTATGGTGTAGTTAGGGGATGTGATTTATGTTAGTTTGGTTGAATATTCGTTGTGCTTAATCATTAACGTTGACAAAGTTGTGAACTTTGGTATTAAATCGTCTTTTTCATCTTCCAAAAGAAGTGATTGAGTTGATGATCGCCCCAAAAGGGTGAGTTTTGATCTCTCCAAAAGAGAGTTTCTTACCGTAGTTGTAAGATTATAACTTTAGCAACGACTTTATTCTTATAGTGCTTGAACCCCCAAAAGGGCATCTTCCGATGAATTGCTCCCAAAAGGAGAATTCATTGAGTTATATTGGGTATTTTCCGGTGAATTGCTCTCAAAAAGAGAATTCATTGTGTTATATTCGTCAACCAAGTTAATACGAATTATTGATCCTAACGAACCCATACCATGTGCATACTTTTCGTCGATACTTTCATACAAGACTTTTCTTTGTTTGTATTATTCGCACGTCACCATCACGTACTTTCACACCATCGCCATCATTATTGAAGTGGTTAGCTTCTTTTTGTTGGGTTTCTATTTGATTTGAGTTGTTGTTGCAACAGATTTCCTCCCGAGGATTCGACATCTGGACTCCCAGATTATATTACTTGTACGGACTCTTGCGCTTGAGAGAAGCACTATTTTGGGCCTACTAAGAAAAAATTCAGGAGCTATATTTTGGGATCACCTATTTTGATATATACTGATCACTCTGCTTTAAAATATTTATTGTCTAAAAAAGATGCTAAGCCTCGATTGATACGATGGATTTTATTGTTGCAGGAGTTCAATGTCATAATCAAGGACAAGAAAGGTGTGGAGAATCTAGTAGCTGACCATTTATCACGATTGACAGTAGGCCTTGATTCAGCAGATATGCCTTTGAAGGACTCCTTTCCCGACGAGCATCTTTTTAGCGTTTCCACCTCTCCATGGTATGCTGATATAGTAAATTATCTCGTGACTGGTAAGACCCCTGACACTTGGTCTCTTCAAGACTTTAAAAGGTTCAAGTATGAGGTAAAATATTTCTTCTTTGATGATCTGTACCTCTATAAATATTGTAGTGACCAAATTGTTAGGAGATGCATTCCTGACCATGAAATAACCAGTGTGATACAATTTTGTCATGATGGAGTGTGTGGTGGACATTTTTCTGCGAACAAAACTGTGGCAAAAATCTCGCAATATGGCTTTTATTGGCCAACTATGTTTAAAGATACATTTCATTATTGCAAGACTTGCGCTGCATGCCAACAATTAGGGGGTATTACTAGACGTAACATGATGCCTTTAAACCCCATTTTAGAAATTGAAATATTTGATTGTTGGGGCATAGACTTCATGGGACCTTTCCCACCTTCTTTTGGATATGCTTATATATTGGTTTGTATCGATTATGTTTCTAAATGGGTGGAAGCTATTCCTTGCAGGTCGAACGACACTTCCGTTGTGCTTAAGTTCCTCAAAGAGAACATTTTCTCTAGATTTGGAGTGCATAAGGCCTTGATCAGCGATGGAGGGTCTCATTTTTGCAACCGCATGTTCGCTTCTTTAATGAAGAGGTTTGGGGTCACACATAAAGTTTCTACGCCATATCACCCCCAAACCAATGGTCAAGCAGAGTTGGCAAATAGAGAGATCAAAGGAATTCTACAGAAAACGGTGAATCCATCAAGAAAAGATTGGAGTTTGCGCTTACCTGAAGCGTTGTGGGCCTACAGGACGGCCTACAAAACAATTTTGGGGATGTCACCTTACCGTCTTGTTTTTGGGAAGTCTTGTCACTTACCTGTTGAATTGGAACATAGATCTTATTGGACTATAAAGAAATTGAATTTTGGTACTGATTCATCTTTTTCTTCTCGCATGTTACAATTGTTGGAGCTAGAGGAGTTGAGGAGAAATGCGTACGATAATGCCAAAATATCAAAAGAGAGGATGAAATCCATCCACGACATGATGATCCTACGGAGGGAGTTCTTCCCAGGCCAAAAAGTACTACTATACAATTCCAGGCTACACATCTTTCACAGGAAGCTTCGCTCTAGGTGGTATGGGCCTTTCACAGTCAAAGAAGTTTTCCCACATGGCGCAGTGCTATTATTGAACGAAAAGGATGGAAGTGAGTTCAAGGTGAATGGCCAAAGATTGAAGCATTTTCACGAGCCTTGGACCAAGGAAGCGAGCACCATGGATCTCACAGACCCACCTTCGGGTGGGAACTAATCAGGTGTGTTCTTTTCATGATTCCCTCTTCCTAACATTGAGGACAATGTCTATTTTAAGTTGGGGGGAGGGTATAAATTTTAGGATTTTTATTTTTTCTCTTTTTTTTCTTTTTCTTTTAGGATTTTATTTTTTTTAAGTTCCCTTTTTGCAAAAAAAATTTTGAGTTAAGATATATCACCAAAATCTATTTTACCTAGAGATGACCCTCATGTGATGAAATTTCTCGAAGTATACTCACTACCGTACACATATGATTTATTTTCCTCCACCACTATTGTTAAATATTTCAGTCTCATTTTACATGAATGCGAGTACTTGTGGTAAATTCCTTTGATACATCTCAATGGCAAGATTAATTGACGACTTAATGAATCTAGAAATTATGAATTAGCAAGTAGTATGCTTTCATTGGAACACACCAAAGTTCATGCATCAATAATTCATGAAATAACTGGAGCATTGCTTTTTATCTCGTATTCATTGCTATTTGCATGCTTGGTATGATTTTGGGTAGAAAAATGTACACCGTCTTTTGAAATGATTAGGATAACCCATTCTTGTGAAAGATTAAAGAAAAGGAAGCTATCTCGCTAAGTTGTTTATGCACACACAAAAGAGGCAAAAATGAGATGAATGAAGAAAAAAAATGAATGAATGTGTTACTGAAGAAATAACTTGGTTGGCTCGAGTAGTACAGTCCGAGAGGTCCTTCTTGGCCTAATGCCCTATGATCGTCTGATTTAGGAGCCATTGACCGGAACCTCAATCATTTGATGGAGCGATCCAAGTTATACATTTTTCTGCGAATGTTGCTTGATGTTCGTTACGCGGAACTATTAAATAAGAGAAAGAAAATAGAGAATAAGTGTGCATAATTAGCCAGGCAAGAGAACTTCCAAAGCTTAAAGAAAACACAAGATGTGGTGTGATCTCTTATGAATGAAGATTGACGTGTGTATGCTTTGATACCATTTTATTTTTGATGCTTGCTTTGCATGAAACATCTACGCTCTAAGTTAGAACATTTGATTGAACGGTGTGAGCCATTGATTTTGTACACTATGAGCTATGAAGTAATGAATAGAAAAGTTAAGTCTATTTTATAACCATTTGAGATACTTGATCTTCATTTTTAAACCCACAAGCACCATTATTTTTGAGATTGAAATATTGATATTAGTGTGTGGTTAACTTCTTTTGTCGTAGTAGTATGGTGGTGAGTGATTTGAGATCTGATAAGGTGATCTAGGTGCATATTTGATATTATATTTCGCTCTTTTTGCTAGAGACTAGCAAATCGCTAGTTGGGAGGGTGTGATTTGGGTTCAATATTACATATTTAACCCCACATTTAGCCCTATTTTGTGCTCATGTGATGCTATATTGTTCTCTAATATATTCGTATTTTGTACACAATCATTTATTAGAGAAAACACCTTATTTGAGCACAAACCAGCAATTAACTGAGTATTTCTGCATTTTTTATATTTTTCCTAGCTTGGTCTCGATCTCACGATTCCAACGACTATTTATTTGTATTTTTCTGAGACCTGTGCTAATTACTGTAATTTATTGAATGCAGAATACCATTTAAATAAGAGAAATACGCTCGAAAATACATTATACGAGACACGTGGCGCCAATCCACGCATTCCCACTCATCCGACGGCAACGGAGATCGGGCGACGCGGCTTTATAATGGCCGTTGGATCGAGATCCAACGGCCAGAAACGCAACAAAATGCAGCAGCGGGCGTCTTCCAATCATGGTGACGTGGCTCCATCGCGATCGTTGAGATCAGATCTTGCGACCGTAATCAAGGGGCGACGCGGCTCAACCACCTCCGTTGGATTTTGATCCAACGGCACCCATCGGGCCTGAAGCGACGAAGAAGCGGGCGAATTCTCAGGCTACGTGGCATCTTCTCGTCCGATGGATCTGAATCAGACGGCCGCTCATTCGAGAGCGGACGGAGCAGGAGGGCGACTTTGCGATCGTTAGATCGCGATCCGATGGCTCGGAGCAATTCTGATCTGGATTGGAAATCTTAGCGGGCGCGGCGTATGAAAGATCCGATAAACAAGGCCACGTGGCACGCCCAGGGTTAATCCTGCATTTGATGAATGGCTCTCGTTTGCTCCTGTTATTTAAATGCGGGTTTGGGTCGATATTGATGCGGGTTTAGACCCGTTAACCCCATTAAAACCCGCAATGAGCCTATATAAGCGTATTTCTAGGGTTTTGGCCGAAGGCTGGCGTATTCTGGGCGTATTGGAGGCTCTAGGAGCCGTATTTCTCCTCTGTAAAATTCTGTAAAATTCCAGAGGCTGTTCTTAGTATTTCCATAGAGTTTTGGGGCCTAACTTGGAGATTTGGTGATAGAATTCTAAACTTCTACCACGTATTTGATGCTTTTCTATTGTATTTGGCTATTAGATTGATGTATTTTGCTATAAAACTAGATTGTTCTTGCACCATGATTAGCTAAATCTTATTTGTGCATGGTATGGTGTAGTTAGGGGATGTGATTTGTGTTAGTTTGGTTGAATATTCGTTGTGCTTAATCGTTAACGTTGACAAAGTTGTGAACTTTGGTATTAAATCGTCTTTTTCATCTTCCAAAAGAAGTGATTGAGTTGATGATCGCCCCAAAAGGGTGAGTTTTGATCTCTTCAAAAGAGAGTTTCTTACCGTAGTTGTAAGATTATAACTTTAGCAACGACTTTATTCTTATAGTGCTTGAACCCCCAAAAGGGCATCTTCCGATGAATTGCTCCCAAAAGGAGAATTCATTGAGTTATATTGGGTATTTTTCGATGAATTGCTCTCAAAAAGAGAATTCATTGTGTTATATTCGTCAACCAAGTTAATACGAATTATTGATCCTAAGGAACCCATACCATGTGCATACTTTTCGTCGATACTTTCATACACGACTTTTCTTTGTTCGTATTGTTCGCATGTCACCATCACGTACTTTCACACCATCGCCATCATTATTGAAGTGGTTAGCTTCTTTTCGTTGGGTTTCTATTTGATTTGAGTTGTGGTTGCAACAGATTTCCTCCCGAGGATTCGACATCTGGACTCCCAGATTATATTACTTGTACGGACTCTTGCGCTTGAGAGAAGCACTATTTTGGGCCTACCGATAACACCATCCGGTTGTATGGACTGAAAGTCTCACAATTGAGCTAAACGTGTTTGGTTTTATTCCCAATAGGGAAATCTTCCGATTTCACATGCCTTGACATGGATGTGGAGTTGAGTCATCAATTGGAGATTGAATAGCTAAGCCATACTCCCTAATGAAACCATAATCCACACACTCTCCTCTCATTTGCATCCCAACCTGTATTTTGCTTGTTTATTTCTTGTTCTTTTTGGTGACCAACATACTCACACCCTTTGATCCAAATCATCGCCTTCGAAAGGTGGTTTTGTTTCTCACCCTCTCGTTTCTCTGTTGACCCAAAGATAGTATGAACACAGACAAATTGTCTATGTGATCCGACCCTGGGCTCACCAGGAATTACTACTTGACGACCTCATATCCTTAGGAGTAGTGCACATCCTTTTGCGTCGCGTCAAGTTTTTGGCGCCGTTGCCGGAGACAACGGTTTTGCATTTTATACTAACTTTGGGTTGCTTGGGTGGTTGGTGAGATTATTCCAACTTTCTTGTGAATATTCTTTGTATATCCACTTTTATTTTATCTTGTGCTTTGTCGGCCATATAAAAAAATGGCCGACAACAACAACAATAACACTTCACAGGGCACAAACATGACATTGAGAAACACATACATGCCACCTAAGAGTATTTCTGATTCTTGCATTATATTGAAACACGATGCTCACTCATTTGAGATTAAACCGAAAACAATTCAACTCCTACCTATTTACCTCAGTTTGGAAAATGAGCACCCTTATGAACACTTGAGAACTTTTATTGAGGTGCATTCCATATGCCTAAATGGAAACTTTAGTCCCGATGCAGTATTTCTTAAAAATTTTCCATTTTCTCTAAAAGATAAGGCTAAACATTGGTTGAACGCTCTAAAGCCTAGATCTATTTCTACTTGGTCTGAGTTACAATCCGAATTCCTAAAGAAATTTTTTCCATTGTGCAGGACTCAAACCTTGAAGAAGCAAATCATGAACTTCAACCAATACGATAAAGATACTTTTGACCAAGAGTGGGAAAGATTCAAAGATTTACTTTTGGAATGCCCACATCACGGTTTTGATCAATGCCGAACTATTGCCTTCTTTTATGATGGACTTCTTCCATCATCAAAACAACAAATGGAGGTGATGTGCAATGGTTCGTTCTTTGATAAAACACCAAGTGAAGCTTGGCAATATCTCGAAGAGACGGCGGAGCATATGCGAAGTTGGGGGTGGTTTCAAACCATGAAACCGAGGTGAACATGATGAATGGTGTTGAATTACTTGAGGAGCGAGTGGAAAATGAAGTAACGAGAAGAATGCAAGAGATCAATTTTATGGCGGTGAACATGGTTGATCAACAAAGCCAAGTGGAGCATGACAACTAAACGCATTTGCAATCACTCACCGCCATGCTCCAATAAATGATGAACTTCTAACAATTGTAACAACAACAAATTCAACAACTCACAGAGAATGTTGCGAGCTTGACGGCTACATTAGAAAAAGGTAAATTCATTTCACAATCAATTTTTGACCCTAATGTTAGCCAATCTTCTCTTTCAGGAAATGACTTCAACCATTGCCATGTGGTTACCACGCTACGAAGTGGAAGATAAATTGCCAAGCCAAATCATCTTTTGGTCACGCCCGAAATTGAGGTGGAGGATGAGGAGCATGTGCAACATGAGGTGCCCAGGGATATTTCAAGCAAATGCACAAAGTCAAAGACACCGAGAATTGAAGAGTCCAATGCTTACACCTCTCAAGCATCATACCCACATAGGCTCCTTCCTCCGAATAAAGATAAGTGCCAAGATGAAATTCGAGAAATTTTTCAAAAATGTCATATTAATATACCACTTCTTGATGCTATTAACCAAGTACCTGCTTATGCTAAATTTATTAAGGACCTTTGCACTATAAAAATAAAACTAAGTTCTAAGAAAAAGGCATTCATTACAAAGCAGGTTAGCCCAATTTTTCATCAGGACATCCCACCCAAACTCAAGGATCCCGGCTCACCACTATTCGTTGTACCATTGGTACTACAAACATCGAGCATGCTATCCTTGATCTTGGGTCTAGTGTCAATTTATTGTCATTTCCTGTTTACAAGCAATTGGGTCTTGGAGAATTGAAGGCCATACCCATCATTCTCCAACTTGCTGATAAATCTGTGAAAATTCCTAGGGGCTGTGTTGAGGACATTCTTGTCCAAGTGGAGAAATTCTATTTCCACATGCACTTCATAGTTTTAGACTTTCAAGGACCCCAACATGCTACCCCTCTCCCCATCATCTTAGGAAGGCCATTCCTCGTCATATGTGATGCCATCATTAAATGTCGAAATGGCCAACTTAAGATCTCTTTTGGCAACATGACCATGGACTTGAATATTTTTAATAGATGTCATTTGCCAAAAGAAATGGAGGAGAGTGAGGTAAACATGGTACACATTTTTGGTGATGAAAATTTTGCTCTTGTTCATGAACATTCCGTGATTAATTCTGACTCTCTTGTTGCAAATGTTGACCATATTCCCATTTCGCAGGAGATTAGAGATACCTATCACCTTGGCAAAAGATGCTTAATTGATGTGCTCTCCAATGGAGTTGATCCCATTTGGGATTGGTTCGAGAAGAGACCTATAGACTGGAACTTTCAAGAATTCATCCATTTCCGAAATCCAAATGATAAGATGGATGGGTTGGCCAAGAAAGACAAGCTCCATTTAGATGGGCCATTACTGGAAGACTCCATAAATCTTTACGGCGTTATGCTCATGGCTTGTGGAGCATTTCTGAAGATCTTGAAGGACCTTGATGTAATGCCCTGGAAGCTACTACACAAGTACTAGAGGGGGGTGAATAGTGTAGTGCCCTGGGAAGCTACTGCACATGTACTAGAGGGGGGGTGAATAGTACTTTTAAATAATAAGGAGTGTTATTCCTAATTATCGTGCAATTAACAAACAACAATGCGGAATAACAACAATCAAGAAATAATGCAAACGCAAACACAATGGATTAATGGGTTCGGATCCACCCAAGTCTCCCCGACTTGTTCCCGGTGATCCTACGTCCCAACCACCCGGATCCCTTCCGGATACTTGAGTTAGAAACCCTAACTCAAGATTTCCAATATGAACACTTGCGAAAACCTCACAAGTGCAATCGACCTACAATCGATGACCGTGACTCCCACAACCCGGGATCACGCAAAACCTCTCACAACCGAGAGTATACAATTCAAATATAACTGAAATGAAATGCTTACCAACAAAATACCTATGCCTTGAGATTTCTTACCAAATTAGGGCAAAGAGGATTTTGATGGAGGAAGAGTCACCAAACCCTAGCTTCAAGAAGATGACCAGCAATGGAAGCCTAGGGATGAGATGGATGACCTAGAATCAAGCCCTTGGCTTGGAAGGCTCACAATCAATGAATCTCTCTTGAGGAATAAGAGTGAGGGAGAGATTCTTGAGAATGGGAGAGCTTGAAGATGAGAGTTGAAAACTTCTCTTTGAATCAATAGAACTCTGAAATAGCAGCCTTTTTTTATGAAATAACCCCTTCAGGTATTTAAAGGATCAAGGGAAAATGGAGAGAGAAACGTCGCTTTCAAAACTCCAACAGATCTAAATCTGAAGCAGACTAGTCGGTCAAAGAACAACCACTGACCGACTAGTTCATCAACTAGTCGGTCGGTGAGACAACATGGACCGACTAAGAGGTGAACAGAGAACAGATGAAGATTTCAGACCTAGATAACTAGTCGGTCCAAGAAGACTTTCTGACCGACTAGTTTCACAACTAGTCGGTCGGTCAATAAACTTAGACCGACTAAGAGTCAAAAACAAATAGTCTGAATACAAATGATTTAGTCGGTCCAAGAACAAATGTTGACCGACTAGATCAACAACTAGTCGGTCACCAAACGTTCTTAGACCGACTAACGATAAACAGTAGCTTAGGAGAAATTTAGTATGAACAGTAAGACACAACTAGTCGGTCAAAGAAGCATCACTGACCGACTAGTTCACAAACTAGTCGGTCGGTGAGTCAACGTAGACCGACTAACTGTAAACAGTAAAGTCCAAGAAATTAAGGAATCAAACTAGTCGGTCCAAGAAGAGTTGCTGACCGACTAGATCACCATCTAGTCGGTCAGTACTTATTCTTGTACCAACTAACATGCACAAACAAGTCCGAATCGAAGCGCGATGCTTCGAGGAAGTTAGAATGAACTTGTACTAAGATCCTAGAGCTACGATATGAGCGAAATGAAGATATAGATGTAAGAATTACTCAAGGCTTAACATTCTATAGAACGAAGCTAAAAGACTATAAAATAAACCTTAGCGATCCGTCTTCAAAGCTTCAATCTTCATTCTTGACTTCAAAGAAGGTACAAAAGCTTCAACGAAGCTTTAGGCATGCGATCACGCGCTTTGAGAAGTCTTGAGACGTCGCTTTGGATGTTCACATGAATTTGGCGACGATCTCCATAACTGCGCTCACAAATTGTCAGTTCATGATATATTTATGTTTGCTCATCATCCAAAACCAAATCCGGGGAGTCCAATACTCAACATTCTCCCCCTTTTTGGTGATGACAAACCAACATATAATAATAATCAAAAATAGTGAACTAAATGAAATATACTTACTCCCCCTGCATCGATGACACATTAGTTCCATATGAAATAATAAGCACATACATCAAGCAGACGAGGAAAGTAAAAATGCAAATCCAATATTTGAGATTTAGGATTTGTAATCCATTTTTATATCTTAACTCCCCCTGAATCTAACATATCAAATTAGATTCATGGTAAATTATCATTTAGCACATGCCATTATTATGCCATTATTATATCTCTCCCCCTTTGGCATAATCCAAAAAGTGCGGGAGGAAGCCAATGACAATAAATCATGTCCAAATAATCCATTAAGCATGGGAGTCTAAGAATACGACCACGTTTCATATGACACCAAAATAAAATTCGAATAAAATCAAAGCGTGTCAATGAGACCATAGTCGAAAATCGAAAACTTAAATCATCAAAATATCAAATGTAAATTCACTTATTGATGAAATGAATTTACTCTCCAATATCAACATTTATAGCTATTTTAGTGCATGGAAAACAATTCTATGTTTTCATACAACTAAAGCTATTGATTCAAAATAAATCGTCGAGCGACGAAATCAATATCAGAGACATACATAAAAAGTGCACAAAGGAATGAACCATCAGAAAAGTGGTGCACATCATAGAATATCAGATGATACAATATCGATCGAAAATGAACATAAAGTAAAAGCACATCAAAACTAAGTGAAGTGTGCAATGAGAAGTGACAATGTGATAAAAGTAATACGAAAATTATCATTATAACTTTTAAAAACATGTCATGCCAAAAATAGATATGAATTTCAAAGCATTTATGGCATTCACAATTCTATCATGCTAGGAGAAACAAAATGATACCAATGTAAAGAAATAGATTTTAACCAAGCATGCATTCAACCCTCATGGATACCAAATGTAATATTATACTTACAACATTAAGCTCCCCCTACATTGGTGCATTACCTAAGCACCATCAACTCCGTTTGAATGAAAGTCTTCCCAAATCGAGGAGTTGGTAGGGTTGGTATCCCACGGTGTATTGAACCTAGAAAATTTCATTTTGGTATCCAAAAACTCTTTTGGATCCAATGGGTTAGACAACAAATTTGAAATACGAAATAAAAAAAAATAAAAAATTATTGTAACCCATAAATTAACATAATCAAAATCAATTTTATAAACATATGCCTTGGTACCCATAACATGATCATAAACTCATGGTACCAAGCAATGAAGGGTTAAAGGAACTAACCCTTCGGAAACCAAGTCCAAGAGGAACTTGACTTTCCAACATAATCATCATTCAAAATAACATCATTAATATAGGATTGCACATAAACATTCATAGCATCATCGCTAGTGTTCTTGGGACCCCAAATAGTGTACATTTTGGGAATCCTCTTCCTAGTGGTTGCATGCACAAAAGGTTGATTTCTATGTGGTGCATGTGGCCTAGGAGCATGAGATGTGTATGCATGAGGATGATTATGAGAGAGGGCATTCACATGTGGATTAGATGTGTGAACATAAGCATTAGGATGTGCATGAGCATGATTACGTGCATGTGGATGTCTCATATGAGTGTTAGCACGTGCTCGTGGGTGCGGAGTATAAAAATCATCATTAATATTAGCATGCACCGGTGGAGTAGGATGTGTGTTCCTACGTGGCATAGCATGTAAGTACAAAAATGCATGACCCCTCTTTGGAGGTCTACCCAAAGTGGGTTTCTTTCCAATCGGGTGTGTGTACGAAGTGGAAGCACCATTGGTAGGAGAACTACCAATGAGGTGTTTGCTCCCACTCGTCGAGGCATCGGATGTCGGCCTAACAAAGGTGGTAGGCGATTTGGATGAGTCTCCCATCTTATACCCCAAGCCAATGTGGTGTTTGGCCGGAAGTAAGTCATTTAGGATATTATCCAAATGGCCCTTACCTTTATTGAAATCATTGATACGGCCTAACGTGCACTCATACTTCTCTTTGAGAGAATGCAAAGAAGCATCCAAAGTGGATACTTGCGATGTGAGTGCATAAACACGTGATTTGAGATTCTTATTCTCAATACTCAAAGTTGAGTTTTGAGACGTCAAATCCGCTATCACATGTTCATCCGAATCCTCAACACAAACATGCTCAAGTTGAGATTTGAGGGACTTCACCTCATTTCTCAACAAGCCATTATGAGTAAGCAAACTTGCTTTCTCATTGGCGAGAGTCTCAACAATGGTGTCATTGTTGGTGATGGTAGACTTAGGAGAGGTTTGGAGGCTAACAAGTTCATTTTTGGTCTTATTATATCTATCTACTAATTTAGTAAATTTAGACCAAATTTCTTGGTTTGCTAACCTCATTTCATCAATAGTAGGTTCTCCGTTTTCATTCTCGCTACCATCCTCGCTTTCATCCTCGCTATCATCGAAGGAGGACTTTCGATCTTTTGCCTCATTAGCCATGAAGCAAAGTTTTGCTTTCTCCACTCTTCCATCATCCGACTCTCCACTTGAGGAATCCTCTTCGGAGTCGGTGAATGTTCCAACAAGTCCTTTCTTGTACTTTCTCGACTTGTCGTACTTTGATGCTTTCCCCTTCTCCTTGTGTTTGTAGAGAGGACAATCCGGTTTGATGTGTCCTGGCTTGTTGCATTTATAACACACGGGAGTAGAAACATTAGTCGAACTAACTTTAGATTTATTCAAAGATATACCTTCTCGGAGGAATCGATCGAACTTCCTTGCCATACGGGCAATGGATTCCATGTCCAATTCGTCTTCCGATTCTTCATCATCGGTAGATGGAGCGGCCTTGAAGGCAATCGTCTTTTTCTTTGGCTCATCTTGCTTCAAGTACGCTTTCATCTTTTCCTTCATTCGGATCTTACTATCCTTGCGTACCTCGTAAGACAACAAGGTACCCATTAGTTGTGTGACGGTATATTTATTCATGTCGTTACCTTCCTCGATGGCGTAGGTACGCTTTTCCCAATGTGATGGAAGACCGTCGATAATCTTCGCGACTTTCTCCTTTTGGGTATAGACCTTCCCAAGAGCTTCCAAGTCGTTTGATATATCCACAAAGCGAGCGTAATATTCCTTCATGGTTTCGCCCTGCTCCATATGAAACAACTCAAATTCTTTATTAGCAACGACGAGTTTAGAATCTTTTACCGTACTCGATCCTTCGTGCAATATGAGGAGTTGGTTCCATATTTGATATGCACTCTTACATGTGCATATCTTGTTGAAGTCCTCGGGCTCCAACGCACAATTCAAGGCATTCATTGCCTTGGCATTTGCTACTTCCGCGGCGACCTCCGCGGGAGTCCACTTCGCAAAATCTTCTTCGGAAGGCTCGACATACTCCGTCATGGTGGCTCTCCATAGTGAAGCGCTCCGGAGGAAAATTTGCATCCGGCATTTCCAGTACCCATAGTTGGTACCGTTGAAGTGTGGAGGCCTGACTGAGGATAGTCCTTCCATAACTGAAGAAGCTCCATCGCGGTTCCTGAAGACGTTGTAGTCGTTGTTCGTCATAGCTTTGAACCTTGGCTATGTGTAGCTTTGAACTTGGCTCTGATACCAATTGTAGTGCCCTGGGAAGCTACTGCACATGTACTAGAGGGGGGGTGAATAGTACTTTTAAATAATAAGGAGTGTTATTCCTAATTATCGTGCAATTAACAAACAACAATGCGGAATAACAACAATCAAGAAATAATGCAAACGCAAACACAATGGATTAATGGGTTCGGATCCACCCAAGTCTCCCCGACTTGTTCCCGGTGATCCTACGTCCCAACCACCCGGATCCCTTCCGGATACTTGAGTTAGAAACCCTAACTCAAGATTTCCAATATGAACACTTGCGAAAACCTCACAAGTGCAATCGACCTACAATCGATGACCGTGACTCCCACAACCCGGGATCACGCAAAACCTCTCACAACCGAGAGTATACAATTCAAATATAACTGAAATGAAATGCTTACCAACAAAATACCTATGCCTTGAGATTTCTTACCAAATTAGGGCAAAGAGGATTTTGATGGAGGAAGAGTCACCAAACCCTAGCTTCAAGAAGATGACCAGCAATGGAAGCCTAGGGATGAGATGGATGACCTAGAATCAAGCCCTTGGCTTGGAAGGCTCACAATCAATGAATCTCTCTTGAGGAATAAGAGTGAGGGAGAGATTCTTGAGAATGGGAGAGCTTGAAGATGAGAGTTGAAAACTTCTCTTTGAATCAATAGAACTCTGAAATAGCAGCCTTTTTTTATGAAATAACCCCTTCAGGTATTTAAAGGATCAAGGGAAAATGGAGAGAGAAACGTCGCTTTCAAAACTCCAACAGATCTAAATCTGAAGCAGACTAGTCGGTCAAAGAACAACCACTGACCGACTAGTTCATCAACTAGTCGGTCGGTGAGACAACATGGACCGACTAAGAGGTGAACAGAGAACAGATGAAGATTTCAGACCTAGATAACTAGTCGGTCCAAGAAGACTTTCTGACCGACTAGTTTCACAACTAGTCGGTCGGTCAATAAACTTAGACCGACTAAGAGTCAAAAACAAATAGTCTGAATACAAATGATTTAGTCGGTCCAAGAACAAATGTTGACCGACTAGATCAACAACTAGTCGGTCACCAAACGTTCTTAGACCGACTAACGATAAACAGTAGCTTAGGAGAAATTTAGTATGAACAGTAAGACACAACTAGTCGGTCAAAGAAGCATCACTGACCGACTAGTTCACAAACTAGTCGGTCGGTGAGTCAACGTAGACCGACTAACTGTAAACAGTAAAGTCCAAGAAATTAAGGAATCAAACTAGTCGGTCCAAGAAGAGTTGCTGACCGACTAGATCACCATCTAGTCGGTCAGTACTTATTCTTGTACCAACTAACATGCACAAACAAGTCCGAATCGAAGCGCGATGCTTCGAGGAAGTTAGAATGAACTTGTACTAAGATCCTAGAGCTACGATATGAGCGAAATGAAGATATAGATGTAAGAATTACTCAAGGCTTAACATTCTATAGAACGAAGCTAAAAGACTATAAAATAAACCTTAGCGATCCGTCTTCAAAGCTTCAATCTTCATTCTTGACTTCAAAGAAGGTACAAAAGCTTCAACGAAGCTTTAGGCATGCGATCACGCGCTTTGAGAAGTCTTGAGACGTCGCTTTGGATGTTCACATGAATTTGGCGACGATCTCCATAACTGCGCTCACAAATTGTCAGTTCATGATATATTTATGTTTGCTCATCATCCAAAACCAAATCCGGGGAGTCCAATACTCAACATTCTCCCCCTTTTTGGTGATGACAAACCAACATATAATAATAATCAAAAATAGTGAACTAAATGAAATATACTTACTCCCCCTGCATCGATGACACATTAGTTCCATATGAAATAATAAGCACATACATCAAGCAGACGAGGAAAGTAAAAATGCAAATCCAATATTTGAGATTTAGGATTTGTAATCCATTTTTATATCTTAACTCCCCCTGAATCTAACATATCAAATTAGATTCATGGTAAATTATCATTTAGCACATGCCATTATTATGCCATTATTATATCTCTCCCCCTTTGGCATAATCCAAAAAGTGCGGGAGGAAGCCAATGACAATAAATCATGTCCAAATAATCCATTAAGCATGGGAGTCTAAGAATACGACCACGTTTCATATGACACCAAAATAAAATTCGAATAAAATCAAAGCGTGTCAATGAGACCATAGTCGAAAATCGAAAACTTAAATCATCAAAATATCAAATGTAAATTCACTTATTGATGAAATGAATTTACTCTCCAATATCAACATTTATAGCTATTTTAGTGCATGGAAAACAATTCTATGTTTTCATACAACTAAAGCTATTGATTCAAAATAAATCGTCGAGCGACGAAATCAATATCAGAGACATACATAAAAAGTGCACAAAGGAATGAACCATCAGAAAAGTGGTGCACATCATAGAATATCAGATGATACAATATCGATCGAAAATGAACATAAAGTAAAAGCACATCAAAACTAAGTGAAGTGTGCAATGAGAAGTGACAATGTGATAAAAGTAATACGAAAATTATCATTATAACTTTTAAAAACATGTCATGCCAAAAATAGATATGAATTTCAAAGCATTTATGGCATTCACAATTCTATCATGCTAGGAGAAACAAAATGATACCAATGTAAAGAAATAGATTTTAACCAAGCATGCATTCAACCCTCATGGATACCAAATGTAATATTATACTTACAACATTAAGCTCCCCCTACATTGGTGCATTACCTAAGCACCATCAACTCCGTTTGAATGAAAGTCTTCCCAAATCGAGGAGTTGGTAGGGTTGGTATCCCACGGTGTATTGAACCTAGAAAATTTCATTTTGGTATCCAAAAACTCTTTTGGATCCAATGGGTTAGACAACAAATTTGAAATACGAAATAAAAAAAAATAAAAAATTATTGTAACCCATAAATTAACATAATCAAAATCAATTTTATAAACATATGCCTTGGTACCCATAACATGATCATAAACTCATGGTACCAAGCAATGAAGGGTTAAAGGAACTAACCCTTCGGAAACCAAGTCCAAGAGGAACTTGACTTTCCAACATAATCATCATTCAAAATAACATCATTAATATAGGATTGCACATAAACATTCATAGCATCATCGCTAGTGTTCTTGGGACCCCAAATAGTGTACATTTTGGGAATCCTCTTCCTAGTGGTTGCATGCACAAAAGGTTGATTTCTATGTGGTGCATGTGGCCTAGGAGCATGAGATGTGTATGCATGAGGATGATTATGAGAGAGGGCATTCACATGTGGATTAGATGTGTGAACATAAGCATTAGGATGTGCATGAGCATGATTACGTGCATGTGGATGTCTCATATGAGTGTTAGCACGTGCTCGTGGGTGCGGAGTATAAAAATCATCATTAATATTAGCATGCACCGGTGGAGTAGGATGTGTGTTCCTACGTGGCATAGCATGTAAGTACAAAAATGCATGACCCCTCTTTGGAGGTCTACCCAAAGTGGGTTTCTTTCCAATCGGGTGTGTGTACGAAGTGGAAGCACCATTGGTAGGAGAACTACCAATGAGGTGTTTGCTCCCACTCGTCGAGGCATCGGATGTCGGCCTAACAAAGGTGGTAGGCGATTTGGATGAGTCTCCCATCTTATACCCCAAGCCAATGTGGTGTTTGGCCGGAAGTAAGTCATTTAGGATATTATCCAAATGGCCCTTACCTTTATTGAAATCATTGATACGGCCTAACGTGCACTCATACTTCTCTTTGAGAGAATGCAAAGAAGCATCCAAAGTGGATACTTGCGATGTGAGTGCATAAACACGTGATTTGAGATTCTTATTCTCAATACTCAAAGTTGAGTTTTGAGACGTCAAATCCGCTATCACATGTTCATCCGAATCCTCAACACAAACATGCTCAAGTTGAGATTTGAGGGACTTCACCTCATTTCTCAACAAGCCATTATGAGTAAGCAAACTTGCTTTCTCATTGGCGAGAGTCTCAACAATGGTGTCATTGTTGGTGATGGTAGACTTAGGAGAGGTTTGGAGGCTAACAAGTTCATTTTTGGTCTTATTATATCTATCTACTAATTTAGTAAATTTAGACCAAATTTCTTGGTTTGCTAACCTCATTTCATCAATAGTAGGTTCTCCGTTTTCATTCTCGCTACCATCCTCGCTTTCATCCTCGCTATCATCGAAGGAGGACTTTCGATCTTTTGCCTCATTAGCCATGAAGCAAAGTTTTGCTTTCTCCACTCTTCCATCATCCGACTCTCCACTTGAGGAATCCTCTTCGGAGTCGGTGAATGTTCCAACAAGTCCTTTCTTGTACTTTCTCGACTTGTCGTACTTTGATGCTTTCCCCTTCTCCTTGTGTTTGTAGAGAGGACAATCCGGTTTGATGTGTCCTGGCTTGTTGCATTTATAACACACGGGAGTAGAAACATTAGTCGAACTAACTTTAGATTTATTCAAAGATATACCTTCTCGGAGGAATCGATCGAACTTCCTTGCCATACGGGCAATGGATTCCATGTCCAATTCGTCTTCCGATTCTTCATCATCGGTAGATGGAGCGGCCTTGAAGGCAATCGTCTTTTTCTTTGGCTCATCTTGCTTCAAGTACGCTTTCATCTTTTCCTTCATTCGGATCTTACTATCCTTGCGTACCTCGTAAGACAACAAGGTACCCATTAGTTGTGTGACGGTATATTTATTCATGTCGTTACCTTCCTCGATGGCGTAGGTACGCTTTTCCCAATGTGATGGAAGACCGTCGATAATCTTCGCGACTTTCTCCTTTTGGGTATAGACCTTCCCAAGAGCTTCCAAGTCGTTTGATATATCCACAAAGCGAGCGTAATATTCCTTCATGGTTTCGCCCTGCTCCATATGAAACAACTCAAATTCTTTATTAGCAACGACGAGTTTAGAATCTTTTACCGTACTCGATCCTTCGTGCAATATGAGGAGTTGGTTCCATATTTGATATGCACTCTTACATGTGCATATCTTGTTGAAGTCCTCGGGCTCCAACGCACAATTCAAGGCATTCATTGCCTTGGCATTTGCTACTTCCGCGGCGACCTCCGCGGGAGTCCACTTCGCAAAATCTTCTTCGGAAGGCTCGACATACTCCGTCATGGTGGCTCTCCATAGTGAAGCGCTCCGGAGGAAAATTTGCATCCGGCATTTCCAGTACCCATAGTTGGTACCGTTGAAGTGTGGAGGCCTGACTGAGGATAGTCCTTCCATAACTGAAGAAGCTCCATCGCGGTTCCTGAAGACGTTGTAGTCGTTGTTCGTCATAGCTTTGAACCTTGGCTATGTGTAGCTTTGAACTTGGCTCTGATACCAATTGTAGTGCCCTGGGAAGCTACTGCACATGTACTAGAGGGGGGGTGAATAGTACTTTTAAATAATAAGGAGTGTTATTCCTAATTATCGTGCAATTAACAAACAACAATGCGGAATAACAACAATCAAGAAATAATGCAAACGCAAACACAATGGATTAATGGGTTCGGATCCACCCAAGTCTCCCCGACTTGTTCCCGGTGATCCTACGTCCCAACCACCCGGATCCCTTCCGGATACTTGAGTTAGAAACCCTAACTCAAGATTTCCAATATGAACACTTGCGAAAACCTCACAAGTGCAATCGACCTACAATCGATGACCGTGACTCCCACAACCCGGGATCACGCAAAACCTCTCACAACCGAGAGTATACAATTCAAATATAACTGAAATGAAATGCTTACCAACAAAATACCTATGCCTTGAGATTTCTTACCAAATTAGGGCAAAGAGGATTTTGATGGAGGAAGAGTCACCAAACCCTAGCTTCAAGAAGATGACCAGCAATGGAAGCCTAGGGATGAGATGGATGACCTAGAATCAAGCCCTTGGCTTGGAAGGCTCACAATCAATGAATCTCTCTTGAGGAATAAGAGTGAGGGAGAGATTCTTGAGAATGGGAGAGCTTGAAGATGAGAGTTGAAAACTTCTCTTTGAATCAATAGAACTCTGAAATAGCAGCCTTTTTTTTATGAAATAACCCCTTCAGGTATTTAAAGGATCAAGGGAAAATGGAGAGAGAAACGTCGCTTTCAAAACTCCAACAGATCTAAATCTGAAGCAGACTAGTCGGTCAAAGAACAACCACTGACCGACTAGTTCATCAACTAGTCGGTCGGTGAGACAACATGGACCGACTAAGAGGTGAACAGAGAACAGATGAAGATTTCAGACCTAGATAACTAGTCGGTCCAAGAAGACTTTCTGACCGACTAGTTTCACAACTAGTCGGTCGGTCAATAAACTTAGACCGACTAAGAGTCAAAAACAAATAGTCTGAATACAAATGATTTAGTCGGTCCAAGAACAAATGTTGACCGACTAGATCAACAACTAGTCGGTCACCAAACGTTCTTAGACCGACTAACGATAAACAGTAGCTTAGGAGAAATTTAGTATGAACAGTAAGACACAACTAGTCGGTCAAAGAAGCATCACTGACCGACTAGTTCACAAACTAGTCGGTCGGTGAGTCAACGTAGACCGACTAACTGTAAACAGTAAAGTCCAAGAAATTAAGGAATCAAACTAGTCGGTCCAAGAAGAGTTGCTGACCGACTAGATCACCATCTAGTCGGTCAGTACTTATTCTTGTACCAACTAACATGCACAAACAAGTCCGAATCGAAGCGCGATGCTTCGAGGAAGTTAGAATGAACTTGT
This sequence comes from Scilla litardierei, assembly GCA_030789695.1. Taxonomy (NCBI): domain Eukaryota; kingdom Viridiplantae; phylum Streptophyta; class Magnoliopsida; order Asparagales; family Asparagaceae; genus Scilla; species Scilla litardierei. The sequence continues at coordinate 19,388,637 of CM061137.1, forward strand.
ACTAAGATCCTAGAGCTACGATATGAGCGAAATGAAGATATAGATGTAAGAATTACTCAAGGCTTAACATTCTATAGAACGAAGCTAAAAGACTATAAAATAAACCTTAGCGATCCGTCTTCAAAGCTTCAATCTTCATTCTTGACTTCAAAGAAGGTACAAAAGCTTCAACGAAGCTTTAGGCATGCGATCACGCGCTTTGAGAAGTCTTGAGACGTCGCTTTGGATGTTCACATGAATTTGGCGACGATCTCCATAACTGCGCTCACAAATTGTCAGTTCATGATAAATTTATGTTTGCTCATCATCCAAAACCAAATCCGGGGAGTCCAATACTCAACAAATAGTACTTTAAAATAATCAAGAGTCTAATTCCTAATTATTGTGCAATCACAAACAATTATGCGGAATAAATAAGAACAACAAGAGAATCACAACGCAAACAAACGATGTAATGGGTTCGGATCCACCCAAGTCTCCCCGACTTGTTTCCGGTGATCCTACGTCCCAGACACCCGGATCCCTTCCGGCTACTTGAGTTAGAATCCACGAACTCAAGCTTTCACTAAAAACTTCTTGTAGAAACTTCTACAAGATAAATCGATACAACAGGGTAATCGTAACTCCCATAATCCGGGATCACGAACTTCTCTCACAACCGAGAGATAAACTCAAATAATAGATTTAATGAAATATAAAACACTTACCACAAAATCCTATGCCTTGAGAAATACTTACGGATTCATGGCAAGGAAGGAAGAATTGTGAAGAGATCACGAAACCCTAGCAACAAACGAGATGAGCCGTTGGAGATGGCTAGGTTGAAGATCTTGACTTGATTCAATCTTTCAGAAGTATGATCGCTCAAGATCTGAAAATCTCCTTGAGAAATTAGGTCACAAAGGAGAGAGAGAGATTTTCGTAAGAGAGAGAGAGAGAGCTTTGCAAAATGATAATCGATTTCTTGAAAAATTAGATCTGAAATCTCTCTCATATTAGAGAAATTTCCATCTTTGAAACGAGCCAAACAGATATGGAAAGAATCAAAACAGATCAATAAAAATCGTGGAAATAAAATCTCCAACGGCTGGAAAATTAAAGCAGCTTAATCGGTCTAAGAAGGATCACTGACCGATTAGTTTGAGAACTAGTCGGTCAGTGAACCTTCTTGGACCGACTAGATGGTCGACAGAGAATTTAGTGAAATAAGAAGGGTAAACTAGTCGGTCTAAGAAGAAACACTAACCGTCTAGTTTGACAACTAGTCGGTTGGTGAACCTTCTTGGACCGACTAATTGGTCAACAATAAATATGTCAAAATTCACAAGGATGACTAGTCGGTTCAAGAAGAATTTGTAACCGATTAGATCGTCATTTAGTCGGTTGGTCCTTCTACTTGAACCAACTAAGATGCACACAAAGCCATGAGAAGAAGCGATAATCTACAGAATACTTTCTAATGACTCCTAAGGCATTCCTAGAGATAAGATATGATAGATATGAAGATCACTAGGCAAGTAAAACTCAAGGCTTAACATTCTATGAGATGGAGCTAGAATACAATATAAATGAACAAAACAAACCGTCTTCAAAGCTTCAACATGGAGAGTCTGAAACCCTTGACTTCATTAATAACTCCTTGAGCTTCAACGAAGCTTCAGGCACAACGATCACGCTCTCTAAAGAATTCTTGGGACGTCGCTTGAGATCTACAAAGTAATTTGACGACGATCTCCATAACTGCGCTCAAAGAGAATTAGTACACGATATTTATGTTTGTTCATCATCAAAACCAAATCAGGGGAATCAATACTCAACATTCTCCCCTTTTTTGGTGATGACAAACCAAAATAAATATAAATCAATAATAATGAGATAAATGAAATTTACTTACTCCCCCTGCATTGATGACTCGTTAGCTCCATATTAAGTAATAAACATAAGCATCAAACAGAAGAGAAAAGTATAAAACATGATCCAATAATTGAAATATAGGATCGGAATCCATAGATTTTTATATCTTCACTTCCCCTGAATCTAGCATATGGAATTAGATTCACGGTAATTGTTTGAATTATCATTTAGCACAAAGTCATTATTAATTCTCTCCCCCTTTGGCATTATCCAAAAAGAGCGGGAGGAAGTCAACGACAACAACTAAGGCTAAGCAAAAATCTAAACAAGAGAGTCGAAGAATACGACGACGGTCCAAATGACACCAAGGAAAATATCGAAGAAAATAAGGTGTGTCAACTAGACCATAGTTGAAAAGCGAAAATAGAAATCATCAAAACACGTTTAACTGCATACGTTTAACTGCTATTAAGTGCGAAAAGAGAAATCATCAAGACCATAGTCTAGCAAATTGAGTGCATGAAAAACAATTCAGATTTTCATACAAACAAAGCTATATAACCAACATAGTCGATGAGCGACGAAGTAAGCAATAGAGACAAAATACAATGTGCACAAAGATACGAAACTGCAACAGGATGTATATACAAATAGAGATACAGCAAAAATGATACATCCAGACAACAAAAAGTATCGAACATCAGCAGATAGCAGTATACGGTGCACAACATACAACAATCCAACATACATCAAAATATATCACAAAACACAAAATAACCACCCATCTATCCTAACCCCACTCTCTCACAACTAGATGGATCATCCAAAGTGCTTAAAGAGAGAGTCCTCCAAGGTAGGCTCAGGAGGCAGGGGCAATATCTGCACCAGCGGCAGGCTGTGCAGATGAAGTGGCAAACTCTGGAGCAACAAAAGTATCCACCGAAGGAATGGTGGCAGCAGGAGTGCTCTCGGGAGCACAGACAGGTGAGGCAACAGCAGGAGTGCCCTCGGGGGCACGAATAGGAGAAGCAGCAGCATGCTCCTCAACCTCAGCAGCCTCCATGGCTTCCTCATCAGAGACAGTCGGAAGGACCTCAACACCCAAATGATCACAGATGCGTACTAGCATCTCCTCACATCCAAGAGACGAGCTTCCTGACAGCTCATGTTGGATATGGAAGACGTTTGTACACCCTTGTGGGGGATGTACGAGGAAATACGGACCTCGAACGTCACGTACACGAAGTCGTGTGCAAAGGGAATCTGTTCCCTTGCGGAGAGGATCTCTGGATGAGTGGGAAAGTCGCATTATACATGCATAAGTGCATGCGACATATGGCTAATAAAGGGGGAATATCTTAAGCTTATGTTGTACCATGCATATGGTACAACTTAAGCTTATAATGTGCCATGTATCATGGTACACCTTAATTAAGTTGTTCCAAAGGAACAACTTACCCTAAAATAACTACCTTGGGGGCTATAAATAAGACCCAAGGGTAAGCCATTAGTTACACCTTTTGCATGAAATTCATGCATGCATCTTCATCCTAGCGAAGCTCTGCAGAAATCCTTTCTCTTCCTCTTTCCAAGTTCTTAATCTAAAATAGAGATTTAGATTGTGGATTAGTAGCCTTACTCCGTTCGTGAGAAGACTCGATCCGTCGTGGCGAATCCGAAGGCAAAGTTCCGAGACTACCTTTCCGCATACGCAAGCGTAAGTCTCAACTTTAATTATCGATCCTAACTCTGTTTTGGCAGGATCCTACAGCTCATGGAAGCTGAAGAGGTAGCGCGAGACAATGGAGGAGGAATAGAAGGGTTGGTCCGCTGAACATGACGCAAGGCCGCAAGGGACTTCTTGACGGCGGTCGCGTTCAAGGGAGGACCCAAGGGATGCTGATCGTCAGGAGGGAGGGGAACTCCGAAGTGACAAAAGACCAAAGTCAAGAGGCACGGATAAGTAATATGTGCGGCCTTGGACGATTTCCAGATGCACTCAAATGATTCCATCTTATCCAGAATGAAGCGAGCCCAATTTATCTCGCTCCCATCAAACAGGGCATAGATGAGCTGCAGGAAGGGCTGGGATGGCAGACTGGAAGAGCCGTACTTCGGAAGGAGGCACGACTTCAGAATCAGATTGAGGACTGATCGCGCCCCGGCGTACACGTCCCGAGGCGACGGTTGTAGTTTTACCGCAAGCGCACGGTATAGCGGCGAGCGGGTATCGAACACAGGGAGGACGAATGACCGTGCTTGCTCCTAATCAACCTGGCTATTTAGAGGGATAGTTGCCTTGGGCGATCCTGTCACAATCGTCAGACAAAAGTGCGAAATATCAAATCAAATAGAGAACGCCTAGGGAATGGGGAATCCCCACTACTCACCGTATTTCACAATTGTGGTTCGCCGGTATCGAAATCGCTAGGATGAGAATTTGGATGAACTAGTTGCAACTAAATGTGGAACCAAGCTCACGCTCTCGCGCTGTTGCCGGTCTATAGCTATCCTAGGTTTGGGTCCAATCTCTTGCAAACCCTAGCCTAGGGAAGCTAGCATTAGGATCAACATCATCGTCCAATTGCGCACCGAGCCCAATCTCTTGCAAACTCGGTCCACAATCTAGATTAGGATAGTTCCTACCCGTCCAATCTCTTGCAAACGGGTATCGGCACGGAATTGCAACCGGAGATCCTAGCATCGGTCCAATCTCTTGCAAACCGATACTTCGAAAATCCGACTCCAACCCAATTCGGATTTCTAGGGCTTCCTATCGAATTGGGATCCAATCTCTTGCAAATCCCAATTGATGTGAATACCTAGCTATCCGTAGTAATTCGATCCCAATCTAATCCCTAATAACAATCCTAGCTCAATTTCTACCAATTCAACACAAATACGAAATTGGGCTTGTAGGGTTCATCCCCACGCCCTAAGACGTGGAGACTACTCACTAATCATAGCGATAGCACAATAATTAGCAATGAAATAGACAATGGAATTCATCACAACAATGATATAAACAATAAAAATAGAGTTTTTGGGGAAGAGAAGTGCAAACCAATGTAGATCTTCAATCAACCCAACAAAAATCCAAGTTTTTCTCTTCTCCAATCACAATTAATAAAACTAAAAAGTAGACTCAAAAAGCTGCAAAAAATCTGAGAGGTGGCTCCCTAAACTAGGGTAAAAACAGAGCTTAAATAGCCCCAAAAATCGTCTAAAAATCCTGACCAAAATGCCCCTGCACAGCCTGTTTTCCGCAAATTTCGCTACAGGCTGCGCATCGCACTCGGCCGAGTGACAAATGTCGCTCGGCCGAGTGAAAACCCTGTCAATTTTCCAGTAAGTCGGGGGCTTCAGGGGTCTTCAGTTCGGGGGCGGCTCGGCCGAGTGAGTTGTCGTCACTCGGCCGATGGCTTCACTTCACTCGGGCGGACGGGATTTGCCACTCGGCCGAGTGGGTCTTCTGAAGCTCAGATGGCCGAAAAACAGTAACTTCGATCTTTTTGAGGGCCTTCGTCTGGGCGCCACTCGGGCGGACGTGGTATCGTCACTCGGCCGATGTGGTCTCCGTCGCTCGGTCGAGTACACATGGAAATCGTGTCTGAACGGGTCGGCCGAGCAGTGTCTCGCTGGTCGGCCGAGTGGCTCCTCCACTCGGCCGAGTGGGACACAAAAAATGCCCAAACTGGTCGTTTTGGCCTCCTCGTCGCTCCGGCGACGTCCATTCTTCTTCCGCTCCTCTCCAACAGCAAAATACCCCTCGGGGAGGTCGTCGGTGGCCGTCTATCGTGAGCGCATCTCATGATCACTCCAAATCGCGCCAAATCACCTGAAATGCGACAAAAACAACAAAGCGTGAAAAGCATCGCAATATCGTCGATATATCGTGAAAAACATGATTTGGGCGATCTAAATGGCATGCAAACATGCGGAAAAAGGTGTAAAATAAGGAGTGATCAAAATCCCCCAAGCTTGCCTCTTACTCGTCCTCGAGGAAGATAAGTAAAAAGCGAACCCGGTGGATTCGGAAAACGAAAACGACAAAAAACGAAAAAAATGAAAAACGAAGAAGAATGAAAACCAAACGAAAATAAAGAAAGAAAGAAAGAAAGATAGGATGCTAGATCATTTCCTCAGGACGTGGGTTTCACCTACTCTTATAGCATGCACCGAGTGAGAAATACATGTCAAAGAATCTCATTTTGATATCATAGTAGAATAGTGCAAGTAGAAAATAGAAAACCCACGAACAACGGTATAATCATGAAAAACGGAATGATTTTAAAATTAACATCGCCTGAATCATCTAAAGCGGTATACAAATCTCAGATCACACACTTTTCAATTGAACGCTTTCTATCTGGAGTATAAGAGTATCACATCATAGAATAGAGAGAATAGAAAAGTATGGATTTCATGAAATGAATGCTAGGCTTAGATTTCTGGATTTCGTAAAGCTAGAAACAATCTCACCGAGTATAGAATATTACTTAGCCTAGGTTGTCGTGCAATGTCAAGTAGTCGCTCTCTCACACATCAATGGATCTCCTCCCCCAAGCTTATCTATAAGCGTGGTGGCACAAAAATATTTACATCCCCATTTTTATATAGCTCCAAAGGCAAAGAAGGGAAAGAAGAAAGAAAGTAAGCGAGATGGGATCTTTTATTGAGGATTTTTCCTCTTTTCTCTCTTTTTTTTTTCCCTTTTTTTTTTCTTTTTCTTTTTTTTTCTTTTCTTTTGCAATAAGCAACATATATACAATGATCCCGACTCAGAGAGAGGTAATGATATACAAGAATGTTTTTCTCTCTTTTATTCTTCTCTTCTCTTTTTTTTTATTTTTGAAATAAGAGATTTGGAGCTAGGAATTAATAGCGGGGGAAATGCCATAAAATAGAATCACTAAGGGGAGATTCACCAATGATTTTAAAAGTAGAGAAGTGATGTTCAAGATTTGTGGAGAAAGAAATAAATATAACTCTCGGCTCACTCTATAAGACATGCACGACAACTTCGGCAGGGTAATCTAATCTACTCAGTTTCGATCACAAAAAAGCTAACTAATCCAGATATATCTTAGCTAATCATCATTCAATCATCCGGAAGTGAAGTGTATAATTCATGCATATAGAAGTGATAAAGGAAAAGAAGTCAGTACTCCAGATATAGGCATTCAATGCGTGAATCTTGGTGTGTTTTCTGTGATAGCATACATATGAATATTCAGGCTCAGCTAATAATAAAATTTCATCCATTTTCATGAGGAAAAAGTGTGGGTTACTATTTCTAAATGTAAAGCAAGTCATAGCATATGATATCAGAAATGAAATCTAAGACACGACAAATATAGCATGCATATAGAATAAGCTAACTCCACGTAGACATCATCACAGAAAATTCATCTCTAGCATGAGATGAAAAAGAAATAAAGATAAAGTAAAATAGAACTATGCAATGCAGCACACAGGAAAATAAGAAAAACGTGATGCATGGCAAGATAAATGAAAAATAATGAAAAATAAGTGCAAAAGTGAAAAACGGTGTGAAAAAAAACTAAAAATAAAGGTGGCAAATCGAAAAAGAACGTGAGAACTCACTCCCCCAAGCTAAACTGCACAGTGTCCTCAATGTGCAAAGTGTGGCACACAGAGAGACAGGTAATGAGAGGGGCAAGTGAGGATGCATGCATGATGGAAAGAAAAAAGATAATAAAACGAAAAATAAAGAAACGAAAATATGATGCGGATATGATGCATGCACAGATATGAGTGATACGAGTATAAATGGGTCACCAAAAGCTCTCCCTCTCTCCCAAAAAAGATATATAAAGAGACGGCAAATGAGAATCACAAAAAGGTGAGGGGAGGGGGGTGGACTAAAGTGCATCAGGACCCAGCAGAGACGGGAAGCACAACGGTAAAAGGAATCGATGAAGGCATCAAGAGTGCCTAAGAAGGCGGTGCCGCGCCGTCTCCGTCCTGAGGCGGAGGAGGTGGTGGTGGTGGTGTGGGCTGCTGAGCTGGGGTGGAAGCGGAAGCAGGTCTAGTGTGTGTGGAAGTGTGTGTGGGGACCTGCTGGGTGGGCTGGGGTACGCGAGGGAGACGCTCCAGCACCTGTGTGAGGCAGTAGTGGATCTGGGGTATCAGGTCGAAGCGTCCAGCCATCGCAGAGACGGTGGAGGACAGGGTCCTAAGGTCTCCTCTAAGACCACTCACCGCCAACTCAAGAGCACGTATGCTCTGCAGTGTAGTGTCGGGCGGGGGTGGGGCAGAGGGACGCACCGGTCTAGGCTGCGCAGGGCGAGGCTGGCGTACGCGTGTGGAGTATGTAACGGGCTCAGCAGGGAATGGGACAAAAGGTGCCGCGCCTGGAAAAGTGGGCCTGGCCTCGGTGTGAGGCCGGGACACCGGCTGGCGAGAAGTGGAGGCAGCGGCAGCAAAGGAGGCGTGCAAAAGAGGCAACGAGGTGGCCAGAGAGGTCCGTGGCACAGAAGTGTGGACAGACGCCACGACACTCTCGGAGAAAACGGCGGCAGTGGAGACAGAGGAATCTCCCGCTGGGGCAGAAGTGTGCGGTCCAAAAGGTGTAACCCCAGCGGAGATCATGCTAACCATGGTCTCTACGACCGCGGTGAACGAGGGCTCTCCACTCTCAACAAAGGTCTGCGGGCGATGGGGGAGAGCGGAGCAAAGGGGCTCCACGGACAGAGGGCCGGAGGTGGCGGCAGGAGTGGTGGGGACAGCCTCGGAAGTGGTGACAGTGGTGGAAGTGGGCTCAGCAAAAGTACTCTCGACACAGGCAGAGGTGGGGACAGAAGTGTCAAGAGCAGTGGAAATGTCAGGAACAGGCTGAGAGGCCACAGGGTCGACGGGGTGGCCAGCAGGCTCGGAAGGGTGTGCAGCAGGGTCTGCGGGAGCAGCCTGGGCAGCGTGGGCAGCGTGGGCCTGCTCGGCCTCGAGCACGTAGGCGGCGGGGATGAGGACATCCATCGCCGGAATCCAGTCAACGTGGGCTGGTGCAATCAGAGTCCGAGCAGGGCTCGGGAGAATCATGTAATCGGCCCCATAGGGGCCGTGCAACCAGACCCAGTGACGCTCACCATGCGGACGCAGCATCTTCATCCGGGCCATAACGTCTATCGACAAGGAAGTGGGGCCCGGAACGCGTCGCAGGTCGTCGGGTAGGTCCTCGCCGGTCATCATGGTAAGCAAGGTGATCAGACCGCCGCAGCATATCGGTGAGCGAGCGCACACCGACACAATGATACGGTCTAGAAACCAAGCCGCAATGTCGATCACGACGGCGGGGACAAGCTCGAGTCCATCCCTAGACAGAGCTCTGGGACGTGTCATCGCGTAGAGCATGTAAAGCTCTGGCGTAGACATCGTGCCCGGCTCATATCTGGCCAAAAAGGTAGTCGCCATGAGGCGCTGGGCAATGCGTAGGCAGGGGTGGACTATGGCCGAGGCCTTGGCCCTACTAGGGTCAAAGGCAGCGTGGTGGCCTGTGATCCGGGCCCAGAAGGCGCCGGCGTCGAAAGAAGGTGGGGGGATGTGGGTAGGGCCGTAACCGCGATCGGCTCCGGGGACGGCGGGCCATGAGAAAAATGCTCTCATCATATCGAGAGTGACCTGGCACTCTCGATCCATGAACCGGAATGAGCATCCCTCATCGGTCCGGGCGATCGAACTCAAAACCTCAAGTGTCGGGCGGGTAAAAGTATCCGCCGACACTTGAAGGAAGTCGCGCCAACCCACGTTGTCGTACAACGTGAGTATCCCCTCAAGTATCCCCAGGCGTCCTAGGTCAGCGAGGTGTGCGAACCTGGAGGGTACGATCGAGCGCTGAGAGATACGCTCAAAGACGGCGCGGTGTGCGTCGTCTCGGAACGTAATCCCGAGCGGCCCGACCAGTGGGGCCGGTGGTGGTGGCTGTGGATCAGCAGGGAGAGGCTGTGCGGGCTGTGGGTGCGCTGCAGGCTGTGCGGGGTGTGCGGGGCCTGCAGGCTGTGCTGGGTGTGCGGTGTGTGTGGGGGACGGTGGAGGAGAGTCCTCCAACTCGTGGGAGGGGCCGGCATCATCCGACCGCTTCCGCTTGGCGGAAGCTCTCTTCGACCGTGGCCGTGTCCGGGGCGGCATATCTGCCCCGAGCGCGCGCCGAAAAGTGAAAAGTGCGGCGTGTGCACAAAGAGTGGAAAGAGTTTACCCAAACACGCCGCGAGTGCTAAGCAGTGGAAGCGTGCGAAGTCTGCACCTCCACGAAGTCCTGAGCAGCCCGTAGAAGCTCCCCTGAGCTCCCCTAAGCTCCAAAAAGCAACCGGAGGTGATCGGAGACGGGGCTGCCGGCGGCGACTCGGGCGGGGTCCGGCGATGGTCGGCCGGCGATGGCAGGCCGAGCGGCGGCGCGCGCGGGCGAGTGGCTGTTGGGCGAGGCGAGATCGGGCGAGGGAAAGCTGAGGGGGCGCGGGCGAAGGGGTTTTTTTCGTTGTCGAAAACTGCGCCCCCCCCCCCCCCCCTTGGCTTTATATTAAAAAGTTACGACTCGGCCGAGTGACTTTACTCACTCGGCCGAGCGAGGCAAATAAAAATTTCTCCCCGATATCGCTTCGGCCGAGTGGCTTTGCCATGCTCGGCCGAGTGGAGTAAGTCCATTCGGTCGAGTGACTCAAGCTACTCGGCATAACTCGCCCTAGGAGGGTATCCGTTTCACTCGACCGAGTGAATATATATACTCGGCCGAGTAGCAGTTATAATGAAATGAGAAAAATAGACAGAGAGTTGGGTACAGCATACTTCCCTCGTTCGTGAGCGGCTCGGCCGGACGAACTTCTGTACTCGGCCGAGTGACTAGTATACTCGGCCGAGTGAGCCTTGTATTCTGCTGTTTGTCTTCGTTTAGGCTCTAAACTCCGTCTTTCTTCCTCCAGTCGATTTCATGCTCCTCCTAAGCGTCGAACGCCTTCTTGGGGCGCTCCTCATCGTCTCGTTCAACCTCCTCATGATGATCTACCTATCTCCTCTCCTGTCAAGAAAAATAGGACCCGTTATCACAAAATTTTTGGTCGGATGACTCAAAACACTAAAAATCTCTAAAACGAAAATAAAGAAAAGGCAAAAATAAAGCAAAAACCGTCGGGTTGCCTCCCGACAAGCGCTCGTTTTAGGTCGTGAGCTCGACCCCCTATAATTTTCAATCAATGCGGGATGTTTGGTGCATATGAGATGCACCCGTCAAACTTTCCAGGGAGCGCGCTTGGATTCGAACGTGGCGGTGTAGCGTTCTCCCGCGGTGGTCTCCTATCTCGAATAGTGTTGGGGGGAGGCTCCCCCAAGATAGCATTTGCCCCGGTCAACGGCTTAACCGGCGATGCCGATTTCCGTACCGGCGGAGCTTTCTTTGGAGACTTTGATTTCGAGAGCTTGCAGAGCTCTCGAATCCTCGCGACATCAGCGTCGCCTTCATCTTCATCAGCGGAGAAGTCGAGGGAATCGTCTTCAATCTTTTCATCTCGGCCTAAATCCGGGCCTTCATCAAATTCTTCATCAAAAAGGGCACCAATTGAGTGAGGAATCGCCTCCTCTATCACCTCATCAAGGAGGTCCATGTAATCGAGTTCCTCGTGATAAGGCATATGCTTCATAGCCTTAGGAATGTGGAGCTCCACCTCAATGTTTCCGACGTTCAAGGTTAAGGTACCTTCGCGCACGTCGACAATGACTCCGGCGGTGGCGAGGAATGGGCGCCCAAGTATCAATGAGGTGTCTCCCTCCTCCTTAATGTCCATGATGACGAAGTCACATGGCAAGCATATTCCACCCGGGACTTGAAGTGGGATGTCTTCGGCAATCCCCACCGGCCTTGTTATCCGTCCATCGGCTAATTGAATGCGCATGTCGGTGGGTTTCAACTTTGTCCCGGTGTTAAGCTTTAAGAACATGGAGAGGGGCATGAGACTCACACTAGCCCCAAGATCGACCAACGCCTTTTGAAGAGGCACGCCGCCCAACGTGCAAGGAATCCGAAAACTCCCCGGATCTTTAAATTTTGCCGGCTCCTTTTCTCTCTTGGTGAACCAAGAGCCCTCCTCGGCTAGCATGATCTTCTCCTTCCTCTTTCTCCCCGAAATCAAGTCCTTCAAGAATTTGGCATATGTGGGGATCTCGATGATGGCGTCAAGGAAGGGAATATTTAGGCTAACTCCTCTTAGATACTCGAGGAATTTCGCTAGCCTTTTCTCCATTTTCGCTTTCGCTAGTCTTTGGGGGAATGGGACCGGTGGCATGAAGCGCCTCTCCTCAATTAATAGCTCCGCCCTAGATTTCTCCTTGTCTTGTGGCTCCTTCTCCTTTTCAATCTCGACTATCGGCTCAACCGGCTCCAAACTTTCCTCCACGGCCTCCTCAATAGGAATCATGGCGGGGGTGGTGTCCTTCCCGCCTCTAGTAGTGACGGCAACTACGGCGTTGATGTGGCCCGTGTTGCCCCGTGGGTTTTGCTCCGGTTGCGCCGGCAATCTTTGAGTGTTCCGGTTGAGCAACGCTAATTGCTCCGATATTTGAGCCACTACGGTATTGAGAGATTCTTGCCCCGCCTTCAAAGTAGCATTCACCTTATTTTGCTCGACCATGAACGCCTCCACTCTAGTTTCGAAATCGGATCGTTGTGGAGCTTGTGGAGGGTTTTGGTTTTGATTCCTCCACCCTTGATTGTATCCGGGAGGCCTATAAGGTGGGACTTGTTGCTTTGGTTGGAAGTTTTGTTGTGTAGGTCCCCTCGGCGGATAGTATTGTTGTTGGGGTGGTGGTGGTCGAGCTTGATTAGGCGGTTGTTGTGGCGGGTTCAAAGCTCCTTCATTGTTGGCGTAGGAGAATCCCGGGTGATTTCTTGCGGCCGGATTGGACCAATAACCTTGGTTCCCCGCAACATATTGCACTTGCACCAAGGATCCTTCTCCTTGCTCTCCTCCCGAATACATGGCTTGAGATTGGTCTTGCCAATCACTCATTTGGCTTGCCGGCGCGGAGGTGGAAGGGCTTCCTTGGGGCTCCGTGATGAATTTCTCCAATCTCTCCACCACCTTGTGGAGAGAATCAAATTTGCTCGTAAGCTCCGCTACGGCCTTTGCCTCGTAGATGCTAGTCGGCTTTAAGGAGGACGTAGAGTGTCCTCGCTCATCGCCCCATTGTTGGTTATTAGAGGCCATCTCCTCAATTAGGGCCGTAGCTTCCTCGGGAGTCTTTGACAAGATTGCACCATTCGCCGCGGCATCAATAATTTGTTTGGTCCCCGGTTGGAGACCGTTGTAGAAGCTATGCACTAACTCCCAATCTTCTATACTGTGGTGCGGGCACTGGTGCTGCAAATCCTTAAATCGCTCCCAAGCTTCATAGAGCGTCTCATGTGGTCCTTGCTTGAAGGACATGAGAGCGCTCCGGATCTTCACCGTCTTGGATGGTGGATAGAATTTATCAATGAATGCATCCGCCAACCCGTCCCAAGAGGTGAAAACTCCTTCAGCTTGCGTCCTCAGCCAATAGAGTGCTTTGTCCTTTAGCGTGAAGGGGAAGAGGCGCAGTCTGATGGCATCGATCGGGACCCCCGGCATTTGGAAAGTGGCGCACTTCGACAAGAATGATTGGATGTGGTAGTGGGGGTTCTCGTGAGCGTTCCCATGAAATGGGTCTTGTTGCATCAAAACCACCAATCCCGTCTTTAGCTCGAAGTTCTTGTCGGCCGCCAACTCCGGCACGGCGATGGATGACGTAGTAGAAGAGGTTTTAGGCCGAAGCCTATCGCGAATAGAAATTATTCTCGCCATTCTCTCCGCCAATTCTTCGGGAGTTTCCCGGTTGGTCATAAACCGCCCTTCCGGATATTGTCTCCTTTCCGCTCTGAGTCTCCGCGCGGTACGTTCGATCTCGGGATCGAATAATAAGGCTTCGGGGTCCGCCGTAGATCTCGTGTACATGCACAGGGAAAACAGAGTTTCAAAGAGATGATTAGTACCGTGGAAGGGTTAGGTAAGAATAGCAAAGGAAATAATAATGGTAAAAGAAATAAAATAAAAAGAAAATAAAAGAAAGAAATAGCTAAGGTGAAAAAGAATCAAACGCAATCGCCTCCCCGGCAACGGCGCCAAAAACTTGATCGCGCCCCGGCGTACACGTCCCGAGGCGACGGTTGTAGTTTTACCGCAAGCGCACGGTATAGCGGCGAGCGGGTATCGAACACAGGGAGGACGAATGACCGTGCTTGCTCCTAATCAACCTGGCTATTTAGAGGGATAGTTACCTTGGGCGATCATGTCACAATCGTCAGACAAAAGTGCGAAATATCAAATCAAATAGAGAACGCCTAGGGAATGGGGAATCCCCACTACTCACCGTATTTCACAATTGTGGTTCGCCGGTATCGAAATCGCTAGGATGAGAATTTGGATGAACTAGTTGCAACTAAATGTGGAACCAAGCTCACGCTCTCGCGCTGTTGCCGGTCTATAGCTATCCTAGGTTTGGGTCCAATCTCTTGCAAACCCTAGCCTAGGGAAGCTAGCATTAGGATCAACATCATCGTCCAATTGCGCACCGAGCCCAATCTCTTGCAAACTCGGTCCACAATCTAGATTAGGATAGTTCCTACCCGTCCAATCTCTTGCAAACGGGTATCGGCACGGAATTGCAACCGGAGATCCTAGCATCGGTCCAATCTCTTGCAAACCGATACTTCGAAAATCCGACTCCAACCCAATTCGGATTTCTAGGGCTTCCTATCGAATTGGGATCCAATCTCTTGCAAATCCCAATTGATGTGAATACCTAGCTATCCGTAGTAATTCGATCCCAATCTAATCCCTAATAACAATCCTAGCTCAATTTCTACCAATTCAACACAAATACGAAATTGGGCTTGTAGGGTTCATCCCCACGCCCCAAGACGTGGAGACTACTCACTAATCATAGCGATAGCACAATAATTAGCAATGAAATAGACAATGGAATTCATCACAACAATGATATAAACAATAAAAATAGAGTTTTTGGGGAAGAGAAGTGCAAACCAATGTAGATCTTCAATCAACCCAACAAAAATCCAAGTTTTTCTCTTCTCCAATCACAATTAATAAAACTAAAAAGTAGACTCAAAAAGCTGCAAAAAATCTGAGAGGTGGCTCCCTAAACTAGGGTAAAAACAGAGCTTAAATAGCCCCAAAAATCGTCTAAAAATCCTGACCAAAATGCCCCTGCACAGCCTGTTTTCCGCAAATTTCGCTACAGGCTGCGCATCGCACTCGGCCGAGTGACAAATGTCGCTCGGCCGAGTGAAAACCCTGTCAATTTTCCAGTAAGTCGGGGGCTTCAGGGGTCTTCAGTTCGGGGGCGGCTCGGCCGAGTGAGTTGTCGTCACTCGGCCGATGGCTTCACTTCACTCGGGCGGACGGGATTTGCCACTCGGCCGAGTGGGTCTTCTGAAGCTCAGATGGCCGAAAAATAGTAACTTCGATCTTTTTGAGGGCCTTCGTCTGGGCGCCACTCGGGCGGACGTGGTATCGTCACTCGGCCGATGTGGTCTCCGTCGCTCGGCCGAGTACACATGGAAATCGTGTCTGAACGGGTCGGCCGAGCAGTGTCTCGCTGGTCGGCCGAGTGGCTCCTCCACTCGGCCGAGTGGGACACAAAAAATGCCCAAACTGGTCGTTTTGGCCTCCTCGTCGCTCCGGCGACGTCCATTCTTCTTCCGCTCCTCTCCAACAGCAAAATACCCCTCGGGGAGGTCGTCGGTGGCCGTCTATCGTGAGCGCATCTCATGATCACTCCAAATCGCGCCAAATCACCTGAAATGCGACAAAAACAACAAAGCGTGAAAAGCATCGCAATATCGTCGATATATCGTGAAAAACATGATTTGGGCGATCTAAATGGCATGCAAACATGCGGAAAAAGGTGTAAAATAAGGAGTGATCAAGGACCCACACATTTGGCTTGAAGGACTTGGAGGGAACGCCAATCATGGCGGGAGGAACAACGTGAAACATCTCAGCCAAGAGAGACTGATCGAGATCGTGGATATTATCTACAGAGATGTCAGACAGGAGCAGCCCAGACAATGAGACCCCAAGAATCTGCCCTAAGATTTCAATAGTGAGGACAATGGGTGTCCCCAAAACAGTAGTCTCAATACAGTGCTTGTCGTCATACTCACCCCGAACTCGATTTGCATATAAAAGTTTGACGAGCCGAGGGTAATGATGAGGATTCTCCTTGGGATCGTGGCGAAGATAGTCAACAAGTCCGCTATAGGATAAAAGATCGGCAAGCTGAGGGAAATCAGCAAACTTGACATAGTGCTCGAGGATCAAGGGGAAATGCTCAATACGGTCATAGGCGGCTAGACACAACGGGTCATTGCGACATAGCGAGATGTCTACCCCACCAGAAGGCATGTGACCCTTCCCCTTTGACTGACGTGAGGTAGTGCGAGCAGGAGGGGTAGGTTCCTTCTCGGCAGCCTCAGTCTCCAGGATATAGTCATCGTCGGAGTCAGAGGGGGTGTGGGAGGTGTGGGAGCACGATGGGGTCCAGGAGTCAAAATCTTTTTGAACTTGGGCTGGGGCTTGGGTTTAGATGAGGGTTTGGGCTTGGTAGGAGCATCAGTCTTCTTTCTTTTGAGAGGAGGCGAAGAAGATGATGGAGAAGTAGGCGAGGAAGGAGGCGGGCGAGCGGTTTTGGAGCGGCGTTTGGGTGGATTAGGGTTGGATGGAGGATCGACGATAATCGGAGAGGGACCAGAAGCTCGGATAGGGATCCTAGTTCTTGCCATGAAGTCAAGACGAGAAATTGGCAAAAACAATGAAATAGAACAAAAAAACAAACCCTAATTACAGAGAGAAGGGGGAGGAGATACCCTAGGAAGGAGGAGACCGACCCTGGAGGGAGGAAGACAACCGACGGCGACTGGATGCGGCAGGAGACGGCGTAGGATGGCGGAGACAACGGAGGGTCGGATGTTTAGGGATTTAGAGGAAAGGAGGGACGCACCAATTAGAATGAATTCTAATCGGTGCGGAGAGGGTTTAATCGGTTTAAGTAGAGCCAAAGACGGATTTGCCCTTGCACATCTAGTCGGTCTCAGTTCAAGAGCTAACCGACTAAAACTCATTCTAGTCGGTCGGCAAATGAACTCGGACCGACTAAATGATAGACAGCAAGTGAGGTCAAAAATAGGGCACGAACTAGTCGGTTTGAGTTCAATGTCTAACCGAATAAAATTAGAACTAGTCGGTCTGGAGATGAACTGGGACCGACTAAGTGAGTCCAAAAAATTGAGAATGAGAAATTTTGAGTTCTCTCCAATGAGTACTTGGACTAACCATCTAAACACTTGCATACGCACTTATTCTACCCCATAAAGCCAGAAAACCATAAATCCGATGCGCAAATCAAAAAACCAATCATAAATCCCACAGAAATAGAGAGTATAACAGCAAATCCAACATGAGCTTATGAATATCATTATCATGCAAAGTTATATAAACAATATGAATCCTAAATCTCGGATTCACCCATAATACCTAATTTTCGACGTAACCGCACAAAGGTATCTTTCTTGAGTGGTTTCGTGAAAATATCGATGATTTGCTTCTGGGTTTCAACGTACACTAAAATGATGTCCTTTTTAGCTTCATGATCGTCTAGGAAATGGTGACGAACATCTATGTGTTTGGTACGGGAGTGGTGTACCGGATTCTTAGATAGACATATTGCACTTATGTTGTCCACCATGATAGGGCAAGTATCACAGTTTATACCGAAGTCTTTAAGTGTGTGTCTCATCCAAAGAACATGTGCACATGCAGCACCGGCAGCGATATATTCCGCCTCGGTGGTTGAAATTGATACGGAATTCTGCTTCTTGGAGAACCAAGAGACAAGAGAATTTCCTATAAAATGGCAAGTGCCACTAGTACTTTTCCTGTCGGATTTGCATCCAGCATAATCTGCATCACTGTATGAGATTAACTCATATGTGCTTGACTTTGGATAGAATAATCCGCAGTCTAGTGTGTGACTTAAATAACGGAAAATACGTTTAACTGCTATTAAGTGTGATTCCTTAGGTTGTGGCTGATACCTAGCACAAACACATACGGCAAACATTATATCTGGCCTACTAGCAGTAAGATATAACAAACTACCTATCATACCTCGATATAAATGAATGTCTACATCTTTGCCGCCTGTATCTTTATCAAGATGTGTTGTGGTGCTCATCGGTTTCTTCTTGCTTGAGGCATTCTCCATTCCAAATCGCTTTAGCAGCTCCACCGTGTACTTTGTTTGGTGGATAAAGATTCCATCGTTCATTTGGGGAATTTGGAGTCCTAAGAAATATTTGAGCTCACCCATGTGGCTCATCTCAAACTGATCCTTCATGACATTAGAAAACTCTTCGCAAAGAGTGAGGTTAGTAGCACCGAAAATAATATCGTCTACGTAAATTTGAACTAAAATAATATCATGATTAGTACACTTAACAAAAAGCGTTGAATCAACCTCACCCATTTTGAAACCCAAATCCAAAAGAAAGTTCTTTAGGCGGTCATACAAAGCTCTAGGAGCTTGTCTCAACCTATAAAGTGCTTTCTTAAGTTTGAAAACGTGATTCAGAAATTTTTCATTTATAAAACCCGGAGGTTGAGAAACATATACTTCCTCAACGACATCTCCGTTTAAAAACGCACTCTTTACGTCCATTTGAAAAAGTTTGAAATCTTTATGACATGCAAATGACAATAATAGTCTAATAGATTCTAATCGAGCTACATGTGCAAAAGATTCCTCAAAATCAATACCTTCCTCTTGCCTGTAGCCTTGAGCAACTAACCGAGCTTTGTTCCGGATGACATTTTGGTTCTCGTCTGTCTTGTTCTTGAAAATCCACTTCGTTCCTATAATGTTGTGGTTCTTCGAAGGCAACTGAACTAGCCCCTAACCTTATTCCTCTCAAACTGAATGAGCTCCTCTTCCATGGCTAGGATCCAAGAACTATCTTCGCACGCCTCGTTGATATTCTTTGGCTCCACGGAAGAGACAAAAGCACACTGAGCGAAGAAGTTGACTTGAGATCTAGTTTTGACACCATCTTCTATGTTGCCAATAACTTGCTCATGGGAATGGTCACGAACTGTTGGGAGATATTTGGGAACACCCTGGTCACTAGGAACATTCTCAAGAGATTCATTAGTAGGGTTAGTTTCGACAGAATCAATAACTACTTCCATAGAATCATCGTCATCAATAGCTCTAGGAGGGACAAAGTCTTCATTAAATGAAACATGAAGTGATTCCTTAATCGCTGAGGTTCTTTTGTTGTATATCCGATAGGCTTTGCTACGGGAGGAATATCTAACAAATATCACCTCATCAGATCTTGGATCAAATTTGTCCGAACTACCATACGTGTTCTTGATAAAATATTTTGCACCAAAAACTCTAACATGTTTAACTTGAGGCAACCTACCAAACAACAATTCATAACAAGTGTGTTTGGTGCCGGGCCTTAAGAGTATTCTATTAAACACATAGCAAGCGGTGTGTACCGCTTCTGCCCAAAATTGATGGCCAAGGTGGCTATCATCAAGCACAGTGCGAGCACATTCCACTAGCGTCCTATTCTTTCTCTCAACAACACCATTTTGAGGGGGTGCGCGAGGAAAAAAAAGGTGTGAGTAATACCAACCTCATCACAGAAGTTTGAGAAAGACGCGTTCTCAAATTCCCGTCCATGATCACTACGAACAGTGACAATGGTGGTTCCAATGAGATTTTGTACTTTCTTAACAAATACCGTGAAGTTTTCAAAAGCATCATTTTTATTAATTAAATTAAATACCCAAGAAAATCTAGAAAAGTCATCAACGATGACAAGTCCATATCGGGCATTCCCTAATGAAGCAACTCTAGTTGGCCGAAAAAGATCTAGATGTAAAAGCTCTAGAGGACGTTTAGAGGATATGCTTTTTTTAGGTTTGAATGACGATTTTGGAAGTTTGCCTCGTTGACACGAGTTGCAAAAGCTTTTCTTTTGAAAGAAAATCTTAGGGAATCCTTTTATAGAATTTAGCTTGGATAGTTTGAAAAGTGTTCCGAAATTTGCTTGACCAAAATGTCGATGACATAAGTGTTGCTCACTCGTGTTGGCAATAGGAATTGTTCATGGGAATTTGGAATATCTAAGATATATATAAGTCCTTATGGCGTGTGCCAGAGAACAACACATTATTATTATCATTTCTTAAAATATGGCACATTCCTTTCTCAAAGCTAACTTTGTAACCCTTGTCACAAAGTTGACTTATAGAGATTAGATTGTGATTTAAACATTTAACAAGGTAAACATCATTTATAAGGGGTTTAGAGGGGTTACCAAATTTTCCAACACCGATGATGGTTCCGCTCTTGTTGCCTCCAAAGACCACTCGGTTTCCATTTTCAATGGGTACCACTTCGGATAGAAACTGAGCTTTACCAATTATGTGTTTTGAGCACCCGCTATCAAGTATCCAACCATTCTTGGAGCCAAATTTAGATTTGTTGCTCCTTTTATTTTTCTTAAGTACCTGAAGATAAAAATATCGTATCATGGTACCCAAGGTCATTGGGTCCTAAGAGATTAGACCTTTGGAAGCCATGTCCAATTGGACTTAGACTTCCCAACATAGTCATCATTGTGCACAACATTCATAAAATAAGAATTAATATACGCTTGTTTCTCATGCATGCTAGTGTCCTTTGGGCCCCAAATCGTGAATGTCTTGGGAGCCCTATTCCTATTGGGAACATGCACGTTTGGTTGATTTCTATGTGATGCATGTGTTCTATGATGAAGTGGCCTAGTGTATGCATGTTGTGGATAAGTATGCGGCACATGATGAAATGGTGGTGGCAACATATGATACGATGCATGATGATAATCATTAATGTAATAATGATGTGGGTGAACATATGCATGTGGGGGAATACGTGCGTGCGTGTGTCTCACTTGGTGTGCACGTGCTTGTGGTCGTGGAGCATAGAAATCATCATAAGTGTGAACATGTGGAGTAGGAGGTGTGTTTCTACGTGGCATAGTATTTGTGTACATAAATGCATGATCCTTCTTTAGAGGTCCACCCAAAGTGGGTTTCTTTCCAAAAGGGGATGTGTACTTAGTGAAAGTACCATTGGTAGATGAACTACACATGGGGTGTTTACTCCCACTAGTTAAGGCATCGGAGGATGGCCTTACAAAGTTGGTGGAAGATTTGGATGAATTTTCCTTCGTATACCCCAAGCCAATACAATGACTGGCCGAAAGTAAGTCATTCAGAATATTATCCACATGATCCTTGCCTTTGTTGAATTTCTCAATCCGGCCTAATGTGGACGTATATTTCTCAATGAGAGAAAGTATTTTAGTATCCAAAGTGGACACTTGCGTTGTGAGTTCACAAACATGTGACTTGAGATTCTCATTCTCAATACTCAAAGTTGATTTTCGAGAACTCAAATCCGCTATCACATGTTCATCCGAATCCTCAATGTTGACATGCTCAAATTGAGATTTGAGATTTACAATCTCAGTTCTCTGGCTTCAACAACGGTGTCATTGTTGGTGATGACAGGTTTAGGTGTGGTTTGAAAACTAGTTAGCTCATCTTTGATTTTAGTATATCTAATTATAGGCCAAATTTGTTCATTAGCTAATCTTAGGTCATCCATAGTTACCTCTTCACCTTCATCCTCGCTTTCATCTGAAGCGGTCTCTTGATCATGTTGCTCTCTTGCCATGAAGCACATGTGTGCTTTCTCCACTTGTTCTTCATCCGACTCTCCACTTGAAGAGTCCTCTTCTGAGTCGGTGAAAGTACCGACAAGCCCTTTCTTGTACTCCTTCCTGTACTTTCTTGACTTGTCGAACTTGGGTACCTTCCACTTCTCCTTTTGTTTGTTGAGAGGACAATCGACCTTGATGTGTCTTGGCTTATTGCATTTGAAACACAAAGGAGCAGAAGCATTAGTAGAACTAACTTTAGAGTTGTTCTTGAAATTACCTTTTCGGAGAACCGGTTGAACTTCGTTGCCATGAGGGCCAAAGATTCCATGTCCAACTCAGTTTCCGATTCTTCACTATCGGTAGGTGTGGTAGGGGCGGCCTTGAAAGCAATCGCCTTTTTCTTCAGCTCTTCTTGCTTCAAGAACGCCTTCATCTTGTCCTGCATCTTGATCTTGCTATCCTTTCGTACCTCATAAGACATTAAGGTACCCATTAGTTGAACAATGGTATATTTTGACATATCATTACCTTCCTCGATAGCGTAAGTTCGTTTTTTCCAACTCGAAGGAAGTCCGTCAATGATCTTTGCGACCTTCTCTTCTTGGGTATAGGTCTTCCCAAGGGCTTCCAACTCGTTGGTTATATCCACGAAGTGCATAGTACTCCTTATTCTTTCACCCTGTTCCATGTGAAATAACTCGAATTCTTTGTTAGCAACAGTGAGTTTGGAGTGTTTTACCCTACTCGTTCCCTCTTGTAAGATGAGGAGTTGATTCCAAATCTGATATGCACTCTTACAGGTGCATATCTTGTTAAAGTCTTCAGGCTCCAGTGCACATTGTAAGGCATTCATTGCCTTGGCATTGCTCACCTCCGCAGCGACCTCCACGGCAGTCCACTTTGTGAAGTCTTCTTCAGTGGGCTCAACATACTCCGTTAGCGTGGCTCTCCAAAGTGATGCGCTCCGGAGGAAGGTTTCCGTCCAGCATTTACAGTACCCATAGTTGGTACCGTTGAAGTGAGGAGGCCTGGTTGAGGAGTGTCCTTCTATCACTGAAGAGGCTCCTTCACGATTCTTATAGGTGTTGTAGTCGGAAGGTGGTCGAACGGCCTTGTTGTCGTTGTTTGTCATAGCTATGTACTTGGCTCTGATACCAAATGTAATGCCCTGGAAGCTACTGCACAAGTACTAGAGGGGGGTAAATAGTACTTTAAAATAATCAAGAGTCTAATTCCTAATTATTGTGCAATCACAAACAATTATGCAGAATAAATAAGAACAACAAGAGAATCACAACGCAAACAAACGATGTAATGGGTTCGGATCCACCCAAGTATCCCTGACTTGTTCCCGGTGATCCTACGTCCCAGACACCTGGATCCCTTCCGCCTACTTGAGTTAGAATCCACTAACTCAAGCTTTCACTAAAAACTTCTTGTAGAAACTTCTACAAGATAAATCGATACAACAGTGTAATCGTGACTCCCACAATCCGGGATCACGAACTTCTCTCACAACTGAGAGATAAACTCAAATAATAGATTTAATGAAATATAAAACACTTACCATAAAATCCTATGCCTTGAGAAATACTTACAGATTTATGGCAAGGAAGGAAGAATTGTGAAGAGATCACGAAACCCTAGAACCAAACGAGATGATCAGTTGGAGATGGCTAGGTTGAAGATCTTGATCGTGATTCAATCTTTCAGAAGTATGATCGCTCAAGATCTGAAAATCTCCTTGAGAAATTAGGTCACAAAGGAGAGAGAGAGAGAGAGAGATTTCGTGAGAGAGAGAGAGCCTTGCAAAACGATAATCGATTTCTTGAAAAATTAGATCTGAAATCTCTCTCATATTAGAGAAATTTCCATGTTTGAAACGAGTCAAACAGATATGGAAAGAATCAAAACAGATCAAGAAAAATCGTGGAAATAAAATCTCAACGGCTGGAAAATTAAAGCAGCTTAATCGGTCTAAGGATCACTGACTGATTAGTTTGAGAACTAGTCGGTCGGTGAACCTTCTTGGACCGACTAGATGGTCGACAGAGAATTTAGTGAAATAAGAAGGGTAAACTAGTCGGTCTAAGAAGAAACACTAACCGACTAGTTTGACAACTAGTCGGTCGGTGAACCTTCTTGGACAGACTAATTGGTCAACAGTAAATATGCCAAAATTCACAAGGATGACTAGTCGGTTCAAGAAGAATTTCCAACCAATTAGATCGTCATCTAGTCGGTTGGTCCTTCTACTTGAACCAACTAAGATGCACACAAAGCCATAAGAAGAAGCGATAATCTACGGAATACTTTCTAATGACTCCTAAGGCATTCCTAGAGATAAGATAGGATAGATATGAAGATCACTAGGCAAGTAAAACTCAAGGCTTAACATTCTATGAGATGAAGCTAGAATACAATATAAATGAACACGACAAACCGTCTTCAAAGCTTCAACATGGAGAGTCTGAAACCCTTGACTTCATTAATAACTCCTTGAGCTTCAACGAAGCTTCAGGCACAACGATCACGCTATCTAAAGAAGTCTTGGGACGTCGCTTGATATCTACAAAGTAATTTAACGACGATCTCCATAACTACGCTCAAAGAGAATTAGTACACGATATTTATGTTTGTTCATCATCAAAACCAAATCAGGGGAATCAATACTCAACACTTGAGGATTGGAGTTTTCCATTGGATCCGGGCAAGGCTTTAAGTACCATCCAAAGCCTTGCATTGGGGAGGAACACTGTGAGGATTATGGACTCACTTTCGAGTGACAACAACAAGGTGTATTCCTTCCATTACTTAGTATAATTAGCTATAAATAAATTTTTGCTTTAGTATCTTTCCTTTCGCATACCCTAATAATTGTCCATATTCCTTATCCCCTTTCCAAATATTGAGGACAATGTCCTTTTCAAGTTGGGGGTGTGATTAGGTTATGCGAAGTTTTGAAATTTTTTTAGTTTTTCGTATATATATAGAATAAATGAGACAAATTGAAAATTTCCATCTTTGAAGATTATCACCCAGAAAGCATGGTTTTTGTCTCTCTCCATTCCATATTAGCGTTTTGCTTAGTCCTCTAATATCAATGTAGTGAGATTTTCCGAAACACCATGTTTGACATCTACTTTTGAAATGGATTGTGGCATCCTTTTGTGTGTTGTACTCTATGTGTTAGGACAATTAAACGTCTTTTCGTTGGTTTTGCACTCAACCCCTAGCTAGACTCTCAAGATTTCTACTACCCATATGAGACCCCTTTGGGATGTAAAGGCCTTAGTTTTTGCAACCAAGTGGTTAGGTCTTAGAAGTTATAAAAATTCAAGCTAGGTTCATACCCATCAATCCCTATGGAGCGAATTGTTTTTTGGAGTTTCTCAAATAAATGCTATCAAATCATATAATAATAAGTGCACTTGTGCACATTTGAATAAGGCATAAACTTTTGCCATGGTACTTTGAATAAGGCAAAATTTTGCCATCTTATTTGAGTAAACGCATGCAATTGAATCACAACTCATTATCATAAGCTTTAAAAGGATTTAGTGTTTATGTGCCACAAGCTTGAGAATTTCAAGATTTTTACCAGGAGATTGTCAAATCCTAAGACTTTGCAAAGCTTAGAGGTGGATTCTGGGGATGTGTATGAGAATTGAGAATAATGCTTTAGTGATGAGTGCATAGACCTGAAAGTTTTGTCATTCTATATCATTCTTCAACACACTTGAGACATGCCAACAATCCATGGAAAAGGTTATTTTTGTTTTGGAATTGATCGCTAATTTTGCTAGATACTAGCAAAAAAGCTAGTTGGGGTGTGATTCGTAGTGAAAAGTGTATATAACTGCACCCATCTTGTGCATATAACTCATTGAATCATGCTCTCTTAACTACATTTACGTTAATTCATCATTTGTGAGCATATGATTTTATTTCAGCACAATTTCACTCTCCAAAGCTTTATAAACATGAATTGTATTTTTACTATTTTTTGGATTTTTCAGGAGTCCCAAAAGGGACAAAATCAAGTGATTAGAGAAGTGAACTAGAGACAAGACAGACGACTGTTCTCACAATGACAGTCGACTGTCATCTCGAAGCCCCGCCTGGAGCAAATCTGAGTGCACCACAGGCGACTGTAGATGGATTGACAGTCGCCTGTACAACTGTGCAGGCGCCTGTTCTTTCAATAGCAGTCGCATGTTTCATCCTCTCATGAAGAACGAGAAGAGAGCCGACTCTCTGTTATTTTGACATTTCTGCAGCAGGCGACTGAAGAACAAAAGACAGTCACCTGTGGATTGCACAGGCGACTGTGATTTTTAGGACAGTCGCATGTCTCCCTTTGGAAGAAATGAGAGCTTCCTGTCATCAGTCGACTACCGTTTGTTCAGTAGTCGACTGATCGGGGTTTTTTCTGTCGAATCTGGGTTGTGAGTTCAGGTTTTTCTTAACCCGATTTCTCTCCAATCACGCTGGGTCGTTGGATGATATAATGGGTGGTTAAGATATGAACCCTAGGGGGTATAAAACCCCATTATCAGCTGTAATTAAGAGAGCTCCCACCATTAGCTTCAAATACTTTCCATTTTTAGGGTTTTCTCTCTTAGTTTTAGATTAGGGTTTTGTATAGTTTTTGGGGGATTTCTGCCCCCATTTTCTGGAGTCTGATAGAGGAGGAGGAGAGCTTCCATTTGGTGATATCTTTCTTTACACGTGTCTTGTATTTTATGTTGCCTCATTCTCTATGTGTGAACTTATGAATATGAATGCAATGGTGAATATCTTTGCTCTCATCTGTAGCTAATCTCTTTGTGTGTTGGATTATGATGTATTAGGGTTTGTATGATTAGTTTTCAATCATCCATGGCATAGGATTGTGTAGCTATTACATTGATTGATTTCACACTCTTTTCATCATGCACTACCCGTAGAGGGGTCCAATGAGGATGATATGCCGTGCGACATCATCTACGTGCATATACCTGTAGAGGGGCCTGCAAGGTGTTGAACCGCGAGGTTTAACTAATTAAGATTTATACTTGAAATCATCAATCCAATAATCACACTTGATGCTAACACGTTGATTTGAGCTCCAAGATAACACCATCCGGTTGTGTGGCCTAAAAGTCTCACAATTGAGCTAAACGTGTTTGGTTTTATTTCCAATAGGGAAATCTTCCGATTTCACATGCCTTGACATAGATGTGGAGTTGAGTCATCCATTGGAGATTGAATAACTAAGCCATACTCCCTAATGAAACCACAATCCACACCCTCTCATCGCATCTGCATCCCAACCTTTATTTTGCTTGTTTATTTCTTGTTCTTTTTGGTGACCAACATACTCACACCCTTTGATCCAAATCATCGCCTTCGAAAGGTGGTTTTGTTTCTCACCCTCTCGTATCTCTGTTGACCCGAAGATAGTATGAACGCAGACGAATTATCCCTGTGATCCGACATGGGCTCACCATGAATTACTACTTGACGACCTCCTATCCTTGGGAGTAGTGCGCATCTTTTTACGCCGCGTCATGATGCGGTCATATGAATTAAATTCATACGGTCGCGTGAAGGGAAATTGGAAAGGGGAATGATTGATACGGCCATATGAAAAATTTCATACGGCCGTGTTGTTGTCGTATTTAGGAGGGGTGTGGGAAGTTTGGATGATGTGGCCGTGTCGTTGAGCTCCAAACGGCCGCGAAAAATCGGGTTGACAGGAAAATCGACCCGGCCATGTCGAAAAATCAGCATGGTTGTGGAAATTACTCTGCAGAGCTCCTCAAGATTTTGAATTTAACCGGGGGAATCGTAGCTGTGTGGGAATTATTTACACGACCGCATGGATTTGATGGAGATTTGAGTTTCACACAGCCATGTGGTTTGAAACCACACGGCCGTGTGGCCATCTGTTCGTGGCTTCTTCCATTCTTCTTCTTCCCTTGCTCTCTTCAATTGAGATGATCTTCAATTTAGCTTCTCAAACTGCTCTCCCAACTGCTACCTTTGGTTCCTATCTCTCCCTTCCTTCTCCTCTTTATTGCCCCATCAGCTGCAAAGTGAGAAACCCAACAAGAAGAGTTATTAAAAAGAATTTGAAGAATATGAGGAAAGTTGAGCTTAAGGTATTTTAAGATTTGAGTTCAGGAGGTCATAGAATTTCAAAGTTGGGGATTTAGGGTATCAAAAAATTTGGGGCACACCAATCGGGGAGGGGGTGAATTATTCAAATGGAAAGCGAAAGTTAATAAGCTTAAGAAAGATCTAAATAGCTATACGCTTCTCTCGCTATCGAGAGGTGGTGAGTTTGTCGGAATCTTAAAAAAACAAAAACTTTACTACAATATTGAGTTGAGTACACTTGTTTTCAAAGGCGGATCCAGCACTTTATTTGGAGCAGGCAACTGGACAAATTGCTCTTTCTGTGGCTCTGCCAATGTCGTGGCGGCACGAATACTTACGAACCCAAGCAATGCTCTCCCAAGCTTATCTTAAGGACGTCCA
Organism: Scilla litardierei; assembly: GCA_030789695.1. Classification (NCBI taxonomy): domain Eukaryota; kingdom Viridiplantae; phylum Streptophyta; class Magnoliopsida; order Asparagales; family Asparagaceae; genus Scilla; species Scilla litardierei. Next base: position 19,416,838 of record CM061137.1, read on the forward strand.
CCTATATCCGACAAAAGAAAGGGAGCATCAGTCTATGGCGATGAAATTTTTCCCAATATAAATGCATTCCAGAGACGATGGTCAAAATGTAATAAGATGCATGGAGTGTGATGACAAAAACTCTCTGGAAGTGGATGCAATCTCTCGACGGCGATGCTATTGACACCTCGCTAATCCCATAAATATGCTCTTCATGTGCGATTATAGACCAACACGCTTTCATTGAATGAAAATTTGTATGCTGCGCAGGCTATGTTGGGTCAATAGCATCCGAATCAAAAGAGTTATGAAATGGAATGGATGATTCGGAACTGGAGTTTAAGATACTTACCTGAACAGGAACGGTAAGCTCTAGTGGAAGCAATGTCTCTGGTGGAGTGGGGGTATCATGTGGAGGCGATGATGGAGTGATCTTGCTCTCATCATCCTTGTCTGTGTGGTTCTCCACAGTCTCCCCGATGATCTCACATGGTACGAAGTGGGGGTACTATCATATGGGAGAAGTGATTTGGGTTCTTTGATGTCTGAAATCTTGCTCTTGCCAAAGTACACCTCACTCCCATCTTCCATGGTGGAGTAATAATGAATGGCGTTCCCCTCAACTCGTACAAAGGTCCCAACATCCATATCGTCATCTTCCATGGGGTTGATGGTTGCGTGTCGTGGTCCTTACTCATTACCAATCTCTCCAAGAGAAATAGTGTCTACCCACGGGCCAATGTGTGGTTCATCATACACCTGAGATATAACGTCTGGGGTGTGGTGATGGATGTGGGCCTCGGCGGTAGCATCTGCGTGGGAAAATAAACTCATGTCAAATTTTTTCAGATTTGAATCGTATGAGTTACCTCTTTGCAATACGTGAGATGCGTGAGATGCGGCTGCAATCTCCATGTACTCACATGCATCTTTAGGTGGCATGTCGAAGAATCGCCCACCATTCATCTTCACCATGGATTCATGTAGGTCAAAATGCAATCCTCCATTGAAGATGCAGAGGAGCTCATGTGTGCTTATCTCATGCTTCGACAATCCGTCCACCAACCTGATAAATCTCCCCAAGCTTCCCAACGAATCTCTTCGACGAGTTGGGTGAAATTATAGATCCGATCATGTGGTGTATGGTGTTGCCTCGCCTAAATCTTGATGGTGGAGGTGGCTCTTCCATCAAGATTATCCCATCCGGACGGTGTTTGTGCGATCGAATCCTTACCAAGAAAATGTGACTTCCCCTGTGATATGACCAATTGGTTCACACTTTGGATGAGTTCATAGAGTTGGGCTTGGGCATTGGTTCGGGTTTCGAGCCATTGAGCTTCGTCTCGGAGTTGTTCTTCCAAAAGTAACTCGAGATGGGATTTTTGTGATGGTGGTAGAGGGTTATGATATGAGGGCTCATAAGATAGGTTGTGGGTATATGATGGTGGGTTGTAGGAGTGTGTAAAAATTTGGCATTGTGTGAAGACATGCCCCTGCATCCCACATTTTATACAAAGCGATGCAACTTGTGGAATTCGTAACCTCCAATCTGAGCATCTCGCGAGATTAAATCGCTGAGACTCTCCACATATGATCCATCGGGCATTCACATACTCTCCGAATATCACCTAAAATGACAAAGATAAGTTAGGGCAAGCGCGTCAGTGGTACAAGAGAATTGCAAATAAATTGATAATCGGTGGTGGAAAAAAATGTTATTGAAATTTTTATAGTTTTTGAATAGAACGTAGTCTAGCAAACCCTAATCTCACTAATATCAATCAAACCGTGCCTCCTCGGCAACGACGACAAAAACTTGGTAGGAGTTTTGAATATTTGTAAACCGCAAGCGCACAGTGTCGTCGTAGTGCGTTACGGGTCGTCCGCATGAGGCTAGTTGATCGAGTACTAGCTCGATTTCAGGTTTATTGGTAGCTACGTTAATCAATTAGAAGGGGTAAACTTGGGGTTTACTGGGATTAATAGATGGAATGATACGAATAATAATAATAATAACAACAAAGAGAGAACAATGTGATAACAGCTGAAATGCAAGAGGACAGAATCAAACACCAAAGCAACAAAACCAACACCACAACAATCAACAAAGAAAGCAAAAGAACTTATCTCAAGATCCCATTCAAGGGGTTGTCAATCCCTATTCAAAATCTGAGAATAGAGAGCTCCAAAAACCAATCTAAATCCTGTCTAAACTAAATCTAAACCTAGGAAAACAATAAAACAGTAAAAAAGAGGTACAAAACGAGACTAAAGCTCGGCTCCCCCCAATGATGATGCCCAGAAGTACTTATAGAACCCTAGCAAGTCGGGTCGCGACCCTCAAACCCGATTTAACATGGCCACATGGCTAGAACCACGTGTCTGCGTGGTGTTTTGGTTGAGATGAGGATGGTGCGACCGTGTGGTTTCAAACCACATGGCCGCGTGGCTTTCAATTTGTGGCGCTGCTGCTATCGCTGAGGGGAGAAGGAGAACCACACGACCGTATGGGGTGAACCATACGGCCGTGGCAAATCAGCTGTCGAATAATGACGCGGCCGCAGAAGAGATGCATACAGTCGCGTAGCGTTGCGCTGCTTGGCTTTCAAATTAACATGGCCGTATGAAGCTTCTTGTACGGCTGTGTCCTCCTTCCAAGCTTCATCCAAGCTTCATCTCCCAATTGCACAATACTCCTATTCTCCAACTCATCTTCCCAGCATCACCAAGCTTCAATCTCCATAGCTTCATCAACTAGCTTCAAGCTACATGTGTTCGTTCCAGCTTCAAAGATTCTCAACGACATGAGCTCAAACCCCTCTACTCCAAGCTTCATGCATCAACCCAGCATCACTCTCCATAGCTCACAAACATCAGCTAGCTTCAAGCTGCATGTGTTCATTCCAGCTTCAAAGCTTCTCAACAACATGAGCTCAACCACATCTACTCCAAGCTTCATACATCACCCCAACATCGCTCTCCATAGCTTACAAAATCTCCATCAAGTGCTCACGCTCTATGGTTCCACATTAAGCCCCAAAGCTTCAAGTGCCAAATTACCCCCACAAAAGCCCAAAATGCTTCAAACTCCCATCTATTCACCTGCAAAGCACCGGGGGAACAAAAAGCATAAAAAGGAACAAATGAGGATAAAATTGGTACAAAAACGAGGCAACGTCGAGTAAAATATGAATGAAATGAAGATGAAAACTATATATATATATATATATATATATATATATATATATATATATATATATATATATATATATATATATATATATATATATACAGCCTATCAATACTCTTCTCCATTATGCCAAGTTCGAATGCTCAGTTGCAAAGATATCAGCGAGCCATTGATGTCTAGTTCATATCTGCTCTCCTCACTGAAACGCTCTGGCCATAGGGGCCAAGACCACTTTTTCTCTATGCCTGACCTGGCCATGGACATAGGGGATGCTTTTCCACATCTCGTGCTTTCCACCTTCACAGTGCAGAGCCCGAGCTGTTGAGGGGCCACACGAAGTAACTCCGACACACAGAGATGGCACCAGGGCCAAGTTCGATCATCTATTACAAGAGACTTGGGAGTTTTTTGAAGAGTTTTTTCAATCCTTGGAGTTGCTTCATCCAGAGATTCTACTTGGCTCAGAAGTCCTCTACGACCTAAGACGAGCTAATTTCAAAACTTTCTATCTAAGTTCCCAACTAAGACTTGGAGTATTCATGAATCTTCTACCATAGCTCCAAGGTCCTCTAAGACGGCTAAGACTTGTGTAAAAAGACCTCTTTTTTAATGAAGACCTCAAAGCTGTCGCCTCGACTGTCATACATGTCCAATTAATGTGTTTCATATCACCTGACATCAACTACCACGATGGTTGAGCTCGAGAGATGGGGGCCATTGATACAACACTGGGTCAGCCCAATGATCACTCGGTTGTTTATTTGAGCGGATAGGCCCAAAAGCCAAGTAAAGCCCTGACGCGTGTTTATATTTCATATATTTGCGCACGTTTTCTTCCGTGTTTTTTCCGTATTTTACCGCCATCTTTTATTCGTTTTCGCGTGTTTTCTTGTTTTCTTTCACTTTTACGTGTTTTCCGTGTTTTGCAGGAATTTACAGCATTTGGGACATAAAACGATGATATCATGAGTCCCCGGAGCAACGGGAGGGGTCACGCGTGATCCAGGGGGTCAAACGACCAAGATTGCCACTTTTCAGCCCCCACCCGATCGGTTGGACACAGCCAACCGATCGGGTGATACACGCGTGCACGACCCGGACTGAAATTGGAGCAAAGTGCAAAGTCAACCGACCGGTTCGCCGACCGGTTCATCCCAACAGAGTTCTCGGGAAGTTGGAGCTTAATTCCAACCGATCGGGTGATATCTCACCCGATCGGTTCATCTGAAGCTGAAGTTTCCCAAACGACGACCCGGTCATGCCACCCGTTCTCCTCAGCGACCGGTTGAAGCTCCCGAAGCCCGACGGCCAAAGCAACAAGCGGCTCACCCGATCGGTTGATGTTTCAACCGATCGGGTGGCCTTTTCTTCCGCTTTCGTGCACCGCTGCTCATTCATTGAAGATCTGCTATCATTCCAGAAGGATTTTGGGTGATCTCTTATTTTTCTAGCGTCGGCATCGTCATTAGCTTTCCAACGATAGGTCGCATGCCCAAATCCGATTTTTCTGGATTTTTCTGGAATTTTCTGAGCGCAGCTATGTGCTGAAACTGGCTGCTGTCTGAAATTTCACTTCAACCGATCGGTTGACTTGTCAACCGACCGGGTGAGATCTGTTTCTGCGAATCTGAGCTCTCTGTTTATTCCACCCGATCGGGTGAGTTTTCACCCGATCGGGTGGGCCTGTTTTGACAGTTTTATTGGGTTTTCTGGACCCGAACCGCTGGGTTTTTGAGGGGGGTTATAAGAGCATGTAAGGGCACGACTTGGGGGTATTCTCATCTGGTTTTTTAGGGCTTTTTCAGCCCCTTTGCTGGGAGTTTAGGTTAGTTTAGCTTAGGGTTGTATTGTTCAATAAGTCTTGTAATGGATTGACGATTCAACTCAAGATAAGTATTTTCCTCTCTTTTTCTCCATTGTTTGTATTGTGTTTATTTTGCTTGATGATGAAAGTTTATATGTCTTTTGTGCTATTTGTTTATATATTATTCACCATTGAGTAGTTTTGATGAACCCTAATACGGGTTAGGGTAGGATTGATGCTTGGGTTGTTTCATTAGACTTGGTTGCATGGCACGTGTTCGATGAAATGTGTCAATGGGGATTTCTAGCAATCTGGGTCCAATTCGTACGACGACACACTAGATGTGTTGGGGATTGGGGTCCGGTGCTTGTCCTGTCAAGATCCGCTTCGATGTATTGCTAGAAATCACATTTGACCTATTTGGTCATTAGGGTTACGTGGGGGTGTTTCATTGCCATTGGCGGGAGAAAGACCGCCTCTGACCGTCAGGCCAAGGGGGAATAAACTTGACGGTTGACCCCCTAGCCATAGCTCACGCCCCCAGCGTAGACATCGAGTCCTCGCGCGCGGGAGCGGCTTGGACGAAGTGTTGGGAGATATCATTGTGGCCTTAATGCTCCCGGTTGCGAAAGGTGTTAATGGACACAGGAGTGCCCACCGTCCGGAACCGGGTAGGCCTAGCGTGCTTGGCACCGACCGGAATATCGGGCCATGGACGCTAGGTACCACCTCTTGGGGCAATGTCTCACCCTGGATCAAGTCAAATGCCAAGTGTCATGAGTGCTCTAGCCCGTGTTAGCGGGGATTCATTTCGTGTCTTTTTCATTTCTTTCTTTCATTTCTACACTTCCCCCATATCATCCGCGTAGCTAGCACACAACCCAGGCGAGGCTAGTAGCCATTCAAGCCATCCACCTCCCTGAGTTCGATATTCCCGCACCCTACACTAACCGTGCACTTGCGGTAAAACGACACCGCGCCCAAACCGTAAACGGGGCGTCGGTCAAGTTTTTGTCGCCGTTGCCGGGGAGGCGTTCGGTTTGATATTAGCTTATGTTGGGTTCGTTAGACTACGCATAAAAACACAAAAAAATTTCTTTTTCTTTTTTATTTTTTTTTAAAAAAATATTCAATAACCAAGAAATTTTTCCCCCGCCATTATATTATCTTTTTGTTATTCTCTTGTACTATTGACGCTCCTCTCTAGTTTTCTTATTTTTGTTGTCCATGTATCTTTGATATTACCATGTGGAGATCAAATTTCGATGCTCAGATGGGAGGATACGATCCTTATCCAGTTGTGATTTGTGAGACTTGTGGGATGGCGTTGCACGAGTATTATGATTGCCCATTTACGCTTGAGAGCCTCCCCCCACTCCAAGGCCAAACATTTTCCCACAACCTTAGCCCAAACACCTCCCATCCATTTCCTCAACCTTATACCCCTCCACAAACACAAGAAGAATCAAGCCTCGTGTCTCTCCTTGAAAGTGCCATGTTTAACCAAGGCCAAATATTACAAAACTTAATGGTACCAATCACCGAGCCGACACCGAGGAGAGGGGATGAAGGAGAGGATATACCCACTTTCATGGTTGAGACCACCATGACATCGGCCACCATAGACACATCTCAAGCCGATACCCCATTTTTCCATCACTACCACTTGGATGACGAAGCATTTTTTGATGATGATAGTGAGGATGTGGAGATTTATCTAGGATCTGTGGGAGAGATTTCTTGTCTTGATTTGGATACCCCACATGAGTCCTATGAGAGCACTGAGGAGTTTACAGAGATTATGCATACAGGCGAGGAGGATGTGCGTGAGGACGAGGACACCACGACCACATACGAGGGGTCCGCTCCACATCCACCTCCACAGCCATCTCTGTCACAGCTTCCTCCTTGGTCGGTGGTCAACCATGAGGATGTCATTCAGGACATCGGGCAGATGGAGGAGCATGAGCATATCGTTGAGGAGGATGTGCATGAGGGCTTGGATACGATGGTCCACTCTATAGAGCCCGAGTCACATCTACCTTTACCGTCGCTCTCCACTTCTTCTGCGGCTGAGCATCTACTTGAGCATATTGCCCCTATTCAGGGAGATTTTCATACTCACTCTCACTCCACTTTTGAGTCTCGCTTTTCACTTCCTATTTCTTTAGACTCGTATATATTTGACATACCATATCTCTCGCAGGACACAGGATCTACTTCCCCTGAGGTATGCTGCGGTGTGTCACCACCTGGAGAGCCACTTCTCATGGAGAGCGAGGATTTGGTCGTCGCTAGTATAGAGGATAGCGACCCATTCTCAGGGAGTATTCGTCACACTTTCACTATTTTTCAATCTTATTTTGACGATTATCTCTGGGATACTTTTATTTTGGGGAAAGATTTTTTGCCATGGACTAATGCACCTCGTCCTTTGCAGGTCGCAGGTGGACACCTACGAGGGATGCTTGGAGGTGCATTGCTTGGGTCCATTGGCACACGTGGCACAGCGCTTCTGGCGGAGCCACAGAAGGAGCAGTTAGAGCAGCTACCTGCCCCACTCCAGATCTTGGATCCGCCTATGCTCAGGTGTATCTAAATCCAGTATTGTAAAAATTTATCGCTTTCTAGTTTAGATTTGAATAATCTCGTCTCCTCTCATTAGCGAGGGGAGCGTATCTAGGATTTGCTTTTGCATCTTAATAACCCTTCATGTCGTGCCCTTCTATCATTTCACCCCACATCCTCTTCCGAGGAGAACGAGCAGACTGTCTCTCCTGCATTCTGATTTCTTTCTTTTCCGATTTTCCCCTAGCATATTTCTGCATCACATTGATCATATCATTTTTCTAGCATTGTCATGTTCAGCTTGGGGGAAATCGACTTTTGTGTGCATGTTTTCGCGTGTCGTTGTCGTGTGTTTGTTTACGTCGTGTTTTATATCTTTTATTTGAGTGTTTCTTTTTCTTTATTTTTTTTAGTTTCGTTCATATGTTTTTCATGTTTTTCACTTTTTGTGTCGGTGCGCACCCCCCCCCCCAATTTTCTTTGCCCTCCCATATAAACTATTATTGCATTGAGGGCAATGCAAGTTTCAGCTTGGGGGAGTCGCACTTCGTGCGTCATTTGTGTCGTTTTTCTTCGTTTTTGAGTCGTTTTCCATCGTGGTTTTCTTTTTCTTCTCATCTTTTGTTCTCTCTCTCTCTCTCTCTCTCTCTCTCTCTCTCTCTCTCTCTCTCTCTCTCTCTCTCTCTCCTAGAGATGACCCCATATGATGAATTGCCACAAAATCACACACACACCTAGCACGGCTTCAATAATCACATTCACTAACCTCAGGAAGCCGAGTCCTCTTGCATTTCATGCATCGTGGGTCCACTTAGCTTTCTTGAGAGTCGTGTGTCGTGACTAGCATTTGGTGTGCTTTTACCTTGTGATTATGTTTTATATACCTATCCTTGGTTTACCCCTAGATTATCATGCTTCGATTTGAATATGCGGTATTTGCTTCTACTATCTGCTTCTATATGCATGCTATATATATCGTATACTTCATTTCGCATGTGTCGGGATTCCACAATTAAGGACTAGGATAACCCATTTAGCCCATGCTCTAATTAGCGAGAATAGTTTCCTTTGCCCAAGTGTTTAGATTCCGATTTCTTTTTTTTTGTTTTACTTGGTGCAAATCCCCTCGTCGTGTACCGTTCTCCCACTTGGGAGAGTACACATGTGTATAGCCAATATCCCAAAAATCAAAAAAAAGGAGAAAAGAAAAGAAAAACCCAAAAAGAAAAGAAAAGAAAAATTTTGTATAGCCCAAAATCCAAAAAAAATACAAATACCCAAAACCCAAAAAAAAAATTCCCGTGTGAATATTTTTTCCTACTTGCCGAGAATAAAGGGAAGGCGAGAATTTGCACCGAGTGTTCTACTCCACATCATCTCAACCCCCATCGTTTTCGAAAACACTTGGCGTGGGAACTTTTTAGCTAGTATCTCGGCTATAGTGGTGTGATTTCCTTAACCCTAGTTGTGGAGTCCCCGATGCATGATACGCTTCTATTCTTATACTCTTCTCATGCATGCTTGAGCTATATATTCACCGCTTAATTCGAATCGAATCGATATTTGGGTCATTTCTTTGGGTATGTGTATATGGAGCTTTATTGCGCATCGTAGATAGTGACACCGTCTGCTAGCACACGACCGCACTCACTCGCGCTTCACCGCATGGGCCCACGGCATTTGTCTGGACTCGTATTCCTTAGTTTAGTGATGTGATTTGGTGTTTGCTAGCTTGGTGTGTCGTTTTTGACTTTGTTGGCCCGGACGGGCGATCTAGGATATAGAGTTTTCTTTTTCTCTCTTTCTCTCTATTTTCTCCCTCCGAGCTCCTACTCTCACTCGTCTTCCTCGAGGACGAGGAAGAGTTCAGCTTGGGGGATTTTGACGCGTGTTTATATTTCATATATTTGCGCACGTTTTCTTCCGTGTTTTTTCCGTATTTTACCGCCGTCTTTTATTCGTTTTCGCGTGTTTTCTTGTTTTCTTTCACTTTTCCGTGTTTTCCGTGTTTTGCAGGAATTTACAGCATTTGGGACATAAAACGACGATATCATGAGTCCCCGGAGCAACGGGAGGGGTCACGCGTGATCCAGGGGGTCAAACGACCAAGATTGCCACTTTTCAGCCCCCACCCGATCGGTTGGACACAGCCAACCGATCGGGTGATGCACGCGTGCACGACCCGGACTGAAGTTGGAGCAAAGTGCAAAGTCAACTGACCGGTTCGCCGACCGGTTCATCCCAACAGAGTTCTCGGGAAGTTGGAGCTTAATTCCAACCGATCGGGTGATATCTCACCCGATCGGTTCATCTGAAGCTGAAGTTTCCCAAACGACGACCCGGTCATGCCACCCGTTCTCCTCAGCGACCGGTTGAAGCTCCCGAAGCCCGACGGCCAAAGCAACAAGCGGCTCACCCGATCGGTTGATGTTTCAACCGATCGGGTGGCCTTTTCTTCCGCTTTCGCGCACCGCTGCTCATTCATTGAAGATCTTCTATCATTCCAGAAGGATTTTGGGTGATCTCTTATTTTTCTAGCGTCGGCATCGTCGTTAGCTTTCCAACGATAGGTCGCATGCCCAAATCCGATTTTTCTGGATTTTTCTGGAATTTTCTGAGCGCAGCTATGTGCTGAAACTGGCTGCTGTCTGAAATTTCACTTCAACCGATCGGTTGACTTGTCAACCGACCGGGTGAGATCTGTTTCTGCGAATCTGAGCTCTCTGTTTATTCCACCCGATCGGGTGAGTTTTCACCCGATCGGGTGGGCCTGTTTTGACAGTTTTATTGGGTTTTCTGGACCCGAACCGCTGGGTTTTTGAGGGGGGTTATAAGAGCATGTAAGGGCACGACTTGGGGGTATTCTCATCTGGTTTTTTAGGGCTTTTTCAGCCCCTTTGCTGGGAGTTTAGGTTAGTTTAGCTTAGGGTTGTATTGTTCAATAAGTCTTGTAATGGATTGACGATTCAACTCAAGATAAGTATTTTCCTCTCTTTTTCTCCATTGTTTGTATTGTGTTTATTTTGCTTGATGGTGAAAGTTTATATGTCTTTTGTGCTATTTGTTTATATGTTATTCACCATTGAGTAGTTTTGATGAACCCTAATACGGGTTAGGGTAGGATTGATGCTTGGGTTGTTTCATTAGACTTGGTTGCATGGCACGTGTTCGATGAAATGTGTCAATGGGGATTTCTAGCAATCTGGGTCCAATTCGTACGACGACACACTAGATGTGTTGGGGATTGGGGTCCGGTGCTTGTCCTGTCAAGATCTGCTTCGATGTATTGCTAGAAATCACATTTGACCTATTTGGCCATTAGGGTTACGTGGGGGTGTTTCATTGTCATTGGCGGGAGAAAGACCGCCTCTGACCGTCGGGCCAAGGGGGAATAAACTTGGCGGTTGACCCCCTAGCCATAGCTCACGCCCCCAGCGTAGACATCGAGTCCTCGCGCGCGGGAGCGGCTTGGACGAAGTGTTGGGAGATATCATTGTGGCCTTAATGCTCCCGGTTGCGGAAGGTGTTAATGGACACGGGAGTGCCCACCGTCCGGAACCGGGTAGGCCTAGCGTGCTTGGCACCGACCGGAATATCGGGCCATGGACGCTAGGTACCACCTCTTGGGGCAATGTCTCACCCTGGATCAAGTCAAATGCCAAGTGTCATGAGTGCTCTAGCCCGTGTTAGCGGGGATTCATTTCGTGTCTTTTTCATTTCTTTCTTTCATTTCTACACTTCCCCCATATCTTCCGCGTAGCTAGCACACAACCCAGGCGAGGCTAGTAGCCATTCAAGCCATCCACCTCCCTGAGTTCGATATTCCCGCACCCTACACTAACCGTGCACTTGCGGTAAAACGACACCGCGCCCAAACCGTAAACGGGGCGCCGGTCAAGCCCACAACTTCGGCCCAATAGTCCAAATGCTCTCCGATGAGGCCGACCGTTTCTTCATTTAAAATGACAGCCCCACAGACCATTGTGCTTCTTCATTTAAAGCATCAGCCCAAAATGAAAACATTCAATGACTGACCGTTAAGCTTGTCAACAATGACGACAGCTCAAATCAAAAGCAATAAAGCAGCTTAAAAGCTCAAACGTTACCCTCTAACGTCTCTATAAATCAATTGTCTATAAATAGTCAGGTATTCATATACAAGTATCTGATCCACCTAAAATTCTACTTTTTCTACATAGCTCGACGTGATAACTATTGGTTGATCTCCCAACATATCGGTCATATTTACCATGAGCATCATTTGAGTCACTATTTGACTTAAGTATCGGAGGGGATTAGGTCGTACCCCAAATCCGACCAACCCAAATGAGCTCTTCTTGATGCAGGAAGCTTATTGTAGCATGTAAATAGCTCAGATTTGACTGAAATAGCTCGGATTGATGTCTATTCATGTAATGCCCTGTTTTGACCTATACGTGTATTTTACTGTATACGCGTGGTATATTTACATACAATGTGTACGTAGGCATGAAATAGATGTAGCTATCGATGTATGTAGCATAGTATAAGGGGATTGGGCCATCATGGGTGGCTAAGAGACGAGAAAGTGAGACTGGGTGCGGGAGAAATGCGAAGGACGTCGTTGGTGCAAAATTACAAGGATGCATTAGACGTGCGTGTGTAATGCATGAATGCACGTATGGATGTGTGTGGATGTGTGTAGGAAGAGCCATGCAAGTGTGAAAGTGGTTAGGGGTCAATGGCAACCCCCGTAAATTTCTAGAAAAGTCTGGGGCAAAACGGTCATTTGGGCTTAAATTGCTGTGCGTACATACCAAGGTTGTGTGCGCGTAAAGTAATGGCAAACTTGTAAACACCCAGAATATGTAGGGGTATTTTGGTCATTTAACCAAGTGCATGCTTATCCAAAAGAGGGTTCTAGGAAGAGATTTTTTGGATGAAGCTTCTCTTTCTTTCTTTAACCTTCATTTCTTTTCTCTTCTCATCTTTTCTTTTCTTTTCTTTTTCCTACCATGCTTGGCCGGCCACCCTCTCCCCCATTTCCCCTCCTTCTCCAACTCAAAAACCCTAATTTCTAATTCCAATTAGAAGGTTTACAAGTTTGCTTCAAGATAGGAGAAGATGGAGAAGAAAAGAAGAGAAAGAAAGGAGAAAATGGAGATTTGAGGTAGGAATCTCTTGGGGTTGGAATTTCAATCAATTTAAATTTTTCTAATTTGTTTTTATAGCATGTTTTATCTAATATTTGATGAAGATAAACAATTTTTACATGATATTGGTCAATTTCACAATTTCCTCTTTGAAATTCCTAGCAAAGTCATCTCCTTTTGAAATTCAGAAATCTTGATGTCTGATTTTGCCTTAATTGTGGTTACTGTAGCTCGAATTGGATTTCGAAAAAAATATGAACAAGTATATCTTGAAGTCCTACCACAAAATCATATAAATATTGATATATGTTCAATTCTGAAATTAGGAGTAAAAATTCAAACTCTACAGCATGTCTGTTTGATTTCCAGCTTTGACACAGTTCAGTAGAAATAGCTTAAATACCTGTACACTCAATGAAATTTTGTGTTCTTGGTCTTGTTGGAAAACTAACAAGTTTTTCTAAATGTTTGCCGGAGTTCTTGTATGTCGAATTTCTGGCTAGAACATGCTCAAAATTGTCTTTGAACACAGACCCTGAAATCTGTCTGAAAAATAGATTTGACACCATTTACTAAATAATTCACCATAAATCACATAATTAATATTTTCATCTGAAATTTTGTCTGTAAATCCAAAACTCCCATATCTACAAATTTGTAGCTTTAAGTTTTTCCAAAATCCAACTGAAATTGCTCCAAAAACTACTCTCAATCTGACTGTTCTGCAATTTCAGCAAGCTGAATTCTTTAAGTAGTGTTCTTATTCATTAATTGTGGATAATTGGCCATCATTATTCTTGCTTATTACGGTTGTGTGATGGAATGAATATTCATGCCCTTGACACATGTAAATTATAGTGTGTTGTTTTGATATGAATGACGCCCGCAATGTGTTTGATGAAATGCCTCAACAAAGGCAATATCTGAAAATTTGAGTAACGTGCATATGTTAGTGTTGGCATTGAGCCACGTGATGATTGGTGAAGTTAGTGGCTTGAATGGCATGGATCATTGAAATTGGAAGTGGACAATGTGTTGTGATTGAGGGCATGTCACGTGAGTGCATGACCCTATGTCTGATGATGGGCAGATGAGGCGATATGTGCATACACATGCCATCAAGACCCCTAACGTGTCACTTATAATGTTAACTAATAAAATTGAATAAATCTCAGTCCTCTCTAATGAGAGTGAGTTAGCAAAGCCCGGGTTTTAGGTGGGATTTGAGTAAATTGTGGATATGAGGCCTGGACTGTTAAGTTGGAAGATGATTATGTGATGTGTGGAGTTACACCCACTCGCCTTTACCGGGAGTGGAGGGGATTTTTACACCCAACCGCCTTTACCGGGAGTGGAGGGGTCATACGGAGGTTGGGTTATATGTGGATAGCCCCACTCCTGCCAGGGACGGGGAGGTGAGAGGCCCGGCGTACAGTGCCCGTGTCCACTGCGTCGTGTGCTATGTTCACCCCAAATTTGAGGTGAAGTCCAGGTCCTGGTATCACACAGTTTACCCAAGTTCCAATTAATTCAACTATAAAATATTAAAATAAGAATTTGGCATGTTACTCCTTCTGATGACAGCACTTCCCATTCACTTGCCTGCTTCTTTGTGTCCCTGTGTCATACCTCAGGCACTTGTACTTGTCTTATCAGATAGTGTTTGCTTGAATACTTGTGTTGTTATTATTATTATTATTCGTGCCAACCCTTTTCTTGCAGTAACTCGACATTGGACCGCAGGTATGACTTCCTTGGTTTAACTATTTAATTCGCATTATAGCACTTAGATACATGCTCTATTCCTCTGGCTTGCCTTGTGAATTGATAATCTTAAAATGGAGTTCCAAACCCGAGTTGGTTCCTACTGGGGCACGCATTGACGTGCTCCTCCCTTATTTTTCAGGTAGCAGGGTTAGCTTGGTTGAAGGTGACTTGGAGCTGGGTTCAGGGGTAGCACTTGATGTGAGTTGACTTGTGGTGTGATATAGTTGTCTTGGGGGTGGAGAATGATGGTGTATATGTAGTGGTGTACCCGAGCTATGTATTGCTAAATATATATATGTTGTTGTTGTTGATCTGTGTATTCATGAGATCGTTTGATGTTATTGTGAAGCTTTACTTGTACTATCCCAGCATGTGCGCAGTGGCCTGCTTGTAAAGTTTCTTCTTTCTCTCTCTTTTCCTTTTTCATCACCCTCACTCTTCACGATACTTGGAAAAAAAAATTTAAATGCTGGGTATTCTGGAGAACGGGGCGTGACAATTCAGCCTGGGGTTAACTCGCCCAATACGACATTAGCTGACAACATCATCCTACACTAGCTATTGCAACTGTATCATCATCAAGAATAATCCAACTATATCAATGGTGAGAAAACACCCGCTAACACTTAACATAATCTATATTTATATGATACCCTTTGTTTTACAGAAAAGAATATCGGCAAACTCTGCCAACAAGATGATATGTATTCCAATAATGTGTCGTGATTTTTCTTTAAACCAAATCATGCTCCAATACATCCAAGCAAATCACAAGCAACTGTAGATTTCAGAGACATCAACAAACATGCAGAAGAATGTTGGACACTGACAGTCACCAGCTTCTAGAATTTACGAAGTTTGTTAAAATACGATAACATGAAATCCGTCTTTTGTTATGAATAGGCCCATTGGGCCAATTGGGTATCCAACCCACTATTGAAAGTTATAAATACAAGGGTACGGGGGCTCTTAACCCTCAACACCTATTCTCCCTAAATTTCCCTTCACAACACGTTATCAGCACGATCACGCTCGTTGGAGGAGACGGCGGCTCGCGGGGAAGGAGATCCATCAATCGCTCAGATTCAAGAAGATCGTAATCTTCTCAACGGGGAGCGAAAAGGGCATCCTTCACCAACCGTCGCCTAGATTCCTCGTCGAATCTAGAGGTAAAAATCCAAACTTTTTAGATCTAAACTTTCTTTTCTCATTAGATCTGCATGTTTTAGGATCAAAAAGTTTATAAACACGGTGAAATTCAACTTTTTTAATAGATCTACATGTTTAAAACAATAAAAACTTGTTTTTTAGCGATCAAAATTGTTGAAAAATCCTATTTTTACCCCCCGCCTTTGATCCAAAAATCTGCACGCCCGTAGGGCGGAACGGCGGCGCGCCTCTAGCGCCGCCGGCGGAAAACGAACGTCGCGGCCTCAGGCCGTGGCGGCCGCGGCCTGAAGCCGCGGCACTGCGCCGCGGCCCCAGGCCGCGGCCCTGCGCGGCGGCCGCGGCCTGCAGGCCGCGGCCCGTCGCCGCCACGGCGGCCGCGTCCTACACGGCCAGCCGTCGCGGCGACACGCCGCGGGCCCCCCCTAGGGTTTCCTGAAACCCTAACCCTAACGGGCTATTTTTCGGGGGAGGCCTAATATTAACCCTAATGGGTTGTTTTCATGGCCCAAAAGGCCAGAAAATTAGCCCATTCACATAAATTATTTTTCTTTTATTTATTTTTGGCCCTAAAAAGCCCAAAATAGTTAAAAGAAATTTTGAAAGGGTTTAAAGCGGTAAAATAAAACATTAAAATATGGATCAAAAGGCAAAAAGTTTTCAAAAAAAAAAATTTTGCACGTCACACACAAATTTGAATTATTCTAAATGCCTGTGTCTTGAATATCTGCGTGGTTGTATGTCTTGAATATATTATCTGCGTGGATGTGCAATATTAGGCTATGGTTTTTTGGGATCAGCCAGGTTTCCGACACCATTTTAAATTCCCGCAATTTTTCCTTTTTTTGAGAGAAATTTGTATGTGAGGATCAAAATGTAAAAAGAAGACCGAAGGACACCAAAAAGAAGCTGAAGACGATCGCACAATGGTGATAGGGGCTTCTCTCCGAAGTTTCCGAGTTGTACTTTAATTTTCATGCATTTTTATTATTGATGTAACTTCGGACTGGACTTCTTTTTTCGGTGTCGGCTGGCTGATCCCCATAGTCCTAAATTATTTTTCTGTTTCATTGCTTATACATTAACTGCGTGGTTGTTACTTAGTTTAAATACCATGTTTAATGTCACAATGAAACCACTTAACAGCATGCGTGATTATTAATTTTTAGTAATTAATTATTCACATTATCTGAAAAAAGCAGGTATGTTAAAATCACATTAATTAAATTCATGCTATGAAAATGTTTACATGCGTGGATGTCTATCTTACTCAGTTAAATGATACATGCTGTTTTTCTTTACATTGCTAGATCATAAAATGGCCAGACTCGCAAATGTCGACTTCTCGGTCCTGAAGGCCGATGGGTCAAACTACCTGAGTTGGCAGTTGGACCTGAAGTTCCATCTGCGCTCTCATGGTTTCAGTCTCACACAGACTGAAAAGGCAACAACAAGTACTGCCCCAGCTAACAAGGAGGCTTCAGTGGAAGCACCTCATACAGAGGAAGTTTCCGATATATTAAAGGCGAAAGCCATTATATATATCAGGAAACACTTAGACTCGACCTCAAAGGACGAGTACCTCACTGTAGAGGACCCTTACGAGCTGTGGGATGCACTTGAGGAGAGGTACAGACATCAGAGGGATGTCATACTCCCCCGTGCACAGTACGAGTGGACTCACCTCCGCATACAGGATTTCAAATCCGTAGCGGATTACAACTCTGCTCTTTTTCGCATCACCTCACGCCTGAAGTTGTGTGGTGAACCAGTGACGGAGAAGATGTTGCTGGAAAAGACGTTTACGTCTTTCCACGAAAAGGACATGATCCTTATGCAATAATATCGAGAGAGGAAGTTCACAAAGTACTCTGACCTTCTTTCATGCCTGCTTATGGCTGAACAGAACAGAGACCTGTTGGTTGCCACCCATAACCTACGCCCTCCTGGCTCCGCTCCATTGCCACCTCCTGCAGAGGCCCACTTCCAGTCTTCCCAGAAGAAGAAGACGGACAAAAAGGCAAAATTCCAGAAATGGAAAGAACAGAAGCAGTGGAAGAAGGCCACTCCCCCAGCTCCTCCCCAGAACCAGAAGTTCGTGGACAAGAAGCAGAAGAGGATTCCCAACAAAGGAGGCACTCCCAAGAAAGACTGGGAGGACAAATGCTCCAAATGCGGGATGACGGGCCACTGGTCCATAATCTGCCGCACAGCAAAACACCTCCAGGACCTCTACCAGGCAAGCCTCAAGCCTCGAGCTGAGACAAACCTGATTGAGAGTGCAGCGTTGGCAGAGACCTCATGGACTCCTGAAGATTTCATGGGAGATGACACTCTCTAGATCTGGACCACTTTTATGCAATTAGCAATGTATCTTCAATTTTATGCATCGTATCTAGTTCTATTTTTCCATGTCAAACAATATCTTTTGAGCATTTATTTATGAAAGTGAATCTTTTATCTATATTTATTGCTTGAATGTCTTTCCCCCTTTTTTAGATATGGAACTTATCTGCCTAGTGGACAGTGCATCGACGCACTCGATCCTTCAAAACTTAGACTACTTCACGAGCATAAGTAGTTATTCTGGCCCACTGAGAACAATCTCAGGACCAGCAAACATAATCGAAGGATCAGGGGAAGCAATTATATTGCTCCCCGGCAACACACAAATAACACTTAAAAATGTGTTATACTCCCCTAAATCCATCCGAAACCTCCTAAGTTTTTAAAGACATCCGTTTAAACGGATATCACTTAGAGACGGTCGAGGAAGATAAAAGGGAATACTTGCTTGTAACGGCTCTTACAAATGGTTCAAAAACTGTAACGACTGGTTTTCATGTATCTGGATTTATTATATTATATAATATATGTTTTGGTGGATTTTCTCCTCTTGTGTGGTTTTCGTCTCCGTAACTTTCGTTTTCGATCGTTTCGTCGTGTTTTCTCGTTTCTTCCTTAGGATCGTCGATTTCGAAGTATGTCATTCGTGACGGGCTTCATAACGGTCGTATCTTACTATTAGATCAAGTCTAGGAGTCTTAAGAATCGATCCCGGAGCTCCGCGCTCCGTATCGGAACTTTTGGTGCTTATTAGCCGGTGTAAGAAGGGGCACCGACCGACTAGATGACGATCCAGTCGGTCGGCAATCCTTCTTGGACCGACTAGTTGGCTTTCTAAATTTCTCAGGAGTTACTGTTTATCGTTAGTCGGTCTAAGAACATTGGTTGACCGACTAGGTTGCAAACTAGTCGGTCGACAATGCTTCTTTAACCGACTAACACATCATCTAAATTTTAGTATCTGTACTGTTCACTCTTAGTCGGTCTAAGAACGTTCACCGACCGACTAGCTGTTAAACTAGTCGGTCAGTAGTTGTTCATCGACCGACTAAATCCAAATCCTATTTTCGTTCAGAAGTTATTGTTTACACTTAGTCGGTCTGCGTTGGTCGACCGACCGACTAGTTGCCAAACTAGTCGGTCAGTGGTTGCTCTTTGACCGACTAATCTGTGTTAAAACCCTAATTTCTGGGCAGCCGCCAGCCCATCCTATTTAAACCCCTCCCAAACGTTTTCTTCTTCCTCCACTCGACCCAAAACCCTAGTTTCTCCCCCATTGAGCCCCCTTCTTCCCCAAACCCTTATTCCTTCATTCCAAGCCCAAGATCCATCATCCAAACCATCCCTCAACACCTTCTACCCCTCATCTTCCCCAAAATCTCATCAAATCCCCAAAATCCCCCAAAAACCCTAGTTCTCCAAACTTCTCCATTCGTTTCCAGATCTGGTCCCTAGGTTCTCCGGTGTATTTCTTCCGCCTCCTCTCGGTAAGAAATCGATCTCTTGATGTTTTCATGACCTATTTGTATTTTTATGAAACCCTAATGAAATGAATATTGTTTTGATGATTGTTTCCCCATAACAGTGATTTCCCCGTAGATTAGCATCCGTGAGACGAGCCTTCGTGATCGTCATCCCCGGTGCTAGGCAAGTGAAACTTGCCACTTAGGGTTTAGGCCATGTTTTAGGCCATTTGCTTGTTGTAGGCGTAAAAGAGGCTAGGCGACGAAATGATACTCGCCTAGGCGCAAATTGGGGAACTAGCTTGACAACGAAGCTAGTTCCGACATGTATCATGTTGCACAATTACCATGTCATGTTTACTTTCCATTAACGGTACGCAAATTAATTGTCATGTCATTGCATCCTTTAAGTGTTTCTGTTGTTCCAGAAGCGGGCCATATGTTGGTTGATAGCCAATGCCCGAATTGCTTGTTTCCGGCTAGGTGCACCCCTACGCCAATTGTTTATGAATCGTGATATAGAATACGAGCTCCTGTGCGGGGCAACTCCGGCTCATTTACTGAGCTCGTGTGCGGGGACCCTGGCTCGATTACATGTGGGTATTTGGGGTAAGAGTTAAGCGGCCAATCAACTGTGAGTCTGCCCGATCAGCAACTGCAGTGGTAAGGCGTAAACTCTGGGTTTGGGGTAGTTGTTAAGCGGCCAATCAGCATGAATGTGAAACCGTTCAGCTGTAAGGCGTAAACATCTACAAAACAACGTGAAACGTGAATAGTGAATTGATTGAGATTGTTAGTAGCTTGGCTACTCTTGTCTTGTCCCGATAATTGTTCTATTGTACAAATTGTCTTGCCATGTCTTGTTTGTGCACTCATGTTATAACTGCCATGTCATGCATATTATGGCTGCTAGGTTACTAGTTGCCTTACTTTCAGTTTCCTTGCCCAAGTCTTTAGACTTGCTGACATGTGCCCCTTTACTCTTTTGGGTGACACATGTTAGATCCTGAGCCTGAGTACCTTGTTGAGGACGAGGTGTTTGCTGACGCCGAGCCCGAGCTTGTGTTTGACGGGGAGTACGTGGACACTGGGGACCAGTCCTAGTGTCTTCGTTGTGTTTTCCTTTTGCTTAGACTGTTTTTTTTGTTGTTGGTGCGTGGCACCCATACTTTGTTATGTTGTTGCTTTTGTTGGCCTTGTTCTGGGCCTTTAGACTCTTTCTTTTAGCCTGGTGGCTTTTCTGGATGTTGGACTTATTTTCATGTTGGACAATTTATGAGATGTGAGATTTTATTTCAGTCTCTCCTTGTGTTATTATTGTTGTTCCGTTGTGGTTACAGTGACCTGCTTATGTTTTATTGACGCTTATCGGGTTTGGGGCTTCACGGCTCCACTCTCGTGCGGACCTTTTCACGTCTCGCCTCCATTTTAGGGAAGCGGGTCGTGACAAAAACCATTGTGGAACGTTTCAAGGGACTCCCCTCGGGACTCTATCAAACAAGTATACAAACTCCAGAAACATCCATGGTGGAGCACCTGCAGTGCCCCCCAAACACCAGAATTCCAACCCTGGCACAGTCGACTGGGACACCCTGGTTCGGTTATGATGTACCGCATCATAAAGAACTCCAGGGGCATTGACCTGAAGAACCTGAAGATTCTTCAAAAAGGCAAATTCCCATGTCCACCCTGTTGCAAGGGTAAACTGATCACGAGACCCTCTCCACTGAAAGTGGATGTGGAGTCTCCCAGTTTTCTGGAAAGAATCCACGGAGACATTTGTGGGCCGATTCACCCATCAAGTGGTCCGTTCAGGTACTTTATGGTCCTGATAGACGCATCTACTAAGTGGTCACATGTGTGCCTACTGTCCACCCGTAACCTAGCACTATCTAAGCTTTTAGCTCAAATAATAAAGTTACGGGCCCACTTCCCCGACCACCAGATAAAGAAACTTCGTCTGGACAATGAGGGGGAGTTTTACGTCACAAGTCTTTCTAGACTATTGCCAAGCTCAGGGAATTGAAGTCGAACATCCTGTAGCGCATGTTCACACCCAAAATGGGTTAGCAGAATCTCTAATTAAGAGACTGCAATGGATCGCTCGTCCATTATTACTTCAATCCCAGATGCCAGTGAATGCGTGGGGTCATGCAATTTTGCATGCTGCATCTTTAATAAAATTAAGACCCTCTGGAGGTCAGTCATCTTCTCCAATGCAACTAGCACTTGGAGCCCCACCAATTGTCTCACATTTGAGAATATTTGGTTGTGCAGTATACGTCCCCATAGCACCACCACAAAGGACAAAGATGGGTCCACAACATCGCCTAGGCATTTATGTTGGGTTTGACACCCCCTCCATAATTAGATTCCTAGAACCCCTTACGGGGGACGTCTTTAAGGCACGTCTAGAAGACTGTGAATTCGATGAAACATCGTTTCCAAGACTAGGCTCACAGACAAAGAAGCCCGAAGCTTCAGAAAGTATCACTTGGGATACAAAAACTTTATGTCACTTTGATCCGCCAACAGGCCAGTGTGAGGAGGAGGTCCTGAAGATTCTCCACATCCAAAACACTGTCCATCTCTTACCAGACAAATTTACTGACAACCAGAAGATTGTCAAATCACACGTCCCTGCTGCTAACACTCCAGCTAGGATTGACATACCGCAAAATGGATGCAATCCGCCTGCAGCAGAAATGGTTGGACCTCTCAAAAAGAGAGGACGACCACCGGGATCCAAGGACCAAGTCCCTCGAAAGAGCAGGACCCTTGGCAATGGTAAACAAATACCACCACAGGATGCTAATTTAAGCCCTACTACCCCATCTCTCCCAAACTCTCATGAAGAGGAAAAACCGGGAGAAAATGAAGTATCGATACACTATGTACGAACTGGGGAGTATTGGGACAGAAAAAGCACAACAATAGATGACACATTTGCGTGTAATATTGCCATCAACGTCGCATACTGCGACGATGATATTGAACCACGCTCTCTGACAGAATGTCAAAGCAGAGATGATTGGCCAAAGTGGAAAGCGGCAATAGGAGTGGAGTTGGATTCACTCACCAAACGCAAGGTCTTCGGACCAATAGTCCAGACACCAAAAGGTGTAAAACCTACGGGTTATAAATGGGTATTTGTTAGAAAACGAAATGAACAGAATGAGATCGTACACTACAAAGCAAGGCTTGTAGCGCAAGGTTTTACCCAACGTCCTGGGGTGGATTTTGAAGCCACATACTCCCCGGTCATGGACGCGATCACCTTCCGATTCCTCATTAGCATAACAGCACAAGAGGGTTTAGATATGCAACTCATGGACGTGGTTACTGCATACCTTTATGGCAACCTAGACTGAGACATCTATATGAGATTGCCTAACGGTTATTCTTTGCCTGCAGCACTAAAAGAGAGAGAACGTGACATCTACTCAGTGAAACTGCAAAGATCATTATATGTTCTTAAACAATCTGGAAGGATGTGGTATAACAGACTGAGCGACTTCCTTGCACAGCAAGGATTTAAAAACGACCCAGTCTGTCCTTGCATCTTTATAAGAGCAAAGGCAACAGGATTTGTAATTATAGCCGTCTATGTAGACGACTTAAACCTCATCGGATCTCCTGAAGAGATCGCAAAGATTTCTAGAAGCCTGACAGAAACTTTCGAGATGAAAGACCTCGGAAAATCAAAATTCTGTTTAGGCCTTCAGATAGAGCATCTTAAAGATGGGATCCTGTTACACCAGTCAACTTACACATCGAACTTATTGAAAAAGTTTCAGATGGATAAGTGCCACCCCCTCAGCACTCCGATGGTCGTCAGATCATTGGATGTACACAAAGACCCCTTCCGGCCGCTGGAAGAGGGGGAGGAAGTACTAGGCCCCGAAGTGCCTTATTTAAGTGCTATCGGTGCACTCCTTTACCTGGCTAACTGCACTCGCCCTGACATAGCGTTTGCAGTAAACTTACTAGCCAGATATAGTGCTGCACCTACACAGCGGCACTGGGCCGGAGTTAAGCATCTTCTACGCTACCTCCAAGGGTCCATAGACTTAGGTCTATTCTACAGGAAAGGGGCATCAACTGGTTTAGTTGGTTATGCTGACGCAGGTTACAGGTCCGATCCTCATACAGAGAAGTCTCAGACCGGATACATGTTCACATATGGCGGCACTGCCATATCCTGGAGATCTGTGAAGCAGACCATGACGACCGTCTCATCCACCCACTCAGAGCTACTAGCGATCTTCGAAGCAAGCAAGGAATGATTCTGGCTACGCTCGGTGATCCAGCACATACTCACCTCCACCGGCCTGACGACCGGCGTTCTTGCACCCACTACACTCCATGAAGACAATACAGCATGTATAGCCCAGCTACAGGACGGCTACATCAAAGGTGACAAGACGAAGCATATCTCCCCCAAGTTCTTCTGGACGCACGACCTTCAGAAGCAAAAGCAGATTGAGGTACAGAAGATCCAATCATGTAATAACTTGGCGGATTTGCTTACCAAATCCCTGCCTACTAGTATCTTTGAGAAACTTGTATATGGGATTGGGATGAGGAGAGTGAGTAAATGTAAACTGGGTCAGGATGAGAGAACTATGAACTCATAGATACATAGGAGACTGATGTATAGATTCATAGGAAATCTGCAAGCCTGAAGCTTGGTCAGATAAGGGGGAGTCAACTGCAGAGTTGTACTCTTTTCCCTTGGCTACAGGTTTTTTCCCACTGGGTTTTCCGTAGTCAAGGTTTTGATGAGGCAACCTCGTTGACTCTGGATCCTGAAGTATCCACCCCTAGACACATCCCCAAAACAGGGGAAGTTATGGGTTAACTGTTCTTTCTTTAACAAGACAGTTACCCTAACTTGGATCCTGAAGAATCCACCTCTTATTTCAATGTTGATTGGATAAGGGGAAGTGTTATGAATAGGCCCATTGGGCCAATTGGGTATCCAACCCACTATTGAAATTTATAAATACAAGGGTAGGGGCTCTTAACCCTCAACACCTATTCTCCCTAAATTTCCCTTCACAACATCTTTAAATTTATTTCGGTCTGGATTCATTTTTTAACCCATCAAAATTATAGTAGATCACGTCCATACGCTTAGTCTATGTTAGTGGGTATACCAAGCCCTAATCTTTTCATATTTATTATATTTTTAGTATATTCCACTCCCTTGGCGACCCCGCGTAGCTAATTAAAAAATCCAAATTTACCGGTGCTCAACATATGTCCCATGTTCGACCTGTAAGTAGTACGACACTGTACGCTTGAGATTATTACAACTTTTTCAACGGTCCACAAGTCATAGGAGATAGACCTGTAATAAATCTTGATCCGATTCTTCCACGCTCCATAGTTTGATATGCTAAGCAAACATGTACGATTTGTGGATTGGCCTTCGGGTAGGCGTTGTTATTTATTGGGATCATGTGGATAACAAGTAGACCCTAGAGGTTAATGAATAGTGTATATTAAATATAATCACTACTTAAATGGTGTGCGACAACGGAAACAGATCGTCGAAGAACCCCGGAAATAAGACAAGCAACCAAACAAATAGAGCACTTGAAAACTTGTGTTTAGGCCATTGAACGGCCATGGGGAAGCCGATAAGCTTTATTACAAAAGGAGAGAACAAAACAAATCTTCTCTTCACAAATAAAGAAGAATCACACAAGATCTCTCCAAAATCTCACAATACAATTCTCAAAGTTGGCTCTCATAATGTTATCTCAGATTTTGTCAAATGTGTTCCATGCTGAAACCCCTAGCGTAAGACCGGCTATATATAGTGCTAGGTTACAACAAGTGTCATCATTAGCTAGGAATTCCAAACGATATGAATACCGACTTTAATGGCATTCTATCTCATCACAGCTCTATACAATTAATGCACCGCACCCTAGGGGGTCTGCGCCGCACCCTAGTGGGCCGCATCCAATGGGCTCCCTTTGACCAACCGATATTCTTTCTTTACGGAACGACCAAAGCACTAAGCAAGCGTTCGAGCTATCCATTAGCTCGAACTCGTAGAGATACCAACCAATGAGCCACCGAAGGACCAATCGACTGAACATGAACTTTAACCGAGTTACGACCACAATGTCAAACAACCGACCGTCAGAACACAGACTTCTACCGACCTGACGACCGATCGACCAACTGTGCTGTACAGGACCAATAGCTCGGCATCCTTATATCTGACTTGTGCAGAGTCAGATAGGTCAGACCCAAGCATAGCCGAGTTAACTCTGCACAAGATAACTCGTATGTTTGACCAATGCTCCGTCAATGCCGAATCGAGCCATTTTCCACAGATCTCCACCATGGCAAGATTCGAGCCTTCGTCCAGCATTGCATCACCTTGGTAGAGCATTAACTGGTGTTCCCCTGCCTTTTGATCCGAGGAGCCCAATACTCTTTCGAGCTACAACTGGCTCCACCGAGCCACAATGCCCACAGCTGGGGCCTCCATGACAGCATCTCAGAACTACATTGAGCAAGTCTAAACAGTGCTTGAACTTGGCTCCCGATACAACCTTTGTCAAGATGTCTGTCGGGTTATCATCTATTTTGATCTTCAACAAGTTGATGTCATCGTCTTCTTCTCTCACGTAGTCACGGACAAAGTGGAATCCCATATTGATATGCTCCGTACAAGCATGGAAGACCTAATTCTTAGCCAAGTGCACAACACTATGGCTATCACAATGAAGATCATATCTCTCTTGGTAGACTTCTAGATCATCCATCAAGCCCATCAGCCATATCGACTCCTTCACTGCTTCAGTCAATGCAAAATACTCTGCCTCCGTAGTAGATGTAACAGCCGTTTTCCGACCGTAGTATTTTCAATGAGTACGACTCTTTTCGTGTGCGTATTTAATTTTCCCTCTTCTTGGATCCGGACTATGCGATGTGATATGTCGTTGTGATCGTATGGCAGAGTAGTTATTTGTGGGATTTTTGGTGAACGTAATTTCACGGGTCGTTCTCCCACAAATCAGGTTTGATTATAGAGATGTCATAGCTTTAGACTTAGTCGCCAGACGTTTTTATTTTTAGTTCGTTTTCCGTGGACCAAACGCGCGATTGACCACCGTACTCTCGACCCTCTCAGAGGCGTGAGCGCCCTGATTTTTCTTCGTAATTTTTGGACTTCGGGGGGGATGGGACCAACCTGCATTAACACTTTAGTAATTATTAAAGCTCCTTTATAATTTTGAATATGAAGAAGGATTCTGTACGTTTTGTTTTTTTAAACAAGAGAATTACTAGTGCTAATTCATTTTTATCAAACCCCTAACCTAATAATAAAGGTATTGTTATTTCTCTCAAGTCATCTACGTTTTTTTTCAAACTCAAATTTATTAATTACTTTTAAACTCTTATCTTTTGAATTCAAATTCTGTGGGAGATCCGAACGTATCAAATCAATTATATCTGTAACCAACTACACCGTAACTTAATATATTTTATATCCTATCCAAATTTTAACAACTCTGGGCATCTCCCCCACGTTTCCATCTCCTCCCCGTATGCTCTCTCTCTTCTCCCTACAAATAATCCAACAGAGCCCTATTTTCTCTAGGCTTTCACCCGAACCCATCTCCAGGCCTTTTTCTTTTTCTCGTGCTCTCCATGCAACACAAGCACGCAACTCCCTCCTTTTCCTAAATCTCTCGACAGCCCTGCCCTCTTCCCCTCGCCTCAAAACTCTCTCCGGCCTCTCCTACACCACGGCAACCACGCAACCACGCAACAGCCCCTCCGGCCACCCTTCCCCACTTGACTTCGACCTGCCCTTCAACCCTTACAAACGGCAACCCACCGGCCTGCACCTAGCTACCGGCCTTTCCCCCTGCTGTCCACGCATGGCCGTAGGCCTGTCCTTTCCCCTCGCTACATTCCCAGGCTGCATGACCCTCCACCCTCCACTGCAGTCCGACTAGGGATGGCAGTAATGACCCGACCCGACCCTCCACGGTTTGGACCCGACCCGCCCCGGCCCGCAGCCGGGTCGGGGCAAGCTTGGGCTTTGTATGCAACCCGGCCCGCCCCGGCCCGCCCCGATAAACTATAGAGGTTCTAAAAAAACCTTACCATTTTGATGCGAACCATGCGATCTGCCCATATCACTAACTCATACTCTGTTCCAATGTTCTTCCAATTAGGCCAATTCCCAATTCCAAATTACCAATAAATCACAATTCTCCCAAATCCCAAATAAAACTTTTATTTGGGATTCATATGGATGGCAGTAATGACCTAACCCGATCGACCCGACCCGGCCCGACCCGGTTTTGGTAAGAAATTACCCGACCCGCCCCGGCCCGAGACCCGCCCCGGCCCGAGACCCGCCCTGGCCCGGCCCGCAGACGGGGCGGGGCAAGATTGGGTAGTTAAATACCCGCCCCGCCCCGTAATATTGTCATTCCTAAGTCTGACCAGCCCCTCCGGCCACCTAGTTGGCAGCCCTACGCCTCCCCGACGCTCGCTGTCGTAACCCCCGTAGCTGTCGCCGTCAGCCCCAGATCTGACGTAGCCGCAGTCCTCTCCGAAGACAACGTTTTGCTGCGCTACTCGTAGCCGAAACGATTCCGAGGCGATCCCGACGACCCCTCCTTACTGCGCTACCTGCAGTCGGGGAATCAGAGCGTAGGCTACGCGATTCGTTACTGTTTTCAGATCCGACGTCAAACTTACACGTGACCGTCGAACCAGGTTGGTGCCCTATACTCGTAGCAACCCAAAATATACGTCATCTAAACCCTAACTAAAAATCAGCAACTTAATATCACTAAATTTACTTTTGTGCTCCTTTAAAATATTGTGCGAATCTAGATCATCGACCGGACTTTTGACTGTGCACATAGGGTAGATATCGACGTAAAGAACTGTAGAGTAGAATCTGACAATTGAACACCACATCTTGGAACTGATATGATAGTCACGTTTAACCTAGAGATGCACCTAATATAATTGCTAAAACGTGACCTGATACCGTCCCTTAATTCATTTCAGCGAACCTTACCCGACACTCGAACCACGACGAGACGCTCCCGACAGACGGACCCTCGCCGACGTGCCACTTCGACGAGACGCTCCAGACCGAAGACGCACTCGCCTCCGCAGGCAAGTGTTTACACTTGTGTTCTTACGGCCACGTTTAGGCCATCACCTTCTTAGTAAGTTAAAGTATATTTAAAGAGAACCGGACGTGAAATGATAGCGTCCGGGACCCCCCTTAACAGATTAGACTTGACGACGAAGTCTAAGCACAAACAAACAAACAAACAAACAACAACAACTGACACCTTAGGGCTGTTCTATGTGTGCGTGCGTGTGGACCCCCTAGAACAACAACTGAACAACTGAACATTCATAACTGGTTATATCTTGTCTTCTCTAGTTCATGTGGTATACCTTACGGGAAGTCTCGGCGTCTCACCAGGGGAGTGAGCGTCCCGACAGACCGTGGGGAATCTTGGGGAGCCCACCAAGGGAGTGGGTGTTCCTTTCGTGTACACCTTGCGGGAAGTCTCGGCGTCTCACCAGGGGAGTGAGCGCCCCGGCTGACCGTGGGGAGAGGCACTCACCAAGGGAGTAAGCAGTACTCGTACAGTCCAGTCTTGTCTTATCTCGAGCACTTGGGGTTGGGTTGGGTGAACGACCACCAGATAGAGGTTTTGGCCACTCTCTATGCTGTAGACGTGCACTCTCTTTGGTGTCACACACACACGTCTTGTCTTGTTGTCCTGTCCCATCTAGCTTAGTCCCGTAGCCGGTAGCACATGCTACGGCTACTGCTTGTCACGTTTTACTTTCCTGCACCACTTTACTTCTTGCATAGTATAACTGTCATGTCATCACAATAGCATGTTAATCAACCAGTAAAATGTTGCTCTTAAATTACCTTACACTTGCAATAGAGTCTCTCACCTCTATCTTGTAGACTTTATCTGAAGTACAGGTCCTTTTCTTTTGGGTGCTGTACGTCAGGTGTTGAGCCAGAGTACGTGGACGAGCCGGACATACCTGAGTACTTGGAGCCCAAGGACGTCGACCCGGAGTACGTTTCTGACGAGGACCAGACCTAGAGGTCCCCCACCGTTGCTGATCCAGAGATTTCCTGCTTTCTAGTTCGGATGTGTGGCACCATTTAGTTTTCTGCCTAGGTTGGGTGCTTGTACCATTAGTTTCTTTCAGCTGTTTGTTGCCATGTTGGGCATCTGTTTAGACTTCCGTACTTTCTGGATATCTTTTGAATAAAATGAATGCATTTCCTTTTCGATACTTTTGTTGTTCCGTATCTTTTATATGCAGGGACCTGTTTTATGCTTTGATGTACCTCACAGACGCTTAGTGGGTTCGAGCTTTGTAGCTCCACCCATGCGGACCTTAGTCGTGTTTTGCTTCCATAGTTTTGGAAAGCGGGACGTGACAGGTTTTAGTGGTGGCCCATGCATGTCCTTTTTGCAAAAGTTCAGAACAATGAAAGTAAATGCATTCATTATTATCCAGTTTTATGTGCGAGTCTAAATTGTGTGTTTTCTTGTCAATAGGATGGCAGGACGACGCAACACCCGATCCGGGAGCTCAGGTGATGGAGTTTCGGAAGACCAGGGTGGTGAATTCTGCCAGTTTTTGGGTGTGATGAGAGATATGCTGGACGTTCAGCATCAATTGGTTCAGCAGTGCCATCAGGTTGCCCGAGCTATCCAGGCATCACCAACGCCGCCTCTACCCGCACCTCGAGCTGCTCCTGAAGTGAAGCAGTTCAATGAGCTTCAGTCGAAGGCATTTTCTGGAAGGGAAGGAACATTAGGCGCTGATGAGTGGATTCTGAGCACAGAGGAGAAGCTGGTAGCTGCAAAGATTCCTGAGGATACCAAGGTTGAGATAGTCAAGATGCAGTTGACCGAGAATGCTCGGGAACTGATGGCGTATTGAGGAGAGTCGCCTGGAGAAACCAGTCGAGTGGAAGACTTTCAAGTCTATGTTCAGAGAGAAGTTTTCCCTAATGCTGCTAAGAGGGAGCTGTTGAGCCGATTTGTGAATCTGAAGCAGGGGAACATGACAGTTGATGAGTACGAGACAGAGTTCGAGATGCTTAGTCGTTTTGCCTCTCATATGGTGAAGAAGGAAGAGAACCGAGCTGATTGGTTCCGTTGGGGGCTGCACCCGAAGATTCAGGCTTCCATGTCCTCGGCAGACTTCTCGACCATGGGAGCTATGCTGAATGTCACCAGGAATCATGAGATCGTGGCGCGTCTACCTGACCCTCCAGCTGGTGGAGGAAAGCGTCCCATGGAAAAGTATCGGCCACCTGCTAGGCCAGCTATAAGATCCAACCAGACGGTGCCTTTTAAGAGGCCTAGAGCACCTGGGCAGAGTCAGAGCAAGGGCTCATGCCACTTCTGTGGTAAGCCGGGGCATATCAAGAGCAATTACAGGAAGATGCTGGGTTTGTGTTTGGCGTCTGGGGATGCCTCACATGTTTCCAGAGATTGTCTGAATCTTCTTCGTACAGTGGACAGAGCACCAGTTCCGCTGCAGAATAGAGCGCCCGCCCCAGTTCAGAGAGGAGCTAATATCTGTGGACCACTCTTGACACCACAGAAGCAGATGTTTCGGCAGGCAGCGCAACCCTAGAGGCCGGCTTCCAACAACGCAGTCGTTGAGGCTGAGGACTTGGATGGTGTTATTGCATGTATTTCTTTAGACATAGTCTTTTATTTCATAGTTTAGATTTTATTGTTTTGCATTGTTTGTTGCCTTGTTAGTTAGAGTAGTTGTGTTTAACCTTAGTTCGTTTATATCTTAAGCACCATTCTAGTGTCATCTCACCCGACCTTGACCTTGTTCGACTCCGGTGCATCTATGTGCATCATATCCTGAAGATTCGTAACAAGGCATTCCATTCTGACTCATACACTTCCAAAATGTTAGGACATCACCACAGGGAACGGAGTGGTGACGGTGAATTTGGGTTGTCGAAAGATTCCATTGGTGGTCAGTGGGCACGAACTGTATGCAGACTTCATTGTACATGATCTGTCGCATTTCGATGTCGTTCTTGGCATCGATTGGCTGGGAGATTTCCATGCTTCGATCGAATTCCACATCAAGAAGGTGGTATTCAGGATTCCAGGCCATCCAGAGTTCGAGTTCCACAGCAGGGATAAGTCACTTGGGCCCGTCAGATTCCGGGCCAAGCCGGAGGAGCCGATTGTTACAGCTATGCAGATGGAGATCAGTCGACCAGCAGTCTCAGAGATTTTGACGACGTCTTCTCGAAGGATATCTCAGGTTTGCCACCCGATAGAGCTTTGGAGTTCGGTATCGATCTTATGTCGGAAGCGCAACCTATATCGAAGGTGCCATATCGTATGGCTCCCGCTGAGCTTGAAGAGCTGCGGAAGCAATTGGATGAGTTACTGCAGAAGGGATTCATTCACCTTAGTGTGTCACTATGGGGTGCACTGGTTCTGCTCGTGAAGAAGAAGGATGGATCTCGTCGAATGTGCGTGGATTATCGTGGTCTGAATGTTGTGACCGTGAAGAATAAGTATTCGCTGCCGCGTATCGACGATATTTTCGACCAGCTCGAAGGTTCGAAAGTTTTCTCAAAATTGAATTTGAGGAGCGGATACCATCAGCAGAAGGTGAAGAAAGATGATATTCCGAAGACCGCATTCCGAACAAAGTACGGACATTATGAGTTCGTGGTTATGCCATTCAGCGTGACCAACGCTCCAGCTGTGTTCATGAATTTGATGAACTTAATTTTCTATGACTTCCTGGATAAGTTTGTCCTTATCTTTATAGAAGACATCCTTATTTACTCGAAGTCTGAGGAGGAGCACAGCTGTCATCTGAGGACAGTGTTGGAGACGCTGAGATGTTATAAGCTTTATGCCAAATACAGTAAGTGCGAATTCTGGTTGGACAGAGTCACATTCCTTGGACACGTAGTGTCTGGAGATGGCATATCGGTGGACCCGGAGAAGGTCAGAGCAGTTAGTGATTGGCTAACTCCGCAGTCAGCGTCAGATATTCGGAGCTTCCTTGGTTTAGCCGACTATTATCATCGGTTCATCAAGGATTTCTCGATGATTGCGGAGCCGATGACGAAGCTGACGAAGAAGGATGTGGAGTTCTGTTGGTCAGATGCTTGTGAGGAGGCCTTCAGTATCTTGAAGGCAAGGTTGACCACAGCACCGGTTTTGGTTGTACCGGATCGGAGCGGAGGCTTTAAGGTATATTGTGATGCATTAGGGAAGGGCCTTGGGTGCGTATTGCATCAGCATGGCCATGTGGTCGCGTACGCTTCTCGTTAGTTGAGGACTAATGAGAAGAACTACCCGACGCACGATCTGGAGTTGGCAGCGGTGATTTTTGCACTGAAGATCTGGAGACACTTCTTGCTTAGTGAGAGCGTGAAGATTTTCACCGATCACAAAAGTTTAAAGTACATCTTTACACAGAAGGAGCTCAACATGCGTCAGAGACGATGGTTGGAGCTGATGGCAGATTACGAGATAGATTTGCAGTATCACCAGGGGAAGGTGAATGTAGTGCCAGATGCTTTGAGCAGACTTCCCGCCGTGATGATGTACACTGCCGACTGGAGGTTACAGCAGGAGCTGAAGGAGATGGGTGTTGAGGTCGTTCTACCTAGAGTCGTTCTTTCATTTATGAATATGCAGTTTCAGTCCACGACCGTAGATCGTATCAAGGCAGCACAGGCAGAAGATCCGAAGCTGCAGAGGATCAGGAGGCAGGTTGAAGCTGGACTTCAAACGGAGTTCGCTATTCATGAGGATGGTTCACTGAGGTACGACAGTAGGCTCTGCGTACCTGCAGGCGATGTTCATGAGGAACTGTTGAGTGAGGCTCATAGCTCGCCATATTCTATATATCCTGGAGGCACGAAGATGTATAAAGACCTTCGTTTGAATTATTGGTGGATTGGCATGAAGAGGAGTGTGGCACG
Organism: Scilla litardierei; assembly: GCA_030789695.1. Taxonomy (NCBI): domain Eukaryota; kingdom Viridiplantae; phylum Streptophyta; class Magnoliopsida; order Asparagales; family Asparagaceae; genus Scilla; species Scilla litardierei. The sequence goes on from CM061137.1 coordinate 19,450,289, forward strand.
GAGCATTGCCAAATGTTTGGTATGCCAGCAGGTGAAAGCGGAACATCATCGGATAGCTGGATTGCTACAACCACTTCCTATTCTGAAGTGAAAGTGGCAACATATCACGATGGATTTTGTGACAGGCCTACCTCGTAGCCCGAAACAGAACGATGCAATTTGGGTTATCGTTGATCGATTGACCAAGTCTGCACATTTCATCCCTTTCCAGGTGGGACAGTCTACGGAAGTCTTGGCAAGGAGATATCTAGAGGTAAATTTTATCTTACTTCTCTGTTATAGTTCCTCTTTGAGTTAGTTCGTGATGTAGACTGTGTACGTGTAGGAGATTGTACGCTTACATGGGTTCCGGTGAGCATCGTGTCTGACAGAGGCTCGAGGTTCACATCTCAGTTCTGGAGGAGTCTGCAGGAGAATTTGGAGTCTGCAGGAGAATTTGGATACGAGTCTGAGCTTCAGCACAGTGTACCACCCGCAGACCGATGGCCAGTCCGAGAGGACTATTCAGATCCTGGAGGATATGCGACGAGCTTGTACGCTCGATCTGAAGGGTTCGTGGGAGGACCATCTCCACTTGATGGAATTTTCATACAACAACAGCTACCAGGCGAGCATTGGCATGGCACCATTAGCTGCATTATATGGGAGGAAATGTCGATCGCTGGTGAGCTGGGATGACATTGGAGATCGAGAGCTGTTGGGTCCAGAGATGATAGTTGAAGCTATGGATGTCGTGAGAGACATCAGGGAGAAACTCAGGATTGCGCAGGACCACTTTAAGCATTGGACAGATACGAAGAGACAACCTTTGGAGTTTCAGCCTGGTGATCACATCTTCCTGAAGATTTCTCTGAACCGCAGAGTCATTCATTTCGGGAAGAAGGGAAAGCTGAGTCTATGGTATATTGGACCATTTGATGTGCTGGAGCGTGTGGAAGCAGTGGCATATCGCCTTGCTCTGCCACCATCTTTGGATGAAGTTCATCACGCAGTCCACGTATCTCAGCTACGTCGATACATCAGTGATCCATCGCACACTGTGGATTTTTCAGAGATCACCGTAACCTACCCTAGGTTCCACCTGGCGGTGTCACAATCGTCAGGCGTAATATGGCCCCTAGGCTACGATTTCGGGCTCAATCCGCAAGCGGACGGTGTCGAGTAATAGTATATAAGATGTTGGATCCCACAGGGAAGGTAATAGTGTCAATAGGTTCTCAGTCTATTTCTAAATGTAGAAGTGAGGTAGATGTCGAGGAAACAGATTTGGGTTGGTTGTTGTTGTTGTAATATCAATAAAAAGGGATTAGGGCTTTAGCGATCACCACTAGGATAGTTGGGGTCGATGTTAGGATAGGATCCTCACATTGTATTAGGGCTAGGGAATTAATCCCCCAATTCGTACCACTCTCGTGGGTTAGAATTGCGGGGTATTTTGGTGGCTCTCGTTGAAGCAATGGCGGTAGCCGTCAATATAGCGATATAGTTTGTCGATGGATCCCCTCAAGGCGTGAGCCGAGCATGGTCATGTGCCTTGGTTGGATCCAACGATTTCCCTATTCGAATCCCTAGATACCCCTTAAGCACATCAATTACACAGACCGTGGGCATTATCTCAGTACGGGTTATCTACGGATTCGGTAGGATCTACCGAAATACAACCCTAAATCCCCAATTCAACGTAGGGATCCAGATCTACATTTCCCCCTAGAATCCTAGGGCTAACCCATCAACCATAGAATAAATCTACTCACACATTGCAATAGCGGCAGAGAAAACCATCAATTCCACAGAAGAAAACATTATAGTAATCGAGAGATTCGGGCTCAAAGACTTACAGCGAGTATAGACAAACAATAGCCAGAGAAAATTCCAAATTCCAATAGGTAAACACAAAACGAGAACGAAAGCAACGATCTCCAATTGTATGATCCAAAAATGGCTTACAAAATAAGTCTCAAAATAATCCCTACAAAAGTCGCCAGCTCTCCGCTCTCAAAACTCTCTAAAAAATCCTGATTGAAAAGCCCTCTCCCCGTCGTCCCCCAGCTCACGGCTTCAATGCTCCCCAGATCGAGCGCATCGCGATCTTTCAAAGAGTTTCCAAAAATGCCCTTGGGGCTGCCGACCGAGTAGGCTACTCGGTCGAGCACATAAAGCTCAGTCAGCAACTCGGCCCGCGTAGCTATCTGCTCGGCTGCATGGGAGAAATCGAAATCGCCCTACCCGGACCGAGTAGGATCTGCTCGGTTCGAGTAAGGCTCTACTCGGTTGGCTGCTCGGGTCGCGTCGTGGCTTGTGGAAAATAAGGCTACTCGACTGAGCAGATGAGCTGCTCGGTCCGAGTTAGCCCGTGTCCGTTTCTGCTGTAAATGGAGCTACTCGGTCCGAGTAGCTGAGCTACTCGGCCCGAGCAATTTCTGGGAAATGCTCAGAATGCTCCTGGGGCTTTTCTCTGCTCTCTCTCCCTCTCTTATCTCCTCCAATGGCTCCGAAAGTGTGGTAAACTCCTCCAGAGCCCTGCCAACGAGCTCACGAGCATGTCGGATGTGTCCATACCCAAGCAGGGGTCCAGATCGCTCCAAAATCCCTGAAAACTCACAAAACACTACGAAACTCGAAAATATCGTCAGAAACGCAATATCATAGTAAAAAGTGGGATTTGGATGTGAAAATGATATGGGATGCAATGAAATAATGACATGAAAATATGAAAAATATGGACACATCAAAATCCCCCAAGCTTATCTCTTACTCGTCCTCGAAGAAAACGAATAATCGGTACGCCGGGAGGAAAAATAAAAAGAAAATAGGAAAATGAAAATAGAAAGAAATGAAAAGCAAAAAGAGAAGTAAGCGGAGAGTGCTAAGGATGATCGGTCAGATCTCAGGCCCACATACTGAATCACGATACCCTGAATGAAAAACATACATGCTACTGGAAATTTCTAGCTTTACACATCATATGACTAGCATGCAGTGCAGGCAAAGAATAGGGATCCACTGAAATAACACCGTCAAATCATATCAATCTCATGCAATCCCTAGAGTCTAGTATAAAGGAGTTGGCAACGCCCTTTTCAATCACAGATACACCAGGAGCATAAAGGAATCACACAACATGCAATAGAGAATAGAAAAAGATCATGCCATTCAGATATTCATTTCGATATGTGAAAAATCCCCAAAACTAAAGTAATTCGTAAAGTTTAGGTTTTATAAGATCTCCCCGTGTGCATCGTCTCCACTCTAATGTCAAGCTCACTCATGTGATCAGTTGGTTTCCCCCCCCCCAAGCTTAGCTTGAGGCGTCGCATCAAAGAAAAATGATATGGAATTTTTATTTTTCTTCCCAGAATGGATGATAGCTTCTAATGAAATGAAACAAAACAGTATTTATTCATTTTCTTATATCCCTTTTTTACATACGAGTATATACACTTTTTTTCTTTTTTTCTCTTTTTTCATTTTCATTTAAAAGCTATACTTTTTCTTTTTGGGATTGGGAAGTAAGATGTGGTAAAGATAGCTATGGGGGTGCAACCAACCGATATGCAGGGATATAAATAGATATGTGGAAAAGGAAAATAGTGGGACTCTCGGTTCACTCATAAGAGGGTGCACACAGTTTGATAAAATAAAACCCTAACTAAACTCATATATAGCATGGATATTTTCACTTCTCTAAATGAATACTGAAAAAGGCATGCAGTAAAAATCACAATACCAGCAGGCACGCAAGCAGAATTGAATAAGATAAGAAAAGCATATGCTTCGAGTGTTCTAGTGATGCGTGAACCTGGGTGCATTTCCCAACATGAATCATACTAGATACTAATTCATGCATTCAATTTTCAATTCATTTCAAGTATTAAATCAGATAGATCATCAAAAGAAATGCATGCATATAAATAGTAAAGCTGAAATTCACCCTAATAGCATGTCAACAGAAATGAGCATCGCAAACGACTAATAAGGCCATGAGAGATATCATCATGCGAAAACGTCCCTAGCAAAGATAAAGAAAAAGAAGCAGAGAAAAAACGAAAATAAAATAAAAGATATGCATGCATGGGGAAAATAGAAAATATGATGCAAAAATGATAAAAAAGAAAACGACGTGAAATATGGTGGAAAAGTGAAATAAAAACCGATATAAGGAAAGAAAATGTAAAAGAAAAATGAAAAATAAAGCGGTAGCGCTCATCCCCCAAGCTAAACCAGCAGTGTCCTCACTGCTAAGAAAACGCTCGTGAGCAGGAGATGATGCTAAAGGGGTGGGGTGGGTGGGATAACAAAAAAAACTATGTAATAAAAGAAAAAGAAAATAAAAATAAAAATATGATATTGTTGTGAAGGGAAAAGTAGGGAAATAGGTGTAGAGGGTTAAGAGCCCACTACCCTCATATTTATAGCTTTCAATAGTGGGTTGGATACCCAATGGGCCTAATGGGCCTATTCATAACACTTCCCCTTATCCAACCAACATTGAATAAGAGGTGGATTCTTCAGGATCCGAGTTAGGATAACTGCCTTGTTAAATAAAGAACAATTAATCCATAACTTCCCATGTTTTGGGGATGTGTCTAGGGGTGGATACTTCAGGATCCAGAGTCAACGAGGTTGCCTCGTCAAAACCTTGACTACGGAAAACCCTGTGGGAAAAAACCAGTAGCCAAGGGAAAAGAGTACAACTCTACGGTTGACTCTCCCTCATCTGACCAAGCTTCAGGCTTGCAGATTTCCTATGAATCTATACATGAGTCTCCAATGTATCTATGAGTTCATAGTCCTCTCATCCTGACCCAGTTTACATTTACTCACTCTCCTCATCCCAATCCCATATACAAGTTTCTTAAAGATACTAGTAGGCAGTGATTTGGTAAGCAAATCCGCCAAGTTATTACATGATTGGATCTTCTGTACCTCAATCTGCTTCTGCTTCTGAAGGTCGTGCGTCCAGAAGAACTTGGAGGAGATATGCTTCGTCTTGTCGCCTTTGATGTAGCCGTCCTGTAGCTGGGCTATACATGCTGCATTGTCTTCATGAAGTGGAGTAGGCGCAAGAACGCCGGTCATCAGGCCGGTGGAGGTGAGGAGGTGATTGATCACAGAGCGTAGCCAGAAACTTTCCTTGCTTGCTTCAAAGATCGCTAGGAGCTCTGAGTGAGTGGATGAGACGGTCGTCATGGTCTGCTTCACAGATCTCCAGGATATGGCTGTGTCGCCATAAGTAAACATGTATCCTGTCTGAGACTTCTCTGTATGAGGATCGGACCTGTATCCTGCATCAGCATAACCAACTAAACCAGTTGATGCCCCTTTCCTGTAGAATAGACCTAAGTCTATGGACCCTTGGAGGTAGCGCAGAAGATGCTTAACTCTGGCCCAGTGCCGCTGTGTAGGTGCAGCACTATATCTGGCTAGTAAGTTGACTGCAAATGCTATGTCAGGGCGAGTGCAGTTATCCAAGTAAAGGAGTGCACCGATAGCACTTAGATAAGGCACTTCAGGGCCTAGTCGACTGATGTAACAGGATCCCATCGTTAAGGTGCTCTATTTGAAGACCTAAACAGAATTTTGATTTTCCGAGGTCTTTCTTCTCGAAGGTTTCTGTCAGGCTTCTAGAAATCTCTGCGATCTCTTCAGGAGATCCGATGAGGTTCAAGTCGTCCACATAGACGGCTATGATTACAAATCATGTTGCCTTTGCTCTTATAAAGATGCAAGGACAGACTGGGTCGTTTGTGAATCCTTGTTTTGCAAGGAAATCGCTCAGTCTGTTATACCACATCCTTCCAGATTATTTTAGACCATATAATGATCTTTGCAGTTTCACTGAGTAGATGTCACGTTCTCTCTCTTTTAGTGCTGTAGGCAAAGAATAACCATCAGGCAATCTCATATAGATGTATCGGTCTAGGTTGCCATATAGGTATGCAGTAACCACGTCCATAAGCTGCATATCTAAACCCTCTTGGGCTGTTAAGCCAATGAGGAATCGGAAGGTGATCGCGTCCATGACCAGGGAGTATGTGGCTTCAAAATCCACCCCTGGACGTTGGGTAAAACTCCGCGCTACAAGCCTTGCTTTGTAGCGAACGATCTCATTCTGTTCATTTCGTTTTCTAACAAATACCCATTTATAACCCACAGGTTTTACACCTTTTGGTGTGTGGACTATGGGGTCCGAAGACCTTGCGTTTGGTGAGTGAATCCAACTCCACTCATATTGCCGCTTTCCACTTTGGCCAATCATCTCTGCTTTGACATTCTGTCAGAGAGCGTGGTTCAATATCATCGTCGCAATACGCGACGTTGATGGCAATATTACACGCAAATGTGTCATCTATGGTTGTGCTCTTTCTGTCCCAATACTCCCCAGTTCGTACATAGTGTATCGAAACTTCATTTTCTCCCGGTTTTTCCTCTTCATGAGAGTTTGGGAGAGATGGTGTAGCAGGGCTTATAGTAGCATCATGTGGTGGTATTTGTTTACCATTGCCAAGGGTCCTACTCTTTCGAGGGACTTGATCCTTGGATCCTGGTGGTCGCCCTCTCTTTTTGAGCGGTCCAACCATTTCTGCTGCAGGCGGATTGCATCCATTTTGCGGTATGTCAATCCTAGCTGGAGTTTTAGCAGCAGGGACGTGTGATTTGACAATCTTCTGGTTGTCAGTAAATTTGTCCGGCAAGAGATGGACAGTGTTTTGGATGTGGAGAATCTTCAGGACCTCCTCCTCACACTGGCTTGTGGGCGGATCAAAGTGACATAATGTCTTTGTATCCCAAGTGATACATTCTGAAGCTTCGGGCTTCTTTGTCTGTGAGCCTAGTCTTGGAAACGATGTTTCATCGAATTCACAGGCTTCTAGACGTGCCTTGAAAACGTCTCCCATAAGAGGTTCTAGGAATCTAATTATGGAGGGGGTGTCAAACCCAACATAAATGCCTAGGCGACGTTGTGGACCCATCTTTGTCCTTTGTGGTGGTGCTATGTGGACGTATACTGCACAACCAAATATTCTCAAGTGTGAGACAATTGGTGGGGCTCCAAGTGCTAGTTGCATTGGAGAAGATGACTGACCTCCAGAAGGTCTTAATTTTATTAAAGATGCAGCATGCAAAATTGCATGACCCCACGCATTCACTGGCATCTGGGATTGAAGTAATAATGGACGAGCAATCCATTGTAGTCTCTTAATTAGAGATTCTGCTAACCCATTTTGGGTGTGAACATGTGCTACGGGATGTTCGACTTCAATTCCCTGAGCTTGGCAATAGTCTAGAAAGACTTGTGACGTAAACTCACCCGCATTATCCAGACGAAGTTTCTTTATCTGGTAGTCGGGGAAGTGGGCCCGTAACTTGATTATATGAGCTAAAAGCTTAGATAGTGCTAGGTTACGGGTGGACAGTAGACACACATGTGACCACTTAGTAGATGCGTCTATCAGGACCATAAAGTACCTGAACGGACCACTTGATGGGTGTATCGGCCCACAAATGTCTCCGTGGATTCTTTCCAGAAAACTTGGGGACTCCACGTCCACTTTCAGTGGAGATGGTCTCATAATCAGTTTACCCTTGTAACAGGGTGGACATGGGAATTTGCCTTTTTGAAGAATCTTCAGGTTCTTCAGGTCTATACCCCTGGAGCTTTTTAAGATGTGGTACATCATAATAGAGCCAGGGTGTCCCAGTCTACTGTGCCAGAGTTGGAATTCTGGTGTTTGGGGGCACTGCAGGTGCTCCGCCATGGATGTTTCTGGAGTTTGTATACTTGTTTGGTAGAGTCCCGAGGGGAGTCCCTTGAAACGTTCCACAATGGTTTTTGAACCATTTGTAAGAGACGTTACAAGCAAATATTCCCTTTTATCTTCCTCGACAGTCTCTAAGTGATATCCGTTTAAACGGATATCTTTAAAGCTTAGGAGGTTTCGGATAGATATAGGAGAGTATAACGCATTTTTAAGTGTGATTTGTGTGTTACCGGGGAGCAATATAATTGCTTCCCCTGATCCTTCGATTATGTTTGCTGGTCCTGAGATTGTTCTCAGTGGACCAGAATAACTACTTATGCTCGTGAAGTAGTCTATGTTTTGAAGGATCGAGTGCGTCGATGCACTGTCCACTAGGCAGATTAATTCCATATCTAAAATGAAAGACATTCAAGCAGTAAATAATATGAAAAGGAAAGATCTACTTTCATAAAAAAGGGATGCTCAAAATATTGTTTGACATGGAATAAAAACTAGATACGATGCATAAAAAGAAGATACATTGCTAGTACATAGAAGTGGTCCAAAACTAGAGAGTTCCATCTTCCATGAAGTCTTCAGGAGTCCATGAGGTCTCTGGCAACGCTGCGCTCTCAATCAGGTTTGTCTCAGCTCGAGGCTTGCCTGGTAGAGGTCCTGGAGGTGTTTCGGGGTGCGGCAGATTCTGGACCAGTGGCCCGTCATTCCGCATTTCGAGCACTTATCCTCCCAGTCTTTCTTGGGAGTGCCACCTTTGTTGGACATCCTCTTTTGCTTCTTTTCCGCGAACTTCTGGTTCTGAGGAGGAGCTGGGGGAGTGGCCTTCTTTCGCTGCTTTTGTTCTTTCCATTTCTGGAATTTTGCCTTTTTGTCCATCTTCTTCTTCTGGGAAGACTGGAAGTGTGCCTCTGCAGGAGGTGGCAGTGGAGCGGAGCCAGGAGGGCGCAGGTTGTGAGTGGCAACCAACAGGTCTCTATTCTGTTCAGCCATAAGCAGGCATGAAAGTAGATCAGAGTACTTTGTGAACTTCCTCTCACGGTATTGTTGCATAAGGATCATGTCCTTCTCGTGGAAAGACGTGAACGTCTTTTCCAGCAATATTTTCTCTATCACCGTTTCACCGCACAACTTCAGGCGTAAGGTGATACGGAAGAGTGCTGAGTTGTACTCCGCTACGGATTTATAATCCTGTATGCGGAGGTGAGTCCACTCGTACTGCGCATGGGAGAGTATGACATCTCTCTGATGCATGTACCTCTCCTCGAGTGCGTCCCACAGCTCGTAAGGATCCTCTACAGTAAGGTACTCGTCCTTCAGGGTCGAGTCTAAATGTTTCCTGATATATATAATGGCTTTCGCCTTTAATATATTGGAAACTTCCTCTGTATGAGGTGCTTCTTTTGAAGCATCCTTGTCGACTGAGGCAGTACTTGTTGTTGCCTTCTCAGTCGTTGTGAGACTGAAACCATGAGAGCGCAGATGGAACTTCAGGTCCAACTGCCAACTCAGGTAGTTTGACCCATCGGCCTTCAGGACCGAAAAGTCGACATTCGCAAGTCTGGCCATTGAATGATCTAGCAATATATAAAAACAGCATGTATCATTAAAACTGAGTAAAATAGACATCCACACATGTATTTCAAGCATTTGTCATAGCATGGATCTATTAAAGGAAATTTAACATACATGCTTTTTACGGTTTCATAATGTGAATAATTAACAAAGGTTAACATTCAAGCATGCTATTTGGCAGTTTCATTGTAACATTAAACATGTTATTAAAATAATTAACATCCACGCAATTAATGCATAAGCAATGAAAAAGAAAATGACTTAGGACTATGTGGATCAGCCAGCCGACACCGAAATAAAAAGAAGTACAGTCCGAAGTTACATCAAAAAAAATTGCATGAAAGAATAAAATACAACTTGGGAACTTCAGAGAGAAGCCCCTATCTTCTTTGTGCATACGCCTTCAGCTCCTGTTTGGTGTTCTTCGGTCTTCTTTTTACATTTATATCCTCACTTACAAATTTCTCACAAAAAAAGAAAAATTGCAGGAAATTAAAAATGTCAGAAACCTGGCTGATCCCTAAAAACATAGCCTAATTTCACATCCACGCAGATAATATATTGAAAACATACAACCACGCAGATAATCATATCACAGGCATTTAAAGATTAATTAAATAATCTAAATTGTGTGTGACGTGCTAAAAATTTATTTTTGAAAATTTTTTTACCTTTGATCCATATTTTTAATGGTTTGTTTGCCGCTTTAAACCCTTTAAAGTTTCTTTAATTATTTTGGGCTTTTAGGGCCAAAAATAAAAGAAGAAAAATTATTTAAGTAAATGGGCTAATTTTCAGGCTTTTGGGCCATGAAAACAACCCATTAGGGTTAATTGGGCCTCCCCCGAAAAATTGGCCCGTTTAGGGTTAGGGTTTCCGAAAAACCCTAGGGGGGCCCGCGGCGTGTCACCGCGACGGCTGGCCGCGCAAAGCGCGGCCGTCGTGGCGGCGACGGGTCGCGGCCGCCGCAGCGGCCCCGCCGCTGCAGTGGCGTGTCGTGGCCTGCAGGCCGCGGCACTGGGCCGCGGCCTGAGACCGCGGCACTGGGCCGCCGCTTCAGGCCGCGATGTATTATCGCCACCCGGCGGCGCTTGTGAAGCGCCGCCGTTTCGCCCTACGGGCCTGCGGATTTTGGATCAAGGTCGGGGGGTAAAAATGGATTTTTCAAGCATTTAGATCGCTAAAAACTTATTTTTATTGTTTTTAGACATGCAGATCTAAATAAAAGTGTGATTTTTACCGAGTTTTAAACTTTTTGATCCTAAAACATGCAGATCTAACGTGAAACGCAAGTTTAGATCTAAAAAGTTTTGATTTTTACCTCTAAATTCGACAAGGGAATCTAGTCGACGGTTGGTGAAGGATGCCCTTTTCGCTCCCCGTTGAGAAGATTACGATCTTCTTGAATCTGAGCGATTGATGGATCTCCTTCCTCGCGAGCCGCCGTCTCCTCCAACGAGCGTGATCGTGCTGATAACATGTTGTGAAGGGAAAAGTAGGGAAATAGGTGTAGAGGGTTAAGAGCCCCCTACACTCATATTTATAGCTTTCAATAGTGGGTTGGATACCCAATGGGCCTAATGGTCTATTCATAACAGATATGATGCATGAGTGGTGCCTCCCCCAAGCTGTGTAAAAGTGGGGCCCCGAAGAGACAGATGGGCACAAAGTGAATGGTGGAGGCAAAAGTGGGTAGGGACTACATCAAGTAGAGGCACCACCCTCTAAGGGTGATGATGGGCCCCTCTGCTGTGGACCAGGGGTGGCGGGTGGAAGAAGGTCCAGCTGGAAATCATGAGGTGGGTCAGTACGAATGTGACACATGAGGCTCTGGAGGAAGGGTAGGTCACGCTCGACCGACTGTTGAGTCATCTCACCACCATATCCTGCTAGTAAGAGCATGGCGGTGAACTGGTCAGCCTGGTCATCGTCACGGAATGTGACCTTGTACTCGGCGTTGCCTATGTAAAGGGGGTCAGTGGGACGACGGGCGGTGGGTGGTGCGGGGGCAGTGGTGGATGATTCGGCGACGTCGTTTGCTTGGGTGGGCGAGCGTGTGCGACGTGTGTGCCGGGTAGGTCTAGGATTCGATGTGCCGGTGTTGGCATGTCTAGCGTGGCGTGGAGGCATTGTGCAAGCGAAGGTAAATAATGGTGTACTATGTAAAACAAATAGGAGAACAAATTTACCGACTAGAATGATAAGGCGGTGTATTCGGTGTCGTGACTGCTGCTGGATCGGGATATCCCCCAAGCTGTTCAAGGAAAGGTCTTCTGACGTTGGCGATTCAAACCTGAAATAGAGAACGGGAGGACATCAGTATATTTAAGCACAGACAAGAAAATGCAATTACGAAGGGTGCTCGGTTGAATATCAAACGAGGGGTGGCGGCCTTGTGGAGAGAAGGAATGGCTTCAGGAGAAGTGGCGTCGGCTCAGGGGAAGGAAAGGATTAGGTTACAACGTTTAAAAAGGGCGAAAGCAGGTCGGTCGAGAGGCGCGACCCGGAAGCAGCGAAACGTGACTCGGACCGAGCAATACAGTTGCTCGGTCGAGTGAGTTGGAGATCGGGAAGACTTGGACCGAGTTATCTGGGTGCTCGGTCGAGTAAGCTAGGGAAAAGTGAGGGACACGCCTTCGGCCAGCTTGGTCGAGCAGGGAGCTGCTTGGTCGAGTCACCTCTTGCTCGGGCCGAGCCGATAATTATCGTCCGGGTTGGCAGAGTGGCGTTTTCCTCTAAAATTCATGAGCCTGTAATACTCGACCGAGTATATGGCTGCTCGGTCGAGCCACAGCCTACTTGGGCCGAGCCAAAAGAAATCTGTCCGGGTTGGCAGAGTGATGTTTTCTCCTCAAATTCTAGAGGCTATAAAACTCGACCGAGTATGATGCTGCTCGGACCGAGTCGATTCCTACTCGGGCCAAGCAAACATCTACTCGGACCGAGCTGACATTGAACTCTCTCATTCGGTTTTTCCGTGTTTGTATTGCTCGACCGAGTAGTAGGGCTGCTCAGTCGAGTCGCCTGTGCCTTTTTCTCTCAAACTTCCTGGGCTGTCTTTTGCTGTACTCCATTTTCCTTCTAGTAATCTGCTCTCATATTAAACCTACACAAAGCGGGAATTCATCAATTTTCATGCGGTTTTCAAAATTTCATTTCTAAAATATGTAAAATAAGAGTAAGAAATCGAAAAAGAATATTCGGAATCTAAGAAATTGGGTTGCCTCCCAATAAGCGCTCGTTTTTAGTCGTGAGCTCGACTCCCCTTAATTTATCAGTTTTCGTTGGGGAATTCATCGAGGAAGTATGTCTCCTCTGGTCCCATGGGTTCTCCAGCTCTGTAAGGTTTAATTCTTTGACCATTAACTTTGAAGTTTTCGTTTTTCCCTCTAGCTCAACGGCACCTCCGGGGAATAAGCTTACTATTTTGTAGGGGCCGGACCACCTCGATTTTAGCTTCCCAGGGAAAAAGCATAGTCTTGAGTTATATAGAAGTACCTGGTCGTCGACATCATGACGAACAACCGTGATATTCCTGTCGTGATAGGCTTTGGTCCTCTCCTTGTATATCTTCGTGTTTTCATAAGCATGACGCCGAATTTCGTCCAACTCATTGCAATGAAGGGCTCGTCGGGTGGCGGCCCTTTGATAGTCAAAATTCATTTTCTTTATCGCCCAATATGCTCTATACTCCAATTCTACCGGAAGGTGGCAAGCTTTCCCATACACCAGCCTATATGGGGTTATGCCGATGGGGGTTTTGAATGCAGTGCGGTAAGCCCAAAGGGCGTCGCCCAACTTGTGCGACCAATCCTTTCTTGAGGCGTTGACTGTTTTTTCCAGTATGCTTTTTATCTCCCTATTAGATACTTCCACTTGGCCGCTGGTTTGAGGGTGGTAGGCGAGGGCGACCTTGTGATGAACCCCATACTTTTTCAGCATCGCCTCGAATTTTCTTTCGATAAAATGACTCCCTCCGTCACTTATAATCGTCCGGGGAACTCCGAAGCGAAGGAAGATAGTATTCTTGAAAATTTTGGCTACTATCCTCGCGTCATTTGTTGGGGTGGCTATGGCTTCTATCCATTTTGAGACATAATCAACGGACACCAAGATATACTTGTTGCCGTTATTCGATGGGAAAGGCCCCATGAAATCGACGCCCCAGCAGTCAAATAGCTCTATCTCCAAGATGCCGTGGAGGGGCGTTTCATTCTTCTTCGTGATATTCCCTGTCCTCTGGCATCTGTCGCACTTCCTTATGTATTCATTAGAATCCCTGAATATAGTAGGCCAGTAGAAGCCACTTTGAAGAATTTTCGTCGTGGTCTTGGTGACCGTCGCGTGCCCACCACATGGCTGATCATGGCAATGCGACATGATGGAAGTTGCTTCTTCTTTTGGGATACATCGTCTGATGATCCCGTCGGCGCACGTCCTGAACAAATACGGGTCGTCCCAGAAGTAGCTCTTTACATCATGTAGGAACTTTCTCCTTGAATAAGTCACCAACTCGTACGGAACTATCCCACTCACCAAATACTTCACTATGTCGGCGTACCAGGGAGCTTCAGAGGTATTTGCCACAAATAGTTGTTCACCTGTGAACGAATCGTCAATCGGTAAGCTGTTGTCCCCGTGCCTCTGAATCAATTGCGACAAATAGTCTGCCACCATGTTTTCTGATCCCTTCTTGTCCTTGATCTCGATGTCAAATTCTTGGAGCAGAAGGATCCACCGTATTAGACGTGGTTTAGCATCCTTCTTGCTTAGCAGATATTTCAACGCCACATGGTCCTTATGGATGATCACCTTGGACCCCAGAAGGTAGGATCTGAACTTCTTTATAGAATAGACTACGGCTAAAAGCTCTTTCTCAGTGGTAGTGTAGTTCTTTTGAGCATCGTCCAGGTTTTTGCTAGCGTAGTATATAGCATGGAGCTTCTCCTCCTTTCTTTGGCCAAGAACAACTCCCACCGCTTGGTCACTAGCATCACACATAAGCTCAAATGGCAGATTCCAGTCTGATGGCTGTATAATCGGCGCTGAGATGAGAGATTCCTTTAACCTGTTGAAAGCTAGCAAATAAGCATCAGTAAACACAAAAGGAGCGTCCTTAGCTAGGAGCTCCGTGAGAGGGCTAGCAATATTGGAAAAATCTTTTATAAAACGGTAAAAACCGGCGTGCCCTAGAAAACCACGGATACCCTTGAGGTTGGTGGGCGGTGGCAAACTTTTGATAACCTCTACTTTGGCCTTATCAACCTCAATTCCTTTAGAGGTAATGACTTGCCCAAGAACCACTCCTTCTGTCACCATGAAGTGACATTTCTCCCAATTCAAAGTAAGATTGTTATCTTGGCATCGTTCCAAGACCTTGGACAAATTAGCTAAGCAACTATTAAACTCGGTGCCATAGACGGAAAAGTCGTCCATGAAGACCTCCATGATATTCTCGATGAAATCCGAGAAAATAGATGTCATACACCATTGAAATGTGGCAGGTGCGTTACACAGCCCAAATGGCATTCTTCGATAAGCGAAGGTACCGTAAGGGAATGTGAACGTCGTTTTCGCTTGGTCTTCCCGATGCAACGGGATTTGGAAAAATCCGGAGTATCCGTCTAAGTAGCAGAAATATTTGTGCTTAGCTAAGCATTTGAGCATTTGGTCTATGAAGGGCAGAGGGTAATGGTCCTTCCTGGTGGCTTTATTCAGCTTCCTGTAAACGATACACATGCGCCACCCAGTGACAGTCCTAGTGGATATTAATTTATCTTTTTCATTTTTTACGACTGTCATGCCCCCTTTTTAAGGGACAACCTGCACAGGACTAACCCATTTACTATCAGAGATAGGATAAATGATGTCAGCATCTAAAAGTTTCAGGACTTCCTTTTTCACCACCTCCTTCATGTTGGGGTTCAATCGCCTTTGAGGCTCAATGGAGGTGGCATCCTTGTCCTCTAGGTGAATCCTATGTGTACATATGGTCTCGTTGATACCCTTCAGATCAGAGATATTATACCCTATCACTTTTCTGTAAGACCTAAGGATTTTTAGGAGACTCTCCAACTGGGATTCCGTGAGGGCCGCATTCACAATAACAGGATAAGTGGAATCTTCCCCGAGAAAAGCATATTTCAAATTAGCAGAGGGGGTTTTTAATTCTACCTGAGGGGGCGTTGTACCCCCGGCGTCTCTTGCTTGTGAGAATGACGCATCCTCGATCTCGGGTCCAGTGGGTGAAAATTCTTCATTCGTGGAATCATAGGAGGAGCAGGGAGATGATGGTGCGTCGAAGCACATGTCTGCAGGTTCTGTTCCCGTAGTGCACCTGTCAACAGAAGCAAGATTTTCATGTATGCGTTCGCTATCAAATGTAAAGTCTGGAGTACTTCCCTGGTTGATGTGGTTTTGCGATGGTGGTGGGTTTGGGTACTCCTCATAGGCATGTTCTTCATACGCTGAGTTCTGCGGAGGGCTATCGTTATAGAAACGTAATGTATCTTCCTCGTACCGCACATAAGTTCCATCAGCTACAATGACACCATCCAGGGCGTTCGCATTATAGAAAGCGGTTGCGATGAAAACCGAGAGCTCTTGCGTAGCTGTGTCATCCGTAGGGAATTCAACTGGGCCATGGGCTCATACGTCAGCCACTATACTTTCTATTATCTCAAGCATCTGAGAATCGTTCAATGACTCCAATTGATGAGTCTCTTCCCAATATGCATCAACCGGTGGGCCTCAATGGTTTGAAGGAGCATCACGTTCTCATCGAAGCCTACTCGAATATCATCTTCAATAGTACCTGCATCAGAAACCTGGTTCATTAGGTAATCCATGACTAGTTACTAATTAGCATTACCTGCAACATAGGTTCCTGAGCCAATAAATCGAACTGCATCGGTTAGTTCTCTCGCTGCGCATTCAACCATGGACTTGTCCATGCACGAGTCTTGGAAGCCGTGTATATGATAAGGGGAAAGACTGAACTCCTCGAAGTCGCTATCGGACTCACAGGTCCACTGCACTTGCATTACCATCTCCATTATACCTGTTTGGTAAGAAAATAATCGCTAGCTGGAGGGAGACGTTAGTAGCAAGGCAGAGAAAAAAAGAAAGAGAATGAAAATGGTGGAAAGGTGAGAAATGAACAGAATGCTAGCAAACTTCACAAAAATAAAAACAAACTGAGATAAAACACTATTGCCGTCCCCGGCAACGGCGCCAAAAACTTGACGCACCTGTAACCTACACCTAGGTTCCACCTGGCAGTGTCACAATCGCCAGGCGTAATATGGCCCCTAGGCTACGATTTCGGGCTCAATCCGCAAGCGGACGGTGTCGAGTAATAGTATATAAGATGTCAGATCCCACATGGACGGTGATAGTGTCAATAGGTTCTCAGTCTATTTCTAAATGTAGAAGTGAGGTAGCTGTCGAGGAAACAGATTTGGGTTGGTTGTTGTTGTTGTAATATCAATAAAAAGGGACTATGGCTTTAGAGATCACCACTAGGATCGTTGGGGGTCGATGTTAGGATAGTATCCTTACATTGCATTAGGGCTAGGGAATTAATCTCCCAATTCGTACCACTCTCGTGGGTTAGAATTACGGGGTATTTCGGTGGCTCTCGTTGATGCAATGGCGGTAGCCGTCAACGTAGCGGTATAATTCATCGATGGATCCCCTCAAGGCACGAGCCGGGCATGGTCATATGCCTTGGTTGGATCCAATGATTTCCCTATTCGAATCCCAAGATACCCCTTAAGCACATCAATTCTACAGACCGTGGGCATTATATCAGTACGGGTTATCTACGGATTTGGTAGGATCTACCGAAATACAACCCTAAATCCCCAAGTCAACGTAGGGATCCAGATCTATATTTCCCCCCTAGAATCCTAGGGCTAACCCATCAACCCTAGAATAAATCTACTCACACATTGCAATAGCGACAGACAAAAACATCAATTCCACAGAAGAAAACATTATAGTAATCGAGAGATTAGGGATCAAAGACTTACAGCGAGAATAGACGAACAATAGCCAGAGAAAAATCCAAATTCCAATAGGCAAACGCAAAATGAGAACGAAAGCAACGATCTCCAATTGTATGATCCAAAAATTGCTTACAAAATAAGTCTCAAAATAATCCATACAAAAGTTGCCAGCTCTCCGCTCTCAAAACTCTCTTAAAATCGTGATTGAAAAGCCCTCTCCCCGTCGTCCCCCAGCTCACGGCTTCAACGCTCCCCAGATCGCGCACATCGCGATCTTTCAAAGACTGTCCAAAAATGCCCTTGGGGCTGCCGACCGAGTAGGCTACTCGGTCGAGCACATGAAGCTCAGTCAGTAACTCGGCCCGCATAGCTATCTGCTTGACTGCATGGGAGAAATCGAAATCGCCCTACCCGGACCGAGTAGGATCTGCTCGGTCCGAGTAAGGCTCTGCTCGGTCGGCTGCTCGGGTCACGTCGTGGCTTGTGGAAAATGAGGTTACTCGACCGAGCAGATGAGCTGCTTGGTTCGAGTCAACACGTATCCATTTCTGCTGTAAATGGAGCTACTCGGTCCGAGTAGCTGAGCTACTTGGCCCGAGCAATTTCTGGGAAATGCTACAGAATGCTCCTGGGGCTTCTCTCTACTCTCTCTCCCTCTCTTCTCTCCTCCAATGGCTCCGAAAGTGTGGCAAACTCCTCTAGAGCCCCGCCAACGAGCTCACGAGCATGTCGGATGTGTCAATACCCAAGCGGGGGTCCAGATCGCTCCAAAATCCCTGAAAACTCACAAAACACTACGAAACTCGAAAATATCGTCAGAAACACAATATCGTAGTAAAAAGTGGGATTTGGATGCGAAAATGATATGGGATGCAATGAAATAATGACATGAAAATATGGAAAATATGGACACATCAGAGACGTCATAGCTTTAGACTTAGTCGCCGGACCTTTTTATTTTTAGTTCGTTTTCCGTGGACCAAACGCGTGATTGACCACCGTACTCTCGACCCTCTCAGAGGCCCGAGGGCCCTGATTTTTCTTCGTAATTTTCGGACGTCGGGGGGGGGGGGGGACCAACCTGCATTAACACTTTAGTAATTATTAAAGCTCCTTTGTAATTTTGAATATGAAGAAGGATTCTGTAACTTTTGTTTTTTTTTAAAACAAGAGAATTATAAGTGCTAATTTATTTTTTTTCAAACCCCTAACCTAATAATAAAGGTATTGTTATTTCTCTCAAGTCCTCTACGTTTTTTTTTCAAACTCAAATTTATTAATTACTTTTAAACTCTTATCTTTTGAATTCAAATTATGTGGGAGATCCGAACGTATCAAATTAATTATATCTGTAACCAACTACACCCTAACTTAATATATTTTATATCCTATCCAAATCTTAACAACTCTGGGCATCTCCCCCACGTTTCCCATCTCCTCCCCGTACGCGCTCTCTCTTCCCCTACAAATAAACCAACAGAGCCCTATTTTCTCTAGGCTTTCACCCGAACCCATCTCCAGGCCTTTTTCTTTTTCTCGTGCTCTCCATGCAACACAAGCCTGTAACTCCTTCCTTTTCCTAAATCGCCCGGCAGCCCTGCCCTCTTCCCCGCGCTTCAAACCTCTCTTCGGCCTCTCCTCCAGCACGGCAACCTCCGCAACCATGCAACAGCCCCTACGGCCACCCTTCCCCACTTGACGTCGACCTGCCCTTCAACCCTCACAAACGGCAACCCACCGGCCTGCACCTAGCTACCGGCCTTTCCCCCTGCTGTCCACACACAGCCGCATGCCTGTCCTTTCCCCTCGCTACATTCCCAGGCCACATGACCCTCCACCCTCCACTGCAGTCCGACCAGCCCCTCCAGCCACCTAGTTGACAGCCCTACGCCTCCCCGACGCTCTCTGTCGCAGCCCCCGTAGCTGTCACCATCAGCCCCAAATCTGACGTAGCCACAGCCCTCTCCGAAGAGGACGTTTCGATGCGCTACCCGTAGCCGAAACGATTCTGAGGGGATCCCGACGACCCCTCCTTACTGCGCTACCCACAGTCGGGGAATCAGAGCGTAGGTGACGCGATTCGTTGCCGTTTTCAGATCCGACGTCAAACTTACACGTGACCGTCAAACCAGGTTGGTGCACTATACTCGTAGCAAACCAAAATATATGTCATCTGAACCCTAACTAAAAATCAGCAACTTAATATCACTAAATTTACTTTTGTGCTCCTTTAAAATGTTGTGCTAATCTAGATCGTCGACCAGACTTTTGACTGTGCACATAGGGTAGATGTCGACGTAAAGAACTGTAGAGTAGAATCTGACAATTGAACACCGCATCTTGGAACTGATAGGATAATCACGTTTAACCTAGAGATGCACCTAATAGGATTGCTAAAACATGACCTGATACCATCCCCTTAATTCATTTCAGTGAACCCTACCCGACACTCGGACCACGACAAGACGCTCCCGACGGACGGACCCTCGCCGACGTGCCACTTCGACGAGACACTCCAGACCGACGACGCACTCGCCTCCGCAGGCAAGTGTTTACACTTGTGTTCTTACGGCCATGTTTAGGCCATCACCTACTTAGGAAGTTAAAGTACATTTAAAGAGAATCGGACGTGAAATGATAGCGTCCGGGACCCCCCCTTGACAGATTAGACTTGACGACGAATTCTAAGCACAAACAAACGAACAACAACAACAGCAACTGACACCTTAGGGCTATTCTATGTGTGCGTGCGTGTGGACCCCCTAGAACAACTGAACATTCATAACTGGTTATATCTTGTCTTCTCTAGTTCATGTGGTATACCTTACGGGAAGTCTCGGCGTCTCACCAGGGGAGTGAGCGTCCCGACAGACCGTGGGGAATCTTGGGGAGCCCACCAAGGGAGTGGGTGTTCCTTTCGTGTACACCTTGCGGGAAGTCTCGGCGTCTCACCAGGGGAGTGAGCGCCCCGGCTGACCGTGGGGAGAGGCACTCACCAAGGGAGTAAGCAGTACTCGTACAGTCCAGTCTTGTCTTATCTCGAGCACTTGGGGTTGGGTTGGGTGAACGACCACCAGATAGAGGTTTTGGCCACTCTCTACGCTGTAGACGTGCACTCTCTTTGGTGTCACACACACACACACGTCTTGTCTTGTTGTCCTGTCCCGTCTAGCTTAGTCCCGTAGCCGGTAGCACACGCTACGGCTACTGCCTGTCACGTTTTACTTTCCTGCACCGCTTTACTTCTTGCATAGTATAACAGTCATGTCATCACAACAGCATGTTAATCAACTAGTAAAATGCTGCTTTAAATTACCGTACACTTGCAATAGAGTCTCTCACCTCTATCTTGTAGACTTTACCTGACGTACAGTTTCTTTTCTCTTGGTGTTGTACGTCAGGTATTGAGCCAGAGTACGTGGACGAGCCGGACATACCTGAGTACTTGGAGCCAGAGGACGTCGACCCGGAGTACGTTCTTGACGAGGACTAGACCTAGAGGTCCCCCACCGTTGCTGATCCAGAGATTTCCTGCTTTCTAGTTCGGGTGTGTGGCACCGTTTAATTTTCTGCCTAGGTTGGGTGCTTGCACCATTAGTTTCTTTCAGCTGTTTGTTTCCATGCTGGGCATCTGTTTAGACTTCCGTACTTTCTAGATATCTTTTGAATAAAATGAATTCATTTCCTTTTCGGTACTTTTGTTGTTCCGTATCTTTTATATGCAGGGACCTGTTTTATGCTTTGGAATACCTCACAGACGCTTAGTGGGTCCGAGCTTTGTATCTCCGACCTATGCGGACCTTAGTCACGTTTTGCTTCCGTAGTTTTGGGAAGCGTGGCGTGATAGTAGACAAGCCCACTGTAGACTGAAGGATACTTTGCCAACATATAGGAGCTCCCGACAGGATGAAGACGTAGACTGTCATCGATCGTCTCTCATCCAAGTCGCTTACATAATCAGAATCGACATAGCCGATGACATGCAAACCATCATCTCCTCGGCTATACGTCAGTCCAACGTTGACCATGCCATTGATGTATCTAAGTATCCCCTACACTGCTCGCCACTATTCCCTCCCTGGATTGTGCATGTACTTACTCACTATGATGATCACATGTGATAGGTCGGGACAGGTACAAACTATAGCATACATCAAGGCCCCTACCGCATTGGCATACAATACGCTCTCCATGAGCATCTTCTCATTTTCGTTCTTTGGACAATGCTCGACACTAAGTTTGAAGTGAGGTGCACGTGGAGTAGCTACGAACTTCATCTTTTCACAACCAAATTTCTGTATTACCGACTTCAAGTAGTGACTCTGTGAAAGATGAACGCTACCTCCACTTCGATCTCTTGTGATCTACATCCCAAGAATCCTATGTGCTTTGCTTAGATCCTTCTTTTCAAACACACAACTCAATTGAGATTTTAGTCTCTGAATCTCATCTTTATTCGATAAAGCTATGAGCATATCATTGACATAAAGCAGAAGATAGATGAACGACCCATCAACTAATTTCCGATAGAACACACAATGATCATAGGGGCTGTGAACATACCTTTGATCACTGTCATGAAGCATTCGAAACGCTTATACCATTGTCTAGGTGACTGCTTCAACCTATAAAGTGACTTCCTCAGTCTACATACAAGACTGATGCCACTCATATAACCATTAGGTTGAGCCTTATAGATATCTTCTTCGAGCTCTCCATGTAAGAAGGCCATTTTGACATCTAATTGCACCAGCTCAAGGTCGAGCTGAACAACTAATGCCAATAGAATTCGAATTGATCAATGATTCACCACCGGAGAGAAGACCTGCTCATTATAGTCGATGCACTCCCTCTGTGCGAAGCCCTTCGCTACCAAGCGAGCCTTGTAGCACACATCTCCAACTTCGACTATGTCTTTCTTGGTGTAGACCCATTTACACCCACTTACCTTCTTGCCTTCTGGAAGCTCCACCAGATCCCATGTCTCGTTCTTCCTCAGCAATTCCATCAACTCGTCCATCGTGTTCCTCCACTTCCAGGGTCATCAGAGAGTTCGACCTCTTTAACGATGTGGGTATATCGATACTCACTGCGGGAAAAGCAAATGACACTAGCTCAATGTACCTTGTAGGCCTTCGTATCTCACGTCTTGGTCTCGACACTACTATAAAATTCTTCGGCTGTGCAGTCTGTGGAGATGAGATACATCCACCATTTGAGCTTGAACCCCTAACGTCACCAACATCTGTCTGGAGGACAGTTTCTACAGCCTCTGGTGCATCTCGGCCCGAGTCTGTAGCCGAGCCATCTAAAGCATCAGATACGTTGTCATATACCAGCTTCACATGTGTCTGATTAGTCTCCACCTTTGGTTCATGCTCCCTCTTCAGTAATGTCGACTCATCAAATGTTACGTCTCTGCTTACAATGACCTTCTTCTGTGTCAGACACCACAGTCTGTATCTCTTGATACCATTGCTAAAACCCAAGAAGATGGCTTTATTGGCTCTAGCATTGAGCTTGTCCTCATTGACTGCCTAGTAGCTCGGACAGCCCCAAATTCGTAGAGACCCATGGTCAGAAATTGGCTTTTCCAACCAAACCTCCAAAGGAGATCTTCCTTCCAATGAAGCAAATGGTAGTCGATTGTCCAAATAGATCAAGTATGCGAGGGCCTCCATCCAAAACTTTTTCGATTGGTCGGCTGTTATCAACTGTCACGCCCCGCTTCCCAAAAATGTGGAGGCGAGACGTGAGAAGGTCCGCACAAACTTGAAGCTGTGAAGCTCCAAGTCTGATAAGCGTAAAAAAACACTTATTATGGCAAGTCCTTGCAAAGCGAAACGAAACAACAATGATAATAAGGGAATGAGACGACATTTTATTGAATCTCCAAATGTCCATAAACAAATTACAATATCGCAGAAAAGCCACCAGGCTAAAGGAAAAAGAGTCTAAGGCCTAAACATGGCCAACAAGGAATAACATACATACAAGGGTGCCACGCACCGACAACTAACAGGAAACCTAAACAAAGAAGTGAACACGAGCGGTCTTCAAGACAGGCCCCTGGTGTCCACTCACCACCACAGCAAACATCAGCATCAGCAACACCATATCCCCTGCAACAAGGCTCTGGCTCTGGGTCTAACATGTGACACCCAAAAGAGAGAGGGGCACATGTCAGCAAGTCTCGAAAGACTTGTGCAAGGAAACTGAAAGGAAGGTAAACTAGCAACCTGGCCGTTATAGTATGCATGACATGGCAGTTATAACATGAGTGTACAAAAAAGACATGGCAATACAATTTGAACAAGAGAACAATTATCGGGACAAGACAAGACAAGAGTAGCCAAGCTACTAACAATCTCAATCAATTCACTATTCACGTTGTTTTGTAGATGTTTACGCCTTACAGCTGAACGGTTTCACATTCACGCTGAGTGGCCGCTTAACAACTACCCCAAAACCCAGAGTTTACGCCTTACCACTGCAGTTGCTGATCAGGCAGACTCCCAGTTGAATGACCGCTTAACTCTTACCCCATCCCACACGTAAACAAGCCAGGGTCCCTGTACATGAGCCCAGCAAGTGAGCCAGGGTTGCCCCGCACGTGAGCTTGTTTTCCTATTTCACAATTCAATATCGAGCGTTGGGGTTTCCAACTACAGGGCTCGCTTCTGGAACACGAGCCAGGAACACAAGCATTGTAGCGAAGCTACGCAATCACAGCAACACTTAAAGAATGCAATGACATGAAAATTAATTCGCGTACCGTTAATGGAAAGTAAACATGACATGGTAATTGTGCAACATGATATGTGTCGGAACTAGCTTCGTTGTCAAGCTAGTTCCCCAATTTGCGCCTAGGCGAGTATCATTTCGTCGCCTAGCCTCTTTTACGCCTACAACAAGCAAATGGCCTAAAACATGGCCTAAACCCTAAGTGGCAAGTTTCACTTGCCTAGCACCGGGGATGACGATCACGAAGGTTCGTCTTGCGGATGCTAATCTACAGGGGAAATCGCTGTTAGGGGGAAACAAGCAACAAAACAACATTTATTCATTAGGGTTTCATAAAAATACAAATAGGTTATGTAAACATCAAGGGGTCGATTTCTTACCGAGAGGAGGCGGAAGAAACACTCCGGAGAACCTAGGGATCAGATCTGGAATAGATGGTGAAGTTTGGAGAACTAGGGGTTTTGGGGGATTTGGGGATTTGATGGAGATTTTGGGGAAAATGAGAGGTGGAAAGAGTTGATGGAGGGTTTAGATGATGGATCTAGGGCTTGGAATGAAGGTATAAGGCTTGGAGGAAGATGGGGGCTCAAAGGGGGAGATTTTAGGGTTTTGGGTCGAGTGGAGGAAGAAGAAAACGTTTGGGAGGGGTATAAATAGGATGGGCTGGCGGCTACCCAGAAATTAGGGTTTTAACACAGACTAGTCGGTCAAAGAGTAACCACTGACCGACTAGTTTAACAACTAGTCGGTCGGTCGACCAACGCAGACCGACTAAGTGTAAACAGTAACTTCTGAACGAAAATAGGATTTGGATTTAGTCGGTCAATGAACAACAGCTGACCGACTAGTTTGGCATCTAGTTGGTCGATGAACGTTCTTAGACCGACTAAGAATGAACAGTAACTCGGCTGTACAGAAGAACTAGGAATTAGTCGGTCTGAGTACAAAACTTAACCGACTAGTTTGACAACTAGTCGGTCGAAAGATGAACTTAGACCGACTAAACAGATACAGTAACTCCTGAATTATAATCAAAGCCCACTAGTCGGTCCATTAAGGATTGCCGACCGACTAGATTGAAATCTAGTTGGTTGGTTCTCCTTCTTGAACCAACTAACGTGCACGAAAAGTGTCGATTCGAAGCGCGAAGCTTCGGGAAGATTTCTATGGCTTCTAGGATCGATTTATACTCTAAGATATGAGCGATTTGGAGCTCGTCACGAATGACTTACTCCGAAATCGACGATCGAAGGAAGAAGCTAGAAAATCACGATGAAACGATCGAAAGTGAAAGCTATGGCGACGAAAACCACACATCCAAGGAGAAAATCCACCAAGCATATATTTTAATATAGATAATCCAATTACACGAAAACCAGTCGTTACATCCTACCCACCTTAGAATAAAGTCCGTCCTCGGACTTTCCAACTATAGCTATATCTAGTCACCCTAGTAACTACCATCAATCAATATCACATCAAAATTTCAACCAAGTACATTCATTTCAAGTGCTTATATGTATATACTCTAGGTAGTCAATTATTAACACCACGGAAGTAAATATATATTCACGCACATAGTACACTTATACTTATTATAATCAAACAACTCCATTCACGTATTCAAATCATTCATATAGGCAAGTATATTCCATATAACTATAAAACACTTATTACACACTATATGAAAATAACCAAGTCTATTACTTATTTGAAAATAATTTCACACTAGAAAATACCATCGGAATCTACACGTATAAGTAACTACCTATGGACAAGACAATAAGGGTACACTAGTCCCTATATCTCCTAGTATACGCCAAACAATCAACATGCGAATTCACACCATACGATTGTTAAAACAAGTTCACTATATCTAATTTACATTCACCATCATTATAATTTCACAATTTATAGTCATTCAAATGCATGCACACATTTCACCATATTATCACTTCATACATAGTCCTATAGCTATAATCACGACACACCACACATACCATAGTCACCAATTCCTATAATTATCACATACTTACCCGTGCATGGTGCACACCCACACATGCTAATATTTCATTCGTATATATACCAATCACTCCACTATATGCTTAGCACATCTACGCACCTAGTTTAGCTAGCGCACATATATTCACGCAACCAAATCCTTAGTGAATAACTACACCACAAGACCAACTCACATAACCATGTATTGGTATAGCCACCCATAATCGTGTGCGTAACACAACCAGGCACAAACAATCCAAACATTATACATATATCATCCATCACTATACACCAACCACATACAATACACCAATGTACATAGAGTGTACCCACTCAAGCTTGAGTGAGACTCAAAATCATGGCAGAATAATTCCATACACATAACATAGCATCCATATATATGCCAATACTGTCTAATGCATACACGTCTACCAACATAACCACATACATATCTAAATGTCAAACACCCTTAATATCTAACCAGGTAATATCACATATTTCAATCACTTCATATACCATGATATTATTACAAACATCAGCACACCTATAATTACAATACTCTCCCTAATAAAAGTATTTACCTATAGTCACACACAAGCATCGTATATATTCATACCATATCCATCCACCTATAATTGGTACATCAATACACATTCACTTCATACATAAGTTAAGATATGCAGTAGTCGGGGATACCTCATGGTATACACGCATACGACATCTCATAAAAACAAGTAATACCAATCAAACATTATAATCCTACTATCATATGTATATCACACTTACACTCATGCAGCTAATACATAACTACCTACACACAATATACCAATACCAACCACAAACAACTTCATATGCACCATGGAATTAAATACACTACGACGACACATCAAATTACACTAATGGGGCCCACCAAACTATATTAAGGTCGACACAGCGACGACAAGCTCTATTGGCTAGACAAAAGGAACGAAATTGAAATCAAGAGCGTAACGAATAGAAGGATCGAAAAGCATGAAAACGGTTGTGTAATGATGTAATGATGCTCCATTAGGACACATGGAAAATAGTGTAAATAAAATATTCTAAAATACGAAAAGTTTGAAAACCGTTATACTTCAAAGTTGGAGTCCTTTTCCGTATAAAATATTTAGAGGTCGACAAAACAAATGGTTTGAAATAGGTTTGAGTCGAATATACATAGTAGGAGAAAACGGTTCATTGGCTCACGTAAGGTCATTAAAAGAAAGTGAATCATTCACACGAATTTTGAGGTCGTAGTTTAGAAAATATTACACGGTAGTAACTTAATAACGTTCGCAAAGTTGAAATGAAATTAATTGAAAAATTTAAACTCAGGTTGAATGCTTTCAAAATCCTTAAGCCAGGGAAAATTTAAAGTAATCAATATTGGAACTACTTTTTAGAGGAATCAGGATTTGCCAAAAAGAGACTGCTTTACACAAAGCTCTTAACATACGAGCACCACGAGCCTGGTGCGGATATATGAAAACATTCGAAATTCAATTTAGTTTAGAAATTATTCTAAAGGCATGTAGGGTGAACGGAAAGATAACAATAGCTTATTAGTAGTATTATCAAAATTTGTAGTGAAACTTAAAAATCAAATTTATGGAGGGTTTAGATCAGAAAAGGTTATGAAATAATGATTTTTACAAAAATCCGAAATAGGGGAAACGAGGAGCATAACGGTCGTAGTACTGATATATAAAAATTTAATTGAAGTTCTACTTTAGAAATCATTTTTAGAAATATGTATGACGAATGGAAAGATAATAACATCTTAGTGGTATGGAAGTAAGTGGGGGGAAAAATATATACATATATAGGATTATTAAATTGGTAATAAACTTTGAAACCGAATTTTGGAGGTCTAAATCAGGAAAGGATTTCGAAAAGTAATTTTACAAAAATCTGAACTAGGGAAAAAGTTGAGCATAAAATCGACTCGCCGAAAGCTGAAGTCCCATGTGACTTGAAAGGCATATAAGAAGCAAACATGATGCGGTATTCGAATAAGTTTTAATGGCATAAGTAAGAAAAGAAATTTATAATTCAGGTTAGGAAAAACAAAAGTACGGTTCAGAAGAAAATTGGTATATAAAAGGAGGCAAGTCATTTATATTGATATGAAAATATAGGCTGAAGAATATTATAAACTAATAATCAAAAATCTCGACAAAAGCTTCAATGTCTAAAAGAACAAATAAATTTAAGTCGCGAAAGAGTACGAAACCTAATATATATATTAAAAGTTCGCGAACAAACTCAAACTTAGCGAAAGAGGAACATCGAAAATACTTTTAGGGGAAACAAGGATTTGCCACAGGAATGGGTTGGTAAAAGACTTGAAGTACGGGTACGACAAACTTGTAATTAGTATATATTTATAAATTAATTGGAGTTCTATTTATCCTGAAAGAAGTATTTTAAAGCACGTATAGTAAATAGCTAAAATGAATTTCGCGATAGTAGGAGAGGTGGTATATCGAATCATCGAAATAGTAGTAAAGTTCTGAGATCGAGAAGCGAAGATATAGGTTAGAAAATGGTTACAAGATAGTAATTTGAAATTACGGCCAAATAGTTTTTTCAAAATCTAAGAATAACTTTGAGCTCAAATGGGAGTAATGGTAATATATTGAAAGAAGGTTTAAAACAAAATTCAAATCAAGTGGAAACTTTTAATAAGGAAAATTTGGAAACGACTTTGGAAGAATCAAGATTTGCAACGGGAAAGATTTGAAAGGTCAACGATAATAGTAAGGAAGGGATCATGTGAATCGAGGGCAATGAATGTGGTTGTGTGAGGCATGCACCTAAATGACAATGCAAGAAAACCATGATGAAGATCTACGGTCAGTAACACCAAAGTGTAGTGACCAAGAAAGATTGAATCAGGGGGGGTTCTAATCATCGGGTTAACTAAAGGCAAAGGGATTTGGTCGGATGATCAAAACATAAATACGCCTAGGTTATGACTTAGGAAAATCTACGGAAACTCCTACGGTCAACCAACCAAAGATTTTGGAACTAAGCATTAAGACTCTCTAGGGCTAGACAGCGATGCAATGAGTTCAGCTGGGTCCGAAATCGATGAACCCAAGCGAACGGCTAAAGAAATCCTAGGAATCTATCATGGTCAGGGCTAGACAGGAACCACTAAGTTAACTCTTAAGACTATCATAGCGATCACTAGCATGGAGTCTAACTAACAATCAAGGATCCCTAACTAGCAAGCACAAACTTCTAACTAAGTCTCACTATAGTCCTGACCTAATGGATTTCCTATCAAGCTGGGACAGGTGCTCTAACACACCTACTAGCCACCTAAGACATAGGAACGCTAAAAACCTAGACTCCGGGCTTATAACTTGGATGTTCTAATTTATTTAATGGACATTCTATAATTATTATTGTTGTTCCGATAGTTCGCATTTGCAAATAGACCTGCATGGGCCACCACTAAAACCTGTCACGCCCCGCTTCCCAAAAATGTGGAGGCGAGACGTGAGAAGGTCCGCACAAACTTGAAGCTGTGAAGCTCCAAGTCTGATAAGCGTAAAAAAACACTTATTATGGCAAGTCCTTGCAAAGCGAAACGAAACAACAATGATAATAAGGGAATGAGACGACATTTTATTGAATCTCCAAATGTCCATAAACAAATTACAATATCGCAGAAAAGCCACCAGGCTAAAGGAAAAAGAGTCTAAAGCCTAAACATGGCCAACAAGGAATAACATACATACAAGGGTGCCACGCACCGACAACTAACAGGAAACCTAAACAAAGAAGTGAACACGAGCGGTCTTCAAGACAGGTCCCTGGTGTCCACTCACCACCACAGCAAACATCAGCATCAGCAACACCATATCCCCTGCAACAAGGCTCTGGCTCTGGGTCTAACATGTGACACCCAAAAGAGAGAGGGGCACATGTCAGCAAGTCTGGAAAGACTTGTGCAAGGAAACTGAAAGGAAGGTAAACTAGCAACCTGGCCGTTATAGTATGCATGACATGGCAGTTATAACATGAGTGTACAAACAAGACATGGCAAGACAATTTGAACAAGAGAACAATTATCGAGACAAGACAAGACAAGAGTAGCCAAGCTACTAACAATCTCAATCAATTCACTATTCACGTTGTTTTGTAGATGTTTACGCCTTACAGCTGAATGGTTTCACATTCACGCTGAGTGGCCGCTTAACAACTACCCCAAAACCCAGAGTTTACGCCTTACCACTGCAGTTGCTGATCAGGCAGACTCCCAGTTGAATGACCGCTTAACTCTTACCCCATCCCACACGTAAACAAGCCAGGGTCCCTGTACATGAGCCCAGCAAGTGAGCCAGGGTTGCCCCGCACGGGAGCTTGTTTTCCTATTTCACAATTCAATATCGAGCGTTGGGGTTTCCAACTACAGGGCTCGCTTCTGGAACACGAGCCAGGAACACAAGCATTGTAGCGAAGCTACGCAATCACAGCAACACTTAAGAATGCAATGACATGACAATTAATTCGCGTACCGTTAATGGAAAGTAAACATGACATGGTAATTGTGCAACATGATATGTGTCGGAACTAGCTTCGTTGTCAAGCTAGTTCCCCAATTTGCGCCTAGGCGAGTATCATTTCGTCGCCTAGCCTCTTTTACGCCTACAACAAGCAAATGGCCTAAAACATGGCCTAAACCCTAAGTGGCAAGTTTCACTTGCCTAGCACCGGGGATGACGATCACGAAGGTTCGTCTCGCGGATGCTAATCTACAGGGGAAATCGCTGTTATGGGGAAACAAGCAACAAAACACCATTTATTCATTAGGGTTTCATAAAAATACAAATAGGTTATGGAAACATCAAGAGGTCGATTTCTTACCGAGAGGAGGTGGAAGAAACACTCCGGAGAACCTAGGGATCAGATCTAGAATAGATGGTGAAGTTTGGAGAACTAGGGGTTTTGGGGGATTTGGGGATTTGATGGAGATTTTGGGGAAAATGAGAGGTGGAAAGAGTTGATGGAGGGTTTAGATGATGGATCTAGGGCTTGGAATGAAGGTATAAGGCTTGGAGGAAGATGGGGGCTCAAAGGGGGAGATTTTAGGGTTTTGGGTCGAGTGGAGGAAGAAGAAAACGTTTGAGAGGGGTATAAATAGGATGGGCTGGCGGCTGCCCAGAAATTAGGGTTTTAACACAGACTAGTCGGTCAAAGAGCAACCACTGACCGACTAGTTTGACAACTAGTCGGTCGGTCGACCAACGCAGACTGACTAAGTGTAAACAGTAACTTCTGAACGAAAATAGGATTTGGATTTAGTCGGTCAATGAACAACAGCTGACCGACTAGTTTGGCATCTAGTCGGTCGATGAACGTTCTTAGACCGACTAAGAATGAACAGTAACTCGGCTGTACAGAAGAACTAGGAATTAGTTGGTCTGAGTACAAAACTTAACCGACTAGTTTGACAACTAGTCGGTCGAAAGATGAACTTAGACCGACTAAACAGATACAGTAACTCCTGAATTATAATCAAAGCCCACTAGTCGGTCCATTAAGGATTGCCGACCGACTAGATTGAAATCTAGTCGGTTGGTTCTCCTTCTTGAACCAACTAACGTGCACGAAAAGTGTCGATTCGAAGCGCGAAGCTTCCGGAAGATTTCTATGGCTTCTAGGATCGATTTATACTCTAAGATATGAGCGATTTGGAGCTCGTCACGAATGACTTACTCCGAAATCGACGATCGAAGGAAGAAGCTAGAAAATCACGATGAAATGATCGAAAGTGAAAGCTATGGCGACGAAAACCACACATCCAATGAGAAAATCCACCAAGCATATATTTTAATATAGATAATCCAATTACACGAAAACCAGTCGTTACATCAACATGCAGCGAACTTTCTCCAGCAAAGTCCGATTCATCTTCTCAGCTACACCATTCTGCTGCGATGTACCACTAACAGTGAAGTGTCTCTGAATCTCATCTGATCTGCAGAACTTCTTGAAGAGATCCGACCTATACTTCCCTCTATTCTCGCTTCTGAGACGCCTAACTCTCCGACCTGTCCGAGTCTCAACCAGCTCTTTTCACTTGATGAAAGTGCTAATAACTTGGTCCTTTGACTTCAGTGAAAACACCCACACCGTGTGTGAGAAATCATCGATGAATGACACAAAGTAGTGTTTTCCTCATAATGAGGCCGACCTACTCGTCCCCCATACATCGGTGTGTATATAGTCGAGCACTCATTTTGTATTATGGATGGCTGTCCCAAATGAAGCATGTGTTTGTTTACTAAACACACACTACTCACAGAACTCGATCTCCCCACTCTTGGCACCCTTCAGACAATCTCCCTCGATCAGCTTCTGCAAAGCTTTCTCGCCCACATGGCCTAGACGCATGTGCATAACAATGAGTCGTCTCGATCAGCCTCACAAGTCAGAGCTGTTGTGCCATCTACGACCGAAGCATCCAAGTAGTAGAGGTTGCCTTTCTGCTTCCCCTTCATCATGATTATTGCACATTAGGTCACCCTCAGAGCACCATTCTCCATCGTCACTCGGAAGCCATTGGCTACGAGTAATCCGAGCGATATGAGGTTACGCTTTTGGTCAGAAACAAATCGTATTTCCTCGATTTCTCGAATAACACGATCGCCCATCCTCATCCAAACTGTCCCGATGCCTGTCGTGCTGCAAGCTCGGTCATCGCCCAACAAGACCGTACTTCTACCCCTTCTCGAAAAGAAGCAAAGTACTCTCGATGTGGCGACACATGGAACTAGCACTCTGAGTCGGGTGCCCAATCATATGATGTCACGCCCTCCGACGCACCGACCAGAACCTATTCCTTGACCTCAATGCCCTAGACGATGTTGGCCGTTGTAACGTGCTTCTTCTTCGCCTTTGGACAATCTCTGACCCAATGTCCACTTTCTTTGTAGAAAACACATTGGTCCTTTCTGATCTCCTTACGAAATGGGGCTTTACTCTTGTCTCTGGACTTGGATTGAAAATACCCCTTCCAAGCTCCACCCTTCTCTGCATTATGACCTCTCACCACCATAAGAGCGTCGCTAGCTCGACTTGAGGTGTCCCCTTCGTTCTTCCTGAACTCGTTGCTCGCCAGAGCGTTGGACACTTCTTCAAAAGTGATCGACTCCTTACCATATGGAAGAACCGACACCAAGTACTCATATTCAATGGGCAGAGAGTCTAGGAGAATCATTGCTTTGTCTTCATCATCGACCTTCATGTCCATGTTTCTTAGATCAGTGAAAAGCTTGTTGTAGTAGTCGAGGTGTTCCTCCATAGAAACCCTTCCGCCAACTTCAGACCGAAAAGTTTCTTCTTCAAATGTAGTCTGTTCTGGATGTTCTTATTCATGTACTTGTCATCGAGCTTCCTCCAGAACTTACTTGCACTTGTCTTCTCCATGAATGGGTATTTCTTCTCATTCGACGGAAACAGTCAGATCGTACCACATACATTACGATTAAGTGTCTTCCACTCTAGATCAGACATGCTCGTCGACTTCTCGTCTAATGCGTTGTCTTGACCAAGTTGGTTCAAGACTTCGAAGACTTTGCATCTCCACATACTGAAGTTGATTTTTCCATCAGACTTCCCAATTTTGAACTTCGTGTTGGACATGATAGTCCGAGCCGCTGAAAAATACCCAGAAGTCGATGCCTTTGAGGAACTGTCATTGCCACCGCTGCTCGTCTTTGCCTCCTGAATTGATCTCCGGAACCGTCAAGCTCTGATACCAGTTTGTTGTACGACGGAAGAAACAGATCGCCGAAGAACCCTAGAAATAGGACAAGCAACCAAACAAATAAAACACTTGAAAACTTGCGTTTAGGCTGTTGACTAGTCAATAGGGAACACCGATAAGCTTTATTACGAAAGGAGAGAACAAAACAAATCTTCTTTTCACAAACGAAGAAGAAGCACAAGATCTCTCCAAAAGCTCACAATATAATCTCTTGATGTTGGCTCTCATAATGGTGGCTCAAATTCTCTCAAATGTGTTCCACGCTGAAAACCCTAGCCTAAGACCACATATATATAGTGATAGATTACAATAGGTGTCATCATTGGCTAGGAATTCCAAACGATACGAATTCCAACTTTAACGGCATTTTATCCCATCACATCTCTATGCAATTAATGTGCCACACCCTAGTGGGCCTCCGCCACATTTTAGTGGGCCATATCCAATGGGCTCCCTTTGACCGACCGATCTTCTTTCTGTACCGAACGACTGAAGCACTGAGCCGAGCATTCGAGCTTTCCATTAACTCGAACTTGTTGAGCTGCCAACCAATGAGCCACTGAACGAACGATTGATCGAACACGGACTTTAACTGAGTTACGACCATACGACCGAATGCCGAACAACCGACCGTTAGAACACGGACTTCTACATAGTCAACGTCCGATCGACCAACTGCACTGTAGAAGACCAATAGCTTGGCATCCTTGTATCTTACTTGTGCAGAGTCAGATAGGTCGGACCCAAGCACAGCCGAGTTAACTCTGCACAAGATAACTTTTCTGTTCGACCAATGCTTATTGCCGAATCGAGCCAATTTCCACATTAAAAATATTCCCTCTAATAATCTACCTAAGAATTCAATTAGAGTTACTAAATTGAATCTTAATCAACAACAATATCTAGCAATAATATAAGTAGTGGAAATTAACACAAGTGCAAGATAAAGATGCAAATATGCAAACTAGATAAGGCAATCACAAACATAGAGATTTTATTTTAGTTCACCCTTCCAAGGCTAATATAGTTCTCAAAATTTCATTGGGCTTAAATCCACTTTTTCAACTAATAGCAACAACCACCTCACCTCCAATGAGGAATTTACTTTGCCTCCATACAAGAGGGATTTTACATCCACTTCGCATCCAACAAAGATTTACACCAACCACCTTGCCTACAACAAGAAATTTCATTCTCCACAATCCCAAGTGAGAATACTTACAACTTTGAAGCAATTGTTTACAATCATCCCTAAGCCTTGAAGATGAACAAATAGAAGTGTAGTGTGGCTAGGGCTTAGGACGTTTACTCGATAAAATTTTAGCTTTGAAAGAGTAGAAGAAAGCTCTAAATGATTGAGAAAGAACATAAGAGCTTTAGAGGGGTTTGGGTGTTTTCTTCTTCTTTTTCCTTTTCTTTTTCATCTATTTTTCTTGCCAATAAAATCTGAAGAAACTTCAATATTTAGAGGAACATTCTGGTCCAAAATCTTGACCAAAATGCCACTCCAACGGTCAAAAATGTGCTAAATTTTGATTGTTGTATGCTGAGCTGGCTTGAGTAGTAGACTACTGTTTATGAGTAGTCGACTATTGGCTGGGTAGTCGACTACTCATAAAGCAATAGTCGACTACTGGCTGTGCCAATCAGCCACATAGCCACTGTACATGCACTAGTAGTGGATTCCTATGCGCAAGGTAGTTGACTTGTGGTTGTGATACATATGATATGGGCACTAAAGCTATTCTAATCATTTTAGAATATTTTGTGGGTGATCCTAAGTGTGTGTAAGCTTCAACCAAGACTTTAACATCTATTAAGACATAAAATAATAATTACTTTAAAATAAAAACATTACAATAAGCACTTGATGCAATTTGCAAGCTCTTCATCCATTGTCTTGGTTGCCTTGGCTCTATATGGTCTTTATTAGCTCAATTCCTCATTGATTTGCATTGTTAGATCTTGAAAGCACATTATCTACACATATACACTCAAGAAGATATTAGTATCAAATATGTTGCTCATCATCAAAATAAACATAGGGTGACTCAATATCTTACACACATCACCCCCTTCTCCTATTCCATCTGCCCGCCCTCCTCCCCCATCCCCCAACACCACCTCCACCTGCCCCAGTCCCCTCCCTCCCTCCCTCCCCCTCTCCAACCCCTCCTCCCTCCGTCCGCCCCAGACCCCTCCACCACCGCCCCCCAGCTAATTTCCCCCTCAACTCTCACACCGCCCCTCCGTAGCCACCACCGCTCCCTGCACTGTCCCTCCCCCTCGCCCACCCCGCCGCTTTCCCCGCTGCTCCTGACCACTCCCCATCTTCAGAACTAATTAACTAATTAACTAATACACTTAACCAATACACCGTGAGCACATAAAAAAGGTTTTAATGGTAAGTAGGCAGGGATGTGCACAATGAGACAAAGGACTTTGGCGCAGGGCGTAGACGAGGTGGTTGATGAGACAACCAGCCACGCTGTCCCTTTACGAGCGCTGATCTACTCAATTTGGGTTTTGAATACATAACAGGCAAAGGGGCGAAAAAAAAAAATAGCCCGATACGGATTAGCCTTTAAAGAAGCTTGGTAGATAAAATATGGCCCGCGCATCTATCCCCAACCTCTCCAATCTCTTGTCGGCGTCTGCCGCCGCCGCCTCACCGGCCAAAAATGGCGGGAAGCTGGAGAATTCCCGCGTGCTGGTCCTCGGCGGCACCGGCCGAGTCGGGGGGTCCACGGCCACGGCCCTGTCTAAACTCTGCCCTTCGCTTCAAATCCTCGTCGCTGGCCGCAACAGGTTCAAAATCCTGACTTAACCCCTTCCACAATCACCAAAAATATCGCATTTTTGCATTGCTAGGAGTAATTCGATTATGAGTTGGTGTTCCAGTTTGAGTTCAAGCTGGAAAAGGATTCGTTATTAAAATCCAATTGAAGTCTTAACTTAATTTTAGAATGTGTGTGTGTGTGTGTGTCTCATTTGAAGATCATGGGGTGTTATTTGAAACCTAGTAGCTATACACCAAAAAAATAATTTTGTTTCTTTTATATACAACAATTTTTTTTTTGATTTACTGAAGCTGCTCGACCTTTTACAGGGAAAAGGGATCAGCTTTGGTATCTAAGCTTGGCGGAGACGCTGAGTTTGTTGAGTTGGAGATTGATAATTTGAGCATGTTGGAAGAAGCCATGAGAGGTAAGCAAAACCTTAGTGCATTCTATTTTTTGTGCGTGTTTTCAGGAGGGTGTATATTTCGCTTTGTGATCATTTCCCCCCCTTTATTTCGTGGTTGTTGACGGGTAAATCCGCCACACAGTAAGATGGTGCAGACGAGGACGCCTCTGATGATGTGACGCTTTGTCGGCAAGATAGTGCTGCCCAATGAAGAGTGAGCCCGGGTTTGGGAGAGCTAAGTCCGAGTTGATGGATTGACGTTTGACCTTAGTGCATTCTATTTTTGTGCGTGTTTTCAAGAGGGTGTATATTTCGGTTTGTGATCACTTTCCCCCTTTATTTCGTGGTTGTTGACGGGTACATCCACATAGTAAGATGGTGCAGACGAGAACACCTCTGATGACGTGACGCTTCGTCGACAAGAGAGTGGGGCCCAATGAAGAGTGAGCCCGGGTTTGGGAGAGCTATGTCCGAGCTGATGGATTGATGGTTGACCTTAGTGCATTCTATTTTTGTGCGTGTTTTCAAGAGGGTGTATATTTCGCTTTGTGATCACTTCCCCCCTTTATTTCGTGGTTGTTGACGGGTACATCCACCACATAGTAAGATGGTGCAGACGAGAATGCCTCTGATGACTTGACACTTTGTCGACAAGAGAGTGGGGCCCAATGAAGAGTGAGCCCG
This sequence comes from Scilla litardierei, assembly GCA_030789695.1. NCBI lineage: Eukaryota > Viridiplantae > Streptophyta > Magnoliopsida > Asparagales > Asparagaceae > Scilla > Scilla litardierei. The sequence goes on from CM061137.1 coordinate 19,488,049, forward strand.
GGTTTGGGAGAGCAAAGTTTGAGCTGATGGATTGACGTTTGACCTAACTCCGAACTATCTACGTCGGACTACATCACAGAGAAATCGTCCGGGGTCGGATCTAGGTTCCAACCCAAATCCCCTCCGATGCTTAAATCAGTGGATGACTCAAAGAGAGCTCAAGGCAGATAGGTCCAACCTATTGGGAGGTCATCCGACTACTGTCACGCCGATCTATGGAGGAAGAAATGTAAAGTGGAGAGTAGATAGTAAGAGTGTTAGAGTACCTGAATGATTAGTATCTCTGAGACTTTCCCTTGTCTATGTTGTTACTGAGACTACTTATAGATGAAGGTTGCCCCTAGTGCCGTTAGTGGACAACATGCTTGCCCTTATGGTGGCATGACTATTCATGAAAAATAGCACGATGGCTGATCACTTCCTTCGTCACTACCCACTGACCCATTATTAACTAATCCCTAAATACTCTGGAGCTCAACGTGCAAGTGAGCTGCTGCTTTGTCTTGGTATGTAGGTAACGGCCCGTACTGGACTTTGGGCCTTTGGGCCGGGGCGGTGTATTTGCTCTTGGGATTTTGTATTAGGATTATATAACTTTCTCCTCTACGTGGGCCGGCCCAATGTAGTTACCGTGGTCAATCAAGTTTCTTGAATTTTTTTCATTGGCATGTTAATAAGTTGTTTTTCAGTTTATTTCTTGATGTCATAATTGTTCTTGTTGAGGGCAATATAGATTGTTGGACTTTTTATGGGCTGGTTCCGCATGTAGCCCAAACATTCATTTAGGCGAAACTATACCCGAACCTAAACCGAACTAAGGAGGGGCTTACCTAGTCCAAGTGGGACGTGGGTTAAGATTTCAGTAGGACATCGCCCTCATGACTTACGGTGAGTATGAGACATGCTAGTATTTATGTTGAGTTTATTGGATCGGACCCGATGGGGGGGGGACCAAGCCCGACCCACATTCATGCATGCTTTGATCCCACCAAACCCAAGTAGGGCAGGCAGTACTAATAACGCCTGACTGCACATGATTAGGGGGAGAAAAGTGGAAGTTGATGGATCCATTTTCTCCCAAACCCTATATCTATATTATAAGGTTTTTAGTGTTGGAGATCTTGAACAACAAAACGGTTGCTCGATCGTGATTCAACGATTGAGATTAAGAGGATAATGTAGAACCTTAGTTTTACCTATACATAGGGGTTCACATCCCCTTCTTTATGCATTTATACGCATTTTTGAATACAAGAATACTGCTCCTACCTTCTCTTCCTTCCTACAAGATCTTCTTGATCCTAGAGATCATTAGTTACCATCCTTCCTATGAAATCAGTCCCTAATATCCGAATGTGTGACCCATGAACGACTAGTAACAGAAGATCCAAAGCGTGCAGATCCAAATATATGTTGCTTCTAGATCCCCTAAAACGATCAAGGTACACATTTAATTTTCATTACACTTACGTTATTGTTAATTATATCTTACATTTGTATATCTAACATTTCATGTTGTAGCGATTTTAGATTTGTTTGTGTTATGGAAATACCAATGTACAACATGCTATAAGAGTTTTAGACTTTTTGTGGATCTAGTTATGCTATAATTTGTTATTGATTTTGTTAATTCTAGATCTATTATAATTGTGTTATAGATCAATTTTTTTAAAAGATCAATTTTAATTAGATCTAGTGAATGCATGCGTATATATAATTTTTGGCATGTTTAGATCTAGCTGTTAGAAGATTTAAAAAATTGTGTATTGCTTGTTGGAACTTGGATCTTATATTTCTATTTATCTCGTTAGTTGTGATCCAATTTTGTTTCTTTAGATCTATTTTTCCCTGGATCTGATTGCTAGTTTGAAATTTTTGTGAACTAAATTTATTGGACAATTTTTATTATGCACGTTTTGGATTAATCATGCTTGATTGTTGATTGTACCTTTGTTGATAATCTAGATCTATTTTCCATATTTTGAGATCTATATTTTTTTATGTTCATGAGATGTGACTAATTTATTATCATATTAAATCATATCGTTAATTCAAATTTCTTTTGATCTAAAATCTTCATTAACCCTAAACCATACGTGTCCACACTTGTTGGGGGTAAGACCACACCATGCGGGCACACACCAGTAGTGGTGCCCCGGCAAGCCTAGGTTTATGTCGACAGTGACATTTGGCTCCTGTGGATGACGCCTGCATGGTTACAACGGGTAAAGGTTGTTGGGGAATGAATATTCTGAAGAAAATTATTGTAATTGACACATCTTATTCGAAATAATAGTATACTATTCGGTATTCTTTATTATTATAATTTTCTTATAAGCATATGTAAATAGGTGCATAAATTATATAATTGTATTAATAAAGTTCTTGGATTTATGCAAGGAGATTAGGATCTTAAGATATAATCAAATTGTTTCAACACAATCCAGAATATTCATGGTCAATGAAATATAAAGATATGATATTTATATTTTTGGACAAATTAGTGTATACTAATCTTTACCATTAAGTTGGTAATGACTGCTCTCATAGCTATTCGATGTAGAGTCATCATAAGACAATATATGTATATGTATGCTTGTTATATAGAACAAGTCCATAAAATGATTCGCCAAAAGTATCTACATGGTAACATACTCTTATAAATTCTTAAGAGACAGCTAGTGCATGTTAGTTTTTAAACTTAAGATGGGTTAAAGAACTTGGAATGTATGAGGTTTATATTTTGGCATTTCTTGATCAACGACACTTCAGTCGTTGCTACGTATTCGCTGGTCATAGTCCAAGGTATGCGAATAGATGTGACAATCAACATGAGATTTGTCCCCTCCAGTATATGAGGTTAATGTCGTATGTATATAGTTGATATAAGACCATTATGAAATCTTTGACCAATGTAGAATTGATAAACTTATTTAGAGTAATAAGCTTGGTCCATAGTAACTATGTTTGAATAAAAACACAGTTTCACACCAATCAGATAATTATAATTTTGAAATGGATGATCTTTACACACAACTAGCATCATTCTTGTATCGATTTGATTGTAGAGTACGACCAATCATTACCGAAGTAGAATTAGGCTTTTAGATTCTCACACGAGTGATCGACTCATCACGATAAATGGAAGAGAAAACTAAATGTATATGTGATATACATTGACCAAATAATTCTAAAGAGTTTTAATCGATCTGATTACCAGAAGAATTCATCATATAGAGTTACGATGTAGGACTGAAGTGTTCGTAAACTGTTATGGACTCTTAGTTCTAACAAAATATTAAATATGCCATCTTTCAAACTTAACCAAAAGCCAAGAGGACACTAAGGCATGCCATGATCATTGCCAACCGTTTTGTCGGTAATCGACGGTATTACTAGATGGACATCATCACTAGCAGTGGTCGGCTAAACCAACAGCCATGCTGAGGTGGCTGGCATCCGCCTGGTAGACAGACACTGGCGGCGGCTAGCGATAGATAGCATGCTGGCTGCCAAAGCCAAGACATCATCATACGTCTGGTTCAGTGGTTAGATGGTTTAGATCAAGTCCTGTTGGGTTGTGGTCTAAGTGTTGAATCATGACCCAAATATGACTCATGTTGAATCATGTTTACTTATTTAGAAACTTTGTTTTAATCTCATATTGATTGATTGTGATATGAGTAGTCTAAAGATGATAGCATTATAAATAAACCTCTTCCGTTCCTTTCAAATCATCTATCGGTATATAAGAGAATTGAATTATCTAAAAGCTTAGGCTATAAGATAAAGTTTAATTATCCTATAAGAAAAAAATTTCTTTGTTTTCTATCAAGCACTAGTAATGATTGGGATCGAGTATGAGTTGTACGATTGAACTTGTGGATCGTGGTAAATTTCATCATCAAGGTGAAACTGCTATCGTAAAATTTTATGTGATAAAATTTGATGGTTTAAATAATTCTAAAAACATTTTAGAATTACTTTAAAAGGATTTTAATTTATATGCATGTATTGTTATATGATAACATGCATGAGATGTAAATTATTTTATGCATTTAAACTAGATTTAATGCAAACTAACAATTATGTATAAAATTTGATATATAAAATAATTTTAAACGAGTTTTAGAATTATTTTATTGTTTTCATGAATGTGATGTTATGCGATAATATACATGTGTTGTGAAGAATTTATTTATTATTTATGCTCGTTTGCATACATAATAATTATGTGAATCCTACAACAACTGTACTGTTAATTAACTGACAATGAACTAAAGACAAGAATTATTAAAGAAATTTTATGTTATTAAACAAATTTTATGTTGTTAAAAGTTTGCTAATTGAATTAAAGACATGAATGTAAACTAGTAACAGTTTAAGTATGTGTTTTGAATATTCTAATGCAAGTGCATCAACTATACTAATCCTAAGCTGACTTATATAAGGGAGTACGATATCCAACCCGAAGACCATCTTGTACCAAGAGGGCGCTTATCCAGGCAGAGTCCACAACAGGACAAAAACAAAACATATATAACCGTTCGACAATACTATATGGGTTCAAATGGATGCATGAACGAAACCGGGTCGGATAACAGATGTGGTCAAATAATCGAGATCGATGCATGGCTCCAATTGTTTTAGTACTCACTCTAATATAAGTTACCCCAAAAGTCCGTGAGTCTGCATGTCAAATGGTCTGGGATAAGTGTACTCTTTCAAGTGATGTTCTAAAATCTAAATTTCATGTATTTAAGTGTAACAAGTGTTTCATCATGCGTCAATAGTAGTGTGAACATAGCCAACAATGTATGAGGAGAGTGATTACTTTAGCATGCATCATAAGCGGTAAAAAAGAACAAATCTCTCAACAGGATTGTAGGTCTCATCATATTAGCATATATGGTTGGGGTATTATGTTTATACCAAATTCTTTTTTCAAGTCCATGATTTCCAACATTTTAAGCCAACATAGAATATTTTCCAACAATAAGCCACACATGAATTATTATCCAACGAATTCATTTGACCAACAAATAACGGCACATGGAAATAACAACATATTGAACACATCTAACCCGACCATATATCCTAATAGATGTCGGAATTAATGTATAATCATTTGCATGCAATTAAGAGTAATTCACAATAGAACATAGGAGAGGGACAACCGAAATATGATCTTAGAAATGTTTCATCCTTGATCATGCTAAAGGGCACATTATTTTACACATGCTTCTAAATCATAATAACATCATCAAAAGACGATTTCAGTTCCAAACAATAAGCATGCATAAGCCATTAATTCTAGCAACCCAAGTAAAGGCCACATCAAGTAAATCATATGCCGAGACCCTCAGGTCATACAGGACAGGGCCACTGACCACAGAAAAACAGAGGCAAAAAGCCTCGATAAAGCCAAGTAAATATGTCAATGTGCCCACCGCATCACTACGTAACATAGACATGGGCCAAAAGGTCTCGGCCATACGGGCAGAACCCAATAGGGACAGAGACAGGGGCCCAAAGAGTCGGTAACCAACAGAACAGGGAGCTGAGGCCCATGTCTAACTAACACAGCCGCATGGGGATGACGAGGGGTGGCATCGAGGTTTACTGCCCAACCATAAGGGCTCAGAAACATCATCGCCTAAATAAAATCATACACCAAGCTTAAAACGTATTCAGAGTTTAAAGGAATATACCAACCGAGAAAATCCAACGAAAATAGAAAGATCCAAGAATAAAATCCAACCAAGAGCAGAAATCGAGCTCAGATTAAGGGAAAAGTCATAATTTTCTTTTAGAAAATATTCTTTTTGAAGTGGAAAACTTTTGAAGAATACAGAATTGTTTATAGAGGGAGAGATATAGCCTGAAGACGAAGGAGGAGGTGTCGAAATTCTCGAGTAGATTTTGTCGGCACCGCAAGGATTGCGTAGAAATGAGGTGGAGTGCATGCTGAGATCTGTATGGTGAAGCCCTCGTAGGGCTATCGGCTGAGGTGGGGAGAGAGAGAAAGGGCTCGGATTGGGTCGATTGAAGGAGAGTGGCGAGAGAGAGCGTCGAAGCTTCGAGAGAGAGATAGAAGGGGTCGGGATCTTTCCACCGTCGATCGAGAGAGTGGGGGGAGATAGGGTTAAGTGAATGGATAAGGGGGATGGCTAACGGGCTTGGGGCGTGGAATTTGGAAAAATACGAGAAAAGAAGAGGGGAAGGGGAGACAGATGGGCCGGCTATATTAAAAAATGGGCATTTACAAGTTTTATGTGCATGAGTCACCAACAAAACCTGTCATGTTTCTCTTTCCGGAATGCTAAGGGAAACAACGGGCAACAAGCAAGCGCACATTTAGGCATACTAAGAACTTATTCTTTTCAGCCTAAATGAAAATGAGACATGATATTATCTAAGTTTCATCATCATCTAACTAATAATGAGCAACAATAAGATGGCTTGCACTATACCATTATAAACAGATATCACAAATGACCAAAAAGATAATGGATATGGAATCCAGTAACTCACATGCTGAAATATAATCAATAAAATAAACTGATTACCTGCTTACTAGTACTCAACATCGTGCTCCAAAAACTCTGGGACTTCGAGATCTGTGCTTCATGGTAACCATTTCTTACACCTAATGTAAGAAAAAAGCAACCATTCGATTAAGTTTGAATCACCAAAACTGTAAGAGAAGACATGTGTGATCCACATATAAATAAACATGTAAGTAGAGACATTAGTAGGAGTAATATCATGATAACTAGAACACGGTAACATGAGTAATATCATGTAAAAATAAATGATATAGCAATATATGGCAAGGAAATAATGCGATATGCTAAGAGTGACTACATGACTATGCAGGTGGAATTCGTACTCCTAATCTGATGATGTGACTCATATCTGATGGTATGATATGCAACTTAGACAGAAAACATGGACCCTGAGGTATAACCATGCTTCCAATGTAGGGATAAAAAATACATATACATAATAACCTCACTTCTATCGCTGGAACCAGGAACCAGAATACAGTAATAACCTCCCATTCTGGAGATAGGGAACACTGATATAGTAATGGTACATCGTCGCTCTTACACCCTTTGAGATAATGAGTTTTCCATCCATGTTATTCTATCTGATGTAATATTAAGTGAGGTAACACGTGCAGTATCAGAGAATGGTAACCGTACAATATTTGGAACATGTAATCAGGAATAGTAATCGATATCAGGATCATGTACAGTTGTATCTATGGTAATATCCAATATAATATCACATGTATATTTATAGAGTGAGTTTAATGTCAATAACGATGATAATGATAATGTATGATGTATATACTCAAATCAACAGCTCAAGCTCATTGTGATATGCAATCATGTATAAAATTTGATTGTTTTGTGGGATTTACATTGTAGATATCATATGACAATAGACAACGTCTCTATGTGTATCCCAAAGGCTATATCATGTGTCATTATTTAAAGTCAAAAATAGGACCTATGCGGTAAGGGACCGTATCCATAAATCTTAACATCAATCCAAAATGAAATATCCAAGTGAATGAGACCAACTATTCCAAGTATCATAACTCCAACAACATAATCATAGCATGACCAGAACTTGACTATAAAGATTAATTGGAATCAATTCCAATCTATAATCATTAATGCATATTTAAGTATATCCCATAATCAATAAAGATTTGGTTTTTTAATTCAATTTTTATGTCAACATTTTCTTATAACAATGTCATTATCGAAAATATATCTTCTTACCCAACAATATTAGTTTCCAACCGATTCAAGACAGCAAAACATGGGACAACGGGCCCAATCCAACAGAAAAACAGGCCCAATAGTAGTAACAAATGCCCAGCCAAAACACAAGACATGGCCACAAACAAAGGCCCTAGAACACAGCAAACAAAGGCCTAGGACATGGACCCGGGTTGTTACTGAGAGGCCGCAAACCGAGCCGCAACTCAATTAACATAGACCCACAAACACAAGGCTGCAAGGCAAAAAATAGCTAACACAAAACCAGCAGAGCATAAGGCAAAAAAGCCAGCTAGCATAGTGCCGCATGGTAAGGACCAACTCACAAGGCACAAGACATCAACACATCACAATAACACATGACAGATAGCACAAGCAACCACATGAGGCATCAACAAGGCAGTGCCACAAGAAGCCGCACATGTCAGTAACAAGGTAGCAACACAAGCAGTCACTCAAGGCAAATGTAGCAAACAGAGGCGACACACAAAGGCACCAAATAGGTATGGCAAGGATAAGGAACACAAGCCATCAACACCAAGCACGGGTAGCGAGCACATGGCTAAAAACAGCCGCAAGACGCAGAAGACAAGTCCAGCAAGTCGAAGCCAGCACTAAGCACACGATGGAAAAAAGAGGCAACAAAGCGCAAAATCGCACCCACTATCCATCCATACCCAATGGTATAATGCTTAATCAAATCATCATCACAAGAGACACATTCACATAGAAGAGCAAAAATTAAATATGGGAGAACTAACTACAAAAATACATGGCAACTAGGTCAAAAACCCAAAATCCAAAAATCTACCGCAACCCAAGCATCAAGCGAGAAATTGCCGAGTTCATTAAGGTCGTAAAATAGTAATAGTTTTGAGGGATCTACCTGTCACCGAAGTTGAAGGATGTCATCAACATCGCCAGAGATCCAGTCGCCTCACCGTTGCTTCGCAGCTACGGCTACCTTACGAGATATAATTGGGTTTTGAGGAGTGGTTGGTGTTGTGCGTTGTGCGGAAGCAAACAGATCGCCGAAGTATCTAGCACAAAGAACAACTAGAGAGAAAGCAAACAAAAAATTTAGGTCGCCTTAACGACCAAGGAAACACTTCTATTGATTTCAATTAGGAGATACAAAAGGAACTTAATTACTCCTAAGAAATCCTCACAATTGGCTCTCTCATTGATGGCTCTCAATGATCCTATGGAACTTCCAATAGGAACTCATACAAATTTCCCCAAATGCTTCAATAGAAGCTCAATTGGTTTTCCAATGATTCGATGATACTTACTAAAGCCATTGCTCTCTTTTTATAGGGCTAAAAGGGGGAGGGGGTTGGTGCACCAACCCCCCTTGGGTTGGTGCATTTTTGACCACACAAGGGCATCCCACATGGGGCTTATCGAGCCAACAACCACAGTTGGGATGTAAAGAGAGGATCAAGCTCCCTTGAACACGAGAGAGATCTCCCTAAAAATTCCCCTTTCTTAGCTAGGACTAGGGTTTTGATAAAATAAATAGAAGAGGAAATGATATGGGGGAGAGAGGGAGGGAGAGATGTTGAGGGGAGACGTTGGAGGAAAGGGTGGCATAGGTTACGGCGTGTGCCCACGTCGCCGCACGGTGCACACGAGGGTCAGTTTCATCTCTTGGGGAGGTGAACTGCTTGAGAAAGAGAAAAATAAGAAGAGAGAGAAGAAAAGGAAAGAAAGAAACATATAAAATAAATGAGAGAGAGAGAGAGAGAGAGAGAGAGAGAGAGAGTAGGGTTAAAAGTGAAGTGGACCGGGAATACGGTTAGTGGGTCGAGTTTAAGCGGGTTTGCGAGTTTAAGAGTAAAACAACTCAAATAGATATGAAAAAATTACGGAAAGATCCCTAAAAATCATAGAAAAATTTATTGGCATCTTAAAATATTTTATTGCATAAAAACCCCACGAGGATAGGTTAGGGGTATCACATACATGCTTGATTCATTCCCCATGAAAGCACCGCTACTACCCTTTGAAACACGATGGTTCTCTATGAACTTATCTCTTGTGGTCCATTGATCCCGAATCTACAAAGCTACTGATGATTATTGGCAGTTTCACAACGGTAGATCTTACCATGTTGCTGAAGCTCCAATACAATATATAAAAAACAAAATTATTGATATGGATAATGAAGGCCTAAACAACAACCGATCCTAAATAGTAGATCAAGCAATAAACTATGGTCAAAAATAAAGTTTGGCGATGGGAACAGGAATATCAGTGAATATATCAAGAAAACACGCACATAATTGACTAGTTACTGATCAAGATTCATGTTGCGGTAGGACAGTTCCCTGTCAAAGATTTGTGTATAAAAATAAAAGATGCATATTTGCAGTTAGATCTAGACCTTGCTGCTTAAACTTTTGGGGTCATATTAAGCCTCAGCTTATGTCTTTTGTTACTATACCTACTTTGTTTTCCATTTGTGTTCTTTGTTGTAAAATTCAATGTCCTGACAAACTTTGATTTATGTTGCAGTGGAATTTATTATAGTTTCTTAGCATGGACTATAATAGTTTTCCCTTTTGGTCACTCTGTCAAAAACAACCCTCCTTCCCCACATCCACCCCAAAAAATTCATCATCTTCTCATACTCGTACCCTAGTATCATTTCTTGTTTGTTCTCATTTCTTTTTCAAACTAATGCATTTCTTGTTTGTTCTCATTTCTCTTTCAAACTAATGCATTGCTGTTTTTGTGTTTAAGTTATCTGTTATACAGTTTCATAACTGTTTGCAATGTGCCGACAAACTCCTATTAATACTGCACGGGAAATTCTTAAAGTAACCAAGATTGTAGCATTATAATTTATTTTTTCCAATCCCAGGGGTGGATCTAGTAGTTCATGCAGCTGGCCCTTTCCAGCAGAAAGAGAATTGCAATGTGCTGGAAGCTGCAATTAATACTAAGGTGACTAGTTTATGTTCTCTATCCTTTCCTGATCATTGTTTGTTATTCATTCATCTAGATTGAATTTTTTTCACTCACACAAACACTATATTCTATCAAACAGACTGCATATGTAGATGTTTGTGATGATACAAACTATGCGTCGAGAGCAAAATCATATCATGAGAAAGCCGTGTCTTTGGGTGTTCCAGCTATTACAACTGGTGGAATTTATCCTGGAGTTAGCAATGGTCCTGCTTCACAATTCCCTTCATTCATGCATAAATTATCCTTCCAGTCGTTACATATTGTGCTGTTGCTTTTCAACTATCTGCTGTGATACCTATTCTGCTCAATAGTTTTTTTAACCTGTGATCTCCTTGTCGATTATTCACTTGATAGGTTAGTGTTTTATTTTGTAAGCAATTTTTCAGATTGTCTAGCTGAAACTGTTGGGGAAAAACGAACAACCAATAGATGGACATCAGAAGCGGTCCCTTTTGGCGGATAGCTACCCAACAATCACTACACCGCGATCTTTCAGAGATACACCACAATAGCACAATATCCAACCAAAACAAGCAATACGAAAAGTAACAAAGCAGAAAAGCACAAATCAATCGATACAGAGTTTACACTGATTCGGCCCGCTAATGGCGCCTACGTCTCGCTTCCCGATGACAGTTTCCACTAGTATGATCAGAGAGAATTACACCGACTCCTTAACTTCTTCAATAAAAGAGAGCACCAATAACTCCTAGCTTGGAGTTCAAACTCTTCTCACAAATCCAATGAAGATCTCAAATTTTACCAAAAGAGAAGAAAACAAAAGCTCTTGCTAAAATCCCTCTACCCGAAAAGAGAGATAACAGGAAGAAGATTACAAGCTCTTACCAAAATCCCTCAATCCGAAAAGAGAGATAACAACAAGAAAATTACAATGAATTTCACAAAGAAATCTCAAGAAGTAACTCATCAAATCTGCCCCAAAGCTCAAAGACGCACGAGGAAGAAGAAACTTGATGACGGCCCACGCACACCACAAAATAAACCATAGGGAGGGTTTAAATAGCCCCATGGGTTGTGTGGAATCTCAGCCGTCCAATTAGATTAGGTTCTAGATCAAAACCTAACTCAAAATCACGTTTATGGATCGTCTACCGTCGACATGGCCGTGCAAGGAAGCGGCACGGACGTGTCAGGCATGCAGAAAATTACTGCTGACTTTCTGCTTTTAGTTCACGGTCGTGTCGAGCTCTGCATGGCCGTATCACAGTCTGTCCAGAAACTGGGCTGGGCAGTCTATGAAAAATAGTGCACGACCGTGCTGAATTTGGCACTGACGCGTCAAGCCTAAAACACAAGTTTGAAGCATAATTCAACAAACGCATCCTGCTTCAAACTTCATCCAACGAACCTTGTCATAATAGGCTTTTCATGGCTCTATACAGATTCCAGACCTCTTTATCTGATCATGAAAACACCAATTTGTCATCGGGAACCGCACCCTTTGGTGCATCAACACTCCAAGAGATTTTTCGAGCCCAAACTCCTTTTGAGCTCGAAGAACTGAACTATCTTCTTTGCCACCTTGCTTGTGGTGATCTTTCTCTTTGAGGTTGACATCACGACTTTATGCTCCATCATCGACTGCATTGACACCAAACGTGTGTCACCTAAAGTACTCGAAGTCGATCCATGGCTGCACTCTACAATAGTCGCCTAAGTTGATCCGCTTATACCCTCTGAGGAAGCACCAGGCACCGCCTTCACCAAACATGAAGTAAGAGCACCATCTTCATCAGGCTTCGATGTCTCAAGTCACTGCCTTTGGATTTAACTCTCCAACAGGACTTTACCACAACACCACCATGATCTCTGTGAGATCCAATGATCCACTGCTCCTAATCATCTCTGAACCGCTGGGCCTACGCACTCCAGATGATTACTTGGACGAACTACGTCTCGCCCACATTAAGCCATGCCACCCAGGCCTCTTGTGTGGGTGATCACCAATGTGCTGAACTGCTCTACCCGAATACCCAACTCCTCCTTGCGCTCAGCAACACATCCTCCTTAGGACTACAACTCTACCCTGAAGCCACCTGCTTCTCTGTAGACAATCTGAGCCGCACATGGAGTCGAACCACAATGTGATGTACTCTGGACTTCGTCTACTAACGATCCCTCGCTACACACCGCAACTATCCCATCCTGCAACCGACCATACTTCTCTGTCACGACGTCCCTATAAGTCCGAAACGCTCCTCCATTGGAGCTCTCTGGTGTATCAGACTTCCGACTCAACATCATCTGACCCTGAAGCATACAAAGGTTGTTAATCTTTCTCGCCGCCATCACAAAACGACCTCCCCTGGACACCCGTAGACGCTCTCCCTTAACACCACACAACTTTCCACACTTGTTAAGGCCCCAAGCGAAATAAGATTTCACTGCAAATCTGGTATATGCCTAACACCCGTGAGTGTCTGAATGACTCCATCCTGCATCTTGAACCACACTGTCTCGACCCCCAACCACTTTAGACATAGCTCCATTCTCCATGTATACGTCTGGTCCATCTCTAAAAGTATATGTCACAAATTGACTCCGTAGCGGAGTCATATGGGAATCATACCCTGAATTATGGATACATGAAGCCCGATTGTCTTTCAAGGAAGACACCGCCAATATTTCTCCATTATCAGTATCAATGCATGCATCACCAAACGCTGCTATAGGCTGAGCAGACTCTTTACCCTTGACCTTCAACAGTGGGCACTTGTTCTTCCAGTGTCATGCTTTCTTGCAATAATGACATGTTTGGTCGTTTCTAACTTGACCCTTGAACTTAGGGCTCTCAGTCTTGGAACTTGATTTGGATCGCCCACCCTAGCGACCCCCAAAGAGAGCCACATCCTGATCATCAGTGCTTGTGTCGCCTCTCGATACATTCTTTCTAAGCCCATGCAAGCGTAGAGCTGCATCGAACTCCACCAAAGAGATTTTGTCCTTCCCTTGTGTTATGGTCTCGACAAAGTGTGAGTACTCCTCGGGTAGAGAACAGAGCAGTGTAATTGTTTGGTACTCATCACTTACATTCTCTTCCACCACTTGTAAATCCAACACCAACTGATTCAGTTGATCAAAATGATCCTGTAACGATGTCCCCTCTTTAAGCCTGAGCATGAACGTCTGTAATAGATACAACATTCCTGTGAGTGATTTAGTCAGGTACAATGATTCAAGCCTTTTCCACAACGCCTCTGCAGTTTTCTCTTTCGCAACCTTGCAAAAGACCTTATTTGATAGGGCCATCTGAATGACGCTGTAAGCTTTCATCTCAAGCTGTGACCTTATATAGTTTGTGACAGATTCTAGAATAGATTTCTTGTCAAAGTCTATCCTATAAAGCCCTTCATGCTTGAGCATAGCATTCACCTTCATGCACCATGTGATAAATCTATTCTTTCCTGTAAACTTCTCGATCTTGTATCCGGATGTTGAATATGTCTCTGCCATTGTGTAACCTCCGACAACCTGAACGCTCTGTTACCACTTGTTGGAAAAAACAAACAACGAATAAATGGACAGCGGAAGCGGCCCCTTTCAGCAGATAGCTACCCAACAATCACTATGCTGTAATCTTTCAGAGATACACCACAATAGCACAATATCTAACTAAAACAAGCAATACAAAAAGTAACGAAAGCAAAAAAGCACAAATCAAGAGACACAGAGTTTACCCTGATTCGGCCTGCTAACGGTGCCTATGTCCAGCTTCCCGATGACAGTTTCCACTAGTATGATCAGAGAGAATTACACCGACTCCTTCAATCTTCTTCAACAAAAGAGAGCACCAATAACTCCTAACTTGGAGTTTAAATTCTTCTCACAAACCCAATAGAGATCTCAAATCTCACTAAAAGAGAAGAAAACAAAAGCTCTCACTAAAATCCTTCAACCCGAAAAGAGAGATAACAAGAAGAAGATTACAATAAATTTCAAAAAAAATACAAGAAGTCACTCACAAAATAATGCCACAAAGCTCCAAGACGCGCGAGGAAGAAGAAACTTGATGACGGCACGCGCGCATCGCAGAATAAATCATATGGATGGTTTAAATAGCCCAATGTGTCGTGTGGAATCTCAGCCGTCCAATTATATTAGGTTTTAGATTAAAACCTAACTCAAAATCACGTGTATGGACACCGTCTACAGTCGACACGGCCGTGCAAGGAAGCGGCACGGCCGTGTCAGGCCTGCAGAAAATTACTGCCGACTTTCTGTTTGTTTAGTGCACGGCCGTGCCGAGCTATGCACACATATGTCACAGTTTGTCCAGAAACTGAGCAGTCTCTGAAAAATAGTGCACGACAGTGCTGAATTTGGCATGGCCATGTCAAGCCCAAAACACAAGTTTGAAGCATAATTCAATAGAAACATGGGTAACACTGCACTTTAAGAGATTGTAGGGAGAACATCAAAATAAAGATGTAGGTGTCATATAAAAAGTAATTGCATTTATGGAAAATATGTGAGGCGCATATTATTCAAAATATGAAACAGCTGCAAAATTAAATTGTTGCCTATAATTTTTTTTCATTTGATTGACCAACTATAAAATCAAATTTACTAACTATTTATTACAAGTTCCCTCCAAAATTTGTGGTTATGTGCTCTACCCATATATAACCCCGTATAAACTAGAACTAAACTCTTATTAACTTGATAACTGATTTCTCTGCCGAGTGACAACTTAAATTGCAAACAGCTGCAAAATTAAATTGTCGCCTGTAATTTTTTTAATTGATTGACCAAGTATAAAATCAAACTTACTAGATATTAATTATAAGTTCCCTCCAAAATTTGTGGTTATGTGCTCTACCCATATATAACCCCTTATAAACTAGAACTAAACTCATATTCACTTGATAACTGATTTCTGTGCTGAGTGACAACTTAAATTGCAAACAGCTGCAAAATTAAATTGTTGCCTATAATTTTTTTAATTGATTGACCAAGTATAAAATCAAATTTACTAGCTATTTATTATAAGTTCACTCCAAAATTTGTGGTTATGTGCTCTACCAATATATAACCCCATATAAACTAGAACTAAAATCTTATTCAATTGATAACTGATTCCTCTGCCGAATGACAACTTGATCTCTTCTAAAAAAGATACTTTTTGGATACTTAGAATGATAATTTATGAATTACTTATCTTTTCTTGTCATTTCTATATTAAGCAAAACATTGAATTAGATGTAGAAAGGTTCCATTCATATTTCTATTGTGCTGTAAGTCGATGGTGATGTATATTTTAACATGTTTATCCTATGAAGCTCTTTTGAAGTTTTCCAACAGTAGTATTTTTTGTATCATTGGTGCTCATACTCTTGTGGGTTTGGAATTTTGGTATGCTTATTGAAGATATAATTGATATTTCAGGTGGAGTGTCATTCATATTTCATTTATGTGTCTAGTTTTCTATTGTTTGACAGTTGGTATCAATTATCATACAAAAAAAAACTAAAAAAAATTCCTAAAAGATGTTGAAGGAATTTAGAGAAGAGTAAAATTGTCTCAATCATGAGTAGTCATGGCACTAGCCATGGCTCTATATATATATTCATTTCCTTAATAGATTAGGAGTCCAAGGGACTCCCCACTAACTTCGTGGGGAGTAAATGGTGAGATGAAGAGAGGGGAGGGAGGCCAAAGGCCTCCCTCAACTCACAACACTCCCTCTCATCTCTCCATTACCTTGGTTTAAGCATATGAATACTTCAGGATTCAGTATGCTAATGGGGTGGATACTTCTGGATCCAAAGCCAATGTGGTTGCCTCGTTAAAACCTTAGCTGTGGAAACCCCAGTGGGAAAAACCAGTAGCTCAAGGGAAAAGAGTACAACTATCGAGGGACTCCCCCTGATTTGTACAAGCTTCAGGCTTGCAGATCTCCTATGTATCTATACAAACAATAATCTCCTATTCGTCTATACATCCATTATATTCTGAAAGAAAATACAATCATCACTCATCTATACAAGTTTCACTCATCTAGCGGCTATTGGAAAGCAGTGGCGCTCTGGAGTGGAACACATTTTGAAGTTGGTAGATGACCCCACTGAAGTATTCTTTGAATCAGTCTTCACTGTGTTTGCAAGGTACTGCTGGACCTGTCTGAGCGTATTCAATACTTGCTTCTTGGATGATGAGCTTCTCAGAAGATGTAGACATTGGAGGATGATGTGTAGATATTTAGGAGGTGGCTGGCCTTTTGTGTTTTAGTCATCGCGATGATCTTTAAACCTGCATATGCAATATATATTCCTTGACACTTGGAAGTTGCGCAGAAGCAGCTTATCCTTGGTCTAGTGGTGCTCTCCAGGGCAACACTGTATCTGGTTAACAACTTTAATGCAGACGTTCTATCAAAGACACGTGCAGTTGGCCAGATAAAGAAATGTAACAAGTACACTAAGGCTAGGCTCTTCGGGACCTAGGATGTCCTCCCCCTCTTCCAGCGACGGGAAGGTGTCATAAATACGAATATATTTTTAATAGGTTGCAAATGGACATCATTCTTCATAAACTCCAGGTGTATGAAGGATATTAACGAGTTCCACCATGAAGGTGTTAAATATATAAGCCGATACAATATCTTGTAATACCGAGGTTTTTCATTTACAAGGTATGCTTTAAGCTATCTGATATATCAATGGTCTCTGCAGGAGATCCTATTAGCTTTAAGTTGATCACATGTACGGCGAATATCACAAATCCTGTCAACGATCTTTTGAAAAAGATACACGGGCAGAATATTGCTTAAGATCAACTAATGATCTTTGTAGCCTTTATGGAGAAGACGTTTCTACGTCTCTCTTTCACCTCTGTGGGTAGAGTATACCCTTATGAAAGTTTTATATAGATCTCTATATCTATATTGCCGTATATCTATGCAGTCACAACGTCCATGAGCTGCATTTATTGGTTTTTTCATAGAAGTTTAGGCTTTAGTAGGAAAATGATCATATTTCCTTCATTTCAATTTCTTATGAAATCCAACTTATATTCCATAGGTTTTACATATTCAGGTGTATGGACTACTGGTCCAAAGATTTTGCTTTTCAAGAGTGAGTCCAGCTCTTCTCTTATTGCCTCGTCCCATTTTGGCCAATCTATGCGTTTATGCTATAGAATAGTGGGTTGACGTCATCGTCGTATTCAGCGACGTGAACGGCAATAGAGAAAGCAAAACCGTCGTCGACGACTGTGCTATATCTGTCCAGTACCTCTCCAATACGTACATAATATAATGATTTTTCTCCTGTTGTTTCCTCTGCAGGGGAAATTAGGAGGGGAGAGGTTGCTGGTCTGAGCTCAGCATCCTGTGTGGTTGGATCATTTTAATATATCCAGGAATTTTCCTCTTTTGAGGAATTTTATATTTTGAACCTGGCAGGCGTCCTTTTTTCAATTGAGGTACAGCCAATTCTGCTGCCGGTGGATTGCATCCATCTTTGGGAATGTCAATCCTAGCTGGCGTATTGGCAACAGGGACGCGTGAACGAACAATCTTGTGGTTGTCCGCAAATTTATCCGCCAATTGATGTACTTTAGTCTGAATGTGAAGGATCTTCTGGATCTCAACTTCACACAGAAAAAGTATGCGGATCATAACGATATGAGGACTTTTGTTTCCCATGATATGGTCTCAGGAGCTTCAGGCTTCTTCAGACTGCGTGCCTATTTCAATGAGATCTTGCTCATCAAATTCACATTTATCAAGACTTGGTGGTAAACCAGAAGCAAGCAGCATCAGCAATAAGATATGGCAACAAGCGGGCCGTATCGTGATAAGTGATGCGGAATGCATTGTGTTGGTCCCTAAATACGACAGGCAACTGGGATTTATCAATGGACGCGAAATCCATTGGAGTCTCTTTACCAGAGACTCTGCAAACCCATTATGAGTTTGAACATGCTGCAGGATGTTCAATTTCAATGCCAGTTGCTTGGCAGAAGTCTTGAATGATATGTGTAGTAAATTCACACACATTATAAGCTTTTGAGAAAGCTAGGTTGCGAGTGAATATAAAGGCACACATAAGACCATCTAGTAGATGCATATATCAGTACAGTAATGAAGTACCGAAAATGGGCCATTTGCGGGGTGAATAGGCCCGCAAAAGTCACCATATATTCTCTCAATGAAGTCAGGAGACTCCAAAACCCACTTTCAGGAGGGAAGGTCTCTTTATTAGTTTTCCCTTATGACAAAGGGGGACAAGGAAACTCAACCTTTTGAAGAATCTTCACGTTCTCTAATGGATTCATTTGATGATGCGTCCATCATCGCTGATCCAGGATGACCAAGTCCATTTTGCCAGAGTTAAAAACTATGGCAAAGAAAGGCACTTCTGGTGCTCAGTCAAGTTGGCTTTCTATAGGATGAATATCTGTAATTATAGGGGCCCGACGGGGGTCCAATGAAATCATAAGTAGATGGTCTTCTGGCCATTCTCTTGATGAGTTACATATTGATATTCAATATATTATCCACAATTTTCAAGTTATTTTCTTTAAAAGAAATATCCTTGAAAATTGGAGATTTCCTATATGTTTAAGAGGAGAATTTGCATCTTATAGTCTCGTTGTATGTGGGAGCAATATCAATGCTACACCAGTGCAACGAGACGCTATCCACAATATTCCATACTTCATCTATAAGTAATACGAAATTTTATTTAAGTCAATGAAAAAGACATTCAAAATAAAAGTTCGTAATTAAGCAAATTAAAGATGAAGCAACATTGAATTTTAAATGCATAGATAAAAGATGAAGCTTAATCGAGCTGGTCGTCGTTCTCGAAATCTTTTGCAGTGAACATCTTGGTGGCTGAACGGCCGCCAAGTTTGTTTCATGCAGAGACTTCTGGCTCGCCTGGTATAGTTCCTGGAGGAAACGAGGAGTGCGGCAGATTCTGGACCAATGGTCAGTCATGCCGCATCTATGGCATTTATCCTCCCAGTTCTTCTTAGGAAGTGACACTTGGTCAGTGTTCTTTTGCTTCCATGTGAAGTTACTCTTTCATGTATTGTTGTTGTTGGACGGGGTTGCTGCTCCTCGTCCATTCTTCATCACAGCTTTCCCTTTGTTATTATTAGCCTTATTCTTGTTTTTCCACTTCTGGGGAGAAACGTGGTGGGCTTTAGGGATAGGTGCAGTGCCAGCTGGACGTAAATTATGAGTGGCTAGCAGTAAATCTCGATTCTGCTCTGCCCTAAGTAGGCATGAGATCAGATCAGAGAATTTCGTGAAGTTGCGTTCACGATACTGCTGCATGACAATTGCATCTTTCTCGTGAAACGAGGTAAATGTCTTTTCCATCATGCGTTGTTCTGTCACTTCTTCACAGCACAACTTCAGGTGTGAGATGATATTATGAAGTGCAGAATTATACTCAGCGACGGACTTATAGTCCTGAAGTCTGAGATTTTCCCACTCATAACTGGCACGCGGTAATATTACATCAATTTGATGTTTATACCGTGCCTCCAGCGCTGTCCATAGTTCCATTGGGTCCTCTGCCATTAGGTATTCGGCCTTTAAGGTCCGATTTATATGTTTCCTAATGTAGATTATGGCTTTCGCCTTATCCACGTCGGAGACAGTGGTAGGAGTGATACTGCTAGATGTAGCAGAAGCATCGGCCGCTGCTGGGGCCGATGAAGGAGCCAAAATGGAACCAAGGAGGGCCATCGAACGCAAGTGGAACTTCAGATCCACTCGCCAACTCAGGTAACTTTTTCATGCAGAGTTAAGGACTTCGAAATTAACGCTTGCCAATTTTGCCATTTTATCTACGCAATTTAAAATAAGCATGAATTAATTAAAATTGAAATTCAAGCATTAAAAATTAAAATAAGTAAAATGTGGGGATCGGCCAGATACCCAAATAAATACAAAGTCCAAAGTCCGAATATACAGTCCGTAAACAAAAGAAAAATACAATTTGGAAACCCAGAATGGGTCCCTATATTTTCCAATTTATGCTGCCGTCTTCAGTTGTTGGTACACCGGCCTTTGAATAAATACATATAATCCTCACTTACAAATTCTCTCAAAAAGAAAATAAAATTGCAAGGAATATGAAGGGTATCAAATTGGCCGATCCCAAAAATCACATTTTAGCTTATACAAACATCCACGCAGTTTATAAATGCTACAGGCACAAAAGAAACAACCACGCATGTATATAACACAGGCATATATTAAATGGAAAAAATAGGCTAGAAAATATAATAATCTCTCGGACCACGGGGAGACGTCATACACCGTTAGGTTAGTTTACTAACGGCAGAGCAGTCGCAGGATCCTTAAGATAATTATATTTTGAAAAATCCTAATATTCCATAATTTTATAATAATGCAATAGTGTTATGAATTTAGCAATATGAAAGGCTGGGCGACTGGCCCATGACAAGGAACTAAAATAAATTAATAGTTTGAATGGGGGTTGCAGGCCCAAAAATATTAATCAATTTAATGTATTATTAACATTTGGGCTGCAGGCCCATTTGCCAAAAATTAATAAAATAATTATTGCAATAGAATTTACTTGGCTTCTGGCCCTAATGAGTCAAATTAAAATATTGTTAACATTTGGGCTGCAGGCCGAGTATCAAAATTTTAATTAACCCATTGTAGATTGCAATTGGAAATATTGGGCTTCAGGCCCGTTTTTGGTAGGTAAAAAATAATTGTTAATATTTGGGCTTCAGGCCCGGTTTCATAATTCTTTTTGGCACATTAAAAATTGCAATCGGATTTACTGGGCTTCAGGCCCAATTTTGGTTGGCAAAAATTTATTAAGTACACAAAAATTTATTGGGCTGCTGGCCCATAGAATATATGTGCATTTGTGACAAATGGGCTGCATGCCCAAACAAACAGGCTATCTGTTTTATTGAAATTAAACAGAATATAGCACTTAAGCCCATTTTTGGGCTGTAGAATGCCAAAACCCCCCAAGAGGAGTAAATTTAAATAAATAGCCTCACCCCGATTTTTCCTGATATTTCTGGATTTTTCCAGAATTTATTCGGATTTTTTTCGATTTTTCCAGATATGTCTGGAATTTTCAGGGTTTAATTTGATATTTTATGAATTTAAAATTAAATGGACTGCAGGCTAGAGGCCTGCGGGCTGGCTGTGAGCTACAGGCCCATAAGCCAAAAATATCCATTTTTAATTATCAAATGTTTTAATTACTGGGCTTTTGACCCATCAAGTGAGGTCCTTGTCACATGTTAATCCTTCTCCCTGTGGGCACATAGAATCTAGCCCTAATCACTTAAGCTCACAGAAAGGAATTGGGGTACTCGTATCACATGGGCAGCACAGTTAGGTATATGTACCATCCTCATGAAGTTGAAATTGGGCAGATGGCAGTATATCTAATTAGACGCAGAATTAATATAATCAATTTTGTTAATGCTTCACATCATTATTTTAACCAAATCGTAAAACATGGACGAAGAGATCACCAATTAAATGAAACGCATGTTCTCTCCATCCATATCCCCATACAAAACAAAACTAGCATGAAAAATAATTGGGACACACGTCATCTATGAACGAAGCCCATATGATGCTCCTTTTTTATGTGTAATTTCATCCTTTTGAATCATCAACTCAATGATATAATTATTTAATCCTGACGAAGGGGTGGCCACTTTCCGAAAGACAAGGCCATCCCAATGGCAGGTTGGGAGGCGCTCCGACGGGTAAGGCGGCTCCCACGTCAGGTGGGGCGGTACATAGACGGGCAGTTGAAAGGGGATATGAGTGTTTGAAATTAGTCTAAGCAGTAAATCTGTTTGTTTGTAAAAAATGTTTTTCTTGTAGATATTGCTAAAAAAATTTAGTTAGAGATAGCATAGAAAACTATAAACACAGATTTATCATGTGTAAGCAAAAATTTTGACCTAGGAATTTCTAATTTACCTCTAGATAAAAAATCTAGGGAAGATCGATAAAAATAAAGATCCGTAGAATGAATCTCCAATGCAGATGTACCGTGGAAATTGTCGCAACGGATCGCCGCAACCAAAGATTCCAACGCGCGGCGAGGATAATTTGAGGGGATTATTAGGAGAAGCTCAAGAAAATTGAGAGCTAAAGTGCTGATAACGTGTTAAAGGAATTTAGAGAAGAGTAAAATTGTCTCAATCATGAGTAGTCATGGCACTAGCCATGGCTCATACAAAAAAAAACTAAAAAAATTCCTAAAAGAATCATTCTTTTAAATCATCAAAGATTAATTGTTCTGACATATATTTGTTGAAAAACTCGAGTTAATTTGACCTTTTTTGCCGTTACCTAATAGGATTTCAAACACCAGAAACGTGAGATTTCTTACAATATGTTTGATTTAGATTTGGGAAGTTGTGTTGGTTTCATCCATGGCTCAACCCAAATGTTTTCAGTTTTGATTATTTTCATTTTCTGGCAGAAATTATCCAGGTTAAATCTTTAATATAAGCTTCATTGAACAACAAAGCAATGGAAATAGAAGAATCACAAATGACATAATAAAATAGTCAATTATTAGGAATTTTCTTTTACACAGAGGATGCACTGGTCCATCTCTGCCTAAAAGTAATGTATCCTGAACTAAGCTACTTAATGGTTATGGAAATGGTGGATCATGATATTGTTGTTATTATAGATCAATCATAACTTCAAGATATGAAATGTGACAAAAAAGTGCTATATGATGTCATAATTTGAGACCAAACGACACTTTATTCCTTTTCTACTTTTCTTTTCCAAGTGTAACGTGCCCATTTATTAGTGCCCATTTATAACACCCCCCCTCTTTTCCCCCGCTGACCCATTTCGACGAAGCCCACGCGGGGCTTCGTTTCGTTCACTTGCGTCTTTTCCCCCTCGCTTCGCTCGACAAGCCCGCTAGGGCTTTGATCACTCTTCTCTCTCTCTCTCATTACCGTGGGGCCCTCGATAGGGCTTCTCGATGACACCCCGTCGTCCTTCTCTGTCCTCATCGACGACAGCAAGCCACCCTCTCCAGCCTTCTCTGCGGCTCTGCGGAGGCCCATTCTCCAGCTGCTGCGACCGCATGCCTTTTGGGTTACTTCTGTTGCTATTTAATACTCCTCTCCCACTCATTTCTATTGTTTACATGCACTGTAAGTATCTCTTCACATTTTCGAAGCTATCTGTTGATGTCTGCGGCTCTTAGGGTTTGATTTCACAGCAATTGCTTCAGATCTGCGTTGATTTCTTGATTGATCTCATTGTGGGTTTTATTCTTCGGTTTCTTTGGTTTTTCGGCGAACTACGGTAGACTTTATCTCTTCTTACATTTCAGTTTTCTTTCGATTTCTCGCATGCTTTAATTGAGTTGAAATCGTCGGGGGTTTGAGAGAAAAATTGGATTTTTATCAAATGGGAGAGGATGATTTGGGAATTAGAGTAGGGTTTGAGTCTTTACGGTAATCTAGTGGAGTTGATTTCCTCGCCTACTTGTCGCGCATGGGTCTATGTTGGGTTCAGTTTGTCCCTTGCTCGCTGATTTGGGGTTCGGTGGCTCCCCTTGCTTGCGGTCTGTCCCCTCCTTGCTTGAGTTGGGTTCGTTGTTTCTCCTTGCTTCCGGTTTTGGGGTTTCTTATTGATTGATGGCTGCAGCTCGCTTTTCTGCTGTTGTTTGGGTTCGACTGAATCCTTTGATCGATGCTTTGGGGGTTTGTTGTGGTTCACTTGGGATATGAGCCCCGTTCCCCGCTGTCTTGGTCATTAGCCCCTAGTTCCTTACTAAAAACCCCGTGGATTTTGTCGTAGGCACGGGTTCCCACCACCACGTGATGAATAGACTCTGAATCTGAACCCAATGGCCTAGAACCTCTAGAGCAATTATGAGTTTGGCTTTCGGGTTTTTCTTTATCAAGCAATTATTATGTTTCCTTTGTTTCATGGTTCGTTGCATGGAACAGTTGTGTGTTTTTAATTTCAGTCCAGATTTGGAATATCATGATATGAGAAATATCACTGCTTTACTTTATAACATGCCAACTTTATTATCATGTCATTTAATTATCTTCTTGAGCATGCTAGTACTAAAAAGTTTAAAATGGTGATTAAATTGCGTAGTCCCTTGGGTTATTACTTGTGGTGGCACTTCTACTGAATGACTGGTGAATTTGAGGTTGGCTCTTGACATGACAGATTACTATTACATGTATGGCAGTGGACTTTCTTGACTACGCAATTTACAGTAGTTTGAGAACCCCTGCGATCCTAGAGGGTTTTCGGATTGCACACCGTGCTCTCCTTCATAATTCACGGCCTATGATTGGTTCACATTAGTAGCTACCATATTACAGTAGTTTGAGAACTTTAAATAATTACAACACGTTTCATTTCTGTACCATGCCATTATAATTGCACATGTTCTATTTTTGCACCATTATTACTATGCTGTCGTTTGGCTCGATATTGTCTACTTCTCTGAGCTGTGGTACAACTTCTGTTGTCTCACTAGGTGACGCACATGATTATCCGGAGGCGTTGGAGTCGGAGTTTTCGATTTAGGATGCTAGACCTTGAGCATTGTCTGTACGTGAGTGTTCTTATGGCTTCCCTTTTTGTACTTTTGGTTTAGTCTTGGAGCGTCGTGTGAGTTGTACTTTTGTACCCCTGTATTTCAATTCTGAATCATGATGTGGTGTTTTTAAATGAGTATCTTATTTCTTCCTCCCTTGTTTTCTTTGTTTTTACTAGCACATGCGGGACCTGCACACACTTGCACAATTGTGACGGCATCCGTGGAGTGGGGCATTACAAAGTGGTGGCTCATGCAGGTCTGTCCAATCGCATCGTGAACAGTACAGAACATGCATGAGAGTACGTGCTTCAGATACTCACTGACTCAACCTGGCCTTATGATATAGGTGTATGCTGTTTACATATGCAAGAGACATTGACCGTCTAAGAGAGCGAATATGGCTGCCAACGCTTCAGGATCAAGATCTGGATCGAACACAGTGCATCAAATTTAGGACATGGCCTTGCGATAGATGCTCCAGGCGATTCAGAAGAAACCCAGGAAGGAAGTAGTGCAGCAGTTTCGATCACTGCGGCCGGCGATTTTTACCAGACGGGAGGATGCTCTAGTTGCAGAAGAGTGGATGCTCGACTACGGATATGCTGAAGGTAACAGAGGCATCCCCAGCTTTATGTGTTGACATGGCGAAGCTGCAGCTGACTAGAGAGGCCATGAACTAGTGGGATGATGCAGAGGACCAAGGACTAACTGGTGCAGCCGATCTCCTGGGATACCTTCAATAAGGAATTCAATGCCAAGTATTTCTCGCAAGAGGTACAGATGGAGCTGGAGGCGCAGTTCATGGACCTGAAGCAGGGCTCCATGACGGTGGAGTATGATGCTGAGTTTTCTAAGCTCAGCATGTGCGTATTTCGACGCATAGCAGTTAACCATGCCTTACGTGTGTGTTTGCTAACAATTGGCATTTCAGGTTCACCAAAGATGTGTTGTCCACCCCTCATGCTCGGGCCAAGAGATTTCAGCAGGGCCTGGACATCGATATTTGTGACAAGCTGGCGGGTTCAAATTGACGACCCATGCTGATGTACTCTCCAAAGCTCGAGAGTATGAGTACGTACAACGGGAGCGGGAACGAGGGCGACAGACAGGGGTCCCTCCGAGACGACGACCACCACCTACATCAGCTTATGCCGGATCCAGTTGACGGCCACCTGCCCCTATCAGACAGTTTCACCGACCCATCCGACAGTCTTAGTTCAAGAGACCATCACCACAACTGCATCATCAGCAGTACCAGCAGCAGCAGTGGCGCTCTGTCCCGACCTGTCATTATTGCGGCAAGTCCGGGCACATCAAGCCGGAGTGCAGGTTGTTCCTAAACCAATGTCTCATCTGCGGGGCCTAGGACCATGCTGCCAGAGACTGTCCACTGAGGGGATGTAGACCTCCAGCCCTAGCTTCGTTGTCTGCACCTACTTCAGCTGGGACACTCAACGTGGACCTCCACTTCCATCTCAACGGAGGATATTTCAGCTGGCAAGACTACAGGCTCCATTTCATAGGCGCCAGACGTTCACCATGACCGCTGCAGAGGCCGACGCTACCAGACAGGTCATCACATGTACATCTCTATTATTTTCAGTAATTATTTTATTTCATGCATTAGTCACGGTACGCTTAGACATAGTGTCTATTACCTTAGGTACCGTGCTAGTGGCTAGCAAGTCTGCCTTTGCATTGTTCGACTTAGGGGCTTCTCACTGCTTCATGTCAAGACGATTCGTCGACCAACATGAAGTTCCTGAGTCATCCCTCACCTCATGTTGGGATGTCAACACAGGCGGAGGAGTGCTGAATATGTCTCGTGGGTGTTTCTCTTGTCCCGAGTAATATGCGGATGAGCGCTTTATGCGGATTTCCTGATTATCGAGATGTCGAGTTTTGAAGCCGTCTTCGGGATGTACTGGTTAGGATCATTTTACGCCACCATCGATGGCCATCGTGGGGTGGTGATATTCGAAATGCCTGATCATCTGAAGTTCGAGTTCGTCAAAGGAAGCAGGTCAACAGGACCGATTAAGTTCAGAGCCAGACCGTCGGAGGTTGTAGCAACTGATATGGAAGCTGATTTAGAGAAGACAGAGGTTGTTCGAGAATTCTTTGACCTGTTTTCGGAAGAACTTGCAGGTTTGCCCCCGGACCGCCGCATTGAATTTCCGAATGACTTATTGCTAGGAGTCCAGCCCATATCTAATAAACCTTATCACATGGTGCCATCGGAGTTAGAAGAAGTGCGAGTCCAGTTGGAGGATCTTCTGCAGAAGGGATGGATACAAGCTAGTGTATCATTATGGGGTGCACCGGTGCTATTGGTGAACAAGAAGGATGCGACCAGACGCGTGTGCATTGACTACATGGAGCTCAACAAGGTCACGTTGAAGAACAAGTAACCTCTTCTTCGTATTGACAATTTGTTTGACCAACTTGGTGGTTCATATGTTTATTCGAAGTTGGATCTCAGAACTGGTTACCACCAAGTGAGGGTTAGGAAGGAGGATGTCCATAAGACTGCATTTTGGACCAGGTATGGACACTATGAATTCTTGGTGATGCCGTTTGGCGTCACGAATGCATCGGCAGTGTTCATGAGTCTGATGAATCTGGTGTTATACACATACTGGATAAATTCGTGGTAGTGTATATTGATGATATCATGGTGTACTCGAAGGACAGGCATGAGCATGCAGAGCATTTGGGGAAGGTTCTTGGGACCTTGAGGTGTCACCATATGTACGCCAAGCTCAGTAAGTGTGAGTTTTGGTTGAACAAGGTGATTTTCCTAGGCCTCATGGTGTCTGGAGAAGGGATCTTCATAGATCCAGAGAAGGTGTCAGTGGTTCAGAAGTGGCCAATCCCTAAGTCAGTGACTGAGATTCGGAGCTTCTTGGGACTAGCTTGATGTTATCGGGGGTTCATTCAGGATTTCTCGAATATCGCGGAGCCGATGACGCGATTGCCGAGGAAGGATGTTATGTTTGTGTGGACCAAGGCGTGCAACGATGTATTTGAGGAGCTGAAGAAGAGGTTGACTTCTGCACCGATATTGATTATTCCAAATCAGATGGGAGGATTTGAAGTATTCTGCGATGCATCAGTCAATAGTCACGACTGTGTGCTACACCAACATGGCCGAGTCGTGGCATATGCATCCAGATAGATGATCCATGTGAGGAACTACCCCACTCATGATCTTGAGTTGGTGGCAGTTATTTTTGCCTTGAAGATCTGTATGCACTTCTTGTTGGGAGAGCAGGGAAAGGTGTTCATCGACCACAAGAGTCTGAAGTACCTTTTCATGCAGAAGGAGCTGAACATGCGATAGCGTCGATGTGTCGAGCTCATTGCAGAGTACCACATTGACCTTCAGTACCACACTGTGAAGGTCAATGTTGTACCTGATGCGCTGAGTCGTCTTCCAACAGTAATGATTCTCACGATTCAGTGGTAGCTTCAGCATGACATCAGGGAGATGTGGATAGAAGTGGTGTCACCATGGATGATTGCTTCTTTGATGAACCTTCGATATAATCAACCTTGGTGGACAGGATCAAGAATGCTCAGGCAGGGGACGCGACGTTGCAGAGGATCAGGGAGTTAGTGCTGGCTGGACAGAGACCAGAATTTCAGATTCATGATGACAAGTCCTTGAGGTACGTGAGCAGGATATGTGTGCCGTCTGGAGACATCAAGGAGGAACTGTTGATGCAAGCTCACAGTTCTCTGTACTCTATTCACCTAAGCGGGACAAAGATGTACAAGGACTTGAGGAAGCATTATTGGTGGCACGACATGGGGAGTGTTGCACGGAGTGTCACCAAGTGTATTGTGTGCCAACAGGTGAAGACTGAGCATCATCGTACTATTGGGTTATTGCAGCCTTTGCATATTCCAGAGTAGAAGTGGTAGCACATCACGATGGACTTCGTGATTGGATTACCTTGGAGTGCGAATCATAATGATGTCGTTTGGGTAATCGTTGACCGGTTGACCAAGTCGGCTCAATTTATATACCATGCACGGTAGACACGTCGACGGAGACACTTGCCAAAAAGTTCATGGAGGAAGTTGTGAGAATGCACAGGGTTCATGTCAGTATTGTTTTAGACATGGATATTCGGTTTACGTCTCACTTCTGGAAGAGTTTGCAAGGACGCCTGGGCAGACAATTGAGTTTCAGCACGGCGTATCATCCACAGACGGATGTGCAGTCAGAGCACACGATACAGATTTTGGAGGATATGTTGTGTGCTTGTATGTTAGACTTTAATGTGTCGTGTGAACATCACCTACACCTCGTTGAGTTTGCATGCAACAAAAGTTATCTGGCCAGCATTGGGATGTCACCATTTGCAGCGTTGTATGGGAGAAGTGCCGATCACTATTGAGCTGTGATGATGTTGGTGATCGAGAGCTGATTTGATCTGAGATGATTGTGGAGTAGCGTGGTGCGGACTATCAGAGAGAAGCTACAACTGGCACTGGACAGATTTGAAGCAGCGACATCCGGAGTTTCAGCCAGGCGATCATGTCTTTTTGAAGATCTCACCTAACAGAGGAATGATTCGGTTTGGTCGGAGAGGGAAACGCAGCCCATGGTACATTGGGCACTCCGATGTACTAGAACGAGTGGGTGAAGTGACGTACAGACTTGCATTGCCTCCATCTCTGGAAGGGATGCATAATGTATTCCATATATCCTAGCTACAAAGGTACGTGGGTGACTCGATGCATGTAGTTGTCACGCCCCGCTTCCCAAATACGGAAGGCGAGACGTGAGGAGATCCGCTCAGACGTGGAGCTGTGAAGCTGCAGTCTGATAAGCGTCTGTAAAAATTTCAAATAGTAGCAGGTCCTTGCATTGCGACGAAATAACAACAATAATAATGAAGCAGATAAAAGAACATCCACCAACAAACCATCCAACAATAATTCCAACATCACAGAATAGTCACAAAAGTACGAGTCTGAACAATAGGCCTAAAGCATGGCTGAAACAAAGCTAAAAGAGATAGGTACTATGCACCGAAACTTAACAGCAACTAAGGAAAAGTAACAACTAAGGGGAGAATCCAAACGAGTCTAGGACTGGTCACCAGTGTTCTCGAACTCGGTCTCTGCAGGGACCTCAAACTCAGCATCCACAAACTGTTGTCCTCTGCTACCTGCTCTCTCTCAAAGCCTGACATGTTACACCTAAAGAGAAAAGAGCTCATGTCAGCAAAAGTCTCCCAAAAGGAAGCGGCGTACTTTTGTGCAAGGATAGAAAAACGACTAACAGTTCTAAACATAATGAAAAGACATGACATTTAAAGATTGCAACATTTAAGATGACATGGTGAAACAAGCATGCACGTCGTAGCAGAAACTACGAAAACACTATTTCACGATTCACGAATCACTGATTTATCACTTTGTGTACATGGTTTACGCCTTTTGGCTGAAGTGGCTGACGGGCACACTTCTACGCTCAAGTGATTGCTTAACCCTACCCCTCCACGTGTATCGAGCGTTGGTTTCCCAACAACACTGTGCTCGCTTCTGGATCACGAGCTAGGAAGTGTTTTTCAATATGACATAGGGTTGTGTCCGCAAAAGCAGGTGCCTAGCCTCAATAGCAATAACACTTGTAGCGTGTACAACTCTATCACGAAGAACACATGATGCATGACATGACATGAGATGAGCAGTTAAAGTGCGTATCGTTAATTGAAAGTTAAACATGGCATGACAGCATGAATGAAAGCAGGTAAAGTGTCGGATCTAGTTTCGTTGTCAAACTAGATCAAATAGGACGTCTAGACAGCTATCATTTCACTCTCTAGTCTCTTTTACGCTAACAAACAAATTGGCCTAAAAACGTGGCCTAAAACATTTACTGGCAAGTATCACTTGCCTGTTTCCGGTGGTATCGATTGTCGTGGGTTCATCTGGACGGGTACTACGTGTTGGTACTGCTGGTTCTCTGTTTTAGTTAAACAATTCACCGAATTAGATTTTTCGTGAGAAAAGCAAAATATCAAGTCGATCTCTAAATTGGGTTCGTCTAATTTTTATTGGGTTTTCTGGCTAGGGTGATGTTTATATTGCGTTTTTACTAACATGATACGCCTAATTTTATTCTGATATTTTCTAACAACAAGCTGCTAAAGTTAACACTAACCAGTTAAATTAATATTAACAACCTATTAACACTAACCCAATACTAGTTAATAATGGGGTTAATATCATGTTAGTATTACATGGTTAACATCATATTTAACACCCCACCCACTCTCTACGTACTCATACATTATTTATAATACCTATCTAATATCACTATCTCTTATTAACAATCTGTCACTTCTCTTTACCCTTCTTTTTTCTATTAAAACATCTCTCAACTTTCTCTATCTCTCTTCTCTTATTCTTTATCACATGGGCTGTCACCATCTCTTACTTCTTTCTTATCATTTTTTAAAGGCTACAACTCACCTAGCTCTTTTATTAAACTATTGGCTGAAGCCTTCACCCTTACCCTCTTGCTGTCTCCTGTCCATTTCATCTCTTTTTGTTTTTTTGTTTCATCTCAAAGTTTGCAGGCCACCACGGGGGCTCACGAATCAAAAGAGGAAGGGTACTCACGGCGTACGGCGGCAGTAAGCTGGAGGAGGGCGGCGCTTCGGCAACGCACGGCGGCGCGGCTTCCGGCCAGGCGACTGTGCGGCAGGCGACGCGGGCTGCCAACCGGTGACAGAGGGTCGGCGGCCTGGCACAGCTCCGGGCGGCGCGATGGCAACGAGGCAGGCTGAGGAAGAGAGGGGTGAGGGTTGTAAAAATTGGTTTTAGGAGGTTGATTGAATCTGAAATTGCTTTCAGATTTGTGGTTTCTCCTTCTCCAAATTTCTGATTTTGGGTTTCAATTTGGATTTCCCTCTCCTCAATTTTGATGGCTGATTTTGATCTTCAATTTGGGGATTGACTTGGATTGAATTTCATCTTGAGCTTGGCAGCGGTGATTGTGGTGATGTTTTTGTTGTTGTTCGGTTGAGGGAGGATATGGAGATGGAGGTGATGGTGTTGGTGAGATGGAGCTGGTGGTGGTGTTGCCACGACGGAGGGAGACGCCGAGACTTCGTCGAAGCGGCTGGGTCGAAGGGAAGTACGTGATGCCAAATGAGGAGGGCTTCAATGTGTTTGCCGATGAAGAGGGGATGGCCTGAGGATGTGGGGGAAATTACGTGATTAAAAGGATTCATCGATGTTCAAATCACAATCAATGGGATTTGACTAACTGAAGAATTTAGCGATGTTCCTCGTGGCTGACATCAGATAGGTTAGGGGGAATGCATGTGTTAATTGTCTAATTCATAGGTCAATGGGTTAGTTGGGGGGTTTGCAATGAAGAGATGGGAAATACGTGTGGTTTCTTTGGCTTCTCAGCGTGAGTGTTTGGTGTGTGCATGTGCTGTCAAATGAAGAGGATGGGGTTTTAAATTATAATAATCAGATATTAATTATGTTAGGTTGGAAGATTGATAAAGGGAGATGAATGTGGAAATGAATCCCACGTTTTCTCAGGCTGCCAACAAAGGGTTTGGTTGGAGGGTGGTGGTCAGATGCGGTTGTTAGGTGAGGTGTGAAAAAATTTTGGAAAGAACGTGAGAGAATTAATCCACCTTTCTCAATCTGCCAACAAAGGGGTATGTTTAAATAATAACATAATATTAATATAATATTAAGATTAATTAATATAGTAATTAATAAGGGTTTGACAAATGGGTTTGGGGAATGAACTTAGATGAGGGGAAGATAACGTGCTTCCACGTTTTCCTCAGTTTGGGGCAGGGTTACGGGTAGATTACTTAGAGTAAAAATGTTAGTAAATATAAAAAAATAATTAGTAAAAAGGACAATTTTTCCATTTAGGCTTATTTTAAAAAAATATTTTAAAAAACGACCAACTTAAAAACTATTTCTCAAAACCGACCAAGTTTGTTCCAGCTCAGGGCGCGCGCGTGCGAGAGTAGCTTTATGCCTTGCCGCGGTTTGAAACCACGGTCAAAATGCAATTTGGCCGTGGTTTGAAACCGCGGCCAAAACGCAATTTGGCCGCGGTTTCAAACCGCGGCCAAAATGCATAGAGCATGGCTAGCAACTTGTGATGCATGAGCCTCTATTATGTGTTTTGGCCGCGGTTTGAAACCACGTCCAAATTGCGTTTTGGCCGCGGTTTCAAACCACGGCCAAATTGCGTTTTGGCCG
This sequence comes from Scilla litardierei, assembly GCA_030789695.1. NCBI lineage: Eukaryota > Viridiplantae > Streptophyta > Magnoliopsida > Asparagales > Asparagaceae > Scilla > Scilla litardierei. Next base: position 19,521,674 of record CM061137.1, read on the forward strand.
CGGTTTCAAACCACGGCCAAGTATAAAACTGCCTCCCACACGCGCGCGCGTTGAGCTGGACCAAACTTGGTCGGTTTTTGTAATTAGTTTTTTAGTTGGTCGTTTTTTTAAATATTTTTTAAATTTTAGACTTAATGAAAAAATCGTCCTAGTAAAAATGATTAGCAAAAATAATTGATGAATATAAAAAGTATTTAAGGATAGTATCTTTAAAACTTAATTCTTTTCGGTATCTTATTATTTAAAACTGTTAAAGAAAGTATTTATACTAAAATACGGGTAGTAACGGATATATGCCGTCATAGTAGTTGATCATTCAGAGATTACTGTACGGCCAGACTTGTCTTATGGGCAACAACCTGAGAGGATCATTTATTGGCAACAGAAGGCTCTCAGGAACAAGACCGTCCAACTGGTGAAGGTGATGTGACACAGAGACTTACCTGGAGAATGTAACGGGCCCATTTCTTAGGGCCCATTTATAACACCCCCCCTCTTTTCCCCGTTGACCCATTTCGACGAAGCCCACACGGGGCTTTGTTTCGTTCGCTCGCGTCGTTATTCCCATCGCTACGCTTTACAAGCGCGCTCGGGTTTCGATCGCTCTTCTCTCTCTCTCTTGCATTACCGTGGGGCCCTCGATAGGGCTTCTCGACGACACCCCGTCGTTCTCATCTGTCGTCATCGTCGACAACAAGCCCCCCTCTCAGTCCTTCTCTGCGGCTCTTTTGAGGCCCATCCTCCAGCTGCTGCGACCACATGCCTCTGGGGTTGTTTCGGTTGCAATTTAATGCTTATCTCCCTCTCCATTCTCTTGTTTACACTATGCAGTTAAGTCGGTGAGTCGACAACGAGTCGGCCAAGTACCGACTCATGACTAGTCGACGACTAGTCGCACCCAGATGTTAACATATTTTATTTCATGTAACAGATGTTGCTTCTTTTTTTAGGTTTGTACTGGGCATATAATTTCCCTGCTTAGATAAATTCTTTGAAAATTCACAATTTTTAAAATCTTTTTCATGCATATTATTGCAGATACTGTCATATTAGAGTTCAATCAGTATACACCTGGTTCGCGATGGAGGCGAACAACCATCAGTCGAAAGAATCATAGGGAAGCAGGTAATGAGACAGTTGAATTCATGGTAGAATCAGGAAACTATATGCCAAGAATGAGATCTCTACATGGAAACAGATGTGGCCAGTCGTAGTTTTAGAGTGAACATTTTCTAGAGTTCATTACTGATGGTCATCTGCTGAAAATCTCTTGGTGGTGAGAGTTTCAAGGCCTTCTTGGCTTCCTCTTAGAATTCAACTCGATCCACTGTGAATGTTTTGATTAAGTTAGAACGGGAGACAAACAATTTTCCCTCTTGTATTTTGATTGTAGAAGTATGCTGAAAAAGTCGGCCCAAGTCGGACCAAAAGTCGGACCAAATCGGTCAAAAGTCGGACCAAGTCGACGCCTAGTCGGTGTCCGACTCACCTCCCGAATTTTGAAAATTTTCAAGTCGGTCCTCCACCGACTCTCGACTAGTCGGTGACTAGTCGGCGATTAGTCGACGCCTCGATAGCATATTGTTTACATTTATTGTAAGTTCTCTTCACATTTTCGAAGCTATCGGTTGATGTCTGTGGCTCTTAGGGTTTGATTTCACGACGATTGCTTTGGATCTGCGTTGATTTCTCGATTGATCTCGCTGTGGGTTTTGTTCTTCGGTTTCTTTGGGTTTTCAGCGAACCGCGGTAGACTTTATCTCTCCTTACGTTTCAGTTTTCTTTCGATTTCTCGCATGCTTTAACTGAGTGGAAATCGCCGGGGTTTTGGGAAAATTTGGATTTTTATCAAACGGGAGAGGATGATTTGGGAATTAGAGTAGGGTTTGAGTCATTATGGTAATCTAGTGGGGTTGATTCCCTTGCCTACTTGTCGTGGGGTCCCGGGGTCCTCGTATGTGGCTATATTGGGTTCGGTTTGTCACTTGCTCGCTGATTTGGGGTTCGGTGGCTCCTCGTACTTGCAGTCTGTCCCTTCCTTACTTGAGTTGGGTTCGGTGGTTCCCCTTGTTTGTGGTTTTGGGGTTCCTTGTTGACTGATGGCTGCTGCTGGCTTTTCTGCTATTGTTTGGGTTCGGCTGAATCCTTTGATCGCTGTTTTGGGGACTCGTTGTGGTTTACTTGGGATATGAGCCCCGTTCCCTGCTGTCTTGATCATTAGCCCATAGTTCCATGCTAAAAATCCCGTGGATTTTGCCGTATGCACGGGTTTGCCCCACCACGTGATGAAAAGACCCCGAATTTGATCCTAATGGCCTAGAACATCTAGAGCAATTATGAGTTTGACTTTCTGGTTTTTCTTTATCAAGAGTTTTGTTTATTGGTTCGTTGCATGTAACAGTTGCGTGTTTTTAATTTCAGTTCACATTTGGAATATCATGATATGAGAAATATCCCTGATTTACCTTATCACATGCCAGCTTTATTATCATGTCATTTAATTATCTCCTTGTGCATGCTAGTACTAAAAAGTTTAATATGGTGATCAAATTGCGTAGTCCATTGGGTTATTACTTGTGATGGCACTTCTACTGAATAACTGGTGAATTTGAGGTTGGCTCTTGACATGACATATTACTATTACTTGTATGGCATTGGACTCTCTTGACTACACAATTTAAATGATATTAAACTAAGACCACATCACAACAAAAAAAACTAATAATTAATTAATTCAGCTTGACTCACTGGGTTTTAGGGAAACTTATGATTGAGGAAGTGCGGGAGCGACTGGAGCCTCTTTATTGGCCCTTGTCTGGGAGGATGTCCATTCTATGGGTCATGAGTCACTGTCACAGTGTTACAGTTACAGTTCTTTTTCTTTGGACTCTGTCCCGGGGTAGCACCCCTGCGGTCTTAGATGGTCTGCAAGTTGCACACTGTGCTCTCCTTCATAAGTGACGACCTAATACTGGTTCACATAAGCAGCTACCATTTTACAGTAGTTTGAGAACTTTAAATAATTATAACATGTTTCATTTCTGTACCAGGCCATTATAACTGTTGCACATGTTCTCTTTTTGCACCATTATTACTATGCTGTCGTTTGGCTAGATATTGTCTACTCTTCTGAGCAGTGATACAACTTTTGTTGTCCCACTAGGTGACACACAAGATTATCCGGAGGCGTTGGAGTCGGAGTTTCCGATTCAGGACGCTAGGTCTTGAGCACTGTCTGTGCGTGAGTGTTCTTGTGGCTTCCGTTTTTTTGTACTTTTGGTTTAGTCTTAGAGCGCCTTGTGAGTTGTACTTTTGTACCCATGTATTTCAATTCTGTATCATGATGTGGATTTTTTAATGAGTATCTTATTTCTTTCTGCCTTCTACTTGTTTTCACTGGCACCTGTGGGACCCGCACACACTTGCACAATTGTGACTGCACCCGAGGAGCGGGGCGTTACAAAGTGGTGGTCCATACAAGTCTGCACAATCGCCTCGTGAACAGTGCAGAAATGGCAGGAGAGTACGTGCTTAAGATACTCACTGACTCAACCTGGCCTTATGATATAGGTGTATGAATGTTTACATACGCAAGAGACGTAGACAATCTAAGAGAGCGAATATGGCTGACAATGCTTCAAGATCAAGATCTGGATGGAACACGGTGCATCAGATTTCGGACCTGGCCTTGCGAGAGATGGTCCAGGCGATTCAGAAGGAACTTAGGAAGGAAAGAGGAGTGCAGCAGTTTCGATCACTGCGGTCGCCGATTTTTACCGGACGGGAGGATGCTCTGGTTGCGGAGGAGTGGATGCGCTCGACTACGGATATGATGAAGGCAGCAGAGGCATCCCCAGCTTTATGGGTTGACATGGCGAAGCTACATCTGACTAGAGAGGTTATGAACTCGTGGGATGATGCAGAGGACCAACCGGTGCAGCCGATCTCCTGGGATACCTTCAAGAAGGAATTCAATGCCCAGTATTTCTCACAAGAGGCACAGATGTAGTTGAAGGCGCAGTTCATGGGCCTGAAGCAGGGCTCCATGACTATGGAGGAGTATGATACTGGGGTTTCTAAGCTCAGCAGGTGCGTATTTCGACGCATAGCAATTAACCATGCCTTTCGTGTGTGTTGGCTAACAATTGGCGTTTCAGGTTCGCCAAGGACGTGATGTCCACCCTTAGGCTCGGACCAAGAGATTTCAGCAGGGCATGTACATCGATATTCGCGACTAGCTGGTGGGGTTCAAATTGATGACCCATACTGACGTTCTCTCCACAGCTCGAGAGTATGAGTACGTACAGCGGGAGTGGAAACGAGGGCGACAGGCAGGGGTCCCTCCGAGACGACCACCACCACCACCTACAATAGCTTATGCAGGATCCAGTTGATGGCCATCTGCCCATGCCGGAGTGCAGGTTGTTCCTAAACATGTGTCTCATCTGCGGGGCCCAGGACCATGCTGCCAAGGACTGTCCACGGAGGGGATAGAGACCTCCAGCCCCAGCTTTGACTTCTGCACATACTTCAGCTGGGGGCACTCTGCGTGGACCTCCACTTCCATCTCAGCGGATGATATTTCAGCAAGCAAGACCACGGGCTGCACCTAACATGCGTCAGACGTTCACTATGACCGCTGCAGAGGCCGTCGCTACCGGACAGGTCATTACATGTACATCTCTATTATTTTCTGTAATTATTTTATTTCATACATTAGTCACGGTACGCTTAGACATATTGTCTATTACCTTAGATACCATGCTAGTGGCTAGCAAGCATGCCCTTGCATTGTTCGACTCAAAGGGCTTCTCACTGCTTCATGTGAAGACGATTCGTCAACCAACATGAAGGTCCTGAGTCACTTCTCACCTCATGTTGGGACGTCAACACAGGCGGAGGAGTGCTGAAGACGTCTCGTGGGTGTTCCTCTTGTCCCGTAGTAATATGCAGACGAGAGCTTTTTGCGGATTTCCTGATTATCGAGATGCCGAGTGTTGCAGCTAACTTCGGGATGGACTGGCTAGGATCATTTTATGCCACCATCAATTGTCGTCGTAGGGTGGTGATATTCGACATGTCTGATCATCTGAAGTTCGAGTTCGTCAGAGGAAGCAGGTCAACAGGACCGATCAAGTTCAGAGCCAGACTGTCGGAGGTTGTAGCAACTGATATGGATGCTGAGCTAAAGAAGTCAGAGGTTGTTTGAGAATTCTTAGACGTGTTTTCGGAAGAACTTGCAAGTTTGCCCTCGGACCGTGGCATTGAATTTCAGATTGAATTATTGCCAGGAGTCCAGCCCATATCTAAGAAACTTTATCGCATGGTGCCATCAGAGTTAGAAGAGGTGCGAGCCCAGTTGGAGGATCTTCTGCAGAAGGGATGGATACAAGTTAGTGTATCATCATGGGTTGCACCGGTGCGAAGAAGGATGGGACCAGACGCATGTGCAGCCTACAGGGAGCTCAACAAGGTTACGTTGAAGAACAAGTACCATATTTCCCATATTGACGATTTGTTTGACCAACTTTGTGGGTCAGGTGTTTATTCGAAGTTGGATCTCAGAACTGGTTACCGCCAAGTGAGGGTTAGGAAGGAGGATGTGCCTAAGACAACATTTTAGACCAGGTATGGACATATGAATTCTTGGTGATGCCATTTGGCTTCACGAATGCACCGGCAGTGTTCATGAGTCTGATGAACCCAGTGTTATATGAGCACCTGGATAAATTCGTGGAAGTGTATATTGATGATATCCTGGTGTACTCGAAGGATAGGCAGGAGCATGCATAGCATTTGAGGAAGGTTCTTGGGACCTTTGAGGCGTCACCGTCTGTACGCCAAGCTCAGTAAGTGTGAGTTTTGGTTGAGCAATGTGACCTTCCTAGGATACACGGTGTCTGGAGAAGGTATCCCCATAGATCCAGAGAACGTGTCAGCGGTTTAGAAGTGGCCATCCTCTAAGTCAGTGACTGAGATTCGGAGCTTCTTGGGACTAGCTGGATATTATCGGAGGTTCATTCAGGACTTCTCGAATATCGCGGAGCCGATGACACGGTTGACGATGAAGGATGTTATGTTTGTGTGGACCAAGGCGTGCGACGATGTATTTGAGGAGCTGAAGAAGAGGTTGACTTCTACGCCAATATTAATTTTTCCAGATCAGATGGGAGGATTTGAAGTATTCTGCGATGCATGAGTCAAGGGTCTCGGCTGTGTGCTACACCAACATGGCCGAGTCGTGACATATGCGTCCACACAGCTGAAGATCCATGGAAGGAACTACCCCACTCATGATCTTGAGTTGATGGCCGTTATTTTTGCCTTGAAGATCTGTAGGCACCTCTTATTAGGAGAGCAGGTGAAGGTGTTCACCGACCACAAGAGTCTGAAGTACCTTTTCACGCAGAAGGAGCTGAACATGCGACATCGTTGATGGGTCGAGCTCATGGCAGACTACCACATTGACCTTCAGTACCACCTTGGAAAGGTCAATGTTGTACTTGATGCGCTGAGTCGTCTTCCAACAGTAATGATTTTCACGACTTCGTGAAAGCTTCAGCAGGACATCAGAAGATGTGGATAAAAGTGGTGTCAATAGGGATGACTGCTTCTTTGATGAACCTCCAGTTACAGTCAACTTTGGTGGACAAGATCAAGGCCGCTCAGGCAGGAAATACGAAGTTGCAGAGGATCAAGGAGTTAGTGTTGGCTGGACAGAGACTAGAATTTCAGATTCATGATGACAAGTCCTTGAGGTACGTCAGCAGGATATGTGTGTCGCCTGGAGACATCAGGGAGGAACTGTTGAGGGAAGCTCACAGTTCTCCGTACTCCATGCACTCAGGCGGGACAAAGATGTACAAGGACTTGAGGTAGCATTATTGGTGGCACGAGATGAGGAGTGTTGCACTAAGTGTCGCCAAGTGTATTGTGTGCCAACATGTGAAGGCTGAGCATCACCGTACTGCCGGGTTATTGTAGCCTTTGCTTATTCCAGAGTGGAAGTGGCAGCACATCACGATGGACTTCGTGACTGGATTACCTTGGAGTGCGAAGCATAATGATGCCGTTTGGGTAATCGTTGACCAGTTGACCAAGTCGGCTCATTTTATACCATTCAGGGTAGGCCAATCGACGGAGACACTTGCTAAGAAGTATATGGAGGAAGTTGTGAGGCTGTACCGGGTTCCTGTCTGTATTGTTTCAAACAGGGATACTCACTTTACGTCTCACTTCTGGAAGAGTTTGCAAGGACACCTGGGCACACAATTGAGTTTCAGCATGACGTATCATCTACAGACAGGCATGTAGTTGGAGCGCACGATACAGATTTTGGAGGATATGATACATGCTTGTATGTTTGACTTTAAGGGGTCGTGGGAAGATCACCTACACATCGTTGAGTTTGCATACAACAACAGTTATCAGGCCAGCATTAGGATGATACCATTTGTAGCACTGTATGGGAGAAGTGCCGATCACCATTGAGCTAGGATGATGTTGGTGATCGAGCGCTGATTGGACCTGAGATGATTGTGGATGCAGTTAGCGTGGTGCGGACTATCAGAGAGAAGCTACTACTGGCGTAGGACCGATACAAGCATTGGACAGATTCGAAGCGACGACATCTGGAGTTACAGCCAGGTGATCATGTCCTCTTGAAGATCTCACATAACAGTGGAATGATTCGGTTTGGTCGGAGAGGGAAACTCAGCACACTGTCTATTGGGCCCTTCGATGTACTAGAACGAGTAGGAGAAGTGGCATACAGACTTTCATTTCCTCCATCTCTGTAAGGGGTGCATAATGTATTCTATATATCCCAGTTATGAAGGTACGTGGGTGACCCGATGCATGTAGTTGATTATACAGAGATTACTGTGCGGCCAGACTTGTCTTATGGGCAGCAACCTGAAAGGATTATCAATTGGCAGCAGAAGGCTCTCAAGAACAAGACCGTCCACTTGGTGAAGGTGATGTGGCACATGGACTCACATGGAGAGTCTACTTGAGAGAGGGAAGATGAGATGAGAGAGCATTATCCTTACCTGTTTGATGCACCTTAGTTTATTGTAATTCCGAGGACAGAATTTTTTGAAAGGTCGGTAGAATGTAACAGACCCATTTATTAGGGCTCATTTATAACACCCCCTCTCTTTTCCCCCGCCGACCCATTTCGACGAAGCCCACACGGGGCTCCGTTTCATTCGTTTGCGTCTTTCTCCCCTTGCTTCGCTCGACAAGCCCACTAGGGCTTCGATCGCTCCTTTCTCTCTCTCTTGCATTACCGTGGGGCCCTCGATAGGGCTTCTCGACGACACCCCGTCGTCCTCTGTCCTCGTCGACACAACAAGCCCCTCTCCGTCCTTCGTTGCGGCTCTTTTGAGGCACATCCTCTAGATGTTGCGACTGCATGCCTCTGGGGTTGCTTTGGTTGCTATTTATTGCTCCTCTCCCTTTCCTTTCTCTTGTTTACATTTACTGTAAGTATCTCTTCACATGTTTAAGCTATCGGTTGATGTCTGCGGCTCTTAAGGATTGATTTCACGGCGATTGCTTTGGATCTGCATTGATTTCTCGATTGATCTCGCTGTGGGTTTTGTTCTTCAGTTTCAGTTTCTTTGGTCTTTCGGCGAACTGCGGTTGACTTTATCTCACCTTACATTTCAGTTTTCTTTCGATTTCTCGCATGCTTTATTTGAGTTGAAATCGTCGGGGTTTTGACAGAAAAATTGGATTTTTATCATACCCGAGAGAATGGTTTGGGAATTAGAGTAGGGGTTGAGTCCCTACGGTAATTTAGTGGTGTTGATTCTCTCGCCTACTTGTCGTGGGGTGCCGGGTCCTCCCATGGGGCTATGTTGGGTTCGGTTTGTCCCTTGCACACTGATTTGGGGTCCGGTGGCTCCCCTTACTTGCGGTCTGTCCCCTTCATTGCTTGAGTTGGGTTCGGTGGTTTTCCTTGCTTGCGGTTTTGGGGTTTCTTGTTGACTGATGGTTGTGGCTGGCTTTTCTGCTGTTGTTTGTGTTCGGCTGAATCCTTTGATCGTTGTTTTTGGGGGTTCGTTGTGGTTTACTTGGGATATGAGCCCCGTTCACCGCTGTTTTGGTCATTAGCCCATAGTTCCTTGCTAGAAACCCCGTGGATTTTGCCGTAGGCACGAGTTCGTCACTCCACATGATGAAAAGACCCCAAGTCTGATCCCAATGGCCTAGACCCTCTAGAGCAATTATGAGTTTGACTTTCTGGTTTTTCTTTATCAAGCAATTATTATGTTTCCTTTGTTTCTTGGGTTCGTTGCATGGAACAGTTGTGTGTTTTTAATTTCAGTCCAGATTTGGAATATCATGATATGAGAAATATCACTGCTTTACTTTATCACATGCCAGCTTTATTATCATGTCATTTAAATATCTCCTTGAGCATGCTAGTACTAAAAAGTTTAAAATGGTGATTAAATTGCGTAGTCCCTTGGGTTATTACTTGTGGTGGCACTTCTACTGAATGACTGGTGAATTTGAGGTTGGCTCTTGACATGACAGATTACTATTACATGTATGGCAGTGGACTTTCTTGACTACGCAATTTAAATGATATTAAACTGAGACCACATCACGACACAAAAACTAATAATTAATTAATTCAGCTTGACTCACTGTGTTTTGGGGAAACTTATGATCGAGGGAGTGCGGGAGCGATTTGAGCCTGTCTATTGGCTCCTGTCTGGGAGGACGTCCATTCTATGGGTCCTGAGTCACTGTCACTGTGTTACAGTTACGGTTCTTTCTTTTTTGGACTCGGTCCCGAGGTAGCACCCCTGCGGTCCTAAAGGGTCTTAGGGTTTCATACCGTACTCTTCTTCATAAATCACGACCTAGGATTGGTTCACATTAGCAGCTACCATTTTACAGTAGTTTGTGAACTTTAAATAATTATAACATGTTTCATTTCTGTACCATACCATTATAACTATTGCACATGTTCTCTTTTTGCACCATTATTACTATGCTGTCGTTTGACTCGATATTGTCTATTTCTCTGAGCTGTGGTACAACTTTTGTTGCCCCACTAGGTGACGCACAAGATTATCCGGAGGCGTTGGAGTCGGAGTTTCCGATTCAGGACGCCAGGCCTTGAGCACTGTCTGTGCATGAGTGTTCTCGTGGCGTCCCTTTTTGTGCTTTTGGTTTAGTCTTGGTGCGCCTTGTGAGTTATACTTTTGTACTCCTGTATTTCAATTCTGTATCTTGATGTGGAGTTTTTAATGAGTATCTTATTTCTTTTTGCCTTGTTCTACTTGTTTTCACTAGCACCTGTAGGACCTGTACACACTTGCAACAGTTGTAATGGCACCTTGGGAGTGCGGCGTTACACCAAGTATTAAGTAGATCGCTTGAATAGTTATAGGTGCACTTGCACATCCAATACAATTTTTTTAAAAACATTGAATAGTAATAGTCTTGATTTAGTATTGTTTCGGCATTTTTCATATGTAATGTCATAATTTACCAAGGAATTGTTGTGCTAGATCATGATGTATTGTGATGTGTCACTTGCATAGAGACATGATCTAATTTAGAGTCTTCTTAACTTATTATTTTACCTACAATTAGCACGGTGGTAGCTATGTTGTAGCTAGTTATGATGCATGTCATGGACATAGTGGTAGGTCTCCATCGTTGAGATTGACATTTCCCATTATGAAAAGATTAAACTTGCATTGGTGGGCTTCCATGGACAAATAAATGGGAGGATGTTGGATGGTTGCCTGGTGTGGATTTTCCTTAAGATGGATTGTTATTGTTAGGATTTAATACACATCGATAGAAGATCGAGATAAAAAATGAGAAGAATAGAATCCAACAACAGCAAGCAAATAACTTTACGTTGTTTGGAGCAAGTTCTTTATGGGCATTAGTAGATAGTTTTTACTATATTAAATGAAAGACTGCATATTAGTTTTTACTATATTAAATGAAAGACTACATATTACAAAGGAAGAGATTCACATATCCGACAAACTCTTTTTATAAAAGTTAAAAATCATGAGGAAACTCAAACATAAAATCCTAATATATATAGACTGATCTCCCAATAGAAAATACCCAAATACCCCTCCATATGTTTTAAAGTACAATACTTAAAAATTTGAATTGGGGGTTCTGCTCCCGAATCACTGGGGCCTTTGGCCATTCTATAATACTGAACGAGAGAAGGCCAAAAATAGTAGATTACCAATTAGAAGAGAATATGGTTTAAGCCAAACATTAGAAATAATGAAAGGCTTTTAGAGTGGATTTTTCTTTGTTTATAGTTTGGCTCATATGATTTTCAAGCCTATTAGACACATCTATCTCAGTTTGAGGCCTAATTCCTTATGTTGGGCTTGCCGCTCTAACAATAATATACTGTAATTATTGAGTGGCTGATTATGTACAACCTTAAACAAGAATGTTTTGTTTAAGAATGCGAATTTCAATGCATTGTAGGGGATGTGGCACTATTACTATAGCGCCTAATTTGTTCATGCATCTCCATTTACCAGTGATTTAAATATCGGCTGCTACAGACGATATATCTGCCGATATATCGGTATCAAACCAAATCTGGTCCGATAATATATATGTCAGAAAAAATCCGAAGCGATATTAGCCAATATATTGGCTAGATACTGTGCTTAGCGGGTTTCGAAATTTTTTAAATGGGTCTGGATCAATTCGATCCAAACCCATTTGATTATATATTAGTTACACATCAGCTCGGCCCCATTTGCATCGATCCGACGATTAACTCGGTCGTTTGATTCGCCTTTGACGAAATTTAGAGCTAATTTAATTAAAAAGGTAAGTTTTTTTTATTTTTCTTCTTAATTCTAATTTTTTTCATATATTTGGGATATTTTTCATGATTTCTTCTGATGCTTCTTCGTTCATCTTCTTTGATGCGGCTGATGCTTCTTCTTCTTTCTTCTTCGCTCTTCACTTTTCTTCTCTGCGGTTGCTGTCGCTCTCCTCCTCCTCCCGTCCTCTGGCTCTTGTGCTCTATGCCCACTTCTCTGTGATTGTGTGACTCTGATTTAAATATCGACTTGATGAGTTTGAGAATAAAATTGTTGTGTTGAGACTTGAGAAATATTTTTTCGATGACGACGCTCTGAGAAAAAATTATCAGGTTGAGAAATATTATTTCGATGATACTATTGTTCTCAAATGTTTTGAGAATAATATTGTTGTGTTGAGATTTGAGAAATATTATTTCAATAATGATATTGTTCTGAGAAAAAACAGTTGGATTGAGAAATATTATTTTGATGATGACATTTTTCTCAATGTTTTGAGAATGATATTGTTGAGTTGAGACTTGAGAAATATTATTTCGATGACAACATTGTTTTGAAAAATAATAAATATTGTTAGGTTGAAAAATATTATTTCGATAATGACATTGTTCTAAGAAAACTTTGGAATGTACTTATACGTACATGGATGATTATAAAATGAAATTGATACCAATTAATCTTTATAGTCAATCTTAGGCCATGCTATGAATATATGATTATGTTATTGCCTTATTAAAGATATAACACTTGGATTGGTTGGGTTCATTTGCTTTGATAGTTGGATTATTAGATAATAGATCATATTATATTAGTTTTGGGTTGACATTGAGATTATGGATACTATCCCCATAGAGAATTCAGCATCATATTGATCAGTCGTCATTGATCCCTATTTCAAGTTGATGAGTTTACTTCGCAACTCCATCTTTGCCTGTGGTGGAAAGAACTTGGCATTGAATAATAGAGTGAAGGTAGTCCAAGTAGTCCCAGGCGAGCCTTCTCCGACTTCCACCAAATCCTAGCGCCTTCGACTAGTTGTAGTTTCACTACGTCTACCCACGAATCATTGGACCCGAGTGGCACGCAAGTTGTTAACCGTGCTACTCAACCACTCTTCCGCTTGTAGAGGGTCCTCTGTTCTAGAGAATTTCTTCGGGCTTGGTGCTCGAAACTGCTTGACGCCTCCCTTGGTATGTGGTTCCTTTTGTAGAGCCTGGGTCATTTCTCGTAGTACTGGGTCTGATATCTGGGGTTCCACCCAGTTGGACGCAGAGTTACCGTTGTGGCCAATGCCAAATCCTGAAGCGTTTCCATCCATTGTCAGTTTCTTGATTGTTGTGTGTCCTTGTCGACCGTAAACTTTCATTCACCTGCATTCATCGGGCGAAGTCAGTGGTATTGAGTTCTTTATATGTTACTCCTACTCACTCTACATTGTTCATGATGTGACTGTGAGGACCTGTATGGGCCACTACAAAAACATGTCACACCCTGCTTCACAGGACATGGATGTTTTCATAAAAGCAGGTCCTGTAGATACCTGTGAAGACAATGTAAAGAAAGCAAGAAATAAAGATAATCATTTCATTAATGTTCTTCATTACAAGGATTACAAGTTCCGACACACGAAAATATTACGAAAATAAAAGTACATCTGTCATACTGAAAAAGAAATACATGATAGGAAATTACAATATAACGCTCATCACTCGATCCGAGCTCAAAACTTTACGTCCTGAACAGGGAACTCCGACTCTTCGTACACAGGTGCCCCCGCGTATTCATGTTCGTCGCCTAGCGGAGACAACATGAATGGTACCACTACTCAGTAGAGTAGATTATTTCTAAATTTTTCAAGCAACAATTATAGTGCAAACCAAAGATATAATTAACAAATAGGTAAGCTGTGAATATTCAACATTTGCGGGAGATATGAAAAGTATTCTACTGCTGAAAATAACGCAATATGTTATGAATATTTTAATGTTACCAAATTTTCTAGAAGGTTGTAATATTAATCAATTCTAAGTTGTGACTTATAATGGAGAGCACGATATGCAATCCGGAGACCATCTTGGACCACGGGAAGCTACCCGGACCGAATCTAAATGTCAAATGTGACATAGACTCAGGATTCATAGACGGAAATCCTCCTAGATACGGGCCAAAAATATAGCTCCAATCGATCCCACACGCTTTCAATTATAAATTTCTCCAAACCCCGATATGTCCATGGTGAAGTTGTTTAAGTTATCGGTGGGATTGGCATGTGTCTGATGCGGACGCACCCTACGAGGCGGGCACGGGTCCAAGCGGGTCCGAAGGCGGATGGGTCACTTACTATCGGAGGCGTCGAAGGGCAGATTAGTCTTTTTCTTATGATATTTTATTCCTAGGTTTTCTCTATTTATATCTAGGGTTAGCCGTCATGAGGGTTATGCTTATTGTGTGAAAAACATCGTAAGTGTCTTTTGTGAGGGTTTTAGACTTTGATCCGTTCATCAAAGTTAGGAGAGCGAGTTCCTCTCGAAAGGGCTCAAGTTATCTTGCTTTTAGTAGTTGTTTCCTCTTCAAAAATCCAATAAAAATCCCATCTTTTCCAATTTTTAACCCTTTTCTTCGCTGATTTTCCATTGATACGATCCAAATCGTATCAAATTGGTATCAGAGCAATAGATCCAATGGCGGAAGGCACCCGATTCAAGACGGAGATGGAGGCGCTGCGAAAAGAGATCCGGGAAGAGGTTAGTAAAAAGGTGGGGGCTTTGGAGGTCACGGTCGAGATGCTTTCAAATTCCCAAAAGGAGATGGAGGTTCGCTTGATGAAGAAGCACGAGGAGTCGGACGCCACTCAAGTTCAGATCTTGAAAATTCTTCAAAAACTTGAAGGGAAAGGGAAGCAAGTGGAGATCGGAGGGGAAGAATCCGCGGCGGAGAATCATCTTACTAAGGTGGGGGATCCAAAGTTGATGGCGAATACATCCGGGGCACCTACGGGAACCAAAATCACGAAGGAGAGGGAAGATCTAGGGTTCCGGGAGGAGTCGTGGGTGGAGGACGTGCAACGAGAGCGGCGGCGGCGCGAAGGAGACCCCCTAGGGTTTCTTGCGGAGGCAAGGGGACGCGGCGGACAAGACGGAGGCTTCCCGGAAGATGGGGAGAGCGGCGGCTGGGGGGAACCCTAATCCCCCCCGCGCGGCCCGCTAGGACCCCGCGAGGGCTCGGGGGGCCTCACGGCCCACCCCCGAGCCCGCGCGGGGGCCCAGGACAGCTGGGCGGGCTCGCGCGAAGCCCAGGAGGGGTCGCGCGGCCCGCCTGGGCCACGCCTGGGCCTCGCCGAGTCCCAGGGAGGCCACGCGGCTTTCCCTGGGGCCGGTTGGGCCCCGACGAGTGATATTGGGGCCCGGGGGGGCCCAGTAAACCCCCCGGGTCAGTTTTTCGGCCCCCCGAGCACCGATCAGGGCCCCGCAAGAGGCTATCGCGGGATTTTTGGAGCTACAGAGGAGGAGCGTCAGAGGTGGCCCATGGAGGAATATGCAGAAAATTTTGGGGGCCCGCGAGGGTTCCCCGAGGAGACATACGGCAGGGGCAGGACCGAGTACGGAGGCCACGGAGCTCAGGGAGGAGGACACCCGACCATGCACCCAGACAGGAGGATGGAGAAGTTGAAGATGCCCATTTTTGAGGGGGCCGACCCCGACGGGTGGATAGTGCGGGCGGAGCGGTATTTTCAGGTGATGCGGATCTCAGAACGGGAAGTATTGGAGAACATCATCTGCTATCTGGAGGGACAGGCGCTGAGTTGGTACCGCTGGAGGATGTCCCGAGCCCCTTTTCGGACGTGGGAGGAGTTGTCCGCGTTCCTCCTTGACCGCTTCCAGGCCAAACCGGGGGCGAATTTCTACGAGCAGTTGCTGGGACTACGGCAGGAGGGAACGGTGTTGGACTTCCTGGGGAAGTTCGAGGTGCTGGCAGGCAGGGTGAAGGGGGTATCGGAAGACGTATTCTTGGGGGCATTTATGCGAGGGCTGAAGCCCTCGATACGAGCCGAGCTGTGGATGCAGAGTCCCAGGGACCTGGAGCATGTGATCCGGCTGGCATTGCGGGCGGAGGAGAAGCAGGCGGAGGATCAGAGGGACTTGGGGGGCACCACAGCAGAGGGTCCCACCGACATCAGCCGCCGTCCCGAGACTACCACCGGCCGCTTCGGCCGGAGCGGGGGAGAAGACCGGAGCAACGCGTCCTGCGGGACAAGGGCGGAGGATGACCGAGGCTGAGGTGCGGGACAGGAGGGCCATGGGGTTGTGCTTCCGTTGCGACGAGAAGTTCACACCGGGCCATCGGTGTGCGAGCCGGTTGCTGCAGATCACTATCGAGCTGGACGAGGAGGAGTACATCGACCCAGAGGAGGCCGAGGAGGAGGTCGTCCCCGTAGAGCAGCCGGTGGAGCTGGAGCAGGCGCATGTGTCCCTCAACTCCGTGATGGGGTTCATACAGAACTCCACCATGAAGTTGGTGGGACAGGTCGGAGAGACAGCAGTGACGGTTTTGATTGATAGTGGGGCCACCCACAATTTTGTGTCCCTGCGAGTGGTGGAGCTGCTGGGGTTGCAGATGTCCGGTGGGAGATTCACCGTACAGTTGGGGGATGGATGGTGCGAGGAGAGTACGGGGCTATGCCGAGGCCTCTGCTTAGTCATTCAGGGGGTGCAGATCGTTCAGGATTTTTTACCGTTCGAGTTGGGGAAGGTCGACTTCATCTTGGGAGTCCAGTGGTTGAAGACATTGGGGACCACGATGACCAACTGGAAACGGTTGAGGATGGAGTTCAAGGATGGCGAGCGGACGGTGGTGCTTCAGGGAGACCCGAGCTTGTGCTATGCCATGGTAGCTTTCAGTGCCATGACTCGGGCCATTCAACGGGCAGGGCAGGGGGTACTTGGTGGAGTTTCAGGGGATGACCACAGAGGCGGAGCCCGAACCCGAGGAGGAGCCACCAGAGGTGCAGTCGGTGTTGGAGCAGTTCGCAGAGGTGTTTGAGATGCCACAGGGGTTACCTCCACCCCGGGACCACGAGCATGCGATCGTACTGAGGGATGGCGCACCCCCGTCAGTGTTCGGCCTTACCGGTATCCCCACGTGCAGAAGGACGAGATCGAGCGGCAGGTCAGAGAGATGTTGCTAGCAGGAGTGATCCAGCCCAGCGTCAGCCCCTTCTCGAGCCCAGTTTTGTTAGTGAAGAAGAAGGACGGGAGCTGGCGTTTTTGTGTGGATTACCGAGCCCTGAATAAGGAAACTGTGCCCGACAAGTTTCCTATTCCGGTGATAGATGAGTTGCTCGACGAGCTGCATGGGGCGAGGGTGTTTTCGAAGGTGGATCTAAAGTCTGGGTATCATCAGATCCGGATGCGAGCAGAGGACATCCCGAAGACGGCGTTCCGTACACACGAGGGCCACTACGAGTTCTTGGTGATGCTGTTTGGATTGACAAACGCCCCGTCTACGTTTCAGGCTTTGATGAACAAGGTGTTCCGCCCTTACCTACGGCGGTTCATCCTTGTGTTCTTTGACGACATCTTGGTCTATAGCCGCACATTGGAGGAGCACACGGGGCATCTGGAGGTGGTTTTCAGGGAGTTGCAGGGGCACCAGTTATTCGCCAACCGGAAGAAGTGCTCGTTCGGGAGGAGTCAGATCGAGTACTTGGGGCACATTGTCTCAGGCGACGGGGTAGCAGCAGACCGGGCAAAGATTGTGGCGATGTTAGAGTGGCCTCTACCACCGACACTGCGGGCATTGCGGGGTTTCTTGGGATTGACGGGGTATTACCGCAAGTTTGTGAAGGGATACAGCACCATTGCCTGGCCACTGACGGAGCAGCTGAAGAAGGACAGTTTTCGGTGGGGGGAAGAGGCGACTAAGGCTTTCGAAGCCTTGAAGACGGCGATGTCGACGGCGCCGGTCCTTGCTCTACCAGATTTTAGCCAGCCATTCGTAGTGGAGACGGATGCTTCGGGATATGGTCTTGGGGCGGTGCTGATGCAGGAGGGGCGGCCGGTGGCGTACTTCAGCCAGGTGTTGACCACGAGGGAGAGGCTGAAGTCAGTGTATGAGAGGGAGTTAATGGCTATAGTCTTCTCCATTCAGAAATGGCGACCATATCTGCTGGGACGAACTTTTGTGGTGCGGACAGATCAGCGGGCATTGAAGTATCTGTTAGAGCAGAGGTTGGTGGCAGAGGAGCACCAAAAGTTACTGTCGAAGCTGGTGGGATTTCGGTTCGATATTGAGTACCGACCGGGGCTGGAAAATAAGGCAGCGGATGCATTGTCTCGGCGGGATGAGGGGAGCCAGCTGCAGGCGATGTCGATACCCGAGTGGAGAGGATTGGACCAGTTGACACAGGAGGCGGAGGCAGACCCAGAGCTGCAGCAGATCAGGGAGAGCTTACAGGGGGGAGGTGACGGGGTGCCAGGCTACACGCTAGAGGGGGGAAGGTTACTCTACCAGGGGAGGTTGGTGATTCCGCGGGGGTCTGCATCGATTCCGACTCTTTTTCAGGAGTTCCATGGGTCGGCAATCGGAGGGCACTCGGGCGTGCAGCAGACGTATATGCGGATGGCTCGGGAAGTATACTGGACGGGAATGCGGAAGGACATCGCGCGATTGGTGGCTGCTTGTGACGTCTGCCAACGTCACAAGTACATGGCGATGGCCCCGGCAGGACTGCTACAGCCGTTGGCATTGCCCGAGCAGGTGTGGGAGGAGGTGTCCATGGACTTCATAGACGGTTTGCCGCGTTCGGAGGGGTTCACCGTGATCTTGGTGGTGGTTGACCGGCTGAGCAAGTATGCTCACTTCATTCCCTTGAAGCATCCCTACACAGCGGTCTCGGTGGCGGGGGTTTTCGTGCGGGAGGTGGTGCGGCTGCACGAGTTTCCGAAGTCTATAGTGTCCGACCGGGACAAGGTTTTCACCAGTCACTTCTGGGAGGAGTTGTTTCGAGTTCAGGGGACAGTGCTGAAGCGGAGCACCGCCTACCATCCGCAGACGGACGGTCAGACCGAGGTGGTCAACAGGAGTGTCGAGACCTACCTCAGATGTTTTGTTTCGGAGACACCCCGACAGTGGGCCAGATGGTTGGCGTGGGCGGAGTATTGGTACAATACCTCCTTCCACTCGGCGGCAGGGACGACACCTTTCCGGATATTGTACGGACGAGACCCTCCTTCTTTGGTTTACTATGGGCACCGAGCGACACCGGTGTCACAGGTGGAGGAGCAGATGGAGGAGAGGGATAGGATGCTGGAGGAGCTGCGGAGGCACCTGACACGAGCACAACAGGTGATGAAGGCCAAGGCAGACGGACATCGGCGAGATGTGACTTTTCAGGTAGGGGACAGGGTCTACCTGAAGCTTCGACCTTACAGGCAGCGGTCTTTGGCCCACAGGAGGAACGAGAAGCTTGCGGCCCGTTACTATGGGCCTTTTGAGGTGGAGACTCGGATTGGAGAGGTGGCTTACAGGTTGAAGCTGCCGCCAGGGACAGCGATACATCCGGTGTTTCATGTTTCCCAGTTGCGACGGGCGATTGGCGAGCATGCTACTTCCTCCACACTTCCTCCTACGCTCACAGATGATATGGAAGTGATGCTCGAGCCAGTGGATGTCCGGGCGGTGCGGAGAGGTCCGGGGCGGCGTCGGGAGGTCCTCATCTACTGGCAGGGGCTACCAGAGTGCGATGCAACATGGGAGCAGTATGAGGCGATACAGGAGCAGTACCCTGATTTCCACCTTGAGGACAAGGTGGCTCTTTTAGGGGCGGGTATTGATGCGGACGCACCCTACGAGGCGGGCACGGGTCCAAGCGGGTCCGAAGGCGGATGGGTCACTTACTATCGGAGGCGTCGAAGGGCGGATTAGTCTTTTTCTTATGATATTTTATTCCTAGGTTTTCTCTATTTATATCTAGGGTTAGCCGTCATGAGGGTTATGCTTATTGTGTGAAAAACATCGTAAGTGTCTTTTGTGAGGGTTTTAGACTTTGATCCGTTCATCAAAGTTAGGAGAGCGAGTTCCTCTCGAAAGGGCTCAAGTTATCTTGCTTTTAGTAGTTGTTTCCTCTTCAAAAATCCAATAAAAATCCCATCTTTTCCAATTTTTAACCTTTTTCTTCGCTGATTTTCCATTGATACGATCCAAATCGTATCAGTGTCATGCACATGTCATGCAACGTTTCTAGCCGTCTAGTTGTTTCCTATGTTGCATGTCAATAGTTTAAAGTCAAGTATTGTTGTAACTTTCAGGAATTGTGTATGTTTCATATCAGTTAAGTTACGTAGTTAATGGTTCTGAGTAACAAGTAAGGTTTCAATTCATATACCAACATTAAAGTGTGTCAAATGAGACATTCCAGTAACGAGTCACAAGTATAGTATCTCTGCATATTTGTCCCTTAACTACGAAATTTAAAGAGGATACTTAACATTCTAACCATTACATGCTTAAATGAAATATTTCGCAACAAATTAAAGGACAGGATTAAAAAATACTAACATCAAATAAGGTGCATTCTTGGTTAAAAGAGTCAAGTTCATCGCCACTAAATTTCAGTTCAATAGTTCATCAAAACATTTTTCTTCTACGAAATTTAAATTTTAAATTTTAAGGCTGGAAGTTTAATTAACACAAATCAACTAATACGTGTACTAAAATGAGCATGAAACAAAATTCCCTTTTTAAAAAAACTGAAACTTAAATAAACTGTAATTTTAAAGCCTCTGAAAAAATTCATGTAAGCGACCAATAAAGCAGTGGGATCAGATCATAGGGATTGTAGTCGTGGCTGACGGGAGAAGAGCAGTCTAAAATTCCAAACAATAACAATCATGGGTCTGAAACTTTGCCCAGTAATAACACAGTGACTGAAACCCCCATACAGCAGAACACAAGCAAAAGAGGGAGCAGCGAGGGCATCAAGGCTACAGGATCTTACCTTAATGTAACGCCCCGTTTCCAAGTACCATTACATTTTTTGTTATCTGTGCTGGTCCTGCAATGTACCAGTGAAAACAACATAGAACTAAACAGAAAACCTCATAAATGTAAAAACTTTATTCATCCTTCAAGAGGGTACAAAAGCATAACTAAAAGAGGAACTAATAGTCTTTCATTTTAACAATAAATGAAACTAGCTAACAAAATATAGATATCACTATCATTGCTAATTTGATCTCAAAAATCAGCACGCTCTATCGAGAACTCTGACTCGAACACTGGAGCCTCGTCGTACACTGGTTCACTTCATATTGAGAAAACATTTAAAGAGGATGAAGTAGACGATATTTACAATAAACAACAATTACAACTTTACATGCAATTCTAGTCCTAAACAAGCCAATAACAATAAGCACTAGACTGTAACTATCTAACTAAAACATTTCATTTCATATACTCATAATGTAAAGGGAAAGAGCGAATTGAAGAACCACATCGGGATCTACAGGCGAGCTCACCTGTGTCCTAACTTTAATTATGTAAAAAGAATTCTGTCAATGAGGTCATTATAGGATCCCGTCAATTCGATACATTTCTGTCAATGAAGTAGTCTCTCTCACTCTTTCTAACTTTAATTATTAGTTTCCAAAACCCCATGTGTCATTCTATCTATTCAGTATCTTTTAATTTATCATCTATATCTATACTTTTTAAACTATGTACAAAGAATTATGCAATTGTAATATATATAGCAACATGTCCAATATATCAATATTTATATCAATATTTCACAACAATGACTTTGTTTGCACAAATCTTCTAACTATGACTATTCCATCAATCAGATTCTATCAATTTCCATAGCAAGGAAACACTACACAATCCATTCCAAGACATTTCTAAAATAATCAAATCTTTTGGACAATAAAACTGAAACTAAATCAGTTTGAAAACATTAAAACGTCCATAGGGTCAGATTCATATCTAAATGGGCACCCATAAAGGGTTTCTAGGGTCTACCATGCTCGGGGGAATTTCCCTTGAAAACTGAAAATAGGGATAGTAAATAGCACTCGTGCCGAAATTAATTTCCAACCAGAATTAGTCCAAATGCTACCGTATTTTGTCGAACCGAAACCCACATTAATTAAACAATATGTAGTAAACTGAAACCCACTGAAAGCATGCAGTAAACAAAAAATCCACAGGGAGGGAATACAGTCAATAGGAAACAGCAGGGGCATCCAGTTAACTAAAAGACAGTCGATCAAATAAGCACAGTCGGCGGAAACAAGCCACAGAAACATAGCCGCAGATAGACAACCAAGGGGGCAAAACTGCCCACAACGAACACAGCCGAACCCCTCTGACGCGGGAAAATCCCCGACGGCCAACCCTAAAACCCCCGAAAAACCCAAATCAATGTTACGAAGCTGCGGCGAAGTTGCCGCCTTGCTTGTAGGATGTCATATTTAACATTAGGGAAGAAATCCCTTTCAAATAAAGATGAATCATCATCTCCTTGCACGAAAACCCTAATTTCCGAAACAAATCGAAGGCACGAAAAGAAATAATTGAAGTTTAGAGCAAATAGGGTCTACCGATCACGTAGAAGCCAAGCCGAGAAATTCCAAGGATCCAGAAATCAATTCGGAACTCAATCGGAAACTTTTTGAAGAGGAAATCAATTTTTCGCATGAACAAAACCCTAAACATTGAGGAATATA
Source organism: Scilla litardierei (assembly GCA_030789695.1). Taxonomy (NCBI): domain Eukaryota; kingdom Viridiplantae; phylum Streptophyta; class Magnoliopsida; order Asparagales; family Asparagaceae; genus Scilla; species Scilla litardierei. The sequence goes on from CM061137.1 coordinate 19,544,241, forward strand.
AATAGAAAATCAAACCACGTATGAGGATAAGGTTTTAGAGATCTTATTGGAGGAGGATTCCTCAGAAATAGGCGGCGGTGATGAGGGTTAGGGTTTCGAATCGTCGATGCTGCGTCGTTCGTCCGCGCGAGCTAAAGGGGTGAAACAAATGGGTCGAGGGAGAGAGAGAGCGAACAGGTAAGGAGAGAGATTAAAGAGGTTTTGGTTTTGGGTTTTTAATATAAGAAGATGGGTTGGTTGCATGGGCCTATATTGGGCTTTAAAAATCACTTTTTTATTTTTTAAATGGGTCATTACGTCGCTCTTACAATAAATTCCGTTCTCGGAATTGGAAGAATCAAGGCTCCTCAAATAGATAGGGGTAGCACTTCTTCATCTCTTCTTCAGGTTCCCAAGTAGACTCACCTGGCGCATTTCGATGCCACGAGACCTTCACCAAGTTGACAGTTTTGCTCTTCAGATTCTTCTGCTATCGATCAATAATGTCCACTGGCTGTTGCTCGTATGTCAGGTCTACGCGCACTGAAATCTCTAAATGGCCCACCATGTGCGCTGGCTTTCCCACATATCTGCGTAGCTAAGATATGTGAAGCACATTATACACTCCTTTCAAGGATGGAGGCAGTGCAATCTTGTAGGCCACTTCTCCCACTCGTTCAAGCGCATCGAATGACTCAATATAGCGTGTGCTAACCTTTCCTCGTCGGCCAAAACAGATCAATCCCCGATTTGGCGAAATCTTCAAAAAGACCTTGTTTCCTGGCTGAAACTCCAGATGTCTTCGTTTCGAATCTATCCGGTGCTTATATCTGTCTTGCACCAACTGTAGTTTCTCTCTGATTGTCCGCGCTACATCGATTGGCTCTACTATCATCTCAGGTCTCATCAATTCTCGATCCACAATGTTGTTCCAACTCAAGGGTGATCGACACTTCCTTTCATATAGTGCTGCAAAAGGCATCATCCCAATGCTCGCTTGGTGACTATTATTGTATGCGAATTCCACGAGGTGCATGTGATCTTCCCACGATACTTTGAAATCCAATATTCATGCTTGCAACATGTCCTCTAAGATCTGGATGGTACGCTCTGACTGTCCATCTGTCTTGGGATGGTAAGTAGCGCCGAACGTGAGATGAGTGCTAAGATTCTTCTGTAAGCTCTTCTAGACATGCGATGTGAACCTTTTATCTATGTCTGAAACTATGCTCACCGGTACTCCGTTCAGCCTTACGATCTCTTCCATGTATCTCTTGACAAGAACCTCCGTAGACTGAGCAAAAGGAATGAAATGCGCTGACTTCATCAATCGATCCACGATTACCCAAATAGCATCGTTTTCCTTCTAGTTCCGGGTAAGCCAGTCACAAAGTCCATCGTGATATGTTGTCATTTCCACTCTGGAATAGACGGTGGCTGTAATAGTCCTGCAACTCGTTGGTGCCCATCCTTCACCTGCTGGCACACTAAACATTTGGCCACGCTCCATGCAACACTCCTCTTCATTCCGTGCCATCAAAGTATTGCGTCAGATCCTGATACATTTTAGTTCTACTCGGATGAATGGAGTAAGGCAAACTATAAGCTTTCTTCAACAGCTCCTCTCTAGCATCTCTAGAAGGTACGCAAAACCTACCCACCAAATCTCAAAGATCCATCTGCATGTATCGTGAACTCTGGTCGTTGTCCAGCCATCACCAACTCACTGATCCTCTGTAGCTTAGTATCTCATGTCAGCGTAGACTTGATCCTGTCTACCAAGGTGGACTGTATCTGAAGATCCATCATTGTAGAAGTCAGCTCTGGTAGTATCACATCAATCTCCATCTCTCGTAACTCCTGCTGTAGTCTCTACTGAGTCGTAAGGGTAAGCACCACTGAAAGTCGACTCAGCTCATCTGGTATGACATTGACCTTTCTTGGGTGGTACTGAAGGTCAATGTTGTAGTCTGCCATTAACTCGATCCAACGCCTCTGTCGCATGTTAAGGTCCTTCTGATCGAAGATGTACTTCAAGATTTTATGGTCCGTGAATATCTTCACAAGCTCTCCGAGTAGGAAATGCCTCCAAATCTTTAAGGTGAAAATGACAGCTGCTAACTCCAAGTCATGGGTGGGGTAGTTCTGCTCACGATTCTTCACTTGTCTTGCTTCATATGCTACAACACGTCCATACCGATGCAAAACACCTCCGAGACCCTTGCCGGATGCGTCGCAAAAAACATCGAATCCTCCCGTTCGGTTTGGAATAATAAGCATTGGCGTTGTAGTCAATCTCTTCTTCAGCTCCGGGAATGCCTCGTCACAAGTCTTAGACTAAACGTAGACCACATCTTTCCGTGCCAATCGGGTCATAGGTTCCGTAATCTTCGAGAAGTCCTGAATGAACCTCCTATAATAACCAGCCAAACCCAAGAAACTCCGTATCACAGACACTATCTTAGGGGCTAGCCACTTCTGAATGGCAGCTACCTTCTTTGGATCCACAGAAATCCCTTCTCATGATACAACATGGCCTAGAAATCCCACCTTGTTCATCGAGAATTTGCACTGCTGTACTTGGCATACGACTAGTGTCATCTCAGGGTCTCTAGAACCATCCTCAAGTGTGATGTGTGCTCCTAGTCGCTCTTCGAGTATATCAAGATGTCGCCACGGTAAACACCATTAACTTATTCAGGTACTCGTACAGCACTTGGTCCATAAAATTCATGAATACCGCTAGCGCATTGGTCACACCAAACGGCATTACCAATAATTTATATTGTCCATACCTGGTGCTGAACGCTGTCTTGTGAATGTCTTCATGCTTGACTCTCAGCTGTTGGTATTCGCTCCTCAAGTCCAACTTTGAAAAGATGCACGATCTTTCAAGCTGGTCAAACAAATCGTCGATGCGTAGTAGAGGGTACTTATTCTTCAACGTCACTTTATTCAATTCCCTGTAGTCCACGCACATTTTCTTGGATCCATCTTTCTTCACCAAAAATATCGGAGCACTCCATTATGATGTGCTAGGTCGAATCCAACTATTCTGCAATAGATTGTCTAACTGGATCTGAACCTCATCTAGCTCAGATGGTGCCATCCGATAAGGATTCCTATAGTAAGGTTGGGCTCCTGGCACTAGCTCAATTGCAAACTCCAAAGTGCGGTCAGGAGGCAATCCCGTAAGATCATCCGGAAATATATCTAGAAACTCACGTACATCCTTTGGCTTCTCTGGTGTAGCATCCATAGAAGTAAGCTCTACATCCTTTGGCTTCTCTGGTGTAGCATCCATAGAAGTAAGCTCTACATCTATAAATCCAGCTCTATACTCCACTGGTCCTTCAGATCGGCTTTCGCTGATGAACTCGTATTTTGTGTGGTTCGGAATCTCGAACACCACTCTCATGCGTCAGCAATCAATTGTGGCGTGGAAGGTCCCTAGCCAATCAATCGTGGTGTGGAAGGTCCCTAATACGGCGTCGAAACTTGGTATATCGATTACTAGGAAGTCGACGTAGAGCTCTCGTCCGTAAATATATCCGCTAGTTGCCTGCAACACACCGCTTCCTGTATTGACATCCCAACCAGAAATGAGGGGCAAAATGGGAACATCGTGTTGGTTGACAAATCATGACACCATAAAACAATGCATAGCTCCCAAGTCGAAAAGCGCAAGTGCGGATTTGCTAGCTACTAACACAATACATGCGGTCACAAAAACTACGTCTAAGTATACATCATGCAATATAACAAATCGAAAGTTAATGGTAAATTTATACTTGTAATGACCTGGCTTGTAGCCTCAGCCTCCTCTGTTATCATAGTGAATGTCTGGCGCTTATGAGGTGGAGCCTTTGGTCGCGCCTGCTGAAATCCTTTCCGCTGCAGTGTGGGTCCACGCTGAGTGTTTTCCATTGGAGTTGTAGCTGGTGCAGTTGTCAGTGTTGGAGCCGCTGGTCACTGTCCCTTCTTGGGGCAGTCTCTGGCAACATGGTCATCTGCTCTGCAAATCAGGCACTGGTTAAAAAGGTATCGGCACTCAGACTTAACGTGCCCTGGCTTGTTGCAATAGTGACAAACAGTCTGATGTCGGCGCTGCTGTGGCTGCTAGGATGTGGTGGTGCCAGCCTCTTGAAAGATGTCTGCTGAGCTGGTCGGGGTGCCTGTCGATTGGAAGGTGGTGGAGGTCGTCTCCGATGGGCGTTCGCCTGTCATTCCAGCTCTGCCTTCTGTTGTGCATATTCATAATCCCGAGCTGCAGAGAGTACTTCGGTATGAGTTTTCAGCTTCAACCCCACTAGTTGTTCTTGGATTTTGATTTTCAAGCTCTCTTGGAAACACTTAGCTTTGTCCAATGGGTCGGCCACAATGTTCTTCGCAACCATGCAAAAACTTGTTAGTAAATTACATACATTTATTGATCAACATTGCATGTTGAATATATATACCTGCTAAGTCTGGAAAATTTAGCATCATATTGTTCCACATTCATAGAGCCTTGCCTCAGATTCATAAATTGGTCTTGTAGTGCCCTCTTTTGCCTCTGGGTAGAAATACTGGGCATTGAAATTTTCCTTGAAGGTGCTCCATGAAATCGGTTGTACCAAGCGGTCTTCCTCTGAATCCCACCACAACCTGGCATCTTGAATCAAGTGAAGCTTTGCCATGTTCACCCACGAATCTGGCACGATCCGTACCGCTTTGAGCATGTCAGCAGTACAGCGCAGCCATTCTGCTGTTGCAAGAGATTTTCTGTTCCTTTAAAAACTGGTGGGCGCAGTGAACAGAATTGTTGTTCTCCTCCTTCACGCCTGTGCTCGGGCTCCCTTTGCAATGCTATGATAATCTCTCGTAAGGTCTGGTCCGATATCTGGATCGTCGCTACAGGCTGCTCATTGTTGTTGCTATCATTTCCATTGTCGACATTGACGTTGAGTTGGTTATCGATGTTGTCATTGCTCCCATTGCCATTGTCGACGTTCTCGTGAGGGATGAAGTTGACGATGTTGACATTGTTCATAGAGCCAGATCCACTCCCATCGCCTTGTCTACTGTCAGATTTTCATTGATGACGGTCGGATTGCTCCCAGTAGTGCGTACTCGACGGTTATATGCTTTTGACATTTTGTATTTCAAAGAAGGATGTCAGTTCAATTGTTCATTTATAATTATTTCATGTTTGCTCTATACTGTTCACGAGGTGTTTTGCGGGGACTTGCATGGGCCACCACTTGTAACGCCCAGTTTTCGGGTACCATTACATTTTTTGTTATATGTGTAGGTCATGCAGTGTACCAGTGAAAACAACATAGAACTAAACATAAGACTTCATAAATGGAAAAACTTTATTCATCCTTCAAGAGGGTACAAAAGCATAACTAAAAGAGGAACTAATAGTCTTTCATTTTAACAATAAAGGAAACTAGCTAACAAAATATAAATACCACTCTCCTTGCTAATCTGATCCCAAAAATCAGCACGCTTTATGGAGAACTCTGACTCCTCGAACACTAGAGTCTCGTCGTACACTGGTTCACTTCCTGTTGAAAAAACATTCAAAGAGGATGAAGTAGACGATATTTACAATAAACAACAATTATAACTTTACATGCAACCCTAGTCCTAAACAAACCAATAACACGAAGCACTAGACTGTAGCTATCTAACTAAAACATTTCATTTTTTATACTCCTAATGTTAAGGTAAAGAGCGAACCGAAGAACCATCTCGGGATTCACAGGCGAGCTCACATGTGCCCTAAATTTCATTGGTCCAAGAGGTCATTATAGGATCACGTCAATTTGATACAATTCTATCAATGAGTGTAGTCTGCACCACTCTTTCTAACTTTAATTATGAGTTTCCAAAACCCCGTGTGTTATTCTATCTATTTCAGTATCTTTTCATTTATCACTACTTCTATACTTTATAACCTATGTAAAAAGAATCATGCACAAACTGTAATATCTATAGCGACAGGTCCAATATATCAATATTTCACAACAATGACTT